>CM040183.1:85794382-86014382 GCA_022606455.1 Callitettix versicolor | reverse complement strand
TCCAAAGTTGTTTTCGTCACAAACATTTTTATACAAATATTCATATTTATCACCGATTTATAATTTATTGTTATTTCTGCTTCTTCATCAATAGACGTTAAACGGTGATAAAGTAAACTTGAACACAACGAATGAAACACTGGCGTATTTACGTCTGCTCTTTAAACTGTAATAAAAATTGACATTTATCAGTTTTAATGATAAAATGTTTTCAAAGTTTCTCTGCGATAAAAAGCACAGTCACTATTAAGAAGAAACGTTTTAACATTGTAAATGATTGTTATAATTTTGAAATAAAATTCAATGGTAATCAGAAATATTTAAAACAATTATGGTGATGTTATTAATTATTAACAAATTTCTATTGAGTAATGAACAATTGAAATAGTCATTATGGTAAGACCTAGATTTGGGAAATTGCAAACATAGTAGTGGTTCCTTTCAGTGAAATAATCCATAGGTGAAGCTTATCGGGCAAACTCCCTCATTCTGTACACACACACACACACACATATATATATATATATATATATATATATATATATATATATATATATATATATATATATATATATTATTATTATTTTGTGATAGACCCTGTTGGATCACGCAAAGCACTCCGACTCATGTCTTGTTCCTTCTAATCCTCCACACCTCCCTCATCCTGTCCCCATTGATCCTCTTCCGCTCCTCCGTCCATTTTACCCCTGCTCTCTTTGGGATTTCATTCTCTGGGACCTTCCAACCGAGCATCTTTCTCCTGTATACGTGCCTGTCTTCAACGTCTGTTGAGTCTATTTCTGCGTCGTGTAGGTCTATTCTGACTTGTGTGATCCACGACATTGTTGATTTGACTCCTTTTATATACTTAAGGATTCTGTTGGTAAGTCTCGTTGTTAGGAGTCTACTGATGTGTCCATAGAACCGAAGCCTCCTTCTTCTGATTCCTTCTTCTGATATCTGCTGCCAGGTTCGATATCTTCTCTGTGGTCTTCCGGGAGTGCAACCTGTATCCATTATATATATATATATATATATATATATATATATATATATATATATATAATAATGGAACTCCAGAGACAAGCGGCTAAAGTTGGACTACGGATTGCGTTTGAGAAGACTCAATACATGACAAACATCAAGAGCGCCCCTAGCCATCTCAAGATAAACAGGAATACAATAGCCAAAACCGACAGTTTTAAATACCTGGGAGAGTGGATAACACAAAACAATAGCGATAAAATAGCACTAGAAAACAGATTACACAAACTGGAAAAAGCGTACTTTTTCACAAAAAACATATACAACAAAAAATCCCTATCCTGGAACACTAAACTAAGGCACTACCAAACGGTAGTTAGGCCAGCAGTGGAAATACTTAAACTGCATACAGCTCAGGACGTAGAGAAAATAGGAAAGATGGAGAGAAGGATTTTACGGAAGATATTGGGTCCAAAGAGTAACACAGGGTTAGAATATAAACGGTGGTCAAATGGAGAGCTTTATTCCAAAATAGAAAAAATAACAGACGTATTCAGAAAAAGAGAACTTCAATTCTACGGACGCATATACAGAATGGAGAACACCCGACTAACTAAACAGATCTTCACAGTATTAAACAAGCACAGGAACAAGATGACCTGGTTCACAGAGATAGACAAGGACCTGGCAAACAATGCAATAGACTCAGAAATTATAGAAGACAGAGCAATATTCAGAAGTACAATACGGCAACTTGAGTTGCGGGAGAATAAAAGACCCACGTGCAGGAGGGAAGAGAGTGGACACAAGAGGACAGAGAAAACCACTCAAGGAAAATGAAGGAACATGGGCTAAGAAGTTGATTAAGCGTGCCCTCTAAATGGGCTATTCGAAATGTGTGTATATATATATATATATATATATATATATATATATATTTATATATATATTATTTGCGTATAGACCCTGTTGGATCACGCAAAGCACTCCGACTCATGTTTTGTTCCTTATAATCCTCCACACCTCCCTCATCCTGTCCCCATGGATCCTCTTCCGCTCCTCCGTCCATTTTACCCCTGCTCTCTTTGGGATTTCATTCTCTGGGACCTTCCAACCGAGCATCTTTCTCCTGTATGCATGCCTGTCTTCAACGTCTGTTGAGTCTATTTCTGCGTCATGTAGGTCTATTCTGACTTGTGCGATCCACGACGTTTATATAAATAAATATATATATATATATATATATATATATATATACAGTTTTTGTCCCACCATTTTTTTAGAAAAATAAGTTATTGGAGTGACCATCAAAGTAAGCTTCAAAGCTGAGACCTAGAAATGAGCGCCGATACAAACCGCTAGATTTATTTTTTTTAATTACTAAAACTTTTATACGTATAAATGTGTGTTTGCTTAGCTCTCTGGCATTAACAATATCAGTTTCATTTGATTTAATCTTATCACTAAAATCGATTTTCGAAATACTCGTAGCTGGTACTAGTTTGTTAACCCGTAAAATTTAACATTTTTAAAATAGAGGCCATTTCAAAACTTGAAAAATCATATAATTTTTATCTTAAATTATTTTAATCCGATTTTACCACCATAATCGAAGTTAACATCTGCGTAAATTCATATTTTAAATTCCATTTAAAAATATAAAAATTAACTTTGGGCCTATAAATACCCAATTTGTTTGGTTGATATGCTACACCAAATATTTGTTTCAGGAAAAAAATAATTATAAACTAAAACTGTTTATAAATTATTTAAACTATTTATAAGAAGAAAAACAACTAAAATTAGCTAAATCAAAAAAAATGAAAATAAACATTTATTTACGACGTGTGGTAATTAAGTAACAAAACTGGCACTGCAACCAGTGGTTAAACGCTGCTGCGGCAGGTTTGAACATGTGCCTGTTGATGCTTCCCCTCACCCAGAGCTGGATGAGTCAAGTCTTGCTGTAGCAATGGACCATTCAAATCCTTGCACTAGCATCTTGTTAAAGAAGTGCAGTGTTCAGATGAAGCAACAAGTTAACCTCAAGTTTCTTGTGAAACTGGGGAAAACTGCTTCAGAAGCTAATGATATGGTAAAGGAAGTGAACTGAGGTAAATATTTATTGTGTAAACAAGTTTTTGAGTGGTTTAAAAGATTTAAACAGGGCATGAAATGACCAAAGAAGATCCTTGCCCTAGATGACCCTCTGTATCAAAAACAACAACATCCAGAAAATTGGTAAATTGATTTGCAAAAATCATCGTCTGAGTGTCTGAGCTCTTGTTGAAATCTCAGGAATCAACAAAGAAAGTTTCCACTAGATTTTGCATGAACATGCTTAGTTTGTGCAAAAATATGCTAAAACTTCTCACTCAAGAGCAAAAGGAATGAAGAATGAACATTTGTGCTGACCTTTAAACAACACTTACAATGATCAAGAATTGTTACACAGTGATTACTTGTGATGAGTCGTGGTTTCTTTTTTATGATCCTGAAACAAAGTGCCAATCAATACACTGGAAGAGCCCCAACTCACCAAATCATATAGTGGAAATGAGCATATCAAAGTTCAAGGTCATGATTTTTTTTGACAAGTGTGGGATTGTCTACATCTACTGGATCTCCGATTTTTTTTTTTTTTTTGGTATTTAACGTCCGACTATTGTGCACACTTGGGTTAATGCAGACGATGGGATGATTTATAGCGTATGAAAATGCCAAACCCTGGCTGGGAATCGAACCCGGGTCCTCGGGGTGAAAGCCCAGTACACTATCAACTGGATCTCTGAAGGTCAGACAGTCAATCAACATTATTATGTTGAGATTCTGACAACCCTTCGTGAATAAATGAGAAGACAAAGCCCTGACTTGTAGAAGAGCAATCTCTGGATGCTCCACCAAGACATCTGTCCATTTCACCTTGTCTGTTGAGGTGTTCTTTGTGATATACAGCAGTACGTGTGGGACCACCCATTGTACTCGCCTAACCTGACTCCCTGTGACCTTTCTTTTATTTCTCAAGATCAAATGAAGCATGTGGGAACAAGATTTCACAGTGTTATAGCGATGAAGGTTCTCAACAAGCTGATAGAAGCAAGGGCAGCTTCCAGCACTGCTTTGAACAATAGAAAATTAATAGTAGCATGTAGGAATCAGCAAGGGCAGTACATTGAAGGGAATAAACTTAAAAATTTATGATCAGTAAAAATATTTGTGTAGCACCAGTCCAGTTATTTAATAGCCATACTTCGCATTTCAGTATTTCTGTGATGGATATTATTTTACGAGGGTAGTCTGATAAGTTTCCGACCTCAACATGAAGATAGCAGCACTCGTCGGTGGCAGCACTCGAATTTCGTTGTTCCTCTGTTGACAGTTACTCACCAAAGTTTCAGCCATTTTGGACACGCAGTTATGTAACAGTCGTTTGAGTGAGTTGATGTGAGTATTTGAATGAAAATGGACAAAATTGAGTATCGAGCTGTCATGAAATGTTTGTTTTTGAAGGGCAATACGCCTACGCAAATCAAAGATGAGTTGGATTCTGTATATGGGGACTCTGCAACATCATTTACCACAGTGAAATTTTGGGCAGCTGAATTTAAACATGGCCGTAAGAGCTTGGGAGACGATGAATGTTCGGGACGTCCAAAAACTGCAACTACCGACGAAAACATCGCCAAAGTTCACCAAATAGTGCTAGATGACCGCCGAATTAAAGTGAGAGAGATAGCAGACGTTATGAATATGTCAAAAGTACGTTTTTATCACATATTAAATCAACATTTAGATATGAGAAAGCTGTCCGCGCGTTGGGTGCCGCGTTTGCTCACGTTAGACCAAAAACGTGTTCGAATGAACATTTCCAATGCTCTGTTGGCGCATTCTAGACTCAATAAATCCCAGTTTTGGTGCCGATTAATTACTGTAGATGAAACTTGGATACACCATTATATGACCGAAACAAAAATACAGTCCAAACAGTGGACTGCAAAGGGGAACCGGCTCCAAAAAAGCAAAAACTGTTTTTTCGGCTGGGAAAGTGATGGCGACTGTTTTTTGGGATAGTCATGGAGTTATTTTAATCGACTATCTTCAACTTGCGGAAAAACGGCCACATTTGCAGAAAAAGAAAATCCTGTTTCACCAAGACAACGCACCGTCTCACACCTCAGCGGTTGCCATGGCGAAAATCCACGAAATACGGTTTGAACTGCTTGACCATCCGCCTTACTCACTAGATCTAACCCCAAGCGACTTCTTTTTGTTTCCTCATCTAAAAATTGCGCTCGGAGGACAGAGATTTTAGTCAAATGAAGAGGCAATCACCTTCGTGAACAATTATTTTGCAGAGAAAAACGCCGAGTACTATTTGGACGGGTTACAGAGATGGGAGCATCGCTGGGAGAAGTGTGTAGAAGTACAAGGAGACTATGTTGAAAAATTAAAAAAAATTCTAAAAAAATGTATCTTTGTTAGGTCGGAAAATTTTCAAACCACCCTTGTATCTGAAGGTTCAGTAGCTTCATTTGAGTTCTTTTTTTTACTTAAGGCGAGATTTGTCCAAAAAGTTTTGCTTTTAATAACAACTTTATCAGGGGATATTTAGGTAGTACATTTTATTATGGTATCTTTTTTACACTAAACATTTATTTCACAGATCAAGCGGTATATGAAGATGCAGGCCAAACAGAATTGTTAAAAAAACAAATGTCATAAACACAACACCCAAAAATAAAAATGCAGCATACCACACGTCACGTACAAACTTGACAAAAGTATTTTGTCTGTTTGAAGTACTTTCAATATTAAAATATTGTGTTGAATTATTTTTTTTAGTTTGATAATTACTTTGACAGTGTTTTGAAAATTTCTGTTCAATATTTGACGTAAGTCCGTTTTTGGGTTCTTGGTCTTTTTCTTCAAAATATTCAATTTCATCACAATTTCGAATATCACTAATCTGGTGGATTACTTTAGATTGTTTTGCTGTTGGATGAATACAGGTTTTGGTGTTTTCATGTACAGTAGGGCTGACATTTGCGTTTTCATTTTCAACATTGCTTGCGATTTGTGCTTGGCCAGAATCGTTATCGAAACAAAAGTAAGAGTTCTTGTTCTCATCAAATTTAGAAACCTTTTCATCAAACGTACGAATCGCTTCAATTAACATTAGTGCAGTATTGTTGTCTCCCAATGCTGTTTTGTCGTTCATATCGTTTGATTTCGTTAACCTTTCAATTTCATGTGCTTGAGATGTAATAATTTTATTGACTAATTTCATCGCTTGTATTTGATGTTGAAATAAATCGGTAAAAATAACTTTCCACTTTTCTGTCTCTTCCATTTCTTTCCCATTTTTGTCACTATTCAAAAGCATGTTGGACAAAAGCAATGATTTTTCTGATATTTTTTCAAATTGCGATATCGAATCTTCAATTGTAAAGTCATCTGCTTTATACAAGACATTTAAATTATCCGATAACTGGTTACTGACATTTTTCGATAGTTTTTGTTGCACATTTTCTGTACTATTTGAATTCGATTCACCACATATACTTTTACACAAAATATTTTTACTTGTTACTGATTTATTGCTTATTGTTATTTCTGGTTTTTCGTCAGTATATGTTGAATTTGAGAAAATAAACATTTTTGTAAAATAATCAGCACTGATTTGTTTATCGTATGGTTCGTTGAAGGTATTATTCATATTGTGTGTTTTTAATAAAGCTAAGCAATGTTCAAAATTATCTTTTAACAAAGTCATGTGTTTATTAAAATGCTGCAATAACAGTGAAGCGTCATGAACTGTTAACTCGTTCACAGTTTGCGTGCTTTCACTTTTTCGCTTTGTAGTGGTTTCATCGCCACCCATAATATTTTTCGACAATAATTGTATATATAAATGTTCATCCCTCAAAAAACCAATTGTTTTTGATATGTTTTCTAACAACTTACTAGTACTGATTCCTCGTGTTGATGAGTTAAGCGAACTTGTCGATATGGTTGAACTTATAGCACCACCCGATGTATAACTTGTTGTAGAGTCAACTTGCGACGACTCTAATTCTTCCATATCATAGTCACAGTGTTTTACAATTGAACAATTGCTTGAATCTCTTTCAGTGACTTCTGTTATCGTAGACAAACTCTTATGCATACCTGGGATTCTATAACGAGGTGATCTTTTGACACTGAGTGTCTCCTCGTTACAGTTTTTTTCTTCGAAAGGTTCGTATTGCTTATTTTGAAAGCGATATTTTTTATGTTTTCTTTTTTTGAAATAAATTAACGATTTTCTTTGATTCAGCAAGATATTAGCATTGCTAAAACTTTGGTTGAAACTGAAGTTATCATTGTGCTCTTTGATCTAAACAGAATAAATTATTAATAACTAAATGATAGGCTATGTTATTGTCATATCATTATATTATAACTTGTTTTCCAAAATTTTTGAAGGTTAAATTTCAATTTTACAGGATAATTTAATTTGAATTTTTTACAAATTAATTATGTTACACAACCAAGTAATACAAGGTGTGTTCAGAAAGTAACGAGAATTTTAATTTTTTGAACAAATTTATTATTTATTCTTCTACATTGATGTTGTCGCCTTCAAAATAGTCCCCATTGGAGATTATGCACTTGTGCCAGCGCTTCTTCCAATCCTCGAAACACTTCTCCAACTCGATCTTTGAGATAGCCTTTAGTTCTTTCAGCGATGCGCTTTTAATGTCATCTATGGCTGTAAAACGACAGCCCTTCAAGGTTCTCTTTATTTTTGAAAAGAGGAAAAAGTCACACGGAGCCATATCTCGCGAATATGGAGGCATCGTTACAGTACTATTTTGGGACAAAAATTGACGAACAAGCAATGAAGTGTGAGCTGGTGCATTATCGTGGTGCAAAAGCCATGAATTGTTTTTCCACAGATCCGGGCATTTTTTTCGGATTGCTTCATGCAAACGGCATTGAACTTGTAGGTAGTACTTCTTACTGACCGTTTCAACTGGTGGCAGGAATTCATGATGCACAATGCCATTAATATCGAATAACACAGTGAGCTATTATTCACTGAAAGAAGAACCTTCATGTTCAACTGCACTTGTTGAGCCTTTTTTGGTCTGGTCTTGGTGAGCCAGAATGCCTCCACTGGGATGATTGAGCCTTTGTTTCGACGTCATATCCGTAAACCCATGTTTCTTCTCCTGTTATAATACGTTTCAGTAATTCTGCATCGGCGTTAACTTCATTTAGTGACTCCTGAGCAACTTCCATTCGCCGTTGTTTTTGTTCAAAATTCAACAATTTTGGAACGAATTTTGCTGCCACGCGTTTCCTACACAAAACATTGGAAACAATGTCATGACATGATCCAATCCATATGCCAACATCATCAGCGACCTCTCTAATTGTGATTTGGCGATTGTTCATAGCCATTTCTTTCACTTCTTCTACATTTTCATCAGTTGTTGATATGCTGGGGCATCCAGGGCGTTCATCGTCATCAACGTCTTCATGGCCTTCTTGAAAATGCTTATACCACTCCTAAACTCTTGCTTTACTCATAGCAGACTCACTATAGGCCTTTATTAACATGTCACACATTTTGTTACACTTTATTCCATTTGTTACGCAAAATTTGATATAAATTCTTTGATCCACTTCTTTTAACAAACGAAAATCGCTGAGCTCATATAAACACGTCTAACCTTAGTGGCTGTCACAGACCAAGTCAACAAGCCTCCTCGGTGGCCTAGTTGATAGCATACTGGGCTTTCACCCTGAAGACCCGGGTTCGATTCCCGGCCAGGTCTTGGCATTTTCATACGCTATAAATCATCCCATCGTCTGCATTAGCCCAAATGTGCACAATAGTCGGACTTTAAACACAAAAAAAAGACAACGTCAACAATGAAAACTTTGATAATCGGGCTCTCCAAGCCCGCGAAATTTAAAAATTCTCGTTACTTTCTGAACACACCTCGTATAATCAATAAATAATATTCACAATAAATGCAAAAGTAATTTATTATTTTTATCCTATTTATATATGAGGTGTGGCAATTAAATAATTGGACTGGTGCTACAAAACATTATAATGATTATCACTTACATTACAAAGTTTATCCCCTTGGATTTAATCTCCTTGTTGATCCTTACATACAAATTTTCTATTGTTCAAAGCAGTGTTACAAGTCTGCTTCTGTCACTTTGTTGAGAACCTCTATAGCTTTTGCTTTCATTGCTTCCACACTGAGAAATTTTGTTCCCTTAAGATGTGATTTGACCTTAGGGAATAAAATAAAGTCACAGGTGGCCAGGTCAGATGAGTATGCTGGTTAGTCCAGTACAGTGATGTCTTAATTCACAAAGAACCCCTCACAGTTAAAGCCGAAACCATGATTCATCACAAGTAATCACTCTGCCTAACAATTCCGGATCATGATTAATGTTATTTAAAAGTCAGCACAAATGTTACTTCTCTGAAGTTGGCAACATTTTGGTGCAAACTTTCTACGTGCTCAATGAATCATCAAAAACCTAACAACACTTTCTTTGTTAAGTCCTGAGAACACAGACATTCAGACAACAATTTTCGTGGATCAGTTTACTATTTAACTGGATGTTGTCATCCGTTTTTGATGTTGACGGATCGTCTTCGGTCATTTCATGTCTCTTCTTAATTCTTTGAAACCACTCAAAAACTTAAACCATAAATATTCACTTTCGTACACTTTCTTTAACATGACATGAGCTTCTGTAGAACTTTTTCCCAGTTTCAAAAGAAATTTGAGGTTAACAACTCATTGCTTTATCTGAACATTACATTTTTTCGATGAGATGCTAATGTAAGGACTTGAAAGGGCAATTGCTACATTGAGGCTGAGCAACATACAACAGTGTCCATCGAGCTCAGGGTGGGAGAAGGTGTTAACAGCACAGACATGTTTAAACCCGCTGCGGTGTGCTCACTGTTTGTCGGTAGCAGCACCAGTCCAGTTATTTAATTGACACACCTCGTACGTTCCTTTTCATATTACAAATTTAAAATAGAAATTTATTATATGTAATAGAATGTTCCATCTTGGGGAATGGATCAGCTGGAACGCCCTAGAGAAAAAAGCTATGGAATCAAGGAGAAATAAAGTTGAATTAGCCTTCCAACTTACCAAAGACACATACAACAAGAAGTCCCTCTCCTGGAATACAAAGATAAGGCATTATCATACGGTTATTAAACCAGAAGCCTTATATGCAGCTGAAACATTATCTCTCACAACCCAGGGCCCACTTGAAAAGCTGGAGATCAAAGAAAGAAAGGTATTACGAAAAATCTTAGGCCTCAAATTCCGTAACAACCAATTACTCCACATCAGTAATGAAATTCTTTACCAAAAAACTGAAACACTATCAGACACAATAAGAAAAAGGAGAATTGATTTTTATGGGCACATCCTCCGAATGGACAAAAATAGACTAACAAAAAAAGATTTGACTACTTTCGCAACAGAAGAGCCAAACAACTTTGGTTTAGAGAAACAGAGAAAGATATAACATAACTACAAATCACTGACACTATGCTCATGGACAGAACAGCCAAAACAATAACAAAGGACAAGAAGCAACGGTTTCAAGGCAAAGTCAAATCCAAGTGAACGATCCAAATCTCTGACGAAGAAAGAAAAGCAAGATCACAACGAATGAAGCAATACTGGGCTACGAGGAAGGCACAGAACATTAAAAAGTGATTGATTTAGTTAACCCCAAAGTTGGGTGAAACAACTAAAGAGAGAATGTTCCATATTGGTCCCAACTGATCAAAATATGGAACCCAAGATTATATTTTTCTTAAAATTTGAGTTAAAAATTTCTTCTGTAAAATTTGAATTTCTTACCATCGTCCTCTTCTTTTTACTGATATGGACTTATCAAAGATCTGAACACATTTCAGTATAGTAGAAAACTAATAAAAGATTTTTTTTAAAGTCTATACTTTATGCCAGTTAGATAGACTGATGATAAAAACATGAGTCACATTTCAGTGCATAAGCAGTAGTGGTGCATAGCAGGGTAATTGAAGGTAAGTAGGCATTTTCTTTGACTATTTTGTATTCCATACAGAACCCCTCAGGGTTTCACATATTGTGAGTACAGGCTTGAAAATCTTGAGGTGCTCTAGCTGGAGCTAACTTTTTTCATCTCCTGCTCTTTGGTTAGATCCCCTGCCCAGCCAAGGTGAAACAGTATATACTGAAAGATATATGGTCAAGAGAGAGCTTAACTTAAATATGCACACTCTGGATACCAAGCGACCTCTAGTTTTAACCTAACCTATACATGCATGTTTTTTTTTATTAAATAGACATTTTATTTCCCCAGCTACATATGATTAGCCATATATGATTAATGATTAATGATTAACCATGCAATCATCTGTTAGCCTGAATTCCGTAAATTTTTCTGCCAAAACATTCTTTCTCTAAAGGCTGTATTATGAAGTCGGTATACGAAAATAAATTCAGCATAGAAAACTAACTTGTTCCCATTAATATTTAGTTAACAGCAGAGCCACATCACATATAGATATCATACGGATACTGCCCATAGACAAAGACTGGAAAAAGAGAGTTGGTAATAATTTTGTGGTGAGATGTTAATCAGGTGTAGGGTAACTTACATTGTTTACAAAATTCTGGCCGTAGTCGACAGCAAACAACCAGATGATTAAACCATAACTTCTGACTGACTGCTGTACTGATTTCTCTGACATTTTTGATAGTGTTCTCTGAAAAAAATTAATATTCCTTTAATTAATTTGTAAAATAAATAATATTACATACAACACTATGTAAATTTACTGTCCGGCTGTACGGCAGAGGCAGCTGAAGTGAGCAGCTGATGGGCTTAGCGATCCCACCATACCTCTAGCTCATACTGCTCTCACTCATCTACTCAAGACACACACACACACACACATCTGTGAGGCAGCATTACACTGGAAAGTCATACACAATGATGGCTTCAAAGGAGCCAACTGGAGGTTTATTGTGGGGATTCACTGCAGTGTTTATGAAGAGATTGAGGGCTGAGGAGCCAACACTGTAGAAGAGTAGGCGGTAAGCGAGTCCACCTTACCACCAAGTAATGCCAGGCGGCGGTTTCGTGGGGGGGGGGGTTGACAGAAGAGGAATGCTTTTGGTGGTTTTTTTAGTAGATAAAAATATCTTGAGTTTGAACTTAATTTGAGTGTTACACTCTGGGGTAGTGACGGTACCCTACCCCAGGTAGTCTACCACCTTTTTTTGGCATCGCAAAAAAAACTAAAAAACACACACACAGTAATTTTAAACTTTAGAAATACTAATATATCATTGGACCTTGGAGTATAGAAAAGAATTTGGAATTTGGCAAATAAAAATATTGCCCTTGACCACCAGAAATCTCCTGGGTGGCCTTTGGTTTGGGTTTTACCATGATAGCCGCCATGACCTCCACAAAGGGGGTTCCAAGTACACCTGAGGGTCCTGGGCCTGAGCTGATCAGGGGCCAGGGCCTTGGCATGACATTTGGGGTGGGAGTATATACAAAAAACTTTGAAAGACATTTGTTAACTGTAAAAATTAATGTTTAACAGACAATAAAACCAACCAATAAATAAAATTTTACCCATTCTAGGTTTACGGTGAAGAAATTTCCACCCTGAAGCAAGAGACATGCTTCATATTATAGGTCCCAGACCTGAAATTTCATATGAGGACCATGATAGCCGCTCCATTAGATCATTTTGCAATGACATTTTTTTAATAAACTTCAGCCCTGGTCAGCCAACGTTATGGGAGCCACCCGTGGTTACCAGCTTATGTGGACTGACATTTAAGCATATTATTAAGCAGTTGATGGTAGCATATTTAAAAAATGTCATTAGAATTAGTTTAAAACTCACCTTAAGTCGATTTGTTATGTACAAAATGAAATTGTTTGACGGAATATTTCTGAGATGGTATTTCTGGAACAGTAATTGTAACACATTTATTATTTAGAATCAAGCCTAATAATATTAGCAAAAATTAACCTTTACTCTCTAAAAATTTACCTTTTTAAATTTATTCTTGTAACCTCTTCTTTGTATTGTTATCCCAAACTTGACACCAGTTGTCCATGTGAGAACTGCTAAACATTTCATCAAATGATGTGATGCTTTACTTTTGGTCAACTGCGGTCAAAAGAAAGACTTTGTGAAATATTAAATGTATCTACTCAATTATAAATCGTAACAAAAACATTAAAAAGTGCACACTTTGTTAATGTTATAAAAAGTAAGTTTAAAATGCTACCTTGATAAGAGATCCTAGTTTTGTAAATTTGTTTATAGTGGCCAGTCGTTGATTCATCAGCTGGAATATTTCCTGGTTCAATGCCGTTTTGCATATTAGATCTAAAATTTGTTTAAATTAATACACTGGTATCTATAAAAAATTAGTTATTAGTTAGATCAAATTTCTGAGAAAAAATTACATTTTTTTAGTAACTTGAAGTTTTAAAGTTTACAAACTTTATGCCACTTACACAAAACAAAATGGAGAATTAATGTAATACATGGAAGTAAATAGGCTTAAATTGAGACCATGTGCTATACAGGTACTAGTTGTAGTATTGTCACACCAACTGTTTAACACTGTTAACTGGTTAATAATGATTTGACTGATTAGGATTATGACCTATTCTTCCCGTCAGTGGTCTATCAACTCACCTCATAAAGGCTACAGCGGTTTCGAAACTATATAGTTTCATCTTCAGGGCATACAAAATGTTAAATCCCTCTGTCGAGGTCATCACAAAGTCAAACAAAACATTAAAACATACATCACAAACACTAAGCACAATTATACATTTAAAATATTCATCATGCAATTCGGCTTGGCCATGCTACACACGCGACTCGTACGTCGTTACATTCTGGACTGCCTACGACATTACATTCCGGACAACAACGTACGAGTTGCGTATGTAGCTAGGCCAAGCCGAATTGCATGATGAATATTTTAAATGTGTAATTGTGCTTAATGTTTGTGATGTATGTTTTAATGTTTTGTTTGACTTTGTGACGATCTCAACAGAGGGATTTAACATTTTGTATAACGGCCTGAAGATGAAATGATAAAGTTTCGAAACCGCGGTAGCCTTTATGAGGTGAGTGGATAGACCACTGACGGGAAGAATAGGTCATAATCCTAATCATTTGAATATGTGGTCTGGTGGCTATGTTACAATAATGAAATGATTTGAAGAATACAAGGTGTAGCAATAACTTGACTGGTGTGCTACCAGCAAACAGTGAGCGTGCCACAAAAGGTTTGAACATGTCTGTGCCTGTTCATGCTTCCTCCACCTAGAGCTCAATAGGCACAGTTGTACATTGCTCAATCTCGTTGTAGCAATCACCCATTTAAGTTCTTGAGCTAGCATCTTTTTGAAAAACTACACAGTGTTCAGATAGAGCAATGAGTTAACCTCAAGTTTCTTGTGAAACTGGGAATAAATACTTGAGAAGATCATATGATTTTAAAGGAAATGTACAAAAGTGAATATTTATTACGCACACAACTTTTTTTGTGGAACGTCCAATGATGATCTGTGTTCTGGACGACCCTGACAGCAAAAACGAACATCTAGAAAATTGTTCAGTTGATTTGCAAAAATCATCATCTTAATGTCTGAACTCTTTCTGAAAGCTCATGAATTAACAAAGAAAAAGTCAGTCAGATTTTGCATGAATCATAGAACATGAAGAAAGTTTGTGCAAAAATGGTGCCAGAACTTTTCACTCCAGAGCAAAATGAAATCGAGAATGGACATCTGTGCTGACTTTTTAAACAACACTGATAATAAACCAGAATTGTTAGACAGAGTGATTATTTGTGATGAATTGTAGTTTTTACCTGATCCAAGAACAAATTGCCAATCAATGCATTAAAAGAGCTTCACCTTACCACAGCAACAAAAAGTGAAAATGAGGAAATCAAATTTTTTTTTTCGTCCGACTGTTGTGCACACTTGGGCTAATGCAGATGATGGGATGATTTATAGCATATGAAAATGCCAAGCCCTAGCCGGGAATTGTACCCGGGTCCTCGGGGTGAAAGCCCCGTACGCTATCAACTAGACTACCGAGACGGCTAGAGGAAATCAAAATTCAAGGCCATGATGACTGTTTTTTTTACAAGTGTGGAATTGTCTATGTTAACTGGGTCTCTCAAGGTCAGATGGTCACTCAACATTATGACATCTAGGTTCTGACAGGCCTTAGTGAATAAGTGAGGAAATGAAGATCTGATTTGTGGAAGAGCAATTCCTGGATGCTTCATCAAGACTATGCATGCCAATTCTTCTGTCTGTGAAGGTGTCCTTTGTGACACACTGCATCACTGTGTTGAAGCACCCACAGTACTCGAACGACCTAGCCCCAGTGACTTTTTCCGTTTCCTAAGGTCAAATCATAGCTCAAAGGAACAAAATTTCATGTGTTTGAAGTAGTGAAAGCAAAGCAACAGAGGTTCTTAATATTCAAGCATTGTTTTGAATAATGAAAAATGTGATGAAGCATTTTAGGGATCGGCAAACAGAGTAAATTGAACTGGATAAACTTTGTAATATAATTGGCGGTTAATAAAATGTTTTGTAGCATTAATCCAGTTATTTAATTGCCATAACTCTAATGTGTGTTTTTTATAATAATAAAATATTTACCTGATGTGCTCCTGATAAAATTTTTCCTCATGATTCCGAAAACGGTGATTACCAAAAATACAGTAGGCTACCTAGTAAAATGAAATAAATTATAAATTTAACACACTATTAACTTCTAATATTTGTTTTTTTTACCAATATGCAGAGCGTTATAAACTATTAATTTAAAAGCAGTTAAATTATCTGGTATAGGCAGCTGATGGGCGTAGCAATCTCACTGTACCTCTCATACACACTTACTGCAGAAGAGCAATCAATTCTTCAAGCAGGCTAGGCAAACTCATCAACACAGTTAGACAACTTAAAAAAGCTGATATCAGTTGGGAATCAGTATCACACAAATTCTAATACTAACACTCAAATTAAAGCTAAGCGTTTACACTTATAACCAGGTGAAGTAAATCCTAGAATAACAAAACTTATAAGAACTATGTATTTAAAAAAATCTTAAAAATAACTTTGGAATCGGTTATAATTTACAATTCCTTCTTTAGTAGGAAAAAGGAGTTGCCCAGAGAGTTCCACTTCCGAATTGCCTCAAAGCAGGTAATTTTAAAGGGTGATACCTAGGTCATTGACTGGGTTTTAAATTTTCTACATCGTTTACATATATTTGAGCTACGGTATTGTTGTGCACCATTTAAATAATTTTATATTATATATACAAATTTCTTTTGTTTTTGGATAAACATTTGTTTTTGTTCCTTTTACTCACTTTGTTCCATATTTTGAAATGTTTTTCACATATTCAGTCTTATTATTCTCTTATTTTAAGTTTATTTATTTTAATAATGTTATCTACTTTTTTAGTGTTTAGTTTTAGTCTTCCCTCTGTGTAATATATATCTTCTGGACTGGCGATGATAGTCTCGATGTGCTTTTCACCAAAATACAAACAAAAATTCCACTACAGGAAAAAAGGCGTTGTTTTGAGGTAATAATCCTACATCTGCCTCCAAGTACAAGGGAAGGAAGGGCAGATTTATTGGACTGTGTAGCTAGTCTCCAATGGTGCTGGGAGGGTGGCAGCAGGAGAGTGTATGGGTTGCTTACACTCAAACATAGAGTGACACTGTTTTTTACAGAATTAACTGTAAGCTTATCACAAGTTTGATCAAAGTAGGAGTAGAGTTATTCGGATGAGGGCAAATCAACTATCATGGGACCTCTACATGGACATTATGGGATCAAAAGACTAGAGATGGGTTCCCTAGATAAGGGTTGACATGTCTTGTTAATGCGAATATCCAACCCTTCTTTCAAAAATCAAATTTTTAAATTATAAAAAAAAAACATTGCAATACAAATACAGTATGTATTGAAATTAAGAACACGTAAGTAAAATATAGAATACGAAAATTTTTAAGGCTGGAATGAACAAAGATAGAAGCTGGATTTTATAAATCAAAAACTGAAAAGTAGATTGTTACTTGATAAAATCTCAAAATCAAGTAGTTTTGTGGCACATTTCAGTTTTTTAATAGAAATTCATTGTCTTAGATTTTCGTGGTTGGTCTGAAGGTCTTCAAAAATGTCTCTGTTACAGTTACTTTAATATTATTATTATTTTAAAGGCTAATTTATTTACAGTAAAACTAACATTAAAAGTATTTCAGTAATCCAGATTAATTTAATGGAAAGAAAATAACTTTCCTTAAATTAACTGGGCCAATCTTTTTTTTTAATATTTATAGTAGGTACGTAATAATTTTGTTGTGTAAAATAGAGTAGTTATTTTTACAGTTTATATTGTGTTATTCAAATGGATCTAAAATGTAAATTTGTTACATTACTAAATCAATTAATTTCACAGATTAAATTAACAAATGTAGGTCTATGTATAGCCTACCACATAATGACAGCCAAAGTACATGCAACATCAATAGGCCTACTTGTATCTGACAAACTAACATCAAAATATTGCTGTTTGGGCTGTCACTAATGCATATCACTTGATGCTCTCTAGCTCTTGTGCAGTGTTTAAATATCACTGTATATCAATATTTAAGCCTAATATTAAACTAACCTTTAAAGCTGTGAAAATATGTATTAATATTACATTTTTTCTAATAATGAAAATCCCGTAAATGACAAAATGTTAGATAAATAATTTATTGATTATGGAAAAGACGTTTCTATAAGAAATGCTTCCACTTATGAATCCCTCCACTGTAATAAAACTTAACAACTATAATAAAAATAATAGGTTAGAATATAAACTTGAATAAGGAAACATCTCCAAAAACAGATGTAAGAGTTTTTAAGTGAAACAGATGATCAAATTTTACTACAAATATATTTATAAGAAAACCATGGAAACGAAAAATAACAAAGTTGTAATGGTAAATTTAATAATATTGTTAAATATAACCACAGTAAATTTCAATTGAGAAAAATGAGCTATTGGAACATCCATCATGGGGGAAACCCAGGACCTTGATATGAGCACCAATTCAAACACCTAGATCACTTTTTCAGAAGTTATTAAAATTTATAAAAGCTTACATTCGCCATTTTATTCTGACTTTATTCAAATTTGGCATAAACATCAATTATGATAACAGTTTCAAAATGGCGGCCATTTCGATGTT
Source organism: Callitettix versicolor (assembly GCA_022606455.1). NCBI lineage: Eukaryota > Metazoa > Arthropoda > Insecta > Hemiptera > Cercopidae > Callitettix > Callitettix versicolor. The sequence goes on along the minus strand of CM040183.1, from coordinate 85,996,050 downwards.
TAAACATTCATAAATTTATCTTAAATGTTTTTGAAAATTTGATTCCACCATCATAATCAGTTTTAAAATAGCATAAATTAACATTTTGAATTTTTTAAAATCTGTAAATAATTTTTTGATGGCAATCATGGTTTATTTTTGTATTTTCAATGTAGTTTGAACATTAAGTTGCTAATATATGAAGATTTTAATGCTGATTAGAACGATAAAATCAGATTTTCAGAAAGGGCAAGATTCTTTATCCCTTTGCTTTTGGAAATTCGTTTCAATCATATCAGCCAGATAGGTGTGTACCACGTTTATATGTAATATGGCTGTAGAATTATTATAGCTCGGCGAGCTTGTTAATATTATGAAAGCAAATTTCTAATAAGTGACATCGCAATAATTTTTATTTTAAAATTTTCTAAAATCTTGTTTCGATAAGTGATTAAAATCTAAAACAGTTAGCATTTCAAATTATACTGGAAATGAACCCTGATTACAATGGTGAAACTAGATTTTCAAAAAAGTTTAAAATAAAAAAGTTATGAATTTTCTACAATATTTTGAATGACCACCATTTTGAAACGTAAACAGACTTCACTCAGCCAAATCAGTTCAAAATTACAATTAATTGCTGTAGATACGTAAAACTGCATTTTTTTTTTTTTTTTTTTTGGAGTTTAATGTCCGATTATTGTGCACACTTGGGCTAATGCAGACGATGGAATGATTTATAGCGTATGAAAATGCCAAGCCCTCACCGGGAATCGAACCCGGGTCCTCGGGGTGAAAGCCTAGTACGCTATCCACTAGGCCACCGAGGCGGCACGTAAAACTGCAAACATACAGAAAAACACAAGTATGAACATTAAGGTAACAAATAAAACACAACTGTTATAATTCATATTTTTATTAATAAACAATTTTGTAATACTTCGACTAAAATATAGTTAGGTTATTCTGTATAAAAATTGTAACTACAATTTTGAACAAATAAAACAAATATTTTTGGTAACACTTTTTCACTTACAAAACAGTTATTTAACTTTTTCCATTTTTGGTTACAAAAAAACACACTTCACAAAGCAATTTTTGATAATTTGATTCAAATTGACTGCGTTAACTTAAATAACAAAAAAACATTAGTACTAAAATTATCATAATTTTTAATAAAACTATGAACGTTACTTTTTATGTAAAAAGTTTAACAATAACAAAATACTTAAGTCTATCAGTATTGCAGGAAGCCTAATTTACCCAATATACTAAATTAATATCTTAGTATTTTAATAATAAATAAAATAGATCTAATGTATAAAATAATACCTATTACTATATTTGATATTCGTGGTAACAATATTTTTAGTAAGATGTTAACTATATATCAATAATAAAAATAAATTAAATTGTAGTAAATAATTTATAACTTCAAAAAATAAATCTTAACTATGTGATCTATGAACAACTTGAAAAAAAAACCATAATTTAATCAAAGCAATAGAACATTTTAAGGTATACCTATTGAACTTTCAATTGAAACAAAGGAGGTATTAACGTGAACAATAATAAATATCAAATTTATTTAGCTGTAAAAAATAATTATCACTATATCACATCCTTTATTACAGAACAATTCAGAATAATGTAATACATTTTTGCCAAGGAAACTTTCTAATTAAATTTGTATTTTCTACAATCAAGGTAGTTTCTTGTTTTTAGCGAATTTTCATCGAAAAATGAGCTATTGAAATAACCATTTTGGTATGACCCAGACATAGGACCTTGAAATGAGCACCAATCCAGACCTCTAGATGACATTTTCTCATGTAAAAAAACACTTTTGCAAATAGTCCAAAACTAAATAACTAAATAACATAGTCAGTTGCAAATAGTCCAACACCAATCACAATGCAGAAGCGTACCCATGAGAATGGCAATAATAACAGAGTTAAAAACTGAAAAAAGGTCCCAAACACGCATATAATGTGTGACTGGATATAAAGAGCACTATCTAGCTGTGAAAAAATGAAACACAGAACAAGTTAAACTGAATAATAAAACTACGTATTTATGAACATTTATTGTCTAGCCTATGATGCGTCATTGCAGTCTACGGTGCCAGTGAACTTGAATTGAAAGTGATTTGTGGTATCAGTAACAGTACAACATTTTTGTTAGTAGCTAGTTTCATAATGGAAAAAATAAAAATAAACTAAGAATTTTTTTTTGTCTGGCTTTGCAATCTAATAATAAAAATAGTAAAAAGTTACTACTGAAATCTTCGAAATCTGTTCAACCAATCCGTGCCACTTAATTTCTTTTATTTCCACTAAGATTGTGTCGCTACCCTGCGCATGCATAATGAGTACACAGTTTGTCCTACCTATCTAAACACTGTGAACTGTGAAATGTTCACAGTTCACACTTTTGTTAGTGCAGAATTACTGAGACGAGATAAATATCGATATTGTAACTGCATGCACAGTTGTTTCCCGCCAGATTTAGCTTGTTGGTATTATTTATTTAGTATAGCAATTTTTTTTGCACAAGTAGTGTTGTGAGAAGAATAATTGTAGAGAAGAATTGTGTATTTGTGTAGATAAAATATCTGATTTGGTTTTTTTTCTGATTTATGTTAGCCTATACGAAGTAGCAATAGCTATATAACAGATCAGCCAAGACATTATTTCACAGTTCACAGTTATTCACAGTTTAATTTAACAGGTATTGAAAAGTAGCAGTTCATATATAACAATATTTCACAGATTATCTCCTCTATTTAGTTAAGATTTATTCTTATTTAAATTTTTAAAGTTTATTTATTTTCTTTGGTTATTTTAAAATTTATTCAGGGTTGACTATGGGTTCTCGATAATCTAGTAACTGTAAAAAAAATAATTTACAAAAAAAGAGAATTTTCTTTAAGATCACATTGTTAAGATTAATTTAAAAACAAGTACAGTGGAATTTGGTTATTTTTATAACCAAATAATACCAAATTATACCTTTTTAGGTACAAGAGGCCAACCAAATATGATCGTTTAAACCTAGTGCTCACTACTTCCAGAGTTGCCAACTTACAACCACAAATTTATACGTTATCATAATATAAAATACTACAAAAAAATTCCGCAAAAAAAGCTTATCGCAACACTGTAGAATACTGATAGATGTACTTGGATTAACAGGCAAAAATTTAAATTTAATATAACTTTTAAATGTTAATAAGTTTTGCTTCAAGAAAACAATGTCTGAATATAATGAATGAAACTTGTAATTTTTTAAATGTGCACTAAGTGTCTCATGACTTCCATACTATTGAAATTGTTGGTGAAGAAAGTACATTTTTTTAATCTGATGGACCGCAATCCAGTTCTTGGAAACTTTGATTTTATTATTCACTGACAACTGTTTTCTTTTAACATTCAACATCTTGTATTAAAAAAAGTACACTACTTTGATAAAAACCCAGTTTTGTAGCACAAAACAGTAAGAATGAAAATGCAGATACTTAAATGACAGTCACAGGTTACTGTGTATCCTTATGCAGAGGTTAGTACACTTTTCTGCATTGTGTTTCAATGATGCAATTTAAGAATGGCAAGTTACGATTAGTGAATTCAATTGCGAGGATGGGTTATAGAGTTAAATGAATAATGGAACAGTTAGGGCAGGTTTGATGGATCACTGTTGTTTGGGTCGAGTCGTCGCTGCAAATTTGCACACAAAACCCTGGTACTAGTACTAATAACTGTTATTTAATAACTGATTTAACTAAGAACGGGTATTAGAGTTAGATGAATAACGGAACAGTTAGGGCAAGTTAGATGGATCACTGTTGTTTGGGTCGAGTCGTTGCTGCAAATTTGCACACAAAACCCTGGTACTAGTACTAATAACTGTTATTTAATAACTGATTTAACTGAGACTGGGTTATAGAGTTGGATGAATAACGGAACAGTTAGGGCAGGTTTAATGGATCATTGTTGTTTGGGCCGAGTCGTCCCTGCAAATTTGCACACAAAACCCTGGTACTAGTAATAATAACTGTTATTTAATAACTGATTTAACTGAGAACAGGTTATAGAGTTAGATGAATAACGGAACAGTTAGGGCAGGTTTGAGGGATCACTGTTGTTTGGGTCGAGTCGTTGCTGCAAATGTGCACACAAAACCCTGGTACTAGTACTAATAACTGTTATTTAATAACTGATTTAACTGAGAACGGGTTATAGAGTTAGATTAATAACGGAACAGTTAAGGCAGGTTTGATGGATCACTGTTGTTTGGGCCAAGTCGTTCCTACGAATTTGCAAACAAAACCCTGGGTGCCAGTACTAATAACTGTTATTTAATACCTGTTAAAACTGTCAATTAATAACTGCACTAGCCTTTGTAACAATGAAACTACAACTGGTGCTACAAAACTTTTCATGTTTCAGAAATTAACACATAAACAAGACATGATACTAATATCTATCACATTCTACAAACAAATTATATTTTTCATGAATGAAAATGGAGATTCGGTGGTGTAAAGACATTATGTATGTACTGTATTTAGTTTTTATACGTTAACGTACCTACATTTAAGAAATATTTGTATAAATACTTTGTTTATTTTAAGAAAATGAAAGTACATTGTTACCTCGCTAAAAGCAAATTAATTATCATTATGGAAATACAAGGTCAAATGAATCCCAGTATTTTGTTCGTTACTACACAGTCCTTGTTACAAGCAAGCTCGTTATAACCAAGCTTACCTTATATAATTTATATTGTTAACGAGTATTCAGACTTAAATACAACAATAATACCATAAAGTATGTGCAAAATGCGTGCCCCACTGAACTTGAACAATGTATGAAACGAAACTAATTAACAACATAATCCAGTAATTTTATTACATGTAATGAAAACAAATTTGATGTTATTATGTACAGAAATTAATACAAAATGATTAATACAAAAATCTACGTAGGTTAATAATTAACTGATGCATTTAAGTGTAAGACATGACTAGAAATTAAAGCGTTCTTCGTTGTTTAATTATATAATACACTACTTTAAATACAGTGTTTCACTATTTAGTTTCTGACAATGTATTTATTGCTAATTAATATATATATTAAACTTTTTGGACACTACAAATTAATATATAGTTTTTTTTACTACTTTCTATCATTAAGGCTGGGTGGGCCAACCAATGTGGAACGGAGCTGCATTGAGTTGAGGGGAATGAAGATGAAAGTCAACAGGAAGCGGAGTTCAGTCAGTTTAAAGAACATGTTTGTATCTTTTAAATCTAAATATTTAGGCTTACTGTAACAGATTCTAAGAACTACTACGTGTAAAAACCTTCACCTGGGCAATGGTAACCTACGTAATGAGAAATAATAAGTTTTGAAGCATGGTGGGAGAAGCGGAGTCAGCTTCAAAACTGAACTTAAATAGAGATGACGCTACATGGAGCAAAGCCCACTGACTTTATTGAGCTGTTATGCTTCCAATTAGCACATTTACGTTAAAAAAAATAGGTTAGGTTTTGAATGCTTAGTCCGCTATATTTAGTGCAAATCCGCTCCGCACTTGGTGGCCACCCGGTCCTAACGTTTGCTGCAGTACCGTTCATCAATTGTTTTGTTCTAAATTAAAAGCACAAATTATTTTTAGTTGTTTTCAATTGAAAAACGAGCTATTGTAGCGGCGAAGATAACAACCAGACACTGGATCCTGAAATAAGTGCGCATCATAAAGGCTTTTATGTTACTTATTTGTTATTAAAAATTTTGTGTACATTTTTGCATACTCTAGCTTTTGAAATTTTTATTCTATTTTATTCATACATGCAAACTAGCTGCACCTATTGAGAGGATTTAGATGTCCCTCGCGGTACCCGAGTCTAACACACACACTTATAACACTTCACTTACGACTTTGAAACTTTAAACTCACACTTAAATTTAGGGAGGCGATAATAGCCTTAATGTGCTTTTCACCTTAAAATAATAAAAAAAAAGATTCAAATTTGGCACAACCAATAAAATTATTTTCTATGATAGCTCATTTTCCAAGAGAAATTTACTACATAATGGTTTTTTTTTCAGAATACTAGAAACTTTGAAACGAGCTTCACCACTAGCTTAAAACAGTATCTATAGGATATCAGTGAGTTAATATTATAACAAACAATTATACAGGATGTTCAGAAAATTTTACAATGTTTTTTTTATTGAATATAACATCAGGTGTAATTATTTTGGTGTATAATGAGCTGTGTAAAACTAGCAAAATATCCCTTTGTAGTGAGTCCCCCCCTCTTTTTGAAACATTAGTACTATGTTTAAGTTTTACAGAGTAAAACATATCATGTTTAACAATACTGCTCTGTTCTTTGAAATCTGATTACTTTGAAACAAACGTTGCTAGATTTGTAAGAAAACAAAACAAAAAAGTTTTTTCATAACATTTTGTAAATCTCTTCGATTTAGTGTTATTTTAATTTAAAAATATTAAATGCCGCCATTTTAAAAAAATATATTTTTTTTTTATATAATTAATTACAACTGAAGCGTGCCCCATCTAGTAATTTTTCTTTATCATTGTGTTCACTGTGTGCTGAGGTGCAGTCCGACGGCTGGTCCCAATGTGTTTACGGCCTGGAGAGGTCAATTGGCTTGGTCCTCTTCAGCCTTCTTGTGATGTTGTCACTGCGACATAGTAGTTGGACAATCTCTTTATTATTATGCTGTTCTAACCTGCAATAATGCTTAACCGAGAGCTTTTTAATGACTTCTTGAACAGATTCAACACCTAGGTCCTTATGTATGTTTTCATTTCTCACATACCAAGGGGCGTTGACAATCGTTCTCAATACTTTATTTTGAAAAATTTGAATAATTTTACTATTGCTTTTTCTTGTACATACATCCCCAGAGTGGTGCATCACAGGTCCATATTGGTCTTAGAACTTGCTTGTATAGCAGTATCTTGTTGGCTATCGAAAGTTCTGAATTTCTTCCAATAAGCCAAAACATTTTATTGAATTTGAGCTGTAGCTCCTCTCTTTTCTTTTTTACATGCACCTTCCATCGGAGCTTTGCATCGAGTGTCATTCCTAGATATTTAGCACTGTTTGCATATGTTATACTCCTTTCGTTTAATATTATTGGTAATGGTTCATATTTTCTATTCGTAAAATTAATGTGTAGATTAAAATTAAAAAAATAGATGAAACATTTTTTCAACGTTTTCCCCTAAGTCTTGTAAACGTAAACATATTTATGAAATTGCATTTGTGTAGTGAAAATGGTTATTGTGTATTTTTTTTAACAGGCAGAAAAGTAAGCATTTTAGGCCATAACTCCGTAGAAACTTTTCCTATTATTTTTGCATAGCCTAATTTTCTATGATTTTTTTTTCTGAACACTCTGTATGAATTATATTTTATAATTTTAACGCTTGCAATATTTGTATGAGTATGAGTATATTATTTACTTATTACTTACATTACTTATGAATATGAGTATTTTATAGAAAAATATTTTATTAAAAATTGGTCTTGAATTTGGTGAAATAATGTTTCCAGTAGGACAAATTTTCATACGAAATAATAGTTTTTAGAAATGAATTACATTCTCAATTACGGTTTTGGTAACATAATATTCTTAAACTTAAACTACAATAATCAATCACCTTCCTTATTTTAATAATTTTGTGCACAAATACAAATTCAAATATTTAGTAAGTATTTTTAATACCTGTACATAATAACACCAGTTTCACCACTTGATAAAATTAACAAATTACCATGCTTCAAGTTGTGTGGGCACCAAACTAGGGTAAAATACAACCAATTAATACAAAACTGAATCCTGTAGTCCAATACCATTTCATTTAATACCTAGTAAAGCACTACCTTTGCTATAACTACATTACGTTACGTAGATGGTAGCTTTGCTATAACTACATTACGTTACGTAGATGGTAGCTTTGCTATAACTACATTACGTTACGTAGATGGTAGCTTTGCTATAACTACATTACGTTACGTAGATGGTAGCTTTGCTATAACTACATTACGTTACGTAGATGGTAGCTTTTCGGAAATAGGAATCAACTAAACCCGTGCCTTATAATTGCTTAAGGGGGAAAATAAAAATAAATCAAGTAAATAAAAATATAAAACATTATTTCAAAGTACGTAATAGATATAGATTATACCTATTTATATTTCATTTTTAACTAACTTATTTTTTTAATGTTTCCTTAACTAACCAGATTATATTAAAGGTAATAAAAATTCAATTATAATTACAGCGGACACCACTTAATGCAATCACTGACATTTTTATCAAACAGTTAATTTTATCACTTCTACAAAGTGCAGATCACTTATCACAAAACAAAGAAATTAATAATTTAATATTATCAGATCTTCTGTAAAGATGACTGTAATTAACATTTTAAAATAAATTTGTAAAAAATATAACAGTATCTACTCGTAGGCGTGTTGAAAGTTTTATACCTTTTTTCCCTGCTAAAGCATCACTGCTCTTACAGCACAAACACACTAGCCTTACAGTATGAATTGGAAGGATGCAAGAGGCATGTGAGGGGGTCTTATAGAGCAGACTACTATCTAGACATGAGTCTTTATTCTTTTGACCGCTCTACCGTCTAGTAAGTCAAACTTCAACGCCCTCTAGGTTTCAGTTGTGTGTCTAACCTTTGTAAAGCGAGTAACGTATTGTTTATTTTATTGTTTTTTATATTATCCCATGTAAAAACAATTACTGTTACTAGTTTATTATTGTTATCAATTCGGCTCTGACCTATTGTTTATTTTATTATTTTTTTTTTTTGTGTTTAACGTCCGACTATTGTGCACACTTGGGCTAATGCAGACGATGGGATGATTTATAGCGTATGAAAATGCCAAGCCTTGGCTGGGAATCCAACCCGGGTCCTTGGGGTTAAAGCCTAATACGCTATCAACTAGGTCGCCGAGGCGGCTGTCTGACCTATTGTGATCACAATAAATGGTGTCCACTATTTTTAGTTTGATCTAAGCTTCGGCTAGGCTATAACTGTCCTTACAGAGAATGTCCTAAAAAACAATAATTTTACAATCTATTTGGGTTACATCTGATGACGAATACAGTTATTATCACAATTCTTTCGAAAGCTTAGCACCGAACCTGACTAGAACACTTTCAAATTATCTTTCTTTAATAAATATGAAATCGTTAGCTAACCAATTAGGATGTCTCACTTCGCTGTCCACTCGATACCCCTTGGATTCCATAAATGTGCGTAGAGAATCGCTGCCGCCTTCTACGTGAATAAATTCCACTGATAATGTCTAGAAACAAACCAAGAGATACAAATCAAACTCAGATTTAGTGGGAGCAGAATACAGTCACTTGAGTGTAAAAACCATAATGAAACTTGTGTTTGATAGTACGTTATGGGGGAATCAGAGAAAATATTTTTTAACGGATATATATTAGTGTCATTATATCCAAACACTGAAATTTTTTTTAAAATGTCAAATTTGTATTTATTTAGTTTACCTGTTTTGTCTATAAACAAAAGTTTAGCACGTATTTGTAACTTTAAATAAACACACTGCAAAACGTTACCAAAAAATTTACCTCAATATTTATTTTGTCGAATGGAATAGTTTTTAGCACGTCCAACTCATCCCCTTCGATATCAAGACTAAAATAATCAATGTGCGTTATATTCAATGCTAACAAGTACGTGTAGAATGGAAAACATTGGACATCTACGTGGTTAGGTGTTGTGCTGCCGGCAGCCTCGTCTGAAATTTTTCCTTGGTTGTACTGCTGTTTGAATGAAACCTGAAAGCAAAATGAAGTGAATACAATGGCTTACTAATAAAAATTCAATAATTTGGTAGGAAAGATACAAAAATAAACAGCTCCATAAAAATATATTTGGCCTTGAGAACGAGAATAGATTCACGCTCTCAAAATGTCCTGATATATTATTTCATATACACAAATGATAGTACAGTACAAGCCCGCTAATGTGAAATGAAAGGGGGAAACCATTTTGGATAAAGATTTTTTTTGTTAAGCCAGTATACATGTAATACTTTTTTATATGAAATTCTAGAAAATTTTGAAGGTTAAATGATTTTAAACTCTTTTTCAGGCTATATATGATTTCTGTTCTTTACTAAAAGTTAAACATTATATTTTTAGGCTTCTTAAACTGTATACTATATTTAAGATACCTTATAGCATATTAATTATTCATTAAAAAAACTCAGTGATTTTTGTTTGTTTCTTACGACCCTCGGAATGTTTTCCAAGCAGCGATGTCTTGGTGTATATTCATTAGGACGTCAGCCGTCATCAACTCGCTGCTTTGTTCAACAAATATTAGCATAATCTAAAATTAAGCCTGATCCACACTTCTTTACTGACAGCTAGTGTGGTTGTCAGTATTGTGGGGTGGAGGTGTAGACTTGGGAGTTGGTGGCTGGGAAAGTCAATTCAAGGTCATATTTTTACTTTGCCAGCAAATGCAATCTCACTTTTATATTCCTGTACATTTTATTTATTCCCCACCATTTTTTTAAAGGGATTTGTGATTCTAGATGTGTTTAGATAACTTGGGTTCTCGATGACCCGAGTTCAGTTAATCGAGGTTTTACTGTAAACATCTAAATAAGACATCTTATTCAGTATGAACTTTCCATCTGTTAGTAATAATTTTTGTTAATGCTTCATACGTGACTATGACAGCATTGTTTTAAAAGTTTTAAAACTTTTCTATTACACAATAATAAACCTGCATTCTTTCAACAATTATTGCAAAAATATTTGACTTATTATTAAAATTTCAATGTTGTTTCTATTCATAAGAATGTTTAATTTAATTTGTTTACACATTTAACAACTTACTATTCAAATATACTTACAATCACAGGGTAGTTAGTTTTACTTAGACACGTTGGCGACAACCACGCCCGTCTGTTTTTAAGCAGCATTTCTTCAAAGTTTAAAGGATCAGCTTCTATAAGCAAGCCAGTCCAATTCAGGTAACGTTCAAAGTACAGCGAGTTTGAACGTGTTTCTCCGTCCATCGCACCACACTCGACAAAGAAACCATTTCTCTGAAAATGCAAAATCTTTTTTTAAATTCCATACAAATATTTAAAGAGCCCTGTGGTGTACGTTCATAAAAATGAAACCCCTTAACCACATACTGTAAACCAATTAATTTGATCTTAAAATAATATCGAACAGTTCATATTTACATTCATACATAGTCACCGCTCCTCCAGATGTTGGTCATGTAACACAGGCCTATTGTTCGATCTAGCAATTGTTGGGGAGGTGTTATTTTTGTTTTTGCTGGTATTTCTATTAAGATGGTAGCTATTTTACCAAAATGTACATCAGGGTCAAAGTATGTAAGTATGGCTCATGGATATACAATATCTGAAAGATGCTGAATATTTCGAACATACTCACAAACAGATTTTCTGCTTCATATATTAGGATACGTAAAAACAGCTACTAATAGTTTTTGTAATCTACTACTATTAGTTCAAAATAATAATTATATTTTACTTTTGAAAATCTGGTCAAAAGATTTGTAATTAACCCTAGATTATAAAACCTAACTTATTATTACATGATGAAAAAGTGTCCACAAATTTTACTACTTAACTACTATAGTTTTAAAATTTGAAATTAATACTTTAAAGATTGAAATAAATTATATAATGATGAGTAAGTGAACTAAATATATTCATCATCTATTTGAGAGTCAATATATGTTATTAAAAATAAAAAAGTTTTTACAGCAAGTATGAAAAATAAGATAAGCTATATACAACATAAAATGAAAATTAAAAAAAGCAAGTTTTATTATTAAAACAATTAATTATTATACCATACAATAAAAAAAAGAAAACTAACTATTATAGTACAATTTTATGAAATAAATGATAATTAGATAGGTCAGTTCTGTCAGGGGCTCATATGTATGTACACATGTATATAAGCAATGTACATGTTTAGCAATTATGAGCTGGATCTTTCTTCATCAATCTGCTGTTGGGTTAGGTATCCCTTCTTCTCAAGCAAGGTAGAACAGTGTACACTGAAGGATACACGGCTAAAAATGCATTGAGGAATGACAATAGCAAGGAGATAGAAGAAAGTGGGGATATCCAGGACATGGAACCAATTAAGTAGCGAACTGTAGCAGACTGAATAGGTGTCTGAATACCTAGGGATGATCCTACCTAACATGTAATGAAAGAAGTAAAAGATGGAGTCAAACAGCTCAACTCAGTAACGAGATGTACAAACACTACAAATGTCTAATGGTAACGCAAATGTATCGAAACTGCAAACTGAGAATAGAGGAGACATTAGCAAAGGGGCTTCTAATTAAATCTAGATGTAGGAGATCTTCCAGGATTAAGAAAAAATCTTTACAGAGCTATAATCACAGTAACTGTACAGCAAGACTGGAGGCTGTCAGTCAGGAATATTGTATCATGGAGAAATCGTTCATAGACTGTGCAAGACAGATAAGGAAAACTGCAGGTCACATAATCTATAACTGTGATGCTCTTGTCAGCAGGAGGCAAAGAGTGATTGTCTTCCATGACCCTGAGTACTTCCAGTTAAACACAGTAGTCAAAGGACTGCTAAACACACTGAGGGAACCAGTCTACTGAACTAGTACTTATGAGGTTTAGTTGCACAATATACCCTCTGGTGGCGGTGCCAGGGGACTTTAAACCCAATATCCTAAAACTATTTATTTAATCTAACCTAGGCAGGGCAGTGAATATTTATACACAGTATTTTAGATACAAATATTATAATTATTATATGAAAATTCATCATCTAACAATCACCTTATTCTTTCATTTTACAACTATAATTCAAATACTATTAAATTTAAAAAAAGTAAGGGTTAAAACCAATTGTTATTATAAAAAAAATACAAATAACAGTAACAAATGAAGATTATAATAGTTAAATGAACTTAAAACTTTTATAAATCTTAAGACTTTAAATTACATGCTCAGTGGACATAATCACGAGATCATTACTGATGTCTCATGTACATATCAGGAACGTACTGCGGAAGGGAAAGCCTGTACATGAGCAGTTTCGTAGACCACATGAACTCAGTCATGTTGTGTTATAATATCTATAAAGGTTTAGTGTTCTATGGTATGTTACATTTTTTGTTTTTGTTTTTTTTTTTTTTTGGTGTTTAACATCCGACTATGGTGCACACTTGGGTTAATGCAGATGGTGGGATGATATATAGCGTATGAAAATGCCAAGCCCTCGCTGGGAATCGAACCCGGGTTCTCGGGGTGAAAGCCTAGGTACGCTATCCACTAGACCACCGAGGCGGCTCGGTATGTTACAAGCAGCAGTATTTATTAAATATATATAATTAGGCTACCTTATACTTTAAGAGATGTCGAATTTTTTCAGCCTGGCCCATTGACGTATCAGTTACTTCAGGTTTGGAGAGATGATAAGGGTGTTGTGCAAAAGGCTCTGGTGGAGGTATCAGGAATTTTTGTTGTAGTCGTTGGACTAACCGTGGGTCATCCATTGATATATCAGGTCCATTGAGGTTACTACCTGAAAAAAAAAAATATATTTTTACAACTAATATAATTTATAACCAAAATAAAAATACTAAATTAAAAATACAATCACATCCATATTCATACACACAATTCAATTAGTACTGTAATACTATGCATTTAAAAACAAATAATTGTGGAATGCAGTAGTCTTGAAAAGCTGCATTTCTAACATAGCAAAATTTCAAAAGATCTCTTTTAAAACGTTGAATAATTTTCTGTTTATAACATTTTTGGTTTACAGTAACACAATTTACTGTATTAACAGGTATTTATGATAATGAATTCACCAAGAAGGGCACTAAATTTACCTTCTTAGTTCCGAAAACAGCCTGTGGTACTAAAAATCCACAGCCTGTAACGCCATTGTGGTATTAAAAATCCACAAACTACAATGCCATTTGAAAATGGTATAAAAGATAGGCGTTATCAACAATGAAAGGTTTACCTCGAACAAAAGCTCCGAAAAAACTTATCAAAGGCATAAATCAACAACTGTTCAACTGCTTAATATTTAAAGTTGAGTAGAGGCCGTCTGAAGCACATTATGGCACTGCTTACAGGATATTTGTTTTTTTTAACGTTCATATTTTATGCTTATACCAGGTAGACTAATGAAGTCGAGAAAACAGTGTTAATGATAACAGAATAGCAACGGGAGCAACTGCTGCTAGAACTAAGAACCTTCAGGTGCACAGTTGGGTGAAGCAACAGACTGGCCAATGCTTTATTAGCCACTTCGACCACTGAGCTCCTTTACTGGATACAGCCACTTCAGAAAACATTTGCTAACTCTACGGATCATCAACAAGGGGATGTGTAATAGCTTAGAGATTTATTAACTTAGAGAATCATTTTCCTTCTACAGTACCGTGTTATAAGTTAGAGATCGACCTGTGTAATAAGATAGAGGTTCCGTACTGTGTATTAACTTGAGACTACAGTTCCGTCAAGTGTGTTGCACCATGTGTATATGTTGTGTCTATGTTAGAAAATAAAACAAACAGTTCATAAATATAACACAAAATTTCTTGCTTTTAATTACATTTTTCAACAAATCCGGTTTAGATCTTTAAAAAAAAACTATAATTTCTTAATGTCATACCTTTTTCATTTGTCCTAGTATTTTCCTATAATAAAATACTTCAGAAATTGTTTTAAAATTTTATTATTACTTTATTTTGCCATTCTGAAGGATAGTATGACAAAATCTTTTTTTTTTGGTAAAAAGGATTTAACAAGAAAATCTTTAAAAATAATAATCATTTGTATGAATTAAACATTAATAAAACCAAGTTCATGGTAATTAGTAAAGAAACAGTTGGACTTAATGGTCAACAACATATCTAAATGTTTATTTTTGACCATTATCTGTATAGAAAAATAGAAATATTGGTGTTTTATCGAAAAAAACAACGTAAGTTTATATGAATTCATTAATTCATAATTCATTCATTAATTTACGGCTGTTTTCTTAATTCAATTCGGATATGGTTTGAATAAAGCAGCCTTCAAACAATATTTTTATATTATTATTACTATTACTACTACATATGTAAATTAGTATACATTTACAGCATTGCACATAAGCCTTTCAGAACAAAACCTATCCAAATCAACTTTATATTTTAATAATATATCTTTCTTTAATTAAGCGAGTTCTACTTGTTAGATAAAAGATACTGAAGCGCCTGCAAGCAGAGGCGTAGACAACATATACACACGGTGCAACACACTTGACGGAACTGTAGTCTCTAAGTTAATACACAGTACAAAATCTCTATCTTATTACACAAGTCGATCTCTAACTTATAACACGGTACTGTCGAACGAAAAACGAATCTTGAAGTTAATGTATCTCTAAGCTATTACACCTTTTCATCAACAATGGTAACATTTGTAGGCTATGTAAACAGTGAGAACAGCATGTCATCCTGGAATCTGAGAGTTTTGAGGCTAAGAGAAGACCTATTTTGGGGCTCATACAACCGGGTATGGATCTACCTCATACTACTATAGGATGAAAACTCCTACACATCACTGAAGGAAAAGTATATCCCTAAGCCTAAGGCTGACATACAAGGAACTTGCGCTGCATACTCCAGGCAATAATCTAATCTAACCTGCTCTCTTGCTCGCTGACACTGCACACCATATCTATATGCTCACTATGTTGTGGGTTTTCCTCAACTATATTTTAATGCTGATACCTAAGAAAACATGTTGTCTGCCATTGGCATTTTTGGAAAAGGTACTCAGGGTTAATATACGAATATTCTAAAAAAAATTCTAGCTTGTTTTTCCCTGTTATTCAAACAATGACCACTGAATTTTCTAAAAAACCAACTAATATTCTTAAAAATTCTACAGAAAAATTGTGAGCATAAAACTGATAACCATTTTCAGAAATGTTTAATAAAAATTTCTTTTTGGAAATTGTAAGACTTCTTCGAGAACCATGTGATTCTCATTTTTGTAGAATCACAAAAATGAGTTACTACATTGTAGTAACTTGAGTTACTACATCATAGTCGTTGAGTTACTACATCATTTCTGCTGTTTAACCCTTCCTGTATAACAGAATTTTTCAACAATAGCTAACAATATAGCATTATTTGGTGACGGCTTAAGAAATTGTTCTTGAAAATCATTAGCAGTCTGTGCTAAACTTGAACTAATAGAATGAAAGATTCCATAAGAACAAAAATTATCTTATATTTGTGGTAGAAAGAACCATTTCAGTATAAAATAAACTTAGACTAGAATATAAACATTCAAATATTAATACAATGGACAATATAATTAGATAAAAAAGAATATGACTACAGCTGTCTGAATTTCAATATTAATTATTTTAATGTATACGCTGTTATTCAAACCAACTTTATACAAGAAAATTTAGATGATATAAAAAAAAATACTTTACCTTCAGAGTAGTTATACCACTGCAGAACACCTGAAATAAACGTAATATATTAGGCTAATATTTTACTAAGTTAGTAGACTATTGTAGGACATACTTGGGGACCTGTTTCACGCAAGTACAAACCCGTAATTAACACCCAACAAAATATTCAAATGTACAAAAATCTTGTGTTTCACACAAGCACAATTTGTCTAATAGCCTAATTATTTTTTACTTAACAGAAAAGTTAAGTAAAATGTTTTCAAAACGTCAAATATAGTCTAATTTTGTATTTTTTTCATAATAATATGAAAATAAAATTGTGAACTTAATCATGAGTCACATTTTAACACAGTATGGAGACATCTTGAAAAACATAATTAAACAATCATATATTTTCATTAATTTTTTCTGAAAGTACTTGTTTTTCTGAGTAAAACAGTAAAAACGTATGTTGATGCTCTCATAAACTGACATTAAAGAATTTTTGTTTTGTTTTGAAAATCGAGATGTGTTTGATAATAACATTCTATAAACAATTTTTTTTCTTTCATGTTACAGTCTACTATATTTTTGTTCTATTACTTGCAGTACCTATTTCATTATTAAATTAAGTAATATAAAGCTACAGAATATTTATTAAGTTACAATTTGACGGGATTTTTAACAAAACTATTATGTGTTATCATTACTGTTTACATAGCATTAAATACAGACAATTTACTACGCAAAAAGTATCACTTCACAAAGTAGTGTAGTTACAAAGCAGTAATTACCAATAAATGATACTTAAGAGTATATACTTATATATATTAAATATAAAGAATTATACAAAACAAAAGTTAGCAGTATCTATTAATTACACAAAATTGCCTTTTTTTCAATAATATCTTATCTAGTCTAAGAGGTTTAAAAACAAATAATAGTGAATGATTAAAATGTTTTCCAATTTCAAAAAACGTGATATAAGAGAGTGTGTGTGCATGTATGTATGTGCATATGCACATACATATGTGCATGCATACAATAATATTACTGAAACAATAGTTTATAAAAAACTCCTAACAAACCTAACCCAAAATGGTTATTTATAAGGATAGGCTTACAAATTATCACTTTGAAGTCAGCGTTTGAGAGCACTTACATTTTTTTTTTTTTTTTTTTTTTTTTTATTTCAGCACTTTGGGCCTCATTCTAAAGTAGTGACATCAACAATTTTTTTGTTTTTATATCAACTTCATTTTTACAGTAATACATATTCAACAGCAGATTCATTATTATTATTATGATAACTTATGATTTTAAGCCCTTTTTAATGGAATTATATTGTCATGCCATTGCTGTTTATTTACATTTAACACGCTGTACTTCATACACAAGATTACTACGTTTAATCACCCTGTGACATACTGCTCATTTGTATTATCATAGTAAAATAAATACTGTTTATTATCTTAACAGTTCTTGTGTCTTATAACTTTTGTCTTGTGTTATTTAAACCAACAACTTTTAAACACCTAACATCCATGTTTTTACCCAACTATGTCAGGTCCTAAATTAAAAAAATATCATTTTTGTTATAAAAAACATGTTACATTCTAAACAACCGTGTTTTCACCCAACAACCATGATTTCACCCAACAACCAAGTCAAGTTAGATTTAAGTTTTTGGTGGTTTTAAATATATTATTTTCATTATTAATAACACACATTTAGTTAATCATTTTCGTAATGAAAAACATGTTATCTGCTTTCGCACTAGTCATTTTGAGGTTATGTTTGTCACTTTTATTTACATTTTTTCTAACTTCCCATTGTTTCCACACTTTTATATTTGGGATTATTACTATTGGTCATATAATAGTGTTTCAGCTCAAAACTGAATGAAAATGCCATGAGGCCCAAAAGTTTATTAAAAACCAAATGTTTAACCCTTGTAGGCATAACTTAATCAAAAGACCAAGTACTTACTGGAAACATTAATAAAAATATGTTTCAATGGTAAACTCTTTTAAAAATAATTAAGCTTTTTATTTCATGTTATACTGATTACTGAAGACATTGTAGCTAATATGGATAAATAAAACATATTTATTTGTTTGCAATAGTCTACTTTCTACTCTAACACGATAGTTACATTAAATAACATGTGTTCCCCCAATTTTGTCATTCCCTACTAAGAAATTACAGAAGATCTACTTACTTCTACTTTTATTGACTTCTTTGCCCTTTTTCTCCAAATCTGATGATATGAAGGCAATTATAATAATACACATACACAAACAAACAATAATTAAAAACAACAATGTCTTCATTTTTTTAAAACTTATCCACTTCATTTCACCTTATGCTACGACATTTAATTGTACTCAATGTTTACACATTTACTTTTTCTAGGTTATAATGTATTTCAATTAAGGTTATGAACAAATTCAAAACCATGAACATTTAGTAAAAAAACTACTCCTTTTATCAGGAAATCTTCTCTATTAATATGAATTTTTGGCCTATTTAGTTTCAAAGCGCAAATCTTACATGGTTTAAAGAGTTAAATAATCACATAAAAAAAATGAGTAGGAATTGGAAAGTTAGAAGAGAAAATGAAAATACTTTTTAATAATAAGAGCAAGGTCGTAGGTAGCTGATTTATGTCGATGTTCGATGTTTTTCGCAGTCGAGGTTTGTACATATCGAAGGTTAATAGTCGATGTTTTACATAAATTTGTGCACAAAATGTTTTTCGAATTTTTTTATAAGGTATTTTTGAATATATATGAAGTGTTTTTTTATTAGCAAAAATCTTATCCTTGATATTAAGACTACGTTATTATTATCTTTTTTATGAACCAAGTAATAATGTGATTAGTAATCGGAAATTATATTAATTCAGATATATTAATTCATACCTTTTCACGAATTTAAATTCTATGTAATTATCTATTTATTATCTGCTTTTAAAAAAAATGTTAACTTGTTTATCTACGAATGAACGATAATACACCATCTCCAATGTGTTGCATACACCGAGAGTAAATGGGAGAAACCCATAGAGACAAGCGTATGGATAAACTAGGATACATTATAATAGATAAATGTTTAATGGCAGTAATATTTATCTCTGGTGATAAATGAAATCTCTCGTTTTATCTATACGAGCACAGTTGATAGCAAAAGTAGAGGTGGAGTAATCTGGTGGATTTTCTTTAATTTATTTGTGTTAGTTTTCGTTTCGGAAGGCTTTTCAGCTAAGGTACACATTTGTCGTTTTGTACAAACAATTATAACATACTTTCGTAATTTTGTATATTATATAATTACATATCGTAATTAATAATGTTATATTGACTGTAGCTAATGTAATTTCAAGTTTAATGGTTTTGTTGCAAACTAGGTAATTAAGTAATGTTTGTTAAACTGTTTTGTTGAAAAATGTGAAAATGGCGGAGGAAGAATTCCCTTTACACGAATGTGTTTTTAGCGGAGACGTAAGGAAATTATCTGCTTTGATTCGTACTCATGATGTTTCTAAAAGAGATAAACATGGTAAGATTTCATATGTAACTTACTAGATATAATTTACGATTAGTATTTAGCTTAGTTTGTAATGTGCTTTTTCCATTAGCAGGCCAGGACTTCTTTGATCCTGGTTTTACCACTCAGCCATATAGTTTATTGTGCACCCTCACCACAAGTTCAACCTTCCCAAACCAACTTTGTGTCTTTAGAGGATTTTGAAATACTTTGGATAATACTTTCGTTTTTTTGGGATAATGTTACCGTGTTCTACCTTCTTGTCACCCCACTCCAGAAAGTACTTAAGAGATTCAAGTAGTTTTTTATTCAAAACTGGACAATAAAAAAAATTATGTACTGAACTGTTTCCTCAGCTGTAACACATGTTTTGTACAGAAGTTTTGTTATATGAATAAGTTCTACTTAAAACTATATACTAGACTTGGCCTATATTTTGAATGGGATGAAATGGCTGAATGCTTCAAAAACATTGTTTCAAACTATTGTGTTTAACACCCACAAACATTTAAATGTGTAAAATTATAAAAGTGCTAAGCATACTACTGGCAGACATTCCATAGCTTTTTTGTGGGATTTTAATCAGAAGTTGAATGTCTGTATGATCAGCCTATTTTCTGCTTAATGTGCAGAAGTAATTAATTTACAAAAAGGGTAATGAAGTGTAGTAGGGCTTATAAATAACACCCTTTGTAAAGGGTTATGATATTGGCAAAGCTTCCAACTATGCAGTGCTTTTCCAGTTTGGCCTAGTTATAACATTTTAAATGTATAATTTGTCTTCAGTTATTTAAATGTGTAAAATTATAAAAGTGCTAAGCATACTACTGGCAGACATTCCATAGCTTTTTCGTGGGATTTTAATCAGAAGTTGAATGTCTGTATGATCAGCCTATTTTCTGCTTAATGTGCAGAAGTAATTAATTTACAAAAAGGGTAATGAAGTGTAGTAGGGCTTATAAATAACACCCTTTGTAAAGGGTTATGATATTGGCAAAGCTTCCAACTGTGCAGGCTTTTCCAGTTTGGCCTAGTTATAAAATTTTAAATGTATAATTTTTCTTCAGTTTCAAATTTAAATTGTAATAATATGAATGTATATTTTACTGTGTAACTTAAGAGTAATAGTAACATTAAAGAAATAATAAATGAGCATCAGTGTACAGCCTAAGATAAATGAGTATAGATATAAAAAAAACTTGATCCAACAGTTACTGATATACTGTGAATAAATTATTTTCTATCATTACATTTTTAAAAACAATGTATAAATGTACCCTACTGATTAAAATGTTAACTTTTTTAGTCAAGTGTTTATATGATTAAATAAGTTTGAGAATCATAAGTATTATATTAATGATAAATCTTTACATATATTATAGACAATTATGTATTACAAATTATTTTATTCTTTTTTTCAGGAAACACAGCATTGCATTTGGCTGTCATGTTGGGCCGCAAAGGTAATTTTTGTATTTTTTACATTTAATTCTCGGTGTGCATATTTTTTACAGTGTTTAAAATATTTAGGCCTAATCAAGCCGCCTAGGTGGCCTAGTTGATAGCGTCTTTGTCCTTTCACCCTGAGGTCCCGGGTTCAATTCCCGGCCAGGGCTTGGCATTTTCATACGCTATAAATCATCCCATCGTCTGCATTAGCCCAAGTGTTCACAATAGTCGGACGTTAAAAAAAAAATGTAGGCCTAATTATTTCTTAATTCTTTGAAAATCATAATAATAGGCCATGAGGACTTTCTAGAGTTACAGTATTTATTTTTGTTAGTGTATATATGAAAGTTTATTTCTATGGTACATATGTTATTTACATTTTTTTATATATATTATGGTAGGCCGGTTTTGTTTTCTGGGATATAAGATGAAATTCAAAAAGTACTTAAAAAGAAACTAGTGTGTATGATTAGAGACACCGTCTTGTTGGAACCACTGAGAACAAAAACCATATTTCTAAAGATCTGACCCCACAGGGGGTGCAAACTAGCCGCACCTATTGAGAGAATTTAGATGTCCCTTGTGGTACCCGAGTCTAACATACACTTACACTAACTAATGAGATTTTTTTTGTATTCTTCTTTTCTGCTATGATTATTATCACTATGTTCAGTATAATAATATGCCTTCCCTAGCTTTCTCAATTCTACTGTTGTTAATGTGTTTTAGAGAACCTCCATACTTGAGTATAGATTTACTTTTTCAAGATGGAGGTTCTCCGAAATGCATCAACGAAAGTAGAATTGACGAAGCTAGGGAAGGCAGATTATTATACTGAACATAGTTGTACTTACTACTTTAACACTTTTATTCTCACACTTACATTTAGGGAGGCGATAATAGCCTCAATCTGCTTTTTGCCTTAAAATAGAAAACAAATCTAAAGATCTGATAAGACTTTTTTTTAAAGGTCAAATGATTTTCTATCTATCGTTCATGGTAACAAGATTATCATATATCCATGTGGGGCAGTAGCATGGGCTTGTATAATCAAGTTGAATACAATAAGGTCATTAAGCAAAACGCAAAGACTGGCATATATATTCATAACAGGAAGAATAGTCCAACAATCAAGGTAATTTTGGACCTCGTATGCCTTTACTTAGTGGTGGGAAAAGCTACGCTTGAAGCGCACAGCTCACTATAGCAAAAACCAGTCTGTTTTGCTGAAGAAAATCATTGAGAAAGGATTTTGTCGATAGCTGGGAACTTCTAAAGAAATTTAATTGAGTAGAAACACAACTTTCAGAAACATTTTCCCACTAAGCTTAATAGGCTACTAAAAGTGGATGGAATAAGTTATCCATAATGTTCACTATTAGAAGACACCATAATATGGTATAAAGTGGGTCCAAAACATTTGATGGAACTGCAGATGGAATATTTGGGCTGATAACCAAAGTACTTTGAAGCAATGGGGAAATAAACCGTCATATTTCCAGTGATAGTTATGCTATTGGTAGATGTGCACAGAAGTATCTTGATAGTCATCTATGTGTTTCCAGAGAGCATCGCTATCATTTCGGGTAGCCAACCAGCCATTAAAGCACTGAGCTCTCTAAATATGAGCTCAACAGTGGTGTAGGAATGCCAGCAAAAGCTAAATAAGCTGGGCTAAAGCAATAACGTTATACTCCTTTCACTGCTAGGAAATAGGGTCATTTCGTATCGCATCGAAACAGTTTCAGTAAGTTTTACAACTTTGGTATAACAGTTAGTGTTCAAATAAACTAAGAAAAATACTAAATATTTCTGAAATATCTCAACCAGTTTTCAAATAACATAGGTCTGTGATTATTGGACCTATGTGAGGGGAATCAATTTTCGGGTACAGAAAATTCCCAATAATCGAGGTTTTTTTAAAAATAACCAGCTAACAAAGAGTAGAATGCAGAAGAAATGAGAAAGAAGCTGTGTTTAACACACGAGCACATCTGAATCGGTAAAAAATAGAATAGATGGTATTTTTGAAGTGTTAATACTGACAATCATTTTATATCTACATTAGTGTTCTTATAAGTATGTCTTACCTTGAGTAAAAACAAAGGTTACACATATTTAGGGGTATGTAATCGTTTGTCAAAATATAAGTGTAATATTATAGTAATCTCCTGCTAACAGCGGTATTTCATTTTCACAGAAAGGTTGCCATTGGTGAAGGACATATATGTTTTACACATTATGTACTGTATTATATGGTCACCCATTTAACAGAGTAACATATGGTTAACAAATTCCAGTATTGTAAATAATTTCTTCCTTAAATCTGGGAACGGGTTCAGTACATAAACATACCCAATAATTTTGTGGTTTTAAATAACACTGTTCATAAATTTATGTGAGAATACTTGGGTAAAAACATTTTTTTTTTTGTGTGTGTTTAACGTTTGATTATTGTGCACACTTGGGCTAATGCAAACGATGGGATGATTTATAGCGTATGAAAATGCCAAGCCCTTGCCGGGAATTGAATCCGGGTCCTCAGGGATAGTACGCTCTCCACTAGGCCACCGAGGCGGCGGTAAAAACAGTATTCAGTATTGTCTGTAGTAATATGTTTTTAAAGTAATTAGGATTATGACCTATTCTTCCCATGAGTGGTCTAGTTACTCACCTCGTAAAGGCTACCACGGTTTCAAAACTGACAGGAAGAATAGGTCATAATCCTAATTACTTAAATATGTGGTCCGGTGGTTATGTTGCAATAATGAATATTTGTTTAGTAATATTGAGTATATGACACTAATAATATACTTCTGTTAGTAATGTTTTTAATATGACACTTACCTCTTCTTTTATGTAACTTATGAAATAAAATAAGACATAAACTTAACATTATATTAACTACTCAGATGTCCATTCCATATTAAAATGTAAGCCTATCTGAGAGTAGAATAAATAAACAGTGAGGGTACAAAGTGTTGATGGTTTAGACTTTAGAATTATTGCACTAGGATTTGTTTATAAAGTAACAGAGTTATCATTTATTTGTCATCAGGTTTTGATACATTTGCAATTAGTCACGGGTATATATTGCATACTGATATGAACCTACAGCCATTCATTAATATATAATAACACTGATAAGTTCAATAAGGATGAAACAGTGGAAATTATTTATTTATAAAAAAATCCTATTTTATCATTTAGGTAATAAACTTATTAGTACAATTTAGTGTACAGTTGTAAATGCAGCTTGTGAGAATTGGTTTATAATAGTGATATCTGCTGGCATGCATTTCCGGAAACATTTTGTTAACCCTCATGGAGTGTTATGGTTGCAATGAATATTAATACCTTCTTCACAGAGTCGTGCAACAAAGAGCATCCTTTACATAATTGTTGATTGGAGCCTGTATTACATAATCTTGTTTACATTAAAGAGCTCATTGTAATTGTAAATTAGTGCAAATACTGTTTAGTTAACGTCAATCACATTTGTTTTGATATGTCTCCACTCCTGCCAGTTTTTGACAGGCGTTTTCAGATTTGTTCATATAAATTAATTTTGCATCATTAAATGTCACAAATAGTTCGCAAGCTGACAAATCCAAACAGTTTAACTTCTTTCTCCACTACAGTATTGAAAATATGACAGGCATAAACAAAATCCACATTACTTATTTCTAAGTAAACAGAACCTCTGTCTCCTTTATTACCACAATTTTATATGAGGAATGCCGTTGTAAGAGCAGTTTATCAACTGCAAGAGCAGTTTATCAAGTTTTCCACCTCACTTACAGTACAAATTTATAGTAAAGCCTATTAAAAAGAAAAAAGTTACGCAGATATGCGAAATCCGCACTTTGGGAGTGATTACTGAATGTATTTTTTTTAAAAAACAGCATCCTATCCTCTAAATAAATTATTTATCTGGCAGATTCATTAATTTATTTTTTTTACATAATTTTATTTCATTAACTTTAATTCATTGTTTTCCTTACAAATGCATTCTTTGAATTTCGTCCTCTGAACATCGTGCTTTTTGAGATACGAACTTTTCGACTTCCGAATAGCCACTGTGAATATGAATTTCATTTTCGATAATCTGAATTTCCGATAATCGAGTGTACATTAACTGAGGATTACAAGGTTTTCTTTTTCTTTGAATTAAAAAAAAATTTCCTGAAAGTTTTAAAGTGACATTTTCCTAGCTCTGTAGGTTAATTAGGAGAACCACTATGTCCATTTGAAAATTATCATGAAACACTATTTTTAGCAGTTTCTGAGGACTTTAGGTAGATGTCATTCAAAATCCAATTGGGATACTTCAGAAATATTTAGTGTGTTTCTTAATTTGAATGAACACTACCTGTATACCATATTCAATCAAAATGTGAGATGGTAAGGAAAATTACTGTTTCGATTTGTTATGGAATTACTCAGTAGAGAAAAATAAAAGCAGGGCAAGGAAAAGGGCATCAATTGAAATTACAGAACAAGAACCGTTTTGTGGACGTGGACAGTTCAAAATGAAACTAAAAAAGAAGAAACTAGAAGGTCTAAACTATATTAAGAGAATGATGGTTAATCAAGACTACTGTACTTGTAAGTTTACATAAAATTATACAATAATGCCCTTTATGTAGCCAAACTATTCGTATAGACCAGGGATGCACAGACTTATTAAAACTAGGGGCCACTCGGGCAAATCATGAACTGATGGCGGGCCGCCAGA
This sequence comes from Callitettix versicolor, assembly GCA_022606455.1. NCBI lineage: Eukaryota > Metazoa > Arthropoda > Insecta > Hemiptera > Cercopidae > Callitettix > Callitettix versicolor. Next base: position 85,969,776 of record CM040183.1, on the reverse strand, counting down.
AGTATAGGTAATTAAAGACAATAAAAAATGCATATAATGTATTAAAATTGAAAAATAATTTATTAATTTGAAGCGTGGCACTGCATAGTGCTTACAATCTTTTTTATATTTGGGTCAAATTTACTTGTAGCAACACGTAAAACTGCTTCCAAACTTTCATTTGCAAGGCGGTTTCGATTTTTTGTTTTATTATTATTCAGTATTGAAAAAGTTTGTTCACATATATAGGTAGAACCAAATAAGCTGGCACATTTCAGAGCGTTTATGCGCAACTCTTTGTACATATTTTTGTCAATGCAGTGGTAAAAGTTCAACAAGTCTCCTCGTTGAATTTGTTGCGCAAATCTTGGTTGTTTTGCAAATCGATAATTTCTAACTGCATTGACTCTGGCGCATTTTCAACTGAAATCGAGAAAGGATTGCTGAATATGTCCAACAGAGGTTTCACTTTTTGAAGTCCGAAAATCTGTCTTGAAAAGAGTGAATCAGAATATCCAGCTTTTCTACATAACTGAAATTAATCGCAGTTTTGTTGAATTTTTCGCCATTTTCTTATAATTCGGAAAATGATTGTAATTTCCAGAAGTCAGTTGCGATCTGAAAAGAGTCAGCTTGCATTGAAAGGATGATACATGAGCGTAGAGCTGGGATATCAGTTGATTTTTGCCTTGAATCCGTGTGTTCAAGACATTCAAATGATTTGTAATGTCAACTAAAAAGCCAAATCACACAACCAATCAGGATTTTTAAGTTCCGGACATCCCTTTGCTTCTCCACCAGAAATATTCCAATTTCTTCTATTAAATTTAGAAATCGTTCAAGTGTCAATCCACGACTTAGCCACCTTACTTCTGTATAAAACAGCAAATCTCCATATTCGCTGATGTCATCAAGGAATTGTTTGAATTGCCTGTGATTGAGTCCTCGTGATTTGATGAAATTTACAGTCTAAAACTACCACCTTCATGACATTTTGAAATTCAATTTTTTTAGAACAAAGGGCTTCTTGGTGTATGATGCAATGAAACTGCATGAGATCTTCAGCGTTTATGTTTTTTTCTTGCAGATACTTTTTAGCAAAGTAACTAGCCCGAATTGACACCAATCATAGAAGGAGCACCGTCAGTCACAATTCCCGATAATTTTGATAAGTCAAAACCAGTTTTTGAACACTCATCCAAAAGTACATTGAGTATATCAACTCCTTTAGTTTGACCTTTCAATGAACACATTCCTAATAACTCTTCTACGACTTCAAAATCTTGAGTAACACCTCGTATGAATATGAGTAGTTGAGCTGTGGAACTAATATCAGTTGATTAAGTCGAGTGCCAATGAAAAAAATTCAATTATCTTAGTCTTTTCAGTTAATTGTTCCATAATATTAGCTGACAAAGACATAATTAAATCTTTGGATTGTCATACGATTCAGTTGAATTTTCTCAAACTTTTTGCTGCTTCTGGACACATTTTCTTAGCGGCGATTTCAATGCATTCTTTTACAAAATCTCCATCATTGAAGGGGCGACTTCGCTTTGCTATCATTCGAGAAATTTCAAAACTAACTTCTGTAGCCGTTTCTGAATCTTCAATGAGTTTTGTGAACACAGTTTGCTGACCAATAAGCTCCCGCTTCAAAGACAACACTTTTTGCTTTCTTAATTCGCCTGTAAATTTGGTAAAAGAAGAATGCTGCGTTTCATAGTGCCTTTTTACATTATATTCCTTTGCAATCGCAACAGAATTCTTACAAATTAAACAAACGACTTTGTTATGCAACCATACAAAAAAATATTTCTCAGTCCATATTTCTTGAAACTGCCGATTTTCATCTTTAGCCTTACGTTTTTACTAGGTCCTGGCTTGTCCATGTTGCGTTATAATCCTGTCTAGGGTTAACACTGCACCTAAAAACAATTACAGTACCTACTTAAATTACCCATCCTTTTTTAAATTACCAAGAATAATTGAATAAATAGGTAGGGAAACATTTATTGATAACAGAGTTTTACTTACGATTTTACAACACAATTATACACTTGACGGGTTAACACTGCAACAGTAGATCTACGTTGAATTTGGATTAAACTATATGCAAGAATGATAAAAAAACTTTAATAAGACTTCAAAATAAAAAAAGGGTTAACAAACAACAACACAGAAACAAACAGTTACGGCGGTACAGAAGATCAGACAAAACACAGAACACTACTTCGAGAAGTCTGCCACGTCTCGGTCAGGACTGCAGGACTGAAGGGCTGCCCTTTGCCCCTCCACCTTACACCTCCCACTCCTCTGGGCTAGGCACAGCTCCTAGGTCCTCTCCTACACTATTAAACTGCTTCTTTCTGTTGACACTATTCGGGACTATTCGGACTAATTTCATTCATGAACTGGCGCGGTATTTGAATAATTTTCATAAGTTTTATGGACGTCTTTACTTTTGAACAAATTTTTTTTGGTTTTATTCTGATACAGAATTCAATATTTTTCGAATGTACGAGTGTATTATTTTGGTGACGGCGGGCCACCAGAATTTCACCGGCGGGCCGCGGTCTGTGCATCCCTAGTATAGACTAACTGATTTTTTTTTTTTTTTTTTTTTTTTTTTGTGTTTAAAGTCCAACTATTATGCACACCGGCTAATGCAGACAATGGGATGATTTATAGCGTATGAAAATGCCAAGCCAACCACCAACCATTCATGGATTAAAATCAAATTATTTTGTAATTTTTTTAAATTATAAATTTAATTTGTTTTAGAGTGTGTCCAACTTCTTCTAGCTCATGGAGCACCCGTAAAAGTGAAAAACTTAGCTGGATGGAGTCCACTTGCAGAGGCAATCAGTTACGGAGACAGACAAACAAGTAAGAAAGTTACTTAGTAGGAAAGTTATTTATAGGCAGGCTATTTTTTATTAATGTTTTTTTCATTGCTTAAATGGTAATAAGAACTTTTCCCAAGCTGGTATGCCTATATTTATTTTCGCAATATAACAGATTAGATTTTATTTTTATTCAAATATAACAGCTAAACAGTTGCTATTTCTTTCAAAACTTATACTTTGAAAGATATTGACAAAACAGATTTTATTTTTCGAATGTAGGAGTGAAGAAAAGAGTGCTGTTCAAATATTGTTGATTAAATAATGATTACGCATTCAATAGGTAATGAGACAAATTGTGGCAATTCAAAAAAAGTTTATTGAAACAATACAAACTTGTACAAAATGAGCTACTTTTGTTCTTCTATAACTTCTAGTATGTCTGTAGTAGAAAAATTCTCTTGATTGTCGAAGCCTCGTTTACATCATATTTTCGTTTTCTCATTGAAAGAAAATTTTTTCCCAAGTAGAGTTTCTTTAAGGAGTAAACAAGTAAGTGTCTGAAAACGGTGTATTCAAGCAGTACAAACTTGTGAAAAAGGGATATTTAAGCAGTACAAACTTGTGAAAAAGGGAGTTACTTTTCTGCATAACTTCCTCCCGACACTTTTTTCCCATCGTTCTTATCACTTTACCCGGGTATAAAATTTTTTTGAGTTGTTTTCAGAGTAGTTTTAACCTCATTTTTCACTTAATCGCTCAAGCTTAATTTTTCCCCAAGTAGAGTTTCTGCGAGGAGTCGAAACTAACGGAAATCTGATTGCGTAAGATCTGGGTTATGTAAGAGGGAGGTATTGGAAAAATCAACTAGTGCAGTTTTTCAAGTATAACCTCTATTGAGTAGGCTGTTGTAATTATTAATTGGTGCTAATTTGTTTTCGGTGAACTCCGTTTCTTGAACAGTTGTGTACTTCATTATCTACAGTGATTTAGACCTGTTATTTATTTTTTAATATCTCACTATTTCAGTAAAAGGTACTGTTATAATTTGATAGAGGAAGTGCTACAAATCGTAATTTCTGAATAGTCCTACTATACCATATCTAAAATTAACGAGATGAAATATGAAAACAGTGCAACATGGTGGCCGTAAATATGAAATCTACAAGGCCAGCCATGCCGAGTCTTGAAGTCAGGGACCAGGACCTACTTGTATGTTCCATACATTGAACACATCTTATTAACATAAAATTTTAACCAGTTCAACTAGGCATAACCATGTTATTCAGATATTAGTAGATAGTCAACAATTTGTACACCTCAGTATTTTCCTAAATCTTTCTGTAAATCGCAGTTGTAAATAACCGATAAACAATGACTCAAGTGGGAATCGTTTAAATACATCAATGGCGGCTGTAATTAGGTTCGTAAAGATGATGCGCTGTGATTGGTTGCTAAGGTGAACAGCTAGAATTAGCAGTCGATCCAAAACATTTTTTTTTTATTCTTAATTTAGATAATATATATTGGATAATAAACAAAGAAGGTATTTTGTAGTTTTCTAAAGTATACGTACAAACTAATAATATTTTAAAAGTAATTTTCTTTACAAATAATCAAAAATATAGGTTAATAAAATTTACCAAATAACCTAAATAGTATCAAATAACGAGCTTTTCCAAAAACTTTTTTGTGAGAAGCCAGTGGCATTAGCAGTAAACGCATCACAGAAGATGTGTTTACACTTTGCTCACTAATGTGATTTAAATAATGAAAAATTAGGAAGTGTTAGAATAGTTGAACTGTAAAAGACTAACAGTGAATAGAAGAACGATTATTTATCATATTTTAGAGAAAATCTATCGTATTTAGTGCGTTTGCCCTTGTCTACAATAATGGTGAAATACGCCCAAATGCTAAACTGTGATTTGAGTTTTCAATTTCGATTTCTTAAGTTCTAAACTATGTAATTATTATCAATCAGGTAATGAGAAACAATTATCAATTCCATAAAGAATTCCTGGACTAACATTTTTTTAAATCTCATCTGAATATTCTGAACCGATGTGTGATTATCTCCTGCAGACTTTGTTTTTTATTAATTTTAGGTTATTGTTGTCAAAAAAAAAGAAGTACTGTTCAAATATTGCTGATTAAATAATGATTATGCATTCACTAGGTAATGAGACAAATTGTGGCAATTCCAAAAAAGTTTATTGAAACAATACAAACTTGTACAAAATGAGCTACTTTTGTTCTTCTAATTGTTCTTCTATAAGTTCTAGTATGTCTGTAGTAGAAAATTCTCTTGATTGTCGAGGCCTCGTTTAAATCATATTTTTCGTTTTCTCATTCAAAGAGAATTTTTTCCCAAGTAGAGTTTCATAACAAGTCATGTAGTTATCTATTCCCCCCCCCCTAGATAATTACATAATTCATATAAAATGTTAATTTCATTTCATATAATTTAATGTTTGTGCACTACTTACTGTTATGTTAGCGACAGGTTTTAGATCATTAACTAATGTAAATAAATAAACGAAGAAAATAAACTATGTTAGTGACCATTACGAGTGAATAAATGTAAATAAAATTTGTCAGTTGCAAATAACTATCATTATTATATGTGAAAGATAAGCATTAGTGCAGTGTTAAAATCAAATCGTCAAAAATTTAATTAATACAAATACTGGCTTAATTATAAATAATCATTTATACATTTTTTGTTTTCACTCTTGATTTTTCATGCCAATAAGTTGTTCTAATTGTACAAATTGAGCCGTGTTGATAATTTTGTTTCTGATTGTATACATTCGTAATAATTAAAATTTTTAATCAATTGCAGTAGTGTTATTGTCAAACAAATTATTTTCTATTATCTCTTGCCGTGTATAAATACATGAGTATAGGGTATATTGCAAAAGGAAGAATGTTTTATATAAAGATAACGGTTGTGGGAAAAAAATGTTTAATTAATTCCAATATAATTAGAATGATGCATTGGCAAAGATAGTTGGTAAACGTTGTACTCAACATGGTTTTTGCACATTCTGGGCTTGAGTGTCAAGTAGATAAGATAATCATTGTGATAATTGAATGAATTATTATACTTGTAGGCTTATAATTACAATTATTCGTGAAACATTAAACAAGTCATAAATGAACCAAATCATATAGGCTAGATGGTACATTATTTTTTATCGTGATTTGTTTTGTTGCTTGGAACACTACGTGCTTATATATCAGCTTTAGACAAAAATTAAAAACCATATTTAGCTGAAATATCTGTCTACCGTATTTCTTCAAAACAATACAAAATTTTGTAATGGCATTGGAATCAAATAAAAAAGCATGATCATAGATTGATCACAATGATATAGAAATCCATGTCGTATAAAAGAATTTAACATGCTTCAAGTGGTTTTGGTTTGCCAGGTGAGTTTTAGAAGTGTCTTAACACTAAATTTGTCTCTTTCATTTGATTGTTGTGCAGTTTAAGGTTATAGTTTTTGTTTAGTAAAACAGAGTAGCCTAAATTAGCAGAACAGTGTTGCTAATGATATAAATAAATATGTTAATTTATAATATAAATTTATAAAATAAAGGAATAACAAATGAAGATTAATAACAACATAATGAAAACACAATAAATAAATTGATTTTTTTTCCCTAAATGCAACCAGACAACTGTGCATCAAAATAAAATTGCCTAAAATACGAGGGTTGATCAAATATAAACAAGACCGATTTTTTAAAAAATTTATTGCTTACTTACAAATTATTCTTGATACAACTTATTTTTCTACATAGTCTCCCGCACGAGTAACACATTTTTCCCACCGGATTGGAAGTTTTTTAATTCCATCTTCGTAAAAAGTTCTCGGCGCTTCATTGAACCATTGGAGCACGGTCTCCACCGCAGAATCGTCTTGAAATGCTGGCCTCCAAGCGCCTCTTTGAGTGGCCCAAACAGGTGATAGTCGCAGGGTGATAAGTTTGGACTGTATGGGGATGTTCCATTGGTTCCCAGCCAATTTGATCGAGTTTAAGCCTCGTAGCGTTAAATCGAATGTGGTCGGGCATTATCGTGAAGAAGAATGACGCTTCTCGCCGGTTTAGATTTCCTTTTCCTACTTAAAAGACTGTTTTATGCCTCTAAAACATCGCAATAATATTGTGCATTTATTGTGCGCCGTTGATGGAGGAAATCGACGTGAAAAATTGTCGAAAAATACAGTGGCCATTACCTTCCCGGCCGACGATCGTGATTTGGCCTTCAGGTTTTCTACTGCTTCCGCCCTTCGGCGAATTCCTTGTGCCAAGCAAAAACGCGAGCTCTTGACAGGGTCCTGTCCCGTATTGAGCCGTCAATCTACGAAAGATTTCAGTCGGATTGACCCCTCCTTGGCCAAAAACTTAATAATAATTCTCTGCTCCACGGAAACGTGCACTTCACTCTCACTCATTGTATAGTTTTATACTGAAGGGTCCGAACGGAAATGTTGCCCGCTCACGCCCGTCCCCAAACCTCCCAGGTTACCTGAAACCCCACCCTTTAGAGTTCAATGTCCAACGGAAAAGTTTTTAGAAAGTCAGTCTCGTTTATATTTGATCAACCCTCGTACAATAATAAACGTACTGTACTTATAAACAATTTAAAAACTTCAGCAAAACGTTTCAGGCAGGTCTTGACGTAAGATTATGTTTGCTTACAGTTCTGTCTCTAGTTCGAAAGCTTAAGCAACAAGCACGAGAACAAATGGAAGAAAGAAGGCCAAACCTAGTCGCTGCTCTTAATCAAATGGGAGACTTTTATATGGAACTGAAATGGGACTTTCAAAGTTGGGGTAGGTAATGATTATTGTTCATTACTAGCATTTTTAAAAAACATTAAGCCCAAAGGATGTAGGAAAGAAAATCATTGTATGCATAATTGTAACGAAATAATTCTTTTGTTTGCACTGTATAGCGTATTTATCCCTTTTGTTTTCTAGATTTAAGTGTTAGTTTATAAGTTTTAAAGCTCCCAATTACAGAGAGATATGCCTCTTTCTTTTGGGATACATTGCATCCTAGGAGTGACGTATTTGTAGCTAAATAAATTAAATTGAATTGAATATAGGATACAAACTTTGTCGATATGCATTAAATTCTATTCCATTTTTTTTCTTTAACATCTACTTTATGCCAGTTAGACTAATGAGGATGAGGGGATCAATGTTAAGTTCAGAGACATAACAGACTGACTGGTGTGTTAGCCACAACAACCACCGAGGTCTTTACTACACTTTGATTAAACACAAAAAAAAAAAAAAAAAAAAAACAAGGTCTTTATTAGTTTAACTTAGAGGTTGACTAAGTAATTTGTAATAAATTTTAAGAAAAAAAATCAAATATTTATTAGAAACATGAATATATTATTTTTGAAATAATAGTTTTTTTTACTTTCATTATTTTTACTGAAAATTATTACTTTCCATGTTTTACAGAAAACATATGACATGGATCTTGTCAAACAGTTAATTTAAATTCTACATTTTTAAGATAGGCTATTGAATGACTTTTATTTAACTAAACAATTGCCGTAATCAATTTAAAAAATAATATATAATTTTAAGATGTTAGGCACAAATCAAGGCCGTGTTAAAATAGTTTATATATATTTACTTTCCTGGTTACCCAGTTTTGTAATACTAAGGTGTTCTGATAAATTTCTTCCAAATCAATACTGCAAGAAGAAAATATAGAGTTTGCGTACCACTTGCCAAAACACTACACACTTCTACTGCTATTACCAACGCAGCCAAAAATAGAACTGCAAAGCACTTTCTGCTTCTCTAAAAAGCTAACTGGACAGGTCATCACGAGCAAAGTACGAGCCATTCAATGCTTAGGATACAGTTCGCAATAGGACAGTAAAGTCTCCCGTGTTAGTCTAAAAGACTGAATGAGTGTTTTATACTGCTCGACCTGTTATTAAAAAACAACAGTAATTAAAAAACAATTCAAAAGTAATTTTTATGTTTGACTATCATATGTTTCGTACTCTACAGCTTGTGCGATGTATTCTGAGTGAGTGAATAGAGTGATATAGTTCACATCAGTACAGTGCAGACAACACAAATTTGATCCAGTCTTGAGTCGTCTTTGTAACTCTTAAATACATTCAAATTGATATTTCAATGATCGATACTACGAGGATGGTCTGAAAAATTTCCGACCTAACAAAGTTACAAGACATTTTTTCAGAAATTTTTTTTTTTCAACATAATCTCCTTGTACCTCTACACACTTCTTCCAGCGATGCTCCCATCTCTGTATTCCGTCCAGATAGTACTCGGCGTTTTTCTCTGCAAAATAATTGTTCACGAAGGTGATTGCCTCTTCATTTGACGAAAATCTCTGTCCTCCGAGCGCAATTTTTAGATGAGGGAACAAAAAGAAGTCGCTTGGGGCTAGATCTGGTGAGTAAGGCATGCAGTTCAAACCATAATTCGTGGATTTTCACCATGGCAACCGCTGAGGTATGAGACGGTGCGTTGTTTTGATGAAATAGGATTTTCTTTTTCTGCAAATGTGGCCGTTTTCCGCAAGTTCTGACTTCAGCTTGTCAAGTAATGATGCATAGCATGCTCCTGTAATGGTTTTTCCTTTTTGAAGATAGTCAATTAAAATAACCATGACTATCCCAAAAAACAGTCGCCATCACTTTTCCAGCCGAAAAAACAGTTTTTGCTTTTTTTGGAGCCGGTATCCCCTTTGCAGTCCACTGTTTGGACTGTATTTTTGTTTTGGGTGTATAATGGTGTATCCAAGTTTCATCTACAGTAATTAATCGGCGCCAAAACTGGGATTTATTGCGCCTAAACTGTGCCAATAGAGCATTGGAAATGTTCATTCGAACACGTTTTTTGTCTAACGTGAGCAAACGCGGCACCCATCGCGCAGACAGCTTTCTCATGTCTAAATGTTGATTTAATATGTGACAAACACGTTCTTTTGACATGTTCATAACGTCTGCTATCTTCTCACTTTAATTCGACGGTCATCTAGCACTATTTGGTGAACTTTGGCGATGTTTTCGTCGGTAGTTGCAGTTTTTGGACGTCCCGAACGTTTGTCTCCCAAGCTCTTACGGCCATGTTTAAATTCAGCTGCTCAAAATTTCACTGTGGTAAATGATGGTGCAGAGTCCCCATAAACAGAATCCAACTCATCTTTGATTTGCGTTGGCATATTGCCTTTCAACAATATTTAATGACAGCTCGATACTCGATTTTGTCCATTGTCATAAAAATACGCATATCAACTCACTCAAACGACTGTTACATAACAACTGCGCATCCAAAATGGCTGAAACTTTGGTGAGTAACTGTCAAAGATTAACAACGAAATTCGAGTGCTGCCACTGACGAGTGCTGCTATCTTCATGTTGAGGTCGGAAACTTTTCAGACCACCCTCATAATTTACAATGAAAAGGAACTTGAAAATGCCTCGTAATTTACAATGAAAAGGAACAAAGGGCCTATGAACTTCAGTTTGGACTTAACCATTTTCTTTGTTTTTTAAAAGTATATACATTCTTAAGATCAAAGTTTATAAATATTTTTAAGTACTGGTGTAATTGCTTCAAAGTTTGATTGAAATTCATTTCCAAATTCTGAAATTCATATCCAAGTTATTGATTTTTTTTAGAAATTTAATCTATTTAACCATCTTACTTTATTTATGTCCTATTATTGACACATTCCGTGACTATGGTTCCATCTACAAATTTTAATGTGTTGACCTCCTAGGAGTGAGTTCTGAAGATGGGACCTTAGTCACGAAACTTGTCAATAATATGATGTAATTTTTTTTTTTTTTTTTAACGTCCGACTATTGTGCACACTTGGGCTAATGCAGACGATAATATGATGTAAGTAAACAAAGTCACAGACGGTTAAATAGATTAAATTTCTAAGATTAAAAATAATAAAATGCTGTTTTGATTTAAATTATTTTATAATTTAATATTTTTTATGTGCAGTGCCATTAGTTTCGAGAATTTTGCCGTCAGACATCTGTAGGATACATAAACGAGGTTCGTCCATTAGGTTAGACACAACGTTAGTAGACTTTAATGACATGAGGTGGGAGCGAGGTGATATCAGTTTCCTCTTCAACGGAGATGTCAAGCCCAATCAATCTCTCACTGTGTTGGACAATAAAGCTTGCCTTTTCCAACGAGTGCGTTATGAGGTATGCAAGCTTATCTTTTAATGGTAATGTATACCTTTTTATCACATGGTCATGTGAAATGTCGTTTAATAGGCTATATTTTTTTTTTTTTAAAACAATGGTGTGATCAAAACTCAGAATGGTTGTTTTATAATTATTATTTAAGTAATTAGGATTATGACCTATTCTTACCGTTAGGATTATGACACTCACCTCATAAAGGCTACTGCGGTTTTAAAACTCTATCGTTTCATCTTCAGGCCGTGATACAAAATGTTAAATCCCTCTGTCGAGGTTGTCACAAATTCAAACAAAACAAAAACATACATCACAAACACTGAGCACAATTACACAATTAAAATATGTACGATGCAATTTGGCTTGGCTAAACGACATGCGTGACTCGTACGTCGTTACATCACGGCCTGAAGATGAAACGATGAGTTTCAAAACCACGATAGCCTTTACGAGGTGAGTGGATAGACCACTGACAGGAAGAATAGGTCGTAACTTAAATATGTGTGAGATGGCTAAGTTACAATAATGAAATTATTATTTATTGATTTGCTTAAAATTACAGACTTCTCATTGCAACATTCAAGTTCTTACTTTAACCTACTAGTTATTTGAAAATGGTACAACCCTTCTAAGTTTTGTATGCGCCATTTTTTAAGAAAAAAGAATTTTAAACGATACCACCTTTTAACTTCACTAGACTCCTAATTCATAAACATACCAGTTTCTCTAAAGCAGTACCTATTTTGATTTCATCACTGTTTTCAGAAAAAAAGAACATTAAAAACTATGTTGCATGACCACCTTCTCATTAAATTTTTAGTGGACTCCTCAGATTTTGGACCTCATTTGACTCTAGATTTTTGGAACACTATAAAAGTTAGTGTTTCTACATGCATAATAAGTGGCCTCATTGGGAAAAAAATATTTAGTATAAAATGTGGCAAAGTATAGAGGGAGTTAAAGAAATATAAAAACCATTCTGTATATAGATTATTAACCCTTAATCAGTATGATAAAGGGTTAATAATTTATGACCATTCAAGATTATGCCATGTTTGGTATCATCGTCCATTTACGTTTTGGATTTCCTCGTCATGTAGTATAATTTATGTTTGTTAGATACCATACAGTCAGCTTTGAGTGAAAAAATAAATATTTATATAAGGAAAGGTAGACTGTTTCTTTCTCTAACCAGCAAAGCAAACGCTCACAAAGTGCATTGTTTTTTGTGTTGGTCTGTGACTTTTAATTATTAAGACTTATATATAAGAACCTAATTTAAGTATATATAAAACAATATTTTTGTTGTTATCCCTTACTTGTGAAAGAGCTAGTTTTTTGTATAAATAATTGCTAAAATCCAATAAAAATGTTCAGTTGTTTAACCTTCTTACTATTAGAAATGCTGGTGGAAATAGTTGATGGGTTTAGCAATCCCATCGAACCTCTAGCTACTGCTGTCACTCATCTAATCAAAACACACACACACACTGCTGTATATATCGTGGATAGCACTAACATGTAAAGCTATCCTTACTGATGGAGCAAATGACAATAACCTTGTCCGGCTGACTACGTTGAAATCTTTTTATATTCTTCTTCTTTTCTGCTAGGATTATTATCAGTATGTTGAGTATAATGATCTGCATTCCCTAGCTTCGTCAATTCTACTTTCGTTGACACGTTTCGGAGAACCTCCATCTTCAAACGGAGGTTTCAGAGGTTCTCCGAAACGCGTCAACGAAAGTAGAATTGATGAAGCTAGGGAAGGCAGACCATTATACTGAACACAGTGACAATAACCTGATAGTATATCAAACGGTATCCTGAGAGGTCTGGTGACCTTCCACTGTACGTTAGCATTACATGTGCCTAGAGAGCTCTGTGTGGGCTAACATTTCCCTAGCTACTCATGTTCCCATGAATAAGAATATAATTGAAGTGAGTGTGAACTCGCACAAGAAATAATAGCTGGCCAAATGAGGCACAACCTCCGTGGTAAGGGGGGGGTAAGATTCTGCATGTACCCCAATAATGAATTGGGAAATCACCAACTAGGCCAGGTGACCACCAAATGCAGAGCAGAGTTATGTTGAACTGAGACAAGCTGAGCAGAATGAAGTTGAACAGTAACCAAAAGTCAATTTAAAAAACATGTTTTTATCTTCCAAATCTAAATATTTAGGCCTACTGTAACAGATTCTAAGAAACTACTATATTTAAAAATCGTAATCTTTGTAATGAGAAATAATAAGTTTAGATGTGTGATCAACATAGTATGGGAAGCGGAGTCAGCTTAAAAACTGAACCAGGACAGAGTTAAAGTTTTGCAGAGCAGAGTTCAGCGACATCGCTTCATTCTGTTCAACTCCGCTACATTTTCAGTGGCCATACTACATTAAAAACAATAGATTAGGTTTTGAATGGATAATCCGTTATGCTCAGCACAACTCCGCTCCGCATTTGGTAGTCCCCCGGCCTTAGAAATGAAAGATTTATCTAATTTTAATCCTCCCCAAATCCTAGACTTTATAAAGAGACTGTGGAGAAAACACAGTAACTAAACATCTGAGGAATATTGAAAGTCGGCACACTATATCTACAAAGGTCGTAGTAGAATTGTAACCATAGAAAGTAAGGGAATTCATTCCTTCAGAAAAAAAAGCATTATTATATATATATTTTTTTTTAACTCACAAAAACAGTGCATTATTATTGCCTTGGGTCATACTGATTAAATGGGTAAAGTGGAATGTTAATCTTGTTTTTTTAAAATGGATTTTCTTTTAAGAATCAAAAATGTTTAATCTAAATTTTTAGTGTCTGTATTCTGTGACCTATGGAGTGATTGTTTGTTAGGAAACTGAGATGGAGATTGAAGATGAAGTGGATATCTTGATGAGTAGTGACATCATGGCAGCACAAATGTCAACAAAGTCTATTACGTTCACTAGAGCGCAGTCGGGGTGGATCTTCAGGGAAGACAGGAAGGTATTCATTTCGTTTTTTATTTTCGTATTCTAAATTGTATGGTCAAGTTGGATGACTTACAGTTGTTGTGACACGGGTATATTCAGCAATAAACCCCGCAGGGTGGTGCAGACTAGCTGCACTTATTGAGAGGATTTAGATGTCCCTCGCAGTACCTGAGTCTTACACTACACTTACAACTAACACTTTACACTCGCACTTATATTTTGGGAGGCAATAATAGCCTCAATGTGCTTTTTGCCTTAAAAAAAAAAATAGCATTAAAAATTTGCATTAATTATTACTTAAGGTTTTTTAAAATTTTATTGAAAATATGACATTTTTCTAATGTCAATATTTTACGCTTATTAGACCAGTAAACATGAAGGAGATCTTAGAAACGGTAGTAACTGCGTTTCGAACCCCAAACCTTGAGGTACACAGTACAGACATACATAAGACTTACCGGGGCCTAGTCACATCGACCACCGATAAAAAAATATAAAAATTTGTCTTACTGTTGTGATTGTTCATTTTCATATTTTCAATATATTTTGAATATTTATAATGTTTCAATATTTATTATTTATTATAATATTATATTTATTATGATATATATATATATATATATATATATATATATATATATATATATATATAATATAATATACATATTATATTTATTAAAATATTTATAAATAAAAGTGAATTTCCAGCAATTTTTTTTTTTTTTTGTTATACTTTGAGAATTTCATTTTACCATCAAAATCAGCATTAAAGTCTATATATATATAAATATATATATATATTTTTATTATTATTATTTGCGTATAGACCCTGTTGGATCACGCGAAGCACCTCCGACTCATGTCTTCTTCCTTCTAATCCTCTACACCTCCCTCATCCTGTCCCCATGGATCCTCCTCCGCTCCTCCATCCATTTTACCCCTGCTCTCTTTCGGATTTCATTCTCTGGGACCTTCCAACCGAACATCTTTCTCCTGTATGCGTGCCTGTCTTCAACGTCTATTGAGTCTATTTCTGTGTCATGTAGGTCTATTCTGACTTGTGCAATCCAAGACGTTGTTGATTTGACTCCTTGTATATACTTAAGGATTCTGTTGGCAAGTCTCGTTGTTGGGAGTCTACTGATGTGTCCATAGAACCAAAGCCTCCTTCTTCTGATATCTGCTGCCAGGTTCGATATCTTCTCTGTGGTCTTCCGGGAGTGCAACCTGTATCCATCTTCTGTTAATCTCGGGCCAAGGATCTTCCTCAAGATTTTGCGTTCTTTCTTCAAAATACCCTCCATGGTAGCTTTTGTATGGAGTGCTAGCATCTCGCTTGCATATAATACCTCCGGATTTATGACTGTGTTGTAGTGTCTGATTTTTGTGTGCGTCGACATGCATCTCTTATGTAGATATCACGCATTATACCAAGAGCCTTCATTCTCAGTAGCCGAACCTTTTGCGCAGCCTTTTCGCCACCTGTGGGTTCAAGAATTTCTCCCAGATATTTGAAGTGCTTGACTCTGTTTATCTTACCATATTTTGTGTTTAGTTCTTGAATATTTAATTTTGTACAGAAGAATTCGGTTTTATATATATATATATATATATATATATATATATATATATTTTTTCAGACTTTAATGCTGATTTTGATGGTAAAATGAAATTCTCAAAAGTATAACCAAAAAAAAATTATTGCTGGAAATTCACTTTTATTACCTCGGCAAGATGGCTACATGCTGCAATTGTTTCAAATTGAATTATAGTTTATAGTGTAATTTAAATTTGATCCACTTATCAATAAATCAGCAGAAGTAGTAATTATAAGTTGTTATTATTTCTAGGAAATGGTGGGTTCATTTCATTCAGACTTTTACGTAATAAATGGGATGCTTCTGGAGTCTCGTAAAAGGCGTGAGCATCTGTCCGAAGAAGACCTTCAGAAAAACAAAGCTATAATGGAAAGCCTCACCAAGGGTAATACACAGGGTCTGGACATTAATGGCGAGGTAAGGTCATCCATTCATAATTGGTGGTTTAAGTTTTAAATAGCATTTCACATTTCTGTTCATTGTTTAGTACATGCTATCTCTTTTGTCCGAATAACTAGTTAGTAGGGTATTTTTAACATCATCCCAAGCATAAGTGTTTGAATTTACAACAATTTCTAAGGCCTGTTCCTTTAGTTTAGAAAGTATGGATGAAAACAAATATTCATTCTGAAAATCTTCCGGATTTTCAGTTACAAAGAATTTATTAATAATTTTATCACAAATAGAAATGAACCTGTTGAGCATAGAGGGTTCAACACTATATTCAGGAATCATATCTAGGTATTCTCTTTTCAATGTTGGAGTAGTCATTGACTTGACTACCGATATTATCCTTGTGAATTAGTATTGACTGATGAAACGTAAACTCAAGTGTTTTTAAGAGTTGTAGTCATTTAGAACACATCTTTCGGACTGTTTGTTTGTAGTTTACAATTTAAGTATTCTTTTTGAAATGTATTTCATACCCAAATAAAAAAATTTAACTGTATTCTACTTACTTTACGTACTGCAAAAGGGTGAGTTGCGTAAAAACCTGAAGTTATTGATCAATATTTCAAATCACTTGTTGAGAGATATATATACAAAAATATGTAAAATATTGAAAATCATGAGTCATGTTTTATTTTAGAAGAAAATAGGTATATACATTTTTCGAGTTATTTTTGATCTAAAGTATTGAAATTATAAGAGGGTGAACGTAAAAACTTGAATTTTTGGAGAAGTCTGGCAACTGTATTTAAACTCTATGTGTAAGCATGTTATACATTCAGAATCTATATCACTTCTAGTTTGAAATGATACCACCTACTATACACACATACACACACACACACACACACATACACAAACAAACAAACAAGATTAAGGCCAGGTGGCCACCAAATGCGGAGTGGAGTTGTATGAAGCGGAGCGGACTACGTATTCAAAACCTAACCTAAGTTTTTAATGTTAGTGAGACCACTGAAAACGAACAGAGCCATGCGACTCTGTTTAACTCAGCCAAGTTCTGTTACACTGTCTGTGGCCGCACTTACTTTTAAAACAATAGGTTTAGTTTTGAATGGGTAGTCCTCTCTGCACCGCATTAGGTGGCCACTGGCCTAAGAATTCTGTTACCAACACACAAATAAGCATTTGCTTGAATGAATATGGGTATTTGGTTTTAAAAATTTAACTTAGTCCTTAACTATGAAGAGAAAGGCAACTGTTTTAGTGCAAGTGTTTCTAACTTTTTAATGTTACATTAGGTATTTCATTGTAACATTTTTTTAACCTTTTTTTTCTACCCACAGCAGCCAATGAGAAGGTTGTCGTTGACGCCTCCGCCTGAAAGTCAAGTGTCATGGTCAGACTACGTGTCTGCTCAATCAGGAGAGCCTCCTACATTAGGCAGGGAACTTGTACATAAGGAAACTTGTAAAGCTTTTAAAGCTACGGTCGCTATGGTAAGTTATGTGCAAAGTTATAAGGATGCATAAATCGTAGATTAAGTTATAAGAATTTTCAAAAAGTGACTGTGCAATATGTGCACATCTAGTAAGTTGATTTTTCTGATGAGGAATCCTTAGAGCCTGTGTCCGTTTTATAAAATATTGTGCGAGTATAATGATATATTATTGTGTTTGGAAAGTAAAGAACGTTTTTTCCCCTCTAGATCCTTTTTATTAAGATAATGAAACAAAATTGCTTTTTACAGTATGTTTGATACATTAGCTATTATTATGAGTTACAGTTGTTGTGACACTTGTGTGTATTCAGCAATAAACCCCCGCAAGGGGGTGCAGACTAGCTGCACCTATTGAGAGGATTTAGATGTCCCTCGCGGTACGCAAGTCTATAGTTTTTTTATATTTTTCTGTATAGTTGCTGTTTAAATATAAACAATTTTTGTAGCGTTAAACCAGCTTTTCTATGCCTTGTGTATATTCAGTTGCTGAAACACTATTCTCTCGTTAAGTTCATTATCACTTCTACAGTATTTTCCAAAAAAAAAATCCTTCAATTTAGAAAAGGTGGTAATTACTTGTGGCCAAATCTGGGCTATAAGGCGGATGTTCAAAAACTTCCCGCTTAAACTGTTGAAGCAATTCATTGTGAGTGTAGCAGCATGCAGACCTGCATAATTGTGAAACACAATGCTGCTCTACAGTGGGCTGCTGTATTTATGGTCTCGTTCTGGGTAAGTAGTCGATAAGTAAAACACTCTTTTAATCCCAAAACACTAACCATAACCTTCTTGGCATTCAAAATTTGTTTTATTTTTTGTTTTGTTTTGATGGGATTCAGAAATTATGCCATTCTGTTGACAGGCACATTCCCTTACTATACAACTCGGTTTAAGCTTGTAAATTTCAGTAAAGTTGACTTTCCACATTCGAAAAATGTATCACACTATACTTGGTAGGATCATTTAAAGTCCCACAGAGAATGTAATAGCTTGCTGTTACTATCGGACTGTTAGTGGGAAAGTCAGTGATATGACAATATTGACGCAGTGGGGGATCTAAGCGACTCATGAAAATGTTCCTTACTTTCAGAGTGACTCGATTAATGTTTTTAGAGGGTACTAGATTTGATTGCCTCTGGAACTGTAACCAAAAGGGCTGTTGTGCAAGTAAGCCTCTTAAGTACTAGTTAGTAGACTGATTCTTCAGGGTCCTAGAAGACAAACTTCCTTCACCTCCTGCTAGCAAGTCTCACAATTATAATTTTGTAACTGCAGTTTCCTTATCTGTCCCACACAACCAACACAAAGTTTCTCGGTGGCATAAACTCCTAACCTGTTCAGATGAACCGTCAAACCACAGTGTTTTATGGTTCGTCTGATTTTTTTTTCACTGGGTCTGTGCTATCCCCTTAAATCTACCTGTTTCAGTAGATGTTCCTGGCAGACAGCTCTTCCAGTCTTGGAGTACGGTTTCCCTTCAGCCCTATCACAACAGCTCTTTGGGGATTGTGCTGATCACACCCAAGGTTTGATCTTTGGAAGGTTCTGCTTCTCACTGTCTTCAAATATCTTTTTTATTTGAGATGTTCAATCCTATCTCTCATTTCGTTCATTGCAGGTTGGATTGTAGAGCACCAGTATCCTTTGGTAATCTGAAAGGGAGCTATAGGTGTAAGACTGACAAGGCTAGAAAAGGTGGAAGAACGTACTTAACGTAATGACACAAATTATCTAGTAGAGCACCAGTTTCCTTTGGTAATCTGAAAGGGAGCTATAGGTGTAAGACTGACAAGGCTAGAAAAGGTGGAAGAACGTACTTAACGTAATGACACAAATTATCTAGTAGAGCACCAGTTTCCTTTGGTAATCTGAAAGGGAGCCATAGGTGTAAGACTGACAAGGCTAGGAAAGGTATAAGAACGTACTTAATGTAAGTACACAAATTATCTAGTAGAGCACCAGTTTCCTTTGGTAATCTGAAAGGGAGCTATAGGTGTAAGACTGACAAGGCTGGGAAAGGTGGAAGAATGTACTTAACATAATAACACAAATTATCTAGTAGAGCACCAGTTTCCTTTGGTAATCTGAAAGGGAGCTATAGGTGTAAGACTAACAAGGCTAGGAAAGGTGGAAGAACGTATTTAACAGTAATACAAATTATCTATAAAAAAAATTTTATTTTATTTTTTACTTCTTAATATAATATCACTCATATTATTTTGAAAAGAATTTCCATCTGCAAAAATTGTGTTCAAGAGAAATTTTAGGTTTCTGTACAATTCCTGCTTCACTGATGTATAATTGTTTTGGAAGTAAATTGATCTTATTGAGGGATGTTTTGTTTCAGAGCCCAGACTTTCCTCTGTCCGTAGACATGTTACTGAATGTCCTTGAAGTGATCACACCATTCAAGCATTTCAATAAACTTAGAGAATTCGTACAGATGAAGTTACCACCCGGTTTCCCTGTTAAAATTGGTAAGGCAATCAATGCATTAATTGTTTAATTCTGTGTAAGTAATAGAAGTGGGAACCTTTGTAACCTTTATTTAGAATAAAATTTAAAAGCTTTATAGGTTTAATTTTTTATTTTACCAACTTACTTAATTTGAGTGTAAGTGCATCCCATATTTTTTTAAAAAAAAGTACTGTATCAAAAATACTAAAAAACTAGTAAATGAAACACAATTGTTCAGACAATGATCCTTATTATCAGTCTCATTTTCAGAAAGAAAAAATATTTGGAAGCCAATATATGTTTGAACAACTTCAGAATATTGTCAAAACAAATTTAAAATACAGTCAACTGATTGCCACAAAATAACTAGGAGTCTGCGGGGCCCCGAATTTTACAGGTCAGGTCGGGTGAATTGAAAAGCCCGACTTCGGTTTGGGCTAAGTGTACAATTTGGGTCAAAGACAGGTCGGGCCAAGTAAATATTAACTTTTATTTTTAGGCATTAATGTATGCAATACGTGTACATATTTTCAATACCAAAATTTTTAATATACAAATAATATAAACAAAGAACAATTTAATTAATCATCGAAGGTCAGGTGACTAACCACTTAAAATCATTCTGTTTGTTTTACTGGACCTGTCAGTGGGTGCAGTATTATCGGTTAGATTTACTGATTATTTGATGCTACAATGAGAAGGGACCAAGTGGACTGTGCATGTTTACAAATATATGCAGGACAACACACTGCCTTGTCAAATAAATATGTCTGTGATTGGCAAATGTACACAATCAGTTTAGAAAATCTGCAGATATCCTTTTTCCGAATGTATATCGTTTCATGATTATGTCACTAAATTAAAAGGTGTAATTTTTTCAAAAGATAAAAATCAAATGAAAATATTGAACACAATGAGTCCGTACTACATTGGTTC
Source organism: Callitettix versicolor (assembly GCA_022606455.1). Taxonomy (NCBI): domain Eukaryota; kingdom Metazoa; phylum Arthropoda; class Insecta; order Hemiptera; family Cercopidae; genus Callitettix; species Callitettix versicolor. The sequence continues at coordinate 85,948,834 of CM040183.1, read as the reverse complement.
GTTGCGGTATGTACATAACTTTTGCACACCAGTATAATCGGCCCGTGGCAGTATTCACACAACTTTTGCGCGCCGTTGTAATCAGTCCGTGGCGGTATTCAGTGAGACCAATGGAGCCCGTATTACATCGGCTCGTGGTGGTATTTACACAACTTTTGTGCTCTTATATAATCGGCCCGTGGCGGTCAGAGGATTAAATATGAATTAAAGACGATTTTTATTTTATTTATTTAATTTTTTTTTTGCTTAGGCCTAGCTAAAAATGTGATGGGTTCCACATTTACCGTTTGGCCCGACCCGAACTCTAAAAACTCAGCCCGCAGACCCCTACAAAAAACCCACATGTGTGGAAAAGAATTTAGAAAATATACATACATTATTTAACATCAAATAAAGTATGTACTGTATTTTTAAGCTATAACATCATTCACAAATTAATTAAAAGAAGAAGGACACAGTAATAAAGTATTTAAATGAAAAAGAATGATTTGCAGTACTGAGACGCATGACTTAACTGCTTAGTAAGCTAAGAGGCTGTCAGACAACCCTAGCAGCACTTATTTATTGCCTCAGCTATCATTGACCATACTTCCAATATGACGTGAAACTTATGCTACTTATTTATTGTGAACAGCAAACTTTACTGTATGTTAAAGCATGTTAAGGTGTACAGAATTACTGTATAATAGTATGTATTACAATTATATAATATGTGCTATGAATTACACGCATATATTTGTGTGTGTATTGTTAACAAAATTTTGAAATGCATATTTACTCTCGCTTTGGCAAATTTTGTCGTGTAGTGAAATAGAATAGAGTAATAGAAAGAAGTGAAGAACTTATGAAACAGATTATCACAGATATGCCAGTCAGTGAGTAACAATAATACGTATTACAAAGTAAAATGACTTGACTTTGATAGACTACTTTGAATAGTAAAGGTGAGAATGGAATAAAATAAAGTAGACAGAATTTTAATGTTAAAATAAGTGAATTCTTAAAGTTACTTACCTTCGCTATAAAGTAACATAACGTTTAATATGTAATGGAAAAATTGTTACAGTATAGTAATGCGGCGTGTGGAAGTAGACTAATGTTCTTCTAAACAGCTGATTTCGCACAACAGGTGTTGCTTCAATAATGTTTCAGTTGAGCGTATGTTTTGTTTATATGAATACAAAAAATAACATGTATAGAACATTGTTATTAATTGACTATTATTGTATTCATATAAACAAAAACAATAAACATAACCTCAATTGAAAGACATTAGAATTTTGTGCTACAGTAAAATCAAATTAAGAGTAATGTAAAAAAATTTACAAATGAGATACAAGCACAAGTCATCAAACTCATTTAAAGTCAGTTCCGGATAACAGTGTCTTCTTCTTCTTCCAATGGCTCCTTTTGGTTCACACCATTTTGGATCTTGCCTCCCAATACAATCCAGGAAAGTCCCTTCGTCCCTGCTTCCCTCTATCCAGGCCCTCGCAGATCAGTAAGTGATCCTAGTCCATAAGATACACATCTTTTGAACAAATCTTGCACTTGTCAGAGGTTATTAGTCTCATCCTATGGAGATGCTTGGCAAGACAATCGTGACCAGTTTCCAAGCAGAAATTTGCTACAGCTATTTTGCGTGGAAGCATCTTATTGTCCTTAAAAAGATTAAATGGATCATAAGCTTTGTCGTGTAGGTTTTTCTTCATTTCACTAACAAATTTTTGTTGTGAGTCTGTTTTTAGTTTTCTTATAACTGCTTGTAATGACAGGGAGCCTGCTGGCTTTTAAATAATTTTTGTTCCTCTCTTCGCCAAATTATCCGCAGCTTCATTTTCCATCAATCCCACATGTGCAGGGACCCACTGCATTGCGATATTGCCAACATTATTTCTTACAATCTTGTAATTCTGTCTGATATTTTGTATTACTTTGCTTTTTGGATTATCATTATTGGCTATTGCCTGCAGAGATGATTTCGAGTCAACTAAGACCACTATGTTTATGTTCAGCCATGGTCTCACAATCAGCTGTTCAAGAGCCTCATTTACAGCTATCAATTCTGCCTCAAACGCTGTATAATTGCTGCTTAAAGCAATGATAACAGTGTAAACAGGGTCATTAACAGTATTCATTTCAAAGGCGTGTAGTCTCTACAAACGATTTAATTTTTTTTTATTTTACATTATTGTTTTCCAAAGCTAGATTGTTTTTAAAGATAAAACATAGGTTTTGTTTGTTGATTCCAACTTTTCTTGGTGTACTATTGCGTAAAGAAAAATTACAATTGCTATATTTGAGACTTTTTTTTTGTTTTTAAAGATGAAACAGAGGTTTGTTTTGTTTCTTCATTGTACAAAAATATATTTTTAAACAAATTTGTTGCCATTTATAATCAGATTTATAATGAAATTTTAAAACAATCGGTCAAACACATTGTTTGACCTTGTGTAAAGCCCAAACTGTGCATGAGCAAGATTTTTTTTCCATTCCCTTCTGTTTCAAGATGGCAGCCTCTGATTATAATGACAAGTGTATGCAGTTTTGGTTAAACACACCGATTGTTTTAAAATATGGTACAAATGTATCTTTTATAAAGCTTGAATGATATGTATCTTAAGATTTTTCTAATTTTGACCACTTTATGAAGAAAGAGCACAAAATGTCCATTAAAGTTGATCCGGTAACATTTTTTGAAATGTTACAGTTACCAGTTGTATTTTGGAAAAGGTTACGAGCTCTGCGATGGAGTGCTCCGTGTATTAATTAAGAATATATTGCGAAGTCCATTGTTGTTGCACTCCTAGTGCGTTGAGTCACTGTCAGAAATATCACTAAACAAGGAAAACATTTAGACAAATAGAAGCAGTACATTGGTGTAATGGATGTTTGCACTATGATAATAAAATAAACATTAAACAACTGGGCATATTGTTTACTTCTTTTCAAGTTTGCTTACAAGCTGTTGATTTAACTGGCTGTTATTTATTGCTTTCTAGAACATGGTGATATTTATTGTTTGTAATTTCCTATCTCTCACCAAATTTCAATACGGTTATAGGGCAATACATTGTCCACCTTTTTTTGCACTTTTATATGCGGGCAATGGATCGTTCACCTAGTTCTGAAATGACCAGTTTTTCCTTAACAATAAATCATCCTCGTCTTGTTTCAGTATTTACATTCAGACAGAGTTTATAAACTGTTTTGCTACCATGTACAAACCATTCTAACATTCATTTTACTGTCAGCACGTATCTCCAGATACGCAAATAATTATATCAGCAAATTTGACGTTTCTTAAATTCAGAAAACAGATAACGGATTATATTTCACAGTCTGTAGTCTTCTATTGACTTAAATAAAAGAAATTTATTTTTGGAACATAAAAAGGAGATGATGGAGAAGCGATCAAGTAAGCTTTTGCACCGTGCTGTTAGGAATTATAACCGTACATATGTTGTGAATACACACCATATCGAGGAACAGGAGCAAGTTGTTCAGTCACTCTAAGAATGTTTTATTTTTATCAGTTTTCTCTTGTAACTTTACAGATATTCCGATTCTACCCACAGTAACTGCCAAGATCACATTCCAAGAATTTGCTTTCAGAAGTGATATCAGGCCTGAATTGTTTGAAGTCCCTGCGCACTATATAGAAGATCCAACCAGGTAAGTGCAGAGCGCACGAGTACAAATGATAAATATGTAAGTGGACAATAGCTGAATACAGAATTTTATCGTATCTAATTTTTACGTTATTGAAGATGTAGTTTTTCCTTTAGTGAGGACATTTAGCTCATTTTTCTTGTTTTCCAGTGAAGGTTTTATTGGGTTTTTTACAAATCCTTTGAAAGGTTTGTGCTGTATAGGAGACCTTCAGTTTTATAGGTCATAATATATAAAAGAAAAATATACCTATTTTCCATTTATGATTTTATTTACTTATTGTGGTTACTTGCTCCAAAATTTAACATTTCAATTCCGGTTCGCTGTGAGATATTTTTGTCATGATAAACACACTTGTATATAAATGCACATTTACTTTCTTGCTCGTAAAATGAATTTTTTTTCTTTTACGGTCTGTAGGCAAAGCCAAAGCGCACATGTCCATCTGTTTGTTTGTCTGCTTATCGGTTAACACACCTTTTATAAATGTTCTGGCTGTAAAATGTGGTGATATTGGTCTTTGTATTCACCTGAACACAGGAAAAATAATTAGTAGTAGTTATTTGTAATATATAAAAGAAAAAAATACCTATTTTCCATTTGTGATTTTATTTACTTATTGTGGTTACTTGCTCCAAAACATTTCAATTCCAGTTGGCTGTTCACTTTGAGATATTTTTATCATGATAAACACTCGTATATAAATGTACATTTACTTTCTTGCTCGTAAAGTGAATTTTTTTTTACGGCCTGTAGGCAAAGCCAAAGCGCATGTGTCCATCTGTTTTGTTTGTCTGTCTGCTTATCGGTAACACACCTTTTATAAATGTTCTGGCTGTAAAATGTGGTGATATCGGTCTTTGTATTCGCCTGAACACAGGAAAAATACAGGAGTTGACTGAAAAAAATATTTAGTAGTAGTTATTTAAAGATAGGTTAGGTTAGAATCAGCTGTGTTCTTGCTAATATGTTTATATAATTTATATTTGAAACAAGGCGCCTCTGTTATACATGATCTTTTGTACTTGTTTTGAAACATATGTTTGAACATTTTAATAAAATAGTGTTAGACAGTTAAATGTTGTAGACATAGTTTTAGAGTTGTGCAAGAAATCCTGCGCAGTTTACATTGTACTGCGGACCTGATCAACTTTACGTTTAATAGCAAACAAGAATTAGAGGAATGCGTTAAAAACACGAACATTAGTAACTAGGTTTTATTTTGTAAGCTTTCTTCAGGCCTTGAATAAATGAACCGTTCTAGCAGCGATTCGTTCTTTCGTATTCTTGTTTAAAAAACTGCAATTCTTTAAAATCAAATTCAGGAAGTTCTTTTCTTAAACAGGGTTTTAAAATATTTAAGATATTAAATTTTATAAATAAATCTTAGTGATGGTGAAAAAAGTAAATTTTGAGATTTTGAAGGACGTGTTAGTTTTCAGTTGTGGTTTACCTGTGTTTTGGACCATTTTTTAATGTAAAAAAAATTCTATGCCTTTTTGTGTTAAACATCTGGTTTTTACAATATCGGCTATTTTATTCAAAATTTGATCAGTTGTAGCGATTTGTATCCAAATATAAAACTTAGGATTGCAATAGCAAAAAAAATATTTATAGGAGCTAATAATAGAACCTCCATTTATGCATCACCTCAGGATCTGCCATAAGTCAAAATGCACAAAAGATCGTATAATAAGAGGAACCAAAACACTTTTTAAAACAAAAATCCAGTACTACGCCATACTCAAGTGCATCATAATTATTTTAAAACATTCAACGTTATGAAATGAGTGAAAAAATAAATACAGTACAGTTAGGTTAGGTTACAGTATAATAATTTCCTTCCAACCATTAAATGTAATACTAAGATGCAACAGCATTGTGTATAAACATTAATGGCTTACTACACGTACTGTAACGCAAGCTGTCCACATAGATATGCATTTTAAGGAAATGTGTGGTTTTGTGAACATTATTTATTTGTTTATGTTGACATTTTCATATTAAAATGCTTTACAATAGTAGCATAAATTGATGGTTATTATATATCAAGTCAAAAACAACACCAGAACTAAACTGCTCGATGTAGGCACACTAAACACAAACACAAAGGCTATAAGAAGACTGCTTTGTCGTGAAATATACAATACGGATAATATTTGTAACATGTATTCGGTAAATTAGTTTGTATAGAATATACATAGAAGTGATGTTGAGAATATACATAGAATTTTCGATGAGGCATTGAGGCAAATAATAATGAGGCCATGGTTGAATAATAACTTAGTGATATTAGTTGACTCTAAATCGGCATTACAAGCAGTTGCTGACAACACGTCTGCAGGCTCTATGATAGAATCGATCCAGAAGAAATACAAAGTAGTTTAATACATTACCAAGGAATTGGTTCTGCAGTGGATCCCGTCACATGTAGGCATACAAGGGAATGAGCAGGCAGACAAGCTGGCCAAACAAGGAACCCTTATAGTGCAGAAACCAAAAAGAATGCTCACAATGGAGGCTCGGATTAGTGCACTGAAGCGAACATCTTATCTTGAATTTACAAACAAAGACAAGGAAGACATAAAGAACAAGCCTTATGAGAATGTATTCGACTTGTATGGGAAGGTCAAGGACCTCCAGAGGAGGACATATGTCGCGGTCTTTCGGCTGACAACTGGACACGACTGTCTGAACACCTGAAGAAAATTAAGATACTAAACTATGACAACTGCACATTGTGTGAATGCCCAGACACCATCATGAACAAGGACTATCTCCTGGTCTGCAGAAAATTAGATAAAGAGAATCAGAGAAGAGGAGACCTCCATGGCCTCTACTGGAAGCAAGATCAAAGATGGCGTGAGCCAGTGGAAGCCATTGGAAAACAACAACAACATAGAAGTGACGACATCTGGCAGACAGATATTCAGAGGGCGGATATGCCAGATTACATATACAGTAGACGCTCGATAATCCAACTCATATGGGACCAGGATTCTGTTGGATTATAGAAGATTATGGATTACTGGAGGTATCATTATACAAATGCTAAATAACCTCTCAGGAAAGGGTAAAACAAGATACAAACTGTTTAAATGGGTTACAAACAAAAACCATTTTAATACAGACGTTTATTTGTTGTGTTATAAGATTGGTCGCGACCGTTTTCATAAATTGTTCAATCTATTTATTTTTCAAAATATCATAAACAGTCAGTCGTGCAGTCTTGTAAATGCTACTTAAAACTGTCGGTGATTTTCCCCACTCATGTCTTAGAATAATTGCCCACTTTTGGCTACAGTTAAAGTTACATGCTTTCATTTTTTAGACACAATCGGTACACTACATGAAATCACTGTGTAAACGAAATTAGAATTAAACATGCAAGACAGAATGAACCGTATAATAACACTCCTTTCAATAACTGTAAACAAACAACTGATTTGGGTTCAAGTTTTGATAAGAAAGAGGGATCATTCCCCTTCCCAGCCATGAATATGGTCGTGCGCTCTCGCACTCACGAGAGATATGGCTGCCAAAGCGTTGTCGGATTATAGAACGTCTGACCAAAAAATGTCGGACTATCAAATCTATTGCATTAGAAAACAGAGACTTTGCATTATGTATCAAAATCGGTTCTTCAGAATATAATCGTATGTGGAGATTCGTAACCAAAGTTATATTGAAATAAAAGAAATTTACAGTTTTGAAGTAAATACAGTAAAAGCCTGCAAATCTGGCACTTTCGGGACTTTGACAGTGCTGGACTACCGAAAATACCGGATTATTGAGGGCCATAAAAAAAAAACGGTGAATGGAGAGCAAGGCGGAAATTAAGGAACATTTTACTCATAGAATTTAAAAAACTATTGCTTACATTTTATAATAGAATTCTAAGATTTTATTTTAACTTTGGAATAACATAATTTTACTGCATTGGCTTTAAATAAGACCTAATGTCTTTTTTTTTAATCATGTTTTGTCTTCAAAACTTCGTTTCTTAAAACACACAAGTTTGAAACTTTAAAAGCTTTAACTCAATCGATCACGCCCAGTTTTTCTTATCTCTGCTGATCGCGTCATAAGTGTCCAATACAGTACATATACTAGTCTTTAATTTATTTCAAAAAAGCCTATGAGTGTTGCCGGATTATTGAAAGTTCCGGACTATAGGATGTCGGATTAGAGTGCTTTTACTGTATAAACTCTTAATAGCAGTTCGATTTTTTTTTAACCATAAATTTCTTTTATTACCATAATTTCAAGAAAATAAGATAAACCATTATGAGAAGTTAGGCCATTGTGGATTTTCGTATATATTCCAAACCTTGTTTTTTCGGAAATGATTTAAAGTGAGAAATTTTGTGTTTTTTTCCTTGCCTCGTCAGGACTTGTAGCCCCGGCAGGTTCTTCTTCAGTGCAATTTTAAAGTTTAAAATGATAATTTATATAGATCTAAATGTAGATTGTGACAGTAAAAACAGTTTTTTAAAAAATGTAAAGTCAAAAAATTATTCAGTAAAATTTGGTCGTACTGTAAGTTTTGAAATTTCCATTCAAATGAACGGAGTTTAACTTGCTGACGATGACTCATACTAAAACACATAAATATAATGGATTTATAATAAAAGCTTTTTTTATGAATGTTTTTTTTATAATATCCATAGCACTTTTATGAAGTCATATTTAACAAGAATGTCAAAGACTATCATTACTACCTAAAGTACATATTATTTTTTTATGTGTATTTTAAACTTTTATATTATCATTAAATTATTTACATAACTTTAGGCATATATGAAAGATAAGACTGTCAGATGATAAATTGTAAAAACTGCCAGATATGACATCAAATAGTCTTACGATATACGAGGTACTAGCCAAAAGTTTGGGGAATTTGAATTCCATACATGAACCGTTTGTGGTATGACCTACTGATAGTAGAATGAATGAACAGTACTGTGTGAATTAGTGTGCCAACAGATGTGACAGTGAGAGGTTGCGTTCTTGAGTTTCGTGAATTTGTACTTTAGTGTTGCAGCGATCTTTAAACTTGTGTAAATTATAGATTGTAAGGAGTAAAGAACCTGCATCAAATTTTGCTTCAAGCTTAAGAGAACTACTGCAGAAACCCATTGCTTAATTGTGGAAGCATTTTGTGACAATGCTCTAAGTCAAAGTAATATTTTTTTGTGGTACTTCAAGAATGGACTAATACCTGCTGATGATGATGAGCGTTCAAAATGACCATCGAGAAGCACAACACTGGAAAACATCGTGAATCTGCAAAAGGCTGTTTTTGCAAATCGTAAACGAATAACTCATTATATTTGTGCTATTGTAGGAATGTTGTATGGATTCGTGAAATGTATATTGTTAGACAGTTTGGGCATGAGATGCATTACTGCATTACTTGTACTGAAACTGCTGAGCAGTGATCAAAAATGTAACAGTCCGGAATGTAAGGGCATACGAGTTGCGCGTATTGTTTGACCAAACCAAATTTTATTGTGTGTATTTTATTCATGCAATTATGTTTAGTGTTTGTGATGTGTGTTTTGTTTAACTTTGTGGTAACCTTGATAAAGAGATTTGACATTTTGTATTATGGCCTGAAGGTGAAACAGTAAGCTTTTGAAACCAATGTAGCCTTTATGAAGTGAGTACATAGACCACTATACGGAAAAATAGGTCATAATCCTAATTATTTAACATTTATTGATATCTCAATTCTGCAGCTGGTTGAGATGGGTATAACGAATAAAAATTAATGTTAAATCACAATTATTTGAAAACTCGGTACTAATGCATTATCCACAGATTGATTTTCCGTTCTTTTGTAGCCAGACCGGAGTTAAGTCATGGCTGTTTAGATAATGTGAAATGGTAGTACTGTGAATTTACGAATCGGTTATTCAACAAAGTGATGTCTTATTGACTGGCGACATGAAAGGAAGAACAATGTTGCAAAGCAAAAAATGTGGAGTCTAATTTATGTCTGTTGCTGTACTTATCGTATAACAAACACATTTTTCAGAAAAAATTGTATAAAATTACCAGTCAGCAAAAAAATCAGATGCACTGTTGGGCTTTGTTTATATTTCTCATCTTCACTGAATCAGTATACTGTGAATGGTTCTTATCTTGGCTTACTTCACGGAAAATTAGTAAGTCACCGCAGTTCTGTTTAAATGTAACATTAATATAACAAAATCCTTTTTATCTTGATGTATAAAGGTCACATTTGGATAAAATATCCTACGTTTTGAACTACGAAGTGGAGAAATTCACCATATAAAGTGTTGTCATAGTAACTACTATAAAAGTAATATTAATTTACAAATGGAATCCATCATTTGTGATTTGATAAGTATATCAGCTGATCACATATCAGAAAGAACAGTTGAAAACTTTATATGAATGTGGGTCAGAGCAATAATATTGTGTCCTTGTAATCTACCATGATCAGGTTTTGTTCTTCCATTATTTAAAATGAAAACTCTTTTAATGTCTTGAAAAAATTACTAATAAAAGACTTTTGTTGAACTGTCTCTATATGATTTTATTTATTGAATTACCAATTATTCATAACAGAAAAACTTGAACTAAAAAAAAAAGTGATCTTTAGCGTAATGAAAATGGTGCCACACTAGGGCTTCCGTAAAGTTAAACAAATTATATTAAATTTAATAATGTAAAATAATAACCCAAACTTACTGATGTCAGTAATCCAAGACATTACGTGCTGACAGTTCCATGTCTCCCATTTCTGTTTGCTGATTAGACACAATGGTTTTGTGCTGATCAGTGTTAACAGCAGCAGAGGTAAGGCTGCACAGTTACACACCGCCTGTTTGATGTTTTCTCTTTGAAAGTGTTTTTTTTTCTAGTTTGATATAAATGATTGTTTTTATTTTGTCTCTGGTGTATCATATTACAAGAAACTAACAACATTAAATAATATTGTTCGTGGAATATCAGTAACTACATTGTTGGTATCTGACTGGTGTTGAAAGAACTGGAATTAAGAACTGTTATTTTGTAACAGAGTTATGGAACCTGTTACTAAGTAATAACACTTTTGTTTGACTTTAACTCTAGGCTCATTTCCATTTGTATATAATAGAGTGCTTACCTAAAGAAAGAAAATATATTGCTGTGGTGGTGTGTTGAGTCAGTAACTAATAACTAAAGTATAGTCAAAAGTCAACCAATGCTTCAAACATCAAAGATATCAATGTGTTATACGATAAGTGGATATTTTGAAAAAAAAATGAGTTCTGTACTTTTAACCTAAACTCTAAACACAGACATGGTTTTTTATGTTTATAGTAATGTTTTTGTAATAATCTAACTGTTATTCATGCTATTGTCTTTTATTTTTAATACATAATACTAGTGTATGTGCTAATAAATTAATAGGTATTTTGTATCATTGAAAATTGATAAAACAAATATTGAAATATCTGTCTTGTTACAAGATCATTGTGCATAGGCTTAAATTCAGATCTTGATGTAGACGAGTGGATATTTCGAAAAAAAAAGATTATCATGAGTCTGCGGTACTTTAACCTAAACTCTGAATACAGACGTATTTTTATAACAGCTATTCTTGCTATTGTCTTATTTGTAAAACATAATATTAGTGTATGCGCCACGAAGTTAATGTTTTATAAATAATCCAGCTTTGTATTTACTTTTTCCCTCTTGTCTTTAACTCTCTTTCTATCAGTGAATTACCGAAATGTTTCTGGAGTTTTTTGAATTTAGTCCTCTTTGTATCATTGAAAATTGATAAAATAAATATTTGAGTATCTATCGTATTAGAAGGTCTTTGTTCGTAGGCTTAAATTCGGATTGATATAATTAAATTGAAATTTCTGTGTAACTATCATAGAATATGTTTGCATTGAATGTTTTATAAGATCAGGGAATACATAACTTTACAGATTCCCGGACTTATGACGGCCGGAGCGAGTAACTCTACTGGAATGGTCGATACGACCTAACCTTGCTCTGGAGTTCCCTGTGGGCAGTGCACACTGTATTCTCTCTATAGGCCCTGAACTTCTTCCTATTTAGACATGGCGTGTCATCAGTTAATATTTTTTTTCGAATTTATTGTGTAATTTTTTAAATATTTTTTTTAAAGTCTGTATGTTTTCCCTGTATATTAAATTGTATATATTTATTTGTAGATGTATATTGTAATTTAAAATTTTCTTTGTCTTTGTTGTTTTTTCTTGTAAACCATGTATAGGGTACTTCACATATACATATCCAAGTTCCTTGTTTGTAAGTGTTCTGTTGTTTTTTATTGTTTGTACGTTTTGTTGATAAATTGCAATTTTGAAGTATCAAATATTCAGAAAAAATTGAATGGAGATGTGTAGGCTTTTAAAAGCGTTTTCATAAAGAAAAAGTTTTTTTGACAGTTACCGAAACTTTGAGTATATAGTGTTTTTGTTAATTCAACTTAAATTTTTGTTGACTATAAACTCTAAAGGCTCGTGCTTATCTGATGGTTTTGCTTTTGTTTATCTATTACATCGGTTATTGTTCTCTAATTAAATCTAAAATAAAATTTACTATCACTCACACTATTGATTCTAGAAATCATTGATATTCTATTTTCTTAAATATTGGTAGCAACATTTATGTCTGTACCCTAAATGCAGATAACGCAAGACACTTGCCAGATGTATAATGTATTGTAAAGAAATGACCAGTATCAGTTACTTCCTTATGTTGTCCCTTTTTCAGAGAATAAATTTACATATTTTTATAAATTTTGTTTGAGGGGAAAGAAAGCAAAGAAATTACTCGGTTTTAATTTTAAGTTAATGATTCTTTCGGTTACACTTAACAAAATAATTCTGTAAATTTCCAGAAACTGTCCTTTATTATAACAGTTTTATTTATATAACAGTCTTAGTTATTCTTATTATACTTATAACAGTTATTTATACTTATAACAGTCTTAGTTGTTCTTATTCTACTAAAAATGTCCGATTGGCAGAACAAATTCAGTTGTCTATTTTGGTTAGGAAATGTTTAAAATAACTTTAAAATTTTTATTAGAATTGTTGAATTTTAGGGTAACTAACTTTAAGAGAAAATGTGTCTCGTTTTTAACACAATGCATTGTGTACTAAACACGTGAATGTTTTGAGTTCGTCATTTCAGTTAAAGATAATATTTATAAGTAATACTGTGAACCATATTTAAAAGCAAAGGTACGATATTGGTATACAGTCGACCTCGGTTATAACGCCGTTGAAGGGACGAAACATGTATGAGTGCTGGTAACGAGATAGCGTTGTAACCGAGTTTACAGTAAACGAGTTTGTAAACGGCGGAAATACTGTATGTAGTGAAAGAAAAGCATACTTTTTACTGTGTACATAATGGCTATTTTATTATAATTTATTACACATATTACATATTTTGAAATATATTTTATAGAACTAATAGAAAATAAGTACTGTGCAGTCTAGTATGTATAGATTCAACAGAGTGTGTACACTGTTGTGAAGGTTCGTGAGATTGAAGTTTACTCCCCACTGAGGTGTACAGAGTGTGTTGTGTTTGTGTGTGTGTGTGTGTGTGTGTGTGTGTGTGTGTGTGTGTGTGTGTGTGTGTGTGTGTGTGTGTGTGTGAGAGAGAGAGAGAGAAAGCTTCTGGGAGTGACATAATTTACATTGTTTGTTTATGCAGTAACAAAATTCTAAGAAAAGGACCATTTCTATTCTCAACCTTTATTCTAAAAATAGAACACAAATTGTATTTAAGTGAGAGTGACTATATGTCAGCAGCTTAGAAATTGTGAAGAGCACAAGTGGGAGAGAGAAAAAATGACAAGTGAAAGGTCGTGTCCCCACTCTGTCATCATGATAGTCCTTTTTCCTTCACTATCACTGAGTAATAACATTTTGTAGACTCAGATTGGCAGAATCTGTGTCACTGGACTGTTAGAGGGAGCTGGAGGGGAATTCTCCTACATGTATGAGAAATTCTCGTGCATGCTGTATACTAAGTGACTGGACTATAACAGCGGCTGACAGCGTTGTAACCAAGCCTTAAATACATGTACACTTAATATAGAATATTGGGGGCATTATGAAAATAGCGCTATAACCGAGTTAGCGTTCTAATCGAGGGCGTTATAACCAAGGTCGACTGTATCATACAAAACGCAAAATGATTACCTATTGTAGAAATTTTTCATTTTTTTGAAGTACACACATTTTGCTAGCCACCTGTTTAATATATTTCAGAACAATAAATTTTACTTCCATATTTAAATAGAAAATATGTTGAAGAAATTTTTAAAGAAAAATTAACTAAATATTTCTTTTTAAAGATTTTAGTATATTTTTCTCGAAAAAAATTCTCATGATGATCTTATTTTATTATTAAGTAGCATAGTAAAACTGTATTCGAAATCTTAATTAATCATAAAAATATTTGATTAATTTAGGATTTAATAAAGTAAAGTAAAATTTACATGAATCCGTCTATTTTTCACGACATATATCTACAGTTATGTGTTATAATTACACCCTCCAAATTTGCAATTTTACAATTTAAGTTAAACTAAGTTTCATGGTTATATTAAAATTATTAAATCATTTAATTACTAACTGAATAAATCATGGCAAAACTGATTAATAACAAAATTAATTTATTTATATGTTTACCAACTCTTATTGAGCTATTTATAAGTTAGTTTATTAAGATAATTCATTGGAAATATTTAGAATATTATTTAATTTTTATTCGTTAGTCTTTAACAATATCAATTTCTTTCTTTAAAAAAAATGGTTACAATCGTAGTTTGTATTTAATTAATTTATACAATTATTATTGGGCTAAGTATTCCACTAACTTCCACAAAATACAAAAATAAAAATTGTTGGGAATTAGTGTGCCATAAAAAATACTAGTGTTTGAAGTATTTTTGATCATTGTGTACCATTATCTGGTTTTTAGCACAGTATAAACCAGTATCGGGCTTTTATTGTGTGCCATTCTCTGTATACCATAGATGGAGTACTGTTGGTTCTGGTGTGCAACTCCAATATGTGCCACACTGAATTAAGAATCAAGCCTAATGTGCCATTTCCGTTACATACAATATATGCCATTCCGTCTTCAGCAATATCGCCGCCTCAGTGGCCCAGTTGATAGCGTTCTAGGCTTTTATCCCGAGGACCTGGGTTCGATTCCCGGCCACGGCTTGGCATTTTCATATGCAAATCATCCCATCGTCTGCATTAGCCCAAGTGTGCACAATAGTCGGACTTTAAAAAAATCAGCAATATCGGTCTGGTGTGTTGCTCTTAGATCTACAACTTTGAAGACCAGTATTGGGTGTAGCACTCTGATATATACCACTGTCTAGAACACTATTGGGTGGTGTGCAATTCCAGTATATGCCACACTGTCTTAAAGAAGAAAAACTAACATGCCACTTTCCGTTACATACCGTACTGCAAATGCATCTGGTATATTACGTTGTTATATATACAATTATGTAGATCAGTACTGGGCCTTGTGTGCTATTTTCTGATATACCACTGCTAGAGAACTATTGGTCTGATGTACAATTTCAGTAAATGCTACACTGTCTTCAGAAACAAGCCTAATGTGCGACTTTCCATTACAAATTCAAAATTCTTTTTGTGCCTTTCCATTTGAGGTATCACAAAGTGTAGATTTCTAGAAACAAATTTAAGGGGGGGGGGCAGTTGGTAAACATAAATGATTACTTGAAAATATTTTCCTGTACATCTCAATAAATATTCACTGCAAAACTTATCTGTATCTGTATTTCGTATGGTTCAGAAAATGTGCCTAATAATGAAGCATAAAGCAGTGTTGTTTTTTTTTTTTTATAGAATTTTACAGAATACTGTATCCATGCGAGCTGAACTTAGTAAAAGTTTTGTCATGATATTATAAGTTATCCAAGTTAGAATTACTTTAATTATTCTGTCATGTCGTATTTATTTACTGTATGCCTGTGTTGTATTTTTAGTTTGTCTAACGAACACATTAATTATATTTTAATGTAAATTATTACGTTATACTGAATTGCGTAGTAGACAATTATGGTTATCCCAAATTAAAAAAAAATTATTTTGAACAATTAAATGTTAGAGTTAGTTTATGTTACGGCAACTATTTGAAACAGTATAATTACCCGAGAAATAACAAAAGCCGCAGCTGTTTTCAAAAACGTTTTCACATATTTTTCTATTGTATTGCGCAAAACGCATTTTGTAAAATTGAAAATTTAGTTAAAAATTATTATTAAACGTTTAATAGAGTAAAACCTCTCGCGTATCTTCTGTTTTTCTGAGCTGGATTTCAGTTTTTAGCACTGAACGGAACTGTTAATGTATGGTGTTTTTTTTTTAACCATGGCCTATTTTTAAAAAGCCTCCACTAAGCAAAGCTTAAGCGCTTTATTTCATCTACCAGTTATTAATGAATAGCACAGTCACCACTGGCACGAACAAATCTTATATTTGTATGTGAGAATTCTATTACAGTTTAGAAAATTCTTTAAAATTGTTACAATGGAATATTCATGTTATTGTTTATTCAGATATTTGCCATCATTTGTGTTATGAAAACAATAAAATTTTTGAGAATATGGACACTCGTTCTGAAAGTGTCAGCGTAGATAAGACCTTTTGTGGCTAGCCATAATAAAAAATAAACTTAAAATTGAAAATGAATATAATTTTAAATTAAAAACAGGTTGAAGTTTTAACAATAAAGGGAAAAAAACACTTCTAGATTCATGCTAAGAATTTGAGAGAGATGGATCAGCTGCAAGTGTCATTATTCATTACGTATACGAGTTAAGACGCTCTTCCTCCAGTGTTGGCAAGCGCGGTCATCAGTTAGTTGTTTACTTTTGACCAGCACGCGTAACTATTTTGATATGGTGTTTGTCGACTGTTGTATAGCTTTTTTGTAATGAGGTTTTCCAATCAAATGTTGGTCTAAATTTAGTTTGTTTTTTACCAACATTACTAAATACAGTACAAATGTTTCTGGCAGCATTGAAGGGAATGTTAATTTTTGCCGCTGTAAAGAGATTTTCACTATAGAGAGAGCTCAAACAAAATAAAAAATGTGTTATTTGTCAAATGTGTTATACACTATTTTTAACTTGAAGTATTGAGTGCAGAGTTTATTGAAATAAAATTAGATTACGTACAATCTTTAAAAAACAATATTTATTGAATAATACTATACGAATACTCTTTACCAAAAAACTGAAACGCTATCAGACACAATAAGAAAATGGAGAATTGATTTTTATGGGCACATCCTCCGAATGGACAAAAATAGACTAACCAAAAAAATATTTGACTACTTTTGCAATAAAAGAGCCAAACCACTTTGGTTTAGAGAAACCGAGAAAGACATAACAGAACTAAATCACTGACAGTTTGCTCATGGACAGAACAGCCAAAACAATAACCAAGGACAAGAAGCAACGGTTCCAAGGCAAAGTCAAATCCAAGCGAACGATCCAAATCTCTGACGAAGAAAGAAAAGCAAGGTCACAACGAATGAAGCAATACTGGGCTACGAAGAACATTAAAAAGTGATTGATTTGTGTACCCCAAAGTTGGGCGAAACAAATAAAGAAGAAGAATACTATACGAATAAAATATTGTAATTGTGAGATAAAGGCAATATTTTGCCGAAACTACTGCAGAACCTGCTGTTCCTTCATTATTTATTTTTATTTTCCCGTATCTCGCCAACAGGTGAACTAGCTAAATTAAATTATAGCAAACAATGTACTTCTTTCACACCTTTCTCTCACGCAAAACTCTAACCTTTACATCTAACGATATAATTTTCCGTTCAGATGACATTATACTGTATTGTTAAAGTAAAAAAAAAAATAATAATGCACTACGTGTAAAATGTACAAGTCACTGTGCACTGCTTTGAACACTCGAATGATTTGTTGATAAATTGGGTAGAAGAGTAGGAAATGTGTTCGTGTTTTGCCGCTATAGAGAGATACCTGAAACTTTGTTGGCCTCAATAAAGAAAGTCTTGATACGTATTTTTACTGTAAGAATGGGAAAGGACCAATACACTGTGCCATTATAGAGAGATTTCCGTTATAAAGAGATCTGCAACAGACAAATTTTACCGTAGTGTATTTATCATCTGTGATTTTACATAAAATGTATTAGAATTAATTACTAATATAATGCACAGTGCACCATAGCACAGCTTGTAACATTCAGTATGCTTTGCTCCTAATGATTTCTAAATAGATAGTGCCGCCTCGGTGGCCTAGTTGATAGCGTACTAGGCTTTCACCCCGAGGACCCAGGTTCTATTCCTGGCCAGGGCTTGCCATTTTCATACGCTATAAATCATCCCATCGTCTGCATTAGCCTGTGTGCTCAGTAGTCGGACGTTAAAAAAAAAAAATTCTGAATAGATACTTGTCCCAACCTCTTCTACTGTCCAAAATATCTATATTATACAAAATTATCAAAGAACAAAAATAATTATTTACAATTCCCTTCTTGACAAAAATTTTGCTCTATTATAGAAAATATTTTTGCTTGTTATATTTCTAATAAGTAAGTAATTTTAACTTCAGAAATAAATAAGATTTGGAAATAGGTAATTTAATAAACTTAACGTTAATGTACAAAAAAATCCACTGGTAACAGCTTTTTATTTTTTCAATTCCTACCGTTAGTTCACACTCTCCCTATGTATATTTTGGGGTGTGTAATAACTTAGAGATTTATTAACATCGAGGTTCGCGGTTCCTTCAAAGGAACCATGTTATAAGTTAGAGATCTAACCTGTGTAATAAGATAGAGGTTCCGTACTGTGTATTAACATCGAGACTACAGTGCCGTCAGGTGTGTTGCACCATGTGTACATGTTGCCGACGCTTCAGTATCTTTTATCTAACAAGTAGAACTCGCTTAATTAAAGAGAAATATATTATTAAAATATAAAGTTGATTTGGATAGTTTTGTTCTTAAAAGCTTATGTCCAATGCCTTATTATAAGGATGGATTATAGGGGGCGGAGGATAAAATTTATAACTAAGATTTTAGCAAATTTTAAAAACCGTTTTTACAGAACTACAATAATTCTCAGAATTTGGTCATAGTTAAATTGTTTAGTACGATGTAACTCAAATTTTCATTTTATTTGGGAACATTGCGACTGCAAGCAGCGGTGTCGGCAACATAATAAGTACATAATAATGTCGGCAACAAGTACACGGTGCAACGTACTTGGCGGCACTGAAATCTCGATGTTAATACATAGTACGGAACCTCTATCTTATTACACAGGTCGATCTATAACTTATAACACGGTTCTTTCGAAGGAAATGTGAACCTCGATGTTAATAAATCTCTTAAGTTATTACACAGTCTTAATAACTGTTAGATATATATTAGATATATATTTATATATCTAGTTCAAATTTTCAGTCGTTAATAAAATACTTTTTATTCATACACTCAAGTTGAAATACTTTTTTTAAACTTGTAGTGGATGACACTTGATGTTAATACAGTTTTTTCAAATATTAATTCATTAATTAAATTTAATTAATTTTAATTTTATATGGGAGGAAAAAATTCTCTTATGTAAGATATTTAGCAGGATATGAATTGCTGACCTAAGTAGGAATTGACTTAATTTTTGTTTATATATTGTTAACGTATTTAAACATAGGTATATGCATCTATACCCTGACTCTTGAAATTTAGTCCCTTGATGGTCAACCAGTAGCAAAAGAATGTCATCACATGACCCCCTGGCACATAAGTAGCCTTGAACACGAACTTTTACACATATTCATTCTATAGTGGAAAGCAATTGTGCAACTGTTCTCCAATTGGTTGACAAAAGTTCACAGTGTGAAAGGCCTAGTGGAGTAGATTGATGGTACAGGTTGTATGCTTATGTTCTAGTTGCATGTTTAGGTTTTAAGTTAGACAGTTGAGAACGAGATCGATCTGTACTCTCAAAACGTAATATTTTCTTTTATGTACACAAATGATGTCAAAAGTCTGAATAAACAGTAATAATAAAAAACTCTTAATAGTTTTAAATCGTAAAAAGAAAAAGATATTTTGAGAAAACATTGCATTTCTTCAAGCTTGTGGAATAAGTATGGATTGGTTGACTGATTTTTACAGGTAGAGATATATAGGGCATGGTTAAAAAAAAATGTATTAACAAATATTTACTATAGAATGTTGTACTATAGAACAAACAGGAAGAGTTTGTAATATTACATTTAAGTATTGTTATATAGTCTAAAAAATTAATCTAATTTTACTAATCAGTGTTCAAAAGTTCCTGGCTTTACTAATATTTAACAGTTTTTTTTTTATTATGGTTTTTTTATACAAATTTTTAATACAGTATAATTTTGGTCTTAACTGTTAATGTCTATGTGTATTTTTGTTAACTGTTAATAGAAATGTTTTAACGCTATTTCAATTTGCCAATATTAATTTATTATTTTATTGCGTAATTTATCATTGTAATTTATCTACTTCTTTAGATTGTAATTGCTTTTAATTGTTTATAAAGCACATTCAATAGGTTTCCAAAATAAATCTTTTCAGGTACGGAGAGGGCGAAAAAAAACAATTGATTCTAGTAATTAGATATAATTTTTGAAACGTTATAAATAGAAAGCGTTTGCACAGATTCTATTTGACATCACCTTCAATTAGTCTTCTATTATAATCAATGAAATTTTTCACTGTCACAGCAACCGCTTCTAGTTTTAGAAGTTGCAATTTTAAAGTGTTTAGAAGAGTTTGAGTGATTATTAAATGTTTTATTATTGGGTCTGTTATGAAGAATGGTTTAAAAGAGTTATTAGTATTTTTCTAAGAGATTTAGAAAAAGCAAAATGAATAACACTTTATGATATTCTGTTTTGGGAATTAGTTTTATTTTACCTTTGCCTGTTTAATTTTGTACAAGATTTGTCAACTGTAGTATTCATTCATGGTCAGTGAAAAAATATTCTTAATACAGTGTATTTTTTAAGATAAAAATAAAAATAGTTTGTGGGATATATTTTGAATTATAATCGTTTTTATTGACGTGTGACAAATATTCCTGGTTGACCATCAGTTTTTGTTTTTGTTGATGTTCCGTTGAACTGTGAATTTAAAACTTTATAAGAAAAGTTCATATATTTCTCAATCAGTTGCTTCATTTCTTCCAGTGACAGATTTTCAGTGAACACTGATGCTATACAAATTTTCAGAAACATTTAATTACAAAATTGCAAATCAATTGAAATTTGGATCTCGTAATGAAATTTACTGATGTGTGGAAAAAACTACCATAAATTTTTATGCTGAAATCATTCTATTTGCTGGGGGAGAACCCAGGCCTTAAAATTCTATGATAGTGCTCCAAAAAGCTCATTTTCCAGTTGAAATAGATTAATAACATAAGGAAATAAAATGGGCAAGACATTACACAATTCTAACATTCTGTTACGTCCCCAAAAGTACGGCTGACATTTATTTCAAATTTGATTCACTGACTTTAGTGATGCTGAAATTATTGACAAAAATCTGATGAACAGTATTTAAGAAAATCTGACTACGTACTATTTGTTGATGGCTTCCAAAGTGGATTTTTTGGACTCGTGTGTTTTATTTGGTTACTTGAACAAAATTATTTGTTCGAACCAATTTTGAGAAAGTGTGTTTTTTGTTAGTAATTTTCAATGATCGTAAAACTGAAAAATAATTAGAAAAGTGCTTTGACAATGTAAAAATGGTACTTCTGCAGACCAGATCCCACAAAATCTAACATATATTTCAGTCACTAATAAACGTGGCTTATACACAAGACATTTAAAGTTTAAACACTTTTTTAGATTCACTAGCTCAGAGAAAGAATAAATACAAACAACAAAATCTCAATGTAGGTTGTTTTTCATAAAAACAACAATTTTTATAATGCTTCTCTCATGAAAATAAAAATAAAATTTTATTGTTGAAATAATATTGTAGGATTACTTTAAAAAAAAAATAATAACTTTTTTAATAATGGTACTATTTGTACTTGAGTTTTTTAGCACAAATATTGCAAATGGTAATTTTAAATAAAGTCTACTATTTAAAGAATGATTTAATGTAGTGACATTTATGGAGCGAATGCAATTTAAAAAAAGAGAAAGAAACAAAAAGTGATTTGTTTAAAATGATACTCTAAGAAATTTTTGATTTTTCATATTCATTTTAGTCCTATTGTGGTAACAAAATACTTTATGAACTCATTTCACTAGTAATTTATTAAATAATGTTCGTTTCCTGATCTAAACATGTCTGTTTCCTGATATAAACATGTCTGTATTATCATTGGACAATCAGTTTTTCTTACTCTTGTTATGTGCAGGTTTCATTCTAATTTTTTATTAATTAGGTAGCTTTAACTTACATTTATTGTAATCAATATATGGTTATGTGTTGAATGTTATCCGCTATCTGTGTTGAATGTTTGATATTGCCGTTCTTATTTCTGATGTAGGTCTAGACAAGTTCTCAACGTGGTAAACCATATCATCACTATAAAATAAGGTTGTTCTAATATACTTTTATTGCTTGGTATATAAAGGTTTAGCTCCAGAGGGTGAGTTTGTAACATTGTAGAATCAGGCTGTTAGTAAATCTATAACATCATCGTACGTTTTAGTCAGTGGATACCGCTAAATCCCATTTGACTTTTTTATTTAATTTTCAATCAATTACAGATTATAACAATTAGCTTTAAAGTATCGTTTTATTTTGTAAATCTCTTACTGTCTTTAGAAGGTACATACAGTAGCAAAGTAACGTTTAATAAAAATGTATAGTACAAAGTAGATTTTTAAAAAGGCAACTTAGGAACAGTGGCCTTTCAAATTATAATTTTACCAAACCATTGATCAAACAGTATCTAATAAAAATAGAGAAAAAAGCGCAGTTGGTCTAGAGTTAAGCCTTTATGAGCCAATCTGTTTCTAATAGTTTCATATTGTCCGTTGTATTTGTCGCAATGAAGCAGGGTATTGAGATATAAAGATGATTACAGATCATTTCCATTTCTCTGAAGTAATTTTATATCTCTTATAAAAAATGAACCAAAGTTTGTACTGTGAACTAATTTTTATGTAGAAATAATAATAAAAATAATGGTAAGTTACCAAGAATCTGTGTGTATTGTTTTTTTCCTAATTTCTCCTTGTGTTCACGATTTTTTTTTTTAGTTTCCAAATGATTATACAAATAATTTATTTTAAAGCCTTCAATCTGGAATGATTCTCGCCGAATGAACTTCATTTTTATAGTTTATGTATAAAATTATTCTATACACTGATGAATCAAGTGAAAGAATTGATTAGTGGGTAAAATGCAATACAGTAACAAAAAATATGTATAAACAATATAAATATTGTCATTATTATCTATAGGCATATTTACTTATTAAAACCTCTATAAAAGTTTATCCATTTTAAAAAAAAAATGTGTGGACCACTTGTATCACACAAAATTAAACAGTAAAATATTCTGTTGTTGACCATGTTGTTGCTTACCTGTGTTTTCTTTTCATTCAAGGTTTAATGGACTTTACAAAGCAATGATGGACAGTAACAGTCAGTAGGCTTGGCCTAGTCAGTCAGTCAGGTTTGTCCTTCAGTAAAATATATTTATTGCATTGCAGGGATTTTTACTAACTTAGTTGGAAATAGGTCTGACCTAGTCAGTCAGTCCAGTGTGTGGTTATAACATATAGTATAATACAACCCTGTTGCATTGCAGTAATAAAATGAACGTAAAAGTAAAAGCAAGGATGTTTACAAATCGTATGGGTAATAACTGTCAGTCAGGTTTAATATAAAACATTAAACTATATAACTGTATTGCATTGCAGGGACATTTACTAACTCTATGGGCAATAACTGTTAGTAGACCTAACCAAGTTGGTCAGTGAGTGTGTTAGTACAGTAGGCTATAATATAATAATTGCATTGCAGGGATATTTGCTAAAGCTATGGGCAGTAACTGTTAGTAGA
This sequence comes from Callitettix versicolor, assembly GCA_022606455.1. Classification (NCBI taxonomy): domain Eukaryota; kingdom Metazoa; phylum Arthropoda; class Insecta; order Hemiptera; family Cercopidae; genus Callitettix; species Callitettix versicolor. Next base: position 85,925,043 of record CM040183.1, on the reverse strand, counting down.
CCTGACCAAGTTGGTCAGTGAGTGTTTTAGTACAGTAGGCTATAATAACTTTATTACATTGCAGAGATGTTTACTAACTTTATGGGCAATATCTGTCAGTAGGCTTCACCAAGTGTGTTGCTGTAAAATGTAGTAGTAGGCTATAATATAACTTTATTACTTTGCAGAGATGTTTACTAACTTTATGGGCAATAACTGTCAGTAGGCTTGACCAAGTGTGTTGCTGTAAAATGCAGTAGTAGGCTATAATATAACTTTATTACATTGCAGAGATGTTTACTAACTTTATGGGCAATAACTGTCAGAAGGCCTGACCAAGTGTGTTGCTTTATAGTGCAGTAGTAGGCTATAATATAACTTTATTACATTGTAGAGATGTTTACTAACCTTATGGGCAATAACTGTCAGAAGGCCTGACCAATTGTGTTGCTGTAAAATACAGTAGTAGGCTATATTATAACGTTATTGATTTGCAGAGATGTTTACTAACTTTATGGGCAATAACTGTCAGTAGGCTTGACGAATTGTGTTGCTGTAAAATACAGTAGTTGGCTTTAATATAACTTTATTGTTTTGCAGAGATGTCTAATCTTATGGGCAATAACTGTCAGAAGGCCTAACCAAATGTGTGGCTATATAATGCAGTAGTAGGTTATAATATAACTTTATTGTTTTGCAGAGATGTCTAATCTTATGGGCAATAACTGTCAGAAGGCCTGACGAAGTGTGTTGCTTTATGGTGCAGTAGTAGGCTATAATATAACTTTATTACATTGTAGAGATGTTTACTAACCTTATGGGCAATAACTGTCAGAAGGCCTGACCAAGTGTGTTGCTGTAAAATACAGTAGTAGGCTATATTATAACGTTATTGATTTGCAGAGATGTTTACTAACTTTATGGGCAATAACTGTCAGTAGGCTTGACGAATTGTGTTGCTGTAAAATACAGTAGTAGGCTATAATATAACTTTATTGCATTGCAGAGCAGAGACGTTTACTAACTTTATGGGCAGTATCTGTCAGTAGGCCTGACCAAGTGTGTTGCTGTAAAATACAGTAGTAGGCTATAATATAACTTTATTGCATTGCAGAGCAGAGATGTTTACTAACTTTATAGTGCAGTAGTAGGCTATAATATAACTTTATTGTTTTGCAGAGATGTTTACTAACCTTATGGGCAGTAACTGTCAATATGCTAGATGAATTGTGTTGCTGTAAAATACAGAGGCAGGTGTAATAGCTTAGAGATATATTAACTTAGAGATTTGTTTTTCCTTCGACAGTATCATGTTATAAGTTAGAGATTGACCTGTGTAATAAGATAGAGGTACTGTGTATTAACTTAGAGACTACAGTTCCATCAAGTGTGTTGCACCGTGTGTATATGTTCCCGACACCGCTGCTTGCAGGCGCTTCAGTATCTTTAATCTAACAAGTAGAATTCGCTTAGTTAAAGAAAGATATATTATTAAAATATAAAGTTCATTTGGATAGATTTTGTTCTTAAAGACTTATGTGCAATGCTGTAAATGTATACTAATTTACATATGTAGTAGTAATAGTAATAATAATATAAAAATATTGTTTGAAGGCTGCTTTATTAAAACCATATCCGAATTGAATTAAGAAATCAGCCTTAAATTGAAGAATTAATTATGAATTAATATAAACTTACGTTGTTTTTTTTTTTTTTTTTTTTGATAAAACACAATATTTCTATTTTTCTATACAGATAATTGTCAGAAATAAATATTTAGATATGTTATTGACCATAGTACTGACAATATATTAAACTGTAAACTCTAAAACAAAATAGTGATGATTAGGCTGGTATACTTGTTAGATAAGATATTGAAGTGCCTGCAAGCAGCGGCGTCGGCAACATATACACACGGTGCAACACATTTGACGGAACTGTAGTCTCTAAGTTAATACACAGTACGGAACCTCTATCTTATTACACAGGTCGATCTTTAACTTATAACAAGGTACCATTGAAGGAAAAACGATTCTCTAAGTTAAATCTCTAAGCTATTACACATCCCCAAACACAGTAGTAGGCTATAATATAATGTTATTGTTTTGCAGAGATGTTTACTAACTTTATGGGGAGGTTAATTGGATAGCCTCAAAATTAAGGTTGTGTAACATTTCATTAAAATTGGTAGAAATATAGCCCATAAAGATAGGAATATGTGTTGGTGGTTATCTCCCCAAAAATTTTGTTTCAGGAGCTGTGAGCAACAATAAAATAATTCTTAAATATGAAAGTCTATTTAAGAATTGCTTTTAAATAGACGTGGCGTAGTTTTGCTATAATTTGAATTAAATTGTTTATCGTTTTACACATTTTAAATTAATGAAGGTTATTAAAGGATCCTATGGTTCTGAGAAATTTTGTCTTAAATTTTCCTCCTGCTACCCTTTTGCTATTTGCATTCTTGGCGTATTTAATTAGAATTTTCAAGGATAGGGGGACCAATATTGTTTTGTTTGCTGTACCATTTATTAAGAGATTTTCATTAGAAAAATTACGTTTTGTTTATATATTTCTTTTTTTTAATAATTTTTATTAAATTTTTTTATCCTATTTGAATTTTAAGGTTAGTAATTCAAAAGAAACCCGTTCTTAGTCAGTCGAGTCCCAGAGCTCGGATCGAGCGGTTCTTCCCCGCGTAGCTAATGGGAGCCCTTGCAAACTGACCTTTGCATTCGTGGCTTTCTTGCCTTAGGCTACAAGCGCGTCGTACCCTCTCAAACTGAACCTCTTTGCACCGTACCTATCTACACTCGTCAACTGACCTTTGTACGGTTTGCTACCTGTTCTCAGGCTACGTAGGGCCAGCCATGCCAGGGTTAATTTTTAACCCATTACAAATTTGTACATTTTTAACTTCATAGACTGGCGACCTTAGATTTGATCAAATACTAGAGTTTAAGGGATTTTATAAACCCCAGCACTGCGATCAAAAGACCTTTTCTGCAACTAAGCTTCTTGGTTATTAGTTTAGAAGAATGATACCGTCAATAAGTTTTAGGTGTCCATTGACCAGCTCAAGGTCCTGGAAGCCAAATACTCATAGCCTTATACTGGCAAGTGCCTCAGCATAATTGTGTTATGCATAATTATGCATAATTGTGTCAGCATAATTGTGTCTCAGCATAATGTGCGTAAGACACTTACGCACAGTGTCTTCAAGGCACATTCCTATCATGTCAACAATGTGTACCTACAGACCACAATGCCCAGAAATTAATCATGGGTTTCCTGAGTTTTGCTGTGTCCAAGATGCATATTGTCCGTCCAGGTAGATACAGGTGAACTTAAACCTATAGCCTGGGGAATAGCTAGTTGTCCATAAACTTTGTGTAAAAAAGTACAATATTTACATTTTATGAAAAATTGGTAGCACCTTCAAATTAATTTTTTGATACATGCAGGCATATAATGACATTTAAATTGATAGGAATGATATGATAAGGTATTTTTTGAGGTGCTGGGAAATTTTTGCATTTACTTAAGAGTCTGATAAAGATCCACAGGACTGACTAAATACATTTTGATTTGGAAAAAATGTTTACTTTTACAAAATATTGAGTTTTTTAGAAAACAAAATTTATTTAATTATTAATACTTTTAGAAATCCATCCCTAAAAATTTCAAAATATTAAAAACCTTTCTCATAAGGTAAGCGATTAAAAACTTGTCGTCCCTCGAACCCTAGGCCGTAAGCTATTAGGTTTGAAGTCATCTATGAAACATAAAATTCACTTTCCTCTGGGTTAATTGGACTAAAATCACCTGTATTTAGTGTAACTCATGTTTCTTTGGTTATTAGGATTAAGCTGATCTGTGTTTAGTGTATGATAAGTCTTAAAACATACTGAACAAAGTTGATCTCACCATATTTTAGCGCACTGCAAAGAATTTATTCATATTTCATTACACATATAAACATTCTCTCTTGTAAAATCTTACAATGCACTAAAAAACGATGAAGTCAACTTTGGTCATTACATAATAAGGATTACTTTGAGATAGAACTGTTTCTTGAGCCTTAAGGATTCAAAGTTTGTACCTTCCAAAGTAAGACCGGCCCTGCGCGCTCCTATCTAGCAATCCTCACTATCCTTGCACTACTTCACTTTAAATTAATCCAGTACAATTTATAAATATTGTAACAAAGTGTTGCAGGCGACTACTGTACAGCACACACCTGGTGCCAATCTCAATTTGGAGCACACGTTGAACAATCCACACTGTGTGTAATTCTTACAGTACTCGTAAATTGGATATTTTAAAATAGTCAATTTGGTTTACAATAAAGAACACTTTTTGAGTATTAAATTAAATTTTTGTATTGTCTGTTAACAAACAGATATATCAGTCTATTGTCATTTATTATCTTGTGTGTATGTATATATTGTCTGACGAACTTTCATCTTTCTTATTTACTCTTGTTCTGATTGTTTGGAATCAGTTGTAAACACTAAACGGGATGTCTAATCAGAAACATTAATAAGTTTGGAAAAATACAGTTCTGTATTATAAGCTCTTTGTATAAAAATGAACTCCTTGAACCTCGCCACTATCTGCCCCACTTCCCATGCATAGATGTTTTAATCACATGAATAATCTGTATGAAATAAAGTCAGGGATTTTGCAAAAAAACTAATTTTCTTGTGTGTTAAACTTTACTAGTATTCCCGTTTCAAATATCACATAATTTCATGTACGTTGGAGTAGTGTCGGGCTATTCAATTAGAAAAGTATTCATATATTTGAATAGTTCCCTTTTATTCGAATACAAAAAACAGTTGATTGCAAATATCACATAATTTCATGTACGTGGGAGTAGTGTCGGGCTATTCAATTAGAAAAGTATTCATATATTTGAATAGTTCCCTTTTATTTGAATACAAAAGACAGTTTATTGCTTTTCTAGTTAATACTTTTTAGCCTACGTTGGAAACACAACTTCTATATTCAACGACAAATATTCCGGCATTCAACGACAAATCAACTAATAGTTTTGTTAATTGAATACTTACTCGTTACTTGTCCACTGCGCAACTAACTAGCTTACAATTTATTAATTTTATATAATCGTTCGTAGCGACTATTCACTCGATAATCATTCTAACTACTAGTGGTTCACAATAGCTTATTATTCGACTAAGTTTTTAGTATTCAATCGGCTCCTGAATTTCTTACACATTTATTCTGAACATTTAATAACGGAAGTGACAATTTATTATTATCGCCATAGTTGAGGAAAAATATTAACGTAATAAAACTAGAAGTACAGTATTATAAATGTATTATTAATTAATACTTGTTAAACATTTTTAATAAATCAATTAATGCAATATTGGTAATGATCAAAATAATTAATAATTAACATTATTTATAATTATTTAAATATAATTTATTTGCTTTTCCTTGTTTGTTTTCAATGTGGAGTGTTCCAAATGAATTATTAAAATGCAAAAAACATGATCTAATATCATTTCGTTCGTTACAATTCATATTCATTACGGACAGAACAGTTATGAGGAAAAAAGACAGACCAGATAAACAGGCAGGAAAGCAACGTTATCGATATCGGCTGTCCAATCGTCTGAGAATCACATACAGCGTACGTCAGCATTAATAATGTTCAGGTAATTATTTGGATACTTAAATGAAAACTTGTTCGAATACTAGTTTTTTAATTCAAATAGTTTTCTGAATGCTTAAAAATATTTGATAGTTCCAACACTGCCTTAATTTAAGAGTTGATAGGAAAATCTAATACTTGACTTGTCCTTCATTCCTCACCTAGACAAGATGCAATAAAGCCACTTGTATAAACAAATATTGTAAATGTTTAAAACAGAAACAAGATCGCTATCTGGGGAGAATTATATCTCCTGCCACTGACCAAGGGACTTGTCCTACTTAAATTGTTAATTACAGTGATATAGCTTTTAAGTATAAAAAAATAATTTATCTGTCAAATAAAAAATATTTTGGAAAATTATGACATACAATTTTATTTTAATTTTAGTTAGGACAATTATAGTCAATGAGTTGGATTTTAAGTGTTATATTCAGTTTTCTTAAGCACTTGATGGCACTTAAGCACTTGTCTAGCAACTGACGGTAAAGACTATTCAGCTGCGCCTGGTTGTTATAAAACTGCTCCATTAATACCCTAACACTTGTTCTTAATTTCCGTTGATACTAAATGCTTTCAAAATAAATGTACATTCATCTTCTTTCAATTTATTCAATTACCTAAGTTATATAATTGCCAGGGAGTCCGTGCAAAATTTCCCCCTATGAAAGTTTTAAGTAAACACAGCCTTTTGAATAAGAGTAGTCGTTGGGGTGAGGGCGGTAGTTGGAAGGAAAGGAAAACATGTTTAAAAAATAAATCGAAAAGCGGTTTGAAATAATAATCACAAATTTATGACTGTCATCGACCGTAATATTTACATTAACCTGTTGTTAATATTCAAATACAAATAAGTAAAGAAATGCAAAATGTTAGAACATTGTGTTTGCTTGTTACTTGGTATATCACAAAGTCCACAATACTTCTAACTGTATTGTGGCATTTTAATTGTACTTCGTATTTTATGATGTCCTTATTAGCAATAGATAAATGCACGATAGAATGGGAAATCACAAATATATTTGTTTAAAAACAGTATCCAAAATATGTGTTTGGTATTTGAAATGCTTGTTCCGGCTTGTACAATGGGCAGGGATAGGGGCCACATAACCTATAAGTTTAATGACTTTTAAGTAAATATTAAAATTGTTCTAAGCACGTTATACAAAAAAATGGTATTTGTAATGGGATTGTCTATTCGTGATTAATAAGTTAGCTTTGTAAAATATACAAAATATTGCTGATTTCAGATGCCGTTTTGCCTATTGCTGTTAGTCTAAAAGTGTCTTTTATGTTAAAATTTTCCACAAACAGTAAGTTTTAGAAAATCGTTTTACAATGTCAGAAGCCGGTTTAAAAATCTTTCTAAAGATACCTTATTTATACCTGTACAAATAGTATGTGCTGAGAAAAAGGGATGTTGATTCAAGAAATAATACACATGATTAATATTTTAAAGCTTTGTGCTAAAAATATATGTACTTTGTTGCTGACTACTTCTGATTCAGCATCTTTGTTAAAATGTGATCAGTACATACTTTAGCCGCCTCGGTGGCCAAGTTGATAGCGTACCGACTTTCACCCCGAGGACCCGGGTTCGATTCCTGGCTAGGGTTTGGCATTTTCATATGCTATAAATCATCCCATCGTCTGCATTAGCCCAAGTGTGCACAATAGTTGGACGTTAAACAAAAAAAAGTATATACTTTGAGAGATAAGAGATGTTTTATTAAAATCTTTTACGGATGTGGTTTGACTGCGTAAACTTACAATACAGCGTAGGTGTAGTTCAGTAGTCCAAAGTGTACCATATCAAACAACTGGTTATAATAAACTTACAAGCTAGGATCTTAGTTATGGAATATATTTTCACTAAAAAAAAAATGTTGACTGCTATTTTTGGGGAAAATGTCATAATGTTTTTTAACAACAACTTTTTTTGTAGAATGTATCTCTTTAAAATGTAACGTACTTTTATTACTTGTTTATCTGTTTGAATAAAATTAAATAAAGTATCTGGCCAAAAAACCCAGTTCACTAAAAAGTTCACTATATAAGTAATTTAGCGTTACAAAATACTCTTGGGTTAATCCCATGACTTCAGTTTCCTAGAAGAGATAACTGTTCTCACAATAATGATGTTTAACAGGTTGGAATATGCTAATCAGCAGTAAACAAATTTATATCTACTAAAGACAGGCCAATGTTCAGCTGATTCACGTCTCTTAACAAAACATTATTTCTGCTTCACACATTGTTAGCAGGGCACAGCAGTTAGTGCTTAGGTGCACAACTAGAGTGCTCTGATCTTTTTTTTAATTAGACCTGCTTCACTTTGTTAGCTGGGCACAGTAGTTAGTACTTCAGTGCACAACCAGAGTGCAGATCTTGAGGTATTTATAATTAGATGTGCTTCACATTGTTGGCATAGCACAGTGTGGTTGCCATAACCATTCATTATTCACTGTTTATTTGTAATAGGCTGAGTCCCTATATATTTACTGTCATAATGACTGTACAGTAATGAAATTGCTTTTGTCAAACCAAAATCATTATGATTATGAAGGCTAAAATATAAACTAGGACATAATACAACCAAACTTCAACTGAGGAAAACAGCCTGTTATTAAAAACAACCCCTTCCCCTTCATATCCCTTTTAACTGGAGGTGTACTGTACACCACACCAAACCGCTCCCCTGTGAAGTCCTGGATCCGCCCTTGACCTGCGGATCTAACCTCTGATACGCTGACGCATATGTTGATAACAGAACGCTTAACTTTTTGTTTCATTATCTTAAAACTTTAACGTGAATCTAACTAGAAAAATATAAAACACAACTTATCCTGACTTAAGCCTATCGAATGCCACGTGTTGCATTATTGTTGAATATTAATAAATTATCTTAATATTCTAATTGAATAATTATTTGAAATAATGTTATTTGAAGCATTATAACAAAAAAAAATGTTATAAAAGTTTAAACCATGACATTTTAAATCTTTGACATTTCTGCCACAAATATAAATATTTTTTGTAACTTAAATCCTTTTTTATGACTAATTATGAGATATGTTCTTTTTTAGAAAGTACTGTTTTGATAGAAAAAAACAAAACCATTTTTATAACAATTTTATTTTTACACTAACACTTGAATCTACTTTTCAACTTAGTTTCTACATAAAACAATAAACCTTCGGCTTAACAGACTCTGATTTAATGAATACCGAACCAATTATTTTCTTTGGAAATTTGAAAATGAGTAATAATATTTTGTATCCAAATTTTTAAATATTTTTGTAATAGTTCTTGTATATGTACAGTAGAGTATATATTATATGATAGTTTGATCTATATGACAATTGATCTATGCTTGAACATTTTGTGGTAGAAATCACAGGATGCTTAATTTTTTTTGGGGGGTGTTTAACGTCGGACTATTGTGCACACTTGGGCTAATGCAGACGATGGGATGATTTATAGCGTATGAAAATGCCAAGCCCTTGCCAGGAATCGAACCCGGATCCTTGGGGCGAAAGCCCAGTACACTAGGCCACCGAGACGGCAAACACACTTAAATGATCCGTATTGAGTTACACGTGTTTAATAAAACATTTTTTTCGTACAACTGAACAAAAACTATTCATAGCAGGTAATAAAATTATTGTTAATAATGAGGGCACTAACAGATTTGTGCCCTCATTTAATGGACAATAAGCTTTAACGGAGTACCTACTGAACCATTAGATTAGTTTTTGAGATTATGGAGTTTGTTAGTCCCTGGCGCTGTATTTAAAGTGGTAGTTATTGTGTTACTAAGTCTCTTGAATTCTAGTTCAGTAGACAGGCATCCTCAATGAGTTTCAATAATCCTGACTAGCTCATTCTGCTAGAGGTCCTCAGGGTCTTGGAAAGCCCTCCTGAAGCAAGAGCTTTATAATCATAGATTATATGGCCTGTCATTTCCTCTTCCTTTGTAACATTTGGCTTCACTGTGGTACGTTCCTATCTAGTTCATGTGCACCCCAGTTCCCTGTAATGAGTCCAGTGATTTTCCTTTGCCCTTTACCAAAGATCTTAGTGTATCTGGTTGAAAGCCCTCCAGTCTTGAAGTACAGTTTCTGTCAGCCTTATAAGACTTGTATTTCTGTCTCAAGGTTGATCTCTGGGAACTATTTTACTTTTAGATTGAATTAGAAACCCTCTTTCCTATAGTCCTTCTCTTCTCATTTTGCACTCCCGATAGATGGTTTTACATGTACAAATGTCACCTAATTTGAGGTAGGTCATTACTCTGTCACTTCTGCTATAAGTTTGGTAGGTCCACCTAGCAACCCCTACAGTCTGCTGCAGTTCACTGTTTCTGGTTTCCAAGGTGTGAGATACAGCTTTGGATTCCTCCCCCCCCCCTATGCCATGCTGTTTTCACTCCCCAGATTACTTTTGCCAGTTCCTCAAGATTTTCTGGGCTTTGAAGGTTTGTTCCAGCCATAAAAACCCCATAAGTAGTTATGAAAATAAATTGTTCATGCATAGGTAAGGCTAGATTAAACTGAAAGTCGCCTTGTATCCAGAGTCCGCATACCCAAGCTAAGTCTTTGACGTATGTTGTACAACCTTTAGCTTGGGATGAAGGAATCAAACCCAAAAGCAGATAGGTGAAGAAAGATCGGATCCAACTAGGGCACCTGTACGATTGCCTAACCTGTACTCATAATGTATGAGCAGCTGAGGGGTTTCTGCCTCATATAGACCATTACAGTGAGGATTTACTGTGTTTAGGCACTTAACCTATAGTACGATTAATTTCTCCACCATATTTTCATTGCTAACTACTTTAGTACAAATGTTTTTTACACAGTACTGACCCCTAAGTGGTGCTTGATCAGAGCTGTGCACATAGTGAGACGTTTTCTGTGTTCAGGTGTCCAACCTGAGCTGAGTAAATAATCAAGTTTTAAAATAAACATATTACCAAAGTACCAACGTTTAAAAGATGTAATTACCAGAAAGTTTGCCCTGGAGAAATTTTTTTATGCGATTAGTCTCTGCATTACGTTTGGCTGCAAAGTTTTTCTTATTTTTTTTTCTTTTATTCAAAGAGCAAAGATAAAGCATGAATGCGATTAGAAAAAAGATAAACGGTTGTTGACTCTGTTATTTTATCTGGTCCTGCAGCGTTCATTGATGCTGTACACTTGTATACAGGGTGTGCAAAAATGTATAGCTAATTGAATTTAATGTACCTTTGAAATCAAATTTTTTGATAATGAAATCCTAAGAGTACGAAGGATATGTTCATTTCCAACAAACCTAGACTAATACTTTATTTAGTGCGAAATAATTTGCAAACTCAGTCAGTTTCGCACTTGATTTAAAACTACAACTAAAATAAGAAAACACAAAATGCGATTAGGACTTAGGGATGCAAATTTGAACTGTGTTACAAAAACATACGTCAAAGTCTGTGTTAAAGTGAACAATTAAATTCAATTCCACAGCTGTGTTTTTAACGATAATTTTCTTTGTTACATTTTTTTGAAAAACTGGTTTTACCTGCATAATCGGCATTAAAATATGCGTATATTAAAATGTTGTTTTGAAATGCCATTGCAAATTTAAAATATGCAGATTTTAATACTGACTAGATTTTCAAAAGGTTATGATTTCCTTAAAGATTTGAAATGACTGCCATTTTGAAACTGTTGAACTGTTTACCTGGAAAATGTGTCCGAGCTATTATTAAAAACAATTTTTGTTCTATTGTAATCAAACCAGCACATAAAACTTCCAAAATGATACATTAATTCGAAATACGAAAATGAACCCCAACTGCTGTCAAATGAATTTTTGTATTTTCAATATAATTATATAATTGTAAATGTTATTTAATGTAGCTTTTAACTCTGATTACAATTTTTAAATCAAAAATTAAAATAGAAAAGTAATATTAACAACTTAAAAGGTCACTATTTTGAAACTGTTGAACAGTTTACTGCAAACTATTAACAAAATTAATGTTATACAAAGTTTGAATCAAATCACATGGAAATTGTGGGCATGAGTGTTTTATGTGTATATAAATTTTAACGTATAACCTCTCAAAAAGTTTTAAAATCAAAAAGTGCAAGTAATGAAACCAACATTAAAAGATAATGGATCTCTTGCACAATGCATCGGAAGTCAATGCACAATCTTTCTAACATTCAATTAAAATATTTTTAAAATGGGTCAAATGAAGCCTGTGACAGGACACTTAGTCCTTATCAATGAAAGTAGGACTGCAAGCAGTTATGGTAATCATACAATTGATAGCAACTAAACAAAACTTTTTTATTACTATTGTTGAAAGTTTCGGTTTGAGACTAGCTATCATCAGAGTAAAGTGATGGTTTATTTTCATTTTTGGCAGATTGCTATAGGAAGATGAACTATTGAAATGGATGATCCAGGTGGAGGACCTTGAAATGAGGCTTTGAAATTTTAAAAAATGAGAGTGATAGTAGGATTCGTTTTTAGTGAATTCCCATTGGTTTTTTTTTTGGTTTTAACGTCCGACTATTGTGCACACTTGGGCTAATGCGGACGATGAGATGATTTATAGCGTATGAAAATGCCAAGCCCTGGCTGGGATTCGAACCCGGGTCCTCGAGGTGAAAGCCCAGTACACTATCAACTAGGCCACCGAGGCCATGGATACAAATGTCAGATAGAAGATCGTGAGTTATTTAGACGATTTTTAAGAATCAGTATATTTTATATCTTACTAAGCATTGGCGTGGATATTCCACAAACACTTTTTTTTCATGTTGTAGAATTAATGTTTTTTACTGCTTCAAAATCCGTGACAATTTCGCCATGTTTTCATATTGTACGCAACGAAAGGAACGGGAGGAATGTGATACGAACAGGATATGACAAAGTTTTTAAGTTATACTTACGTATTTTGAAAATCTTTGTCAAAGATTCATCAAAGTTTGATAAAAGAAAATTAAAAGTTTCTACGATAGTGTGAAATGACCCTGATCAAGTTTTAAATTTGAAACGAAATTTGGGCAAAATTCGCGGAACAGATATTTTTCTGTAAGTCTGTTACATTTTATTGTATTATACAACGTAAATTGCACAAACACAAATTACACGAAATACTAGCTTTCAATTACTGTTAACTGATTGACCTGTAACAGTCAATTCCCATTGGAAAATGAACTATTGGTGCAGGTATCACAATCAAACCGATATCCGGAACCTTGAAATGTTGATCCTGACCTCTAGATGACTTCTTTGTGAAGTTATTAAAATTTGTGTGTGTGTGTGTGTGTGTGTGTGTGTGTGTGTGTGTGTGTGTGTGTGTGTGTGTGTGTGTGTGTGTGTGTGTGCATGTGTGTGTGTGTGTGTGTGTGTGGTGTGTGTGTGTGTGTGTGTGTGTGTGTGTGTGTGTGTGTGTGTGTGTGTGTGTGTGCGTGTGTATGTGTGCATGCATGTGTGTGTGTGTGTGTGCATGTGTGCGTGCGTGTGTGTGTATATATGTGTGTGTGTGTGTGTGCGCGTGTGAGTGTGTGTGCATGCGCGCACGTGTGTGTGTGTGTGTATGTGTGTGTGCATGCGTGTGCGTGTGTGTGTATATACATTCACGTTTGAAATTCAGTCCGATTTGGTTTAAACTTGGTACAAAGATCTATTTTGATAATAGCTTGGACAAGTTCATTAACCAGTAAAACTTGTTAACCATTTTCAAAATGGTCATTTCAAATTTTTTGAAGTTAATAACGTTTTTGTCTTAAATTTTTTTCAAAACTGTGATTTCATCATCATAATCAGCATAAAAAACTGCATAAACTGACATTTTAAATTTTCAAAATCTGTAGAAATTAAGCATTTAATTTGACAGCGGTCAGGGTTTATTTTCATATTTTAAATGTTTGAAAATGTAAAGTGTTAAGTGCAGCTTTTAATGCTGATTATGATGGTGAAATCAGAGTTTCAAAAAGAGGCTAAAATAAAGGAAAATTACTTTTGGAAATTCGCTTCTATCATGTCAGTGAAACAGCTATGTGCCGCACTTATTGTATTTCAGAAATAATTTCATAGTTAAAATGCCAATACGTACACAGATTATATGGCTGATTGTGTATGGCAGTAAAATCATATTTTCAAAAAAGGAATGTAAAAATTTTCGTGGAAATTACTCTAATTACTTCAGCGAGATAGCTGTGTCTGCGATTATTTCAGTTTCCTTTGCTTTGAGGTAAGAAATTTCATATACAAGAGAAACCTGATTAGACTGTTTCGAGAAATTCAACCAATTTTTTAAGGTTTTGATTAATAGTTCTGATACGGAAATTTTCGGTAAGATAGTGAATAATTTGTGTGGTATTTATGACATTTTTATACTACAGATGTTATCCACAATAGTAAGGATTTGAAATTAAATGGCAGCTCAATTGGTCAAAGAATTGGAATTTTTTACACGAAATGATTTCTTTAATTATACTTTTGGCTAATTGATCGTAAGGAAGCAATCATCAGTACAGTACCACAATAGTTTGAACATTGTGTAATGAATTTAATGAAAAGGTTAGTGGCAGCTAGATACTGTGTGATCTTTCGGCCTTATGACCTGTTTTAGTATGTTCAAAGTTTAATTTTGGTTGGAATACATAATTTGTTTAAATTGATAGGTGTTTAATTATGATTATTTTGTGTAGGCCTGTTTGGATTGCAGTTTAGCGAAATTCCATCGGGTAATGACCCACACCTACGATCTCAAAATCAGCGCTAAATTTGAGTGTTAAAAAATTTAATAAAAATACAAGGTTATGAACATGTTGGCACTAGTGCTCACAATTTTGTCGTGAAAATTGATTTTGGTAATAGGTTGGACCAATTCGTTGCCCTATCAAATCGTTTTAAAACTATAGGTATTCGACATTTTTTTGAAAATTAAATTTTCAAATTTCGTTGAAAGTAAAATAATGATTTACTTAGTGATCAGCCATTTTGAAATTTAAAACGCTAATTTTTGCAGATTTTAACAACGTTTACTTTGGTAAAATGAGATTTGCAAGAAGTTATAATTTTAAAAAGTTATAACTTTTTTAAGATTTGAAATGGCCAAAATCTGTTGAATGGATTTTGATGCATAACGAACTTTGCTTAAGCTATTGCCAGAATTGATTTCTGTGCCAAGTTTCTATATAGATTCTAGAGATCAGGATCGGTGCTCATTTCAAGGTACCAGGTCTGGTTCTTACCATGATTGCTGCTCTTATTTTTTTATTTGCCGATGGTAATTTGCTAAAACCGTACAATATAATTGGTCGGCTGCAAATATAGCACAATAATTGTTTAATGCCGTACTGCAAGAGTATACAGTGTGCATTCGCCATTATTCTATTAGGACCAATTAAAGAATCTAGCATTGAGCTACAAGCCAGCTTTGTATTTAGCCTTATCTAATCACTTGTTAATTTGCTTAAGAGCAGGATGTGAGATAGACTGGTTTATTTGATTAAGTGAATAAACAAATTTCTTTGTTGAGCAGTCGAGTGGATCGGATCTGTGATCCTGTAGCGTAACATTTTTGTTCTAAAATAATGTCTCCCAAATTATTTTGAACTTTTATTAAAAGCTTAATTTACTTTAAAAATACGGCAAACAGATGTAACGATGAGTTTAACAAAGTTAAGTTTTGAAAGTCATCTGTTATTGTTTGTGGTTCGTTTGAAATATTGTCCAGGGTAGTGGCAGATTGTCCTTCGGAAAATTTATAAAACTAACGCCTTAAAAAACCTTCAGAGGCTGCAATACAAATTCTGTTTAACTGCAAAACAATATGTCAGTATCTACTGAAAGATTCAAAATAGCAGTAGCAAGGGAACTGATTAAGTTTAAGTTAGTGGTTAAAAATAAACCAGTGTAACTAGTAATGTAGGTTATCTGAGCATCAAAATAACTAGTGTGGGGAAAATAGCGGAGACAAAAATCTCTTGAAAGGCCATAATGTGTCAGAAAGTAATTATATTATAAATTACACTGATGTTAGAAAATTTATCAACAGAAATTGAGGTCAAATAAAACTCAAGGACACTTATGCGTTTCTGTTAGGTATTTTAACTGGCATGGGGTCTAGTACCAGCATACACATTGATTTGTAATTATCTTGTTGCACTTTAGACTATGTCCTAATTTCTGCTAATTTCTTGCATTTTTCGGAATGAATCATCTTTAACTGACTTTTCAGATAAATCGTATTAAAAGTCAGATTGAGGTTAAAGCTGAGGTGATTTTTAATTCAATAACAATAGGTCACTAAGTGGCTTATTTCCTTATACTTATAGCTTACGTAGTGACAATAGCTTCTATTTGTTTCACCTAACTTTGGGGTACACTAAATCAATCACTTTTTAATGTTCCGTGCCTTCCTCGCAGCCCAGTATTTCTTCATTCGTTGTGATCTTGCTTTTCTTTCTTCTTCAGAGATTTGGATCGTTCGCTTGGATTTGATTTTGCCTTGGAACCGTTACTTCTTGTCCTTGGTTATTGTTTTGGGTGTTCTGTCCATGAGCATAGTGTCAGTGATTTGTAGTTCTGTTATGTCCTTCTCTGTTTCTCTAAACCAAAGTGGTTTGGCTCTTCTATTGCAAAAGTAGTCAAATATTTTTTTGGTTAGTCTATTTTTGTCCATTCGGAGGATGTGCCCATAAAAATCAATTCTCCTTTTTCTTATTGTGTCTGATAGTTTTTCAGTTTTTTGGTAAAGAGTTTCATTACTGATGTGGAGTAATTGGTTGTTACGGAATTAGGGGCCTAAGATTTTTCGTAATATCTTTCTTTCTTTGATCTCCAGTGTTTCAAGTGCGCCCTGGGTTGTGAGCAATAATGTTTCAGCTGCATATAAGGCTTCTGGTTTAATTACTGAATGATAATGCCTTATCTTTGTACTCCAGGAGAGGGACTTCTTGTTTTATGTGTCTTTGGTAAGTTGGAAGGCTAATTCAACTTTATTTTTCCTAGATTCCGTAGCTTTTTTCTGTAGGGCATTCCAGCTGATCCATTCCCCAAGATATTTGAATTTTTTGACTATCTCAATGTATTGTTCTCCCACTTGAAGCTTTTTTGGTGGTTTCTGTATGTTTGTCAATAAACATACAATAACTGGTCTTTATTTTAGAAGCGAGAAATTCAATATGAATTTTTAATAGAGTATCACTTAACGTAAACATATAACTCCAATTATAGGTTTTTTTTAGAAAAGCAAACGTTTATTAATTTTCATTCTGTACAACCTGGCCATTTTGATAACAAAGTTTTCATCTTCATTGGAATCTTGGTTACACGTTAAAATAACATTTTGCCTTTCTACGAAAACATATTGTTGGAGTTATTTGTTTATTACTTAATTTGGTAGGGACTGTCAGTAGTTCACTAAAATGAAAAAATATTTACCTGTCCAATATTCTAGTAGCGAAATTCATTACCAGTATCTTAAACCAAACCAGCATGTCTAACGTGAGCTCGTAAATTATATATAAAACTATTTCAAATAGCGTAGTCTTAGAAAATGGTACTACATGTTAAAGGTACTAATTTAATTTAATTTAAAGGTACATGCCTTAATTTAAAACAATCACCATTTAATATATTTCTTGTAACAAAAAGCCATTTTATAAATGGTTTTTTTATAGACAGTTATAGAACAAACATTCTTTTGGAAAAATGTTACAAAATTTAGGAAGCGAAAAAAGCATAAAAGCTTTTAAAAATTTCTAGAAGCGGTCTTGAAATGTCATATTTATTATTATACCACAATAATTATATATACACTAATTTGAAATTTTTAACATAAGTCTTAACATTGCCTTAAATTTTACAAAAGCTAGTTATTTTTGTTCTGTACTTTTTACTTAGGTTTTAAGAAGATAGGAGATAAGTGTTGAAAGTAACAAGTGCCATATGGTAAGGAAAATAACATAGATCAGTGGATTGGAACAAGGAAAAATGCATGTAATAGGGGATTGCATGCAAATCAGAAAATCAGAGATTTGTAGTCCCACAGTAAGTAACATCCCACAAATTTTTGTTGTACATTTTTCATTTATGGATTTATTATTTAATAATTACAGAAAAAAGTAGGTAATGTGGTGAATCTTCTACCATCTAACTTGTAAATCACTGAGAGGTAAATTATAAAACTCAAAATCCAAAGACCTAACACTCATTACCGGTCCTATTACCCAGTTCTCCCATTTTCACAGATCAAGCCCTGCTTCATATACAGAGCCTGCACCCCTAGCTCTCGTGCAACAAAGATTTACAACCTCCCCCTTGAATTGCCCAAGCAGCAATGTGTACATGAAGCATTTGAACAAGGACTTAAGGTAAGGATATTTTAATACTTTCAGGTAGCTGAGTGACAACAAAAGGTCATCCATATTGGTATGAGATTCGCTCTGTCTCCTATTAAATATTAGATTTTTTTTGTGTGTTTAACGTCCGACTATTGTGCACACTTGGGCTAATGCAGACGATGGGATGATTTATAGCGTATGAAAATGCCAAGTCCTGGCCGGGAATTGAACCCGGGTCCTCGGGGTGAAAGCCCAGTACGCTATCAACTAGGCCACTGAGGCGGACCCTTTAAATATTAGAAAATGTTAGCATCTAATTAGCATGGTGTGCTTCGGTACCTGGATGTTGCCAGAATAGATAGAAACTAGAGAGTGGACTTAATTACCAAAGTAGGAGCTACTGTTTCCTTTGTTGCCCATGTGTGGAGGTGCAGTGAGGAAGTGGGCTAGGGAAGGACTTGTCAAATGATGGAGACAATTCCCTGGGCAGTGATTAGGAAAACATCTCTCGAGAACCGACCCTGCACTGACAAGGACATTTGTTCAGTTCAACAGAAAGTTGCAAAGACAGACATCATCATGATTACCAGACAAGGCCATATCCAGAGTCGTCTGCATAAGGTGGAATTACTACAAATCTTGCTTGTCATTGTGCAGACAGGAACCTGAAACCATAACATATAATCCTCAAGTGCGAGGCCTGGAATCCAAAGGAGACACTTTGGACTTCACACAAGGACATCTTACACAAGATTCTGGAGCTGACTGACATGTCAGTGACCAGTAGAGCCTCAGTCATCCCACAGAGGAGAAAACCTCCTCCTATAAGGTTCTACAATTTAACCTTCTTCCGCTACATAAATCTTACAACTTTGCCTTTACCAAACAAAAGTTTACAACCTAATCCAGCTTTCATACACAGATCCTACAACCTTATACTTATCCCACACAGATCACAATTGTCACTCTATACTTATCCTTAGGCCTTGCTCTCTAATCTACATAACTTACAACTTTGCCTTTACCAAACAAAAGTTTACAACCTAATCCAGCTTTCATACACAGATCCTACAACCTTATACTTATCCCACACAGATCACAATTGTCACTCTATACTTATCCTTAGGCCTTGCTCTCTAATCTACATAACTTACAACTTTGCCTTTACCAAACAAAAGTTTACAACCTAATCCAGCTTTCATACACAGATCCTACAACCTTATACTTATCCCACACAGATCACAATTGTCACTCTATACTTATCCTTAGGCCTTGCTCTCTAATCTACATAACTTACAACTTTGCCTTTACCAAACAAAAGTTTACAACCTAATCCAGCTTTCATACACAGATCCTACAACCTTATACTTATCCCACACAGATCACAATTGTCACTCTATACTTATCCTTAGGCCTTGCTCTCTAATCTACATAACTTACAACTTTGCCTTTACCAAACAAAAGTTTACAACCTAATCCAGCTTTCATACACAGATCCTACAACCTTATACTTATCCCACACAGATCACAATTGTCACTCTATACTTATCCTTAGGCCTTGCTCTCTAATCTACATAACTTACAACTTTGCCTTTACCAAACAAAAGTTTACAACCTAATCCAGCTTTCATACACAGATCCTACAACCTTATACTTATCCCACACAGATCACAATTGTCACTATACTTATCCTTAGGCCTTGCTCTCTAATCTACATAACTTACAACTTTGCCTTTACCAAACAAAAGTTTACAACCTAATCCAGCTTTCATACACAGATCCTACAACCTTATACTTATCCCACACAGATCACAATTGTCACTATACTTATCCTTAGGCCTTGCTCTCTAATCTACATAACTTACAACTTTGCCTTTACCAAACAAAAGTTTACAACCTAATCCAGCTTTCATACACAGATCCTACAACCTTATACTTATCCCACACAGATCACAATTGTCACTCTATACTTATCCTTAGGCCTTGCTCTCTAATCTACATAACTTACAACTTTGCCTTTACCAAACAAAAGTTTACAACCTAATCCAGCTTTCATACACAGATCCTACAACCTTATACTTATCCCACACAGATCACAATTGTCACTATACTTATCCTTAGGCCTTGCTCTCTAATCTACATAACTTACAACTTTGCCTTTACCAAACAAAAGTTTACAACCTAATCCAGCTTTCATACACAGATCCTACAACCTTATACTTATCCCACACAGATCACAATTGTCACTATACTTATCCTTAGGCCTTGCTCTCTAATCTACATAAATGGTAACTTACTTTTACACTAGGCATCACTCGTGTACAAATCCTTTAACTTAGCCCTCAGTCTGCAAAAATCCTATAACTGATTCTCTCCCTTACACTGAACCCTACAACAAATGCTATAACTTTATCTGCGAAAAAAAAATCTACGATCTAACACAGTCTTCACAAACAGCCATCCCCTTACACAGATCCTATAACTTAACTCTCCCTCATTCACAGATACTAGTATTTAGCCGGCATTCCAGTATAGATTCTACAGCCTAAAGCTATTTCCTGTACAGATCTTATACCTTACTCATTTCCCTACTGTAGCTTTTTTTTTTTTTTGTGTTTAACATCCGACTATTGTGCACACTTTGGCTAATGCAGACGATGGGATGATTTATAGCGTATGAAAAAATGCCAAGCCCTCGCCGGGAATCGAACCCGGGTCCTCGGGGTGAAAGCCCAGTACGCTACAAACTAGGCCACTGAGGCAGCATAACCCTACTGTAGCATATGACCTAGCCCTGTTCATACTCAGTTGTAATGACCTAGCCTACTGAACCTGGTTAACTCAGTGACCGTCTTTATACAGTAATATTTTCCAACAAATTTTAATGAAACTAGTAGGCTACATATGTCTGGTTGTTGAGGAACAAATCTCAAACTGATTTTGTAACAATGGAAATTGTATAGTGTTGCCCAATTTTTCTCTACTCTGTGGAATTTTTTTATAAACTGATATGATTTCAATTATCACACACGTGAGTCATCAGAGCCTTTGACCTTTGGGAAATATCTTCTGCTTCTTATTGTAGATCGAATTATATAATATTAATGTTGTTTTCTGCTGTAATATTTCATTTTTATAATGTTACAAAATCTGTTTTGGAATAATATTGGGTTTTACTATTTGTATGCTTCTTATAGTGTTTCGTTACTTATATGCTACATTTCGGGTGGTATAAATTTTTATCAAAATCGTTTTAGCCGATTTTGAGAGAATCCGATATTGTTAGATTGTGTTTTGGGTGAAAAATGGCTTGAAAACTATTTTTTAATGGTATAGTGATGTGGTCAAACTATACAGGGTGTTTAATCTATTTAACGATCTGTGACTTTATTTACTTGCATAATATTATTGACACAGTTCTGGGAAATGTAGTTCGTCAGGTCAAGACATACCTATGCTAAATATATAATATTAGCTGGCATTGTACAGATTTTTTTTTTTTTTTTTTGGACTACAATAATATTACACAGCTTGAATGTGAAAAAACTTTTCTGATGTTAGCTTGTTAGATTGACCACATATTGGTACATCTACTACATTATCTGTCTCTTGGAAATTGTACAGCTGCATGATGGTGGACTTGTTTAGTGTATCCATACCGTACTTTTCCTACTGCCATATTCAATTGTATGAATTGCAAAATGAAACAACATTTTTTTTTTAACTAGAATAAAGTAACTATCTTTTTCCCTATAAGGCTGTGTTACTTTTTGAACACACTGTATTTGGCTTACATGGTGCTTTCAGGGGTCCATACAGAATGGAAGGTTTTTTAAAAATAACTGATCAAAACCTTTAAAAAAAATTAAAGTTTTGATTCTTTAACTAAGCTATCATTTTTAAAAGTGTGAACACTTCTTAAGGGTTATAAGTCAAGTCAGTATAACATATTTGAAATAATGACATTTTTTTGCATTTTGTTGATTAATCAATATACCTAAATAAAATGTGACGTGCTGTCAACCAGGTTTGAGCTGTTTTTTGAGAAAATATTTAATATTATTTTTTTGGAAATTTGATATTTAAGAGTGAGAAACAGCTGGTCATAAACACAGTCATGCTACCAAAATAACACTCACAGTACAATGTATGTGTGAAAGTTATGTCTAGTAACAAAGTCCAAAGACTAGACTGTTTGTTTTATCTGTTGACAGTCCTCACATAGCACCCAATTATCATTATATACAGAGTGATTGTACATAGTGATTTTTGGAAGCTTTATGAAATTTGATGTAGTCGCAGTGAAAGCTTACTTTAACACTAAAATAAATATGTAATTAAGACCTGCAGAACAATAGGCCTTTTAGGTATTCATAGGTTTGTCATTTCAAGTCTTATTAATGCATTTTGGTTTTCTGGTTTTCAGAAATATTTTTTGTTCTACTTTGTACAGTACACTCGAAAAGTAATTGTATCAGATTTTAAGTGACAAAACTCAGAACAGCCTTGGTCATCATAATCAGATGTTCTGGTAGTAAAAAAAAAAAATACCACAAAACTTTAAATAGAATGAGTTATTAATTATCTGAATGCTTAATATATCTGATTTTGTATATCAAAATATAGAGGATGATTCTTTTTTTTTACAACAAAGCTCAAATTTGGGGTCTTTCCTGTTTTGTTGTGGTTAATAAAAACCATATTTCAATTTTTTTTTAAATTGACTACCATTTCCCTCTATTTTTGTAGTGTTTTCAGATTCTATATTATATTAAAAAAATGTTGTTCTTGGTATTTTTTGTTATAAACTTGCTCGTTTAGGAATAACAGCTGCTTGAAGTTTCAAGAATTTCAAGTTTGGTGCATTTTCAAATAACAGTTTTCTGTGCAAGTGTCTGCTATTTGCTAATCATAAAAAGGCCAAAACAGACAATTATTTATGAATTGTTTCTTTTTATTTATTTACATAACTTTCAGAACATTTGAATGAATGAATGAGTTCGTAGGGTTACTAATGCACTGCAACCTTTGTAGATCTACTGTGCCACCCTTTCACTTTCACCCCGAGAGCCCGGGTTCGATTCCCGGCCAGGGCTTGGCATTTTCATATGCTATAAATCATCCCATCGTCTGTATTAGCCCAAGTTTGCACAATAGTCGGACTTTAAACACAAAAAAAAAAAAATTCTTTATTCTTGCAGTGCTCAGTTATAGTGTTTTTTTCATACCTAGTCGCTTGATAAATAGGATTTGGAGGGAATTCCAGGCAACTTCCCTACTTCTAATTAGTGACTTCACAGTCACTAAGTTTTTGTATGAGGTGCTTGCCGATTCTTCGCTAATTCCCTTTCAGTTTTTCTTTCTATTGACCTATATTATGAAGGTTCTGCTCCATTTGGCCAACATTTTTGTTGTGTGATGAAATTCTGCTCATTCTATTTTACATTCTTACTTATGAGAACACCCATAAGTAGCTAAGGAAATGAGGTCTGCCCATACAGATCCCAGCATGCATAGGATACACTAGGAGGTCGGCAGGTCTCGCAGGGCTTTGTTTGATACACCATTAGGTCAATGTCATTCACTTCATTATTAGGGGTCGTTTTTAGATTAGATTATATCAGATTCAAACTAGAGGAAGGGATAATACAACCCCAGGCACTGCGATTAACAGACCTATTGCGCAACTAAACCTCTTGAGTACTAGTTTAGCAGATTGGTGCCCTTAGTAAGTTCCAACAATCCACTGACTAGCTCATTCTACTGAAGATCCCTAGGGTCCTGAAAACCAAAAACTCCTAACCTCCTACCAGCAAGAGCTTCACAATCAAGGATTATGTGTCCTGCAGTCTCATCCTCTTTCCTGCACAACCTACACATGATTTCTCCATGACACACACACACACACACATATATATATTTAATTTTTTTTAACGTCCGTCTATTGTGCACACTTGGGCTAATGCAGACGATGGGATGATTTATAGCGTATGAAAATGCCAAGTCCTGGTCGGGAATCGAACCCGGATCCTCGGGATGAAAGCCCAGTATGCTATCAACTAGGCCACCGAGAAGAGGCTTATATATATATATATATATATATAGTGAAGTAAATCAAAGAAGAATGGCTGTAAATCACGTATACCTCGCGAATTTAAGCTTTTTAATCATCGATTTTGTCAAGAACCACTAAAGGTTAGCTTACAGAGCTGTAATGTGGACTCTAACATCTGCAGTGGAAACCAGTCTCCAAATTTTAGAGTGCAAGATCGTAAGAAGAATATATGGTTCTGTGTACTATAGTGAGACTGAGAGCTGGTGAATTCACGAAAATAGTGAGCTGTACACGTTATATAGGGATATCTGTGTCACCCATTTTATTAAAGTCCACCGCATTGAGTGGGTGGGTCTCTTGGAAAGGAGCTGGAAGATGGAATGCCAAGGAAACTGCTGTTTGGAAAAGTCCTTGGAAAGAAAAGAATTGGAAGGCATGCAGATGATGGCTGAAGGATGTTGAGGGTTACCTGTAGGCGATGGGCGTGAACGTTTGGAGAGAGAAAGCAAGAAATAGAAAATTTGGAGTGGC
Organism: Callitettix versicolor; assembly: GCA_022606455.1. Lineage (NCBI taxonomy): Eukaryota > Metazoa > Arthropoda > Insecta > Hemiptera > Cercopidae > Callitettix > Callitettix versicolor. Next base: position 85,900,445 of record CM040183.1, on the reverse strand, counting down.
ATTATTAGGGAAGCCAAAGCCCACCCAAACCTGTAGAGCTAATCACTGAAGATATATATATATATATATATATATATATATATATATATATATATATATAAATTTTAACTTTTCTTCAAAAATTGATCTAGAGGTCAGGGTCAGTGCTCATTTCAAGATGCTGGGTCAGGGTCTTACCATGATGGCTGCTTCAGTAGCTCATTTTTCCAATGGAAATTCACTAGTTATAGAAGTCAACAGCTGATATAAACAAGTGACTACTACAGCAATTAAATCGAGAAGTGTTAAACAGTTTTTTATTTATTGTTAATATTAAATATGTGAACGTAGTAGATTTTAGCCAGTATTTTATACGTTTTAATAAATGCAATTTATTTATATTTTAATCTTGAATTAGTATTTTTACTTTAACAATGGAAAGTACAGAAAATTGCCTCTTGAAATTGCACCAAACTTCAAAAACTCCTGTAAACCTTATCGGGTAAATTTATCAAAAAATACCAAGAATAAAATAGCCTTAAAACGCAGTGTAGAATTCAAAAACAGTATAACAATTTCCATAAGGAATTTGTAATAAGTTTGCCACCATATAACAGAAATGATAGGAAGTTAAAAAATTTGAAATATTGATTCTTACTAACCACTGGAAAGTAGAAAAGGTTTCCCATTTATGCTTTTTTATAAAACAAAAAGCTTTCAAAATCCCAATTGTGGCCGAGTTAAAATAATAACTCTGTAAATAATGTAAACTTTGCTGAAGAAAGAATAAAAATAGTTTTTGGTAACAACCATAATGTGTTCTTTAAACAATATAATATGTTCAAAAATTTTAAACCTTAAAAATTGTTTACCTTTTTTTTTGAAAATCTGATTTCATCATTGTAATCCATATTAAATCTACTTTAGTAGTTAGGGTTCGTTATCGTATTTTCAATTCAATTTGAAAGTTAAATATCTAGATTTTAATTGTGCTTGTGATAATAACAGAATTTCAAAAGAGGGTCAGTTCAAAAAATATTTTTGGAAATTCGCTTTCATTTTGTCAGCAAAACTGTTGTGTGCAACGATCATTTTATCTTCTGTATAGGGTTAAGCAACTGGGTCAATATCACAGAAAATATGTGCTGTTTAAAAAAATTGAATTATTTACAAATTTATCAGTTTTAGGTAAGTGGTAATTTTTTTTTTGCACAGAATAAGGTAGCCCGTATTCATATAAAAACATTTTGAAAGTTTTGTTTTCCCATTTCAAGTATAAGTGGAAATAGATATGAACACACATTGAAACAGTAAATACATTATCATCCATGTCCTTGGAAATAACAGTCACCGTCAATGGAAGTTAACAATTGACAAAGGGGGGACAACAAATTGACTAATTGACTTTATAAATCATGGCGCTTTTGTTCTATTAAGACTGCTGTCCGTTCCATCAAATTCTTTTTCTACCGATGATGACCCGTGGGTTAAGCAAAATATTGATAAAATAGATGTATAATTTTTTTCCATATATTTTCTTTCACAGTTAATGCTGATGCTATTTATTCTTAGAATTTGAAGTACATTAACCTTTTGTGAATTTTTTTTTTAATTTTTATTTTGTTTTACTCATTAATGAAAATTGACGCAATAGATAAAATGGTTATAGAAAGATACTGTATGTTTTTATATTCTATTTGTAGTCTATTTTGTATTTAGATGGTTTAAAGTTGAACTGATTTGTTGCCTGGAACTGATAGTTTCTAATCCTTCTGCGGCTGTCATGTTTGCCAACATGTAAAGATAAAAACACTAACAATGAGTGAAATCACATATTAACAGTTAGTAGGCTTATTTCTTACCTTGAATAGACTTTTGCAGAAATAGTAGCCGATGGTCAAGTACACTTAGTTGCAATGACCAAAACTGATTGGTATCATTAACAATTAGGCCTATTTAATATTTTGAAAATTTTATAGAAAATGATATTTTAAAAAAAATGCATTGTTAAAAAAGATTTTATCAAAAAATGCTTACTACTCACCTCTTATTCCTTTATAAAAGCAGCTATTTTTTAACCAAACATATTTAAAAATAAAAATTTGTTGTGGAAGTTTTGTTGCGTTAATTGTTAAAACAATTGTTGTTTTAAAAAAATGAAAGCCTGTGTTACATTAAATAAATGCGTACTTTTTCTCTCACTTCAGAGAAGTCAAATGTTTCTCTTTGAATTAGAAAAAAAATGGCTACTCTTCCAAATGAAATTTATTTTTTGTTATAGAAGAACAGTGATTATAAAAAATAATCAGTCTTTAGATTTTGATTAATTATCTGTTTTCAGGTCTCTAATCAAAAATGGTGTTCTTACTTGTATCAGTATCCTTTGTGCGCATCACTGGAAACTAAATCGATCGACCAATTTTGATGAAATTTTGGTATGTAGATGTATTTTGCCATATCTTAAGTCAATGTTTTCATTTTTTGGTCAAAAGACCTTCAAAATTAATAAAATATGGAGTTCTTTAAAATAGGTCCAACCTATTTTTGAGGTTAATTTGTGCTTATAGATATTTATATTCTTTTTAAAAATCGGAATGCTCTTAAACTCGTTTGCTATACCTTAAAAATTGCTATTTATATTATTAGCATGACAGAATCAACACGGTTTAAGTAATTTAGGGTTTCCTATTTTATTGAAAAATGTACTAATTTATTGTATAATGAATGAATTGTTGAATTTAATTTAAATAATTCTTACCTTGCATAAGTCTGTCACAGCAATGTACTAAACTGAGAAAATTATAAAAATGAAACATTGTTCGCTGTTTGTACGGCAAAAAAAGCAAAAAAGCAGTAGTACGGGCAAGTAAATTTGATAGCCTTAGACCTTATGAAAAATATAACTTATGCGTCTGGAGTGGGGGATGCAATAAAATATAAATACTTATTAATTATTTAACAATTAATCATTTATTTTTACAAATTTCTAGTTTATAGACTAGGCGTGTTCTGTTAAAAGCTATAACAGAAGACATTTGTATCTACATAAAAACTTTTTTCTTATTATAATACTTATCTAGGAATAAGTCAAAGATAATTTCGATTTGATTATAATTAGTTTTATTTTTCATAAGTTTAAAGTAAAAAAAAAATAGATATATTCTAAAAGTGGCAAAACTTTTCTTATAAAATTTGAGTGAAACTTTTTATAATTTGACTCAGTCCTTGTTAGTCCAGGGATATTGAACTTTCTGAATTTTCTGTTTGAATGACTAAAATAAAATCTATTATATAAAATAAAATGCATTTTTGCATAAAATTTGGATTATACGGTCAAAATCTTTCTCAGAAGAAATACGATTCATTATTAGTTGACATTTAAAAAGATGAACATTCTATCAGTGAACTTAGTTTAACAAATATTGGTATCCCTGGATGGGAGGGGGGAAGAGGCTAGAGGAGGCTACAAAGCTACATAAGGGGGTTAAGCAAAGAATCAAGAAGTCTTTCCTGATATCACTGGCATGATGGACGCACAGTGGTGGTGGCGGACTTTTTACATCGGATTAGTTTGTGTAACTTTTATACATGCAGGTACGTATAGTGCTGTGTAGTGTTATTATATGGATTTTTTTAGGAAGTTACAAGTTTTATGTATTTATTTGTATTAAATTAATGCAGTACTAAAAGTTATTCATTGTCGTATAAAATAACTTTTACTTAATGAAAAGATTTGTTAGTGTATTTCAATAGTGATTGCTATAATTTACAAATTTACATTTTATTTTGAGTCAAATAATTTTGAGAAACTAACAGGAAAATTTTTTTAAAAAAATCAAAGATTTAAAGTGATTATTTTTTTCCAAATTTCAAATATTTATTTTTTGTCTGGAAGTATATATTTTATTTAAAAAAGTGTGTTTTTTTTGTTTAATAATAAATAATGTGTGTAAGGTGTTTGTTATAATGCGTATAATATTTACAAAAATCAGTATTGAAAGATTTCCATTGAAAAACATAAATTGTGAATTAAAATAAGGCATTCAAGTTTTATATTCCTCATTGTAAAAATATTTCTTGTTAAATATGAATTATTGCATTGATATTGCTTTGTAGTTATAATTTACAGTGGTGTAACTGCCTGTTTCAAATTAATTATGAAAAACGTGTGAATTAAAAACAGAATAAATTGTTACTGTATTATTTTTTCACAAATACAGTGTAGAAAATAATATTCCCCCAAATTCAGGACCCACGTGAAAGATCTATGTTAAGAGATTTAAATTGTATAGATAAAACAAGTGAAAGAATACTGTATCGAAGCCTAACATTTGTGAGAAATATGTTTGTTCCGGTTAGAATATTGTTTTGAAATGATGGCCATAAATATAAACTTTTTAATTTTACTTTGTAATTAACTGTGATAGTAAATAAAAAAAATAATAGATTAAAAAAAATGAAATAGTGGTAGTTTTTTTTACAGAAGTGGTTAGTAAGTCACCCTACCCTTACTTGAAGAAAGTAAAATTTCCATTTCTCAAAAGCTAGAAATCAACTTGATAAGGGTACAACTAAATAAGGGTAATTTTTTTAAGACTAAAATTTTTTTTTTGTACTTCTAACCATTTTCAAATAACAAAAAAAAAAATTGTACAAATTTAATTATATATGTTTTAATATATAATTAAATTTGTACTTATTTTGTTTGTAAACATTATTAAAACTTCTACAGTTTTACACTTAGCGTTTTAACTTAGTAATGTAAAATTGTACGAGTTTTAATAATTTTTAAGTTAAACAAAATTAATATTTTCTTTAAATTAGTTTTAACAAACTATGTTTTTTTTAGTAGTTACTAATAGAATTTAAATTTAAATAAGCTATGTATTTTGCATGAGGAATTAGCCGCCTCGGTGGCCTAGTTGATAGCGTACTGGGCTTTCACCCCGAGGACCCGGGTTCGATTCCCGGCCAGGGCTTGGCATTTTCATACGCTATAAATCATCCCATCGCCTGCATTAGCCCAAGTGTGCACAATTAAAAAAAAAAAGATTTCAGACGTTAAAAAAAAAAAAAAAAATTGGAAGGATTTTTGGAGTCTGTGCTTGTGGTTTAAGATCTGTGCACATTTTTCATACTTCAGAAAAAAATGGTTCGAGTGAGGTTACTTCGCAATGAAAATTAAGTTGATACAGTGAAAGCTGCCATTTTGAAACTGTTAAAAAAGGCAGCACAGCTTTAAAATTATGTTTTTACCTCAATTTTTTGCTATTTTAAAATTGTTGGAGGAAATTTAAAGTCATTGTTTTTTTCAATTAATTTCTTGCAGAAGTTTTTTCTTTAGAAAAATATATAAAAATTTCAAATATTTTTGGCTTTAATTTTCAAAACCATTAAAGATACAATCAGATTAGTACGCAAAGTTTGTTTTTCGTTTATTGAGTTTTAAAATATTATTTTTCAAAATTGTTTTTCTTGGAATTTTATCTTGAAAATATCTATAATTTGTCAGATACAAGGTCTTCGTACACCCTGAATAATTTAATAATACACTTTATTTTCGTTTCAAAGATGCAAAAATTTGCACTGGAAAATGACAGCCATTACAGAAAGCTGTCTAACAAATTATTTTCAAAGAAATTTGAAAGTTTAAATTGTTAATTTATAAAAATTTTAATGATAAAATCGGATTTAAAAAGATTAAAAAATATGTTTTTTTTTACAGCCACTGTTTGAAATGTATCAATAGATTTCAGTATCACACTTGTCTAAGGTAATAACAAAGTAAATGTTTGTGTCTGATTTCATTTCAACTGTTGAAGTGTTTGTTTATATGACGTTATTTAATTAACGTTATTAGTTTTTGAAAATTCATTTTGTTCGCAACAGTATAATATCTGCAAGTCTGTAAGATATCAGTACAGGTCTTAATGAGGATGAAACACTGAAAGGAATTTTTTTAAATTAAAAATTTAATACTTGAAAAATGGGTTATAGTATGATAACAAGAAAGGTTATTAGTAAATTGTCGATCAACAGCAGAACTTAGTGAATATTTTAATTAAATTCTAATTTTATGTTTTCAAAATATGTTTTTAAAAAATATATTTTTTTTTAATGACTTTTTCAAAGGTAGTTTATCTAAGTAGCTTCTTTACTTAAAAACCATTCTGCCAAATAAGTAATTCGTAATAATTAATTGATATTATTAAAATTTTTAACGCTATGTCAAGTTGATTGGGGCAAATATTTAGGGTCTGTGGGCAAAGCACATATGTCTATTTGTAATGCACCTGTTACTCGTGAATAGTGTGACTGATCATTGTGAAATTTGATGAAAAAGGTCTTTGTAGCAGCTAAGAAGAATATAGAAGTTGTAGGAGTAGATAAGGGGTAAATTCTAGGATAAATTTTTTTTAATCTAGTTTTTTATTTAAAGAATTTATATGAAGCCACCTAATTATTTCAAAAGTCCCGAGTTTTCATTTGTCTGTCCCTTCCGTAATTTTTAAATGTTAGATCCAAAACATCTCGAAAATTTATAAACCTAGATTAGATCCAAACGTAAAATGGTTTTTCAGGATTTTTCAGTATTACATATTTTTAGATTTATTAACCTCAACAAAAGTATTTTGCAAAAAATCAGTTTAGGTGGTAATTTCTTATGCCACAAACTTTTACCGTATGGGCAAAAATTTATGTATACCGTATGGGCAAAAGTTAGTAAAATACGATTCAAAAATTATTTTTATGTTGAAAAAATTTCATACAGCGTACTACATCGTAAGCTACAAGTGATGTTGTTCAAATGTAGCAATGTAGACGACACGAAATTCAGCTAACCCATTATTGTTAATGCATAGTTTCGTAACTAATGCCTACGGACCCTCTGTAATCTTTGCAAGCGTGTGTTTGACTATTTTTAATTGTTAATACTGTATATTTCTTTGTTATCAAATTTCCTTTAGAAAGATGAGCTATTGGAGTGGCCATCATGGTAAGATCCAGTCCCAGGACTTTAAAAATGAGCACCAATCCTTTTCTCTAGTTCACATTTTGAGGGGTCATTAGAGTGTGTGTGTGTGTGTGTGTGTGTGTGTGTGTGTGTGTGTGTGTGTGTGTGTGTGTGTGTGTGTGTGTGTGTGTGTGTGCGTGCGTGCGTGCGTGCGTGCGTGTGTGTGTGTGTGTGTGTGTGTGTGTGTGTGTGTGTGTGTGTGTGAGAGAGAGAGAGACCATATTTACATTCACAATTTTCGTTCAATTTAACTTAGCACAAAAATCAGCACTTAGCACAAAAATTCAAACTTAGCACAAAAATCAGTTATGGTAATAGGTCAGGCAAGTTCGTTAACCAGTAAAATTCGTTCAGCAGTTTCAAAATGGTGGCAATTTAAAATCTCTAAAAATATATAACTTTTTTGCATGACATTTTTTTTTGAAAATTTGATTTCACTGACATAATCAGCAATAAAAACTGCATAAATTAGCACTTTGAATTTTCGAAATCCGTTGAAATTAAGACATGTTTTGATAGCTGTCAGAGTGCATTTTCATATTTTCAATGTAAATTGAAAGTTTAAAAAACTAATATATGCACATTTTAATGCTGATTGTGATGGTAAAATTAGAACTTCAAAAAGGATGCGATAAAAGAAATATAGTTTTGGATATTTGCTTCTATCATGCCAGCAAGACAGCCGTGATTGTTATAAAGTACTATGTCTATGAATTAGCATTCCCAACTTCTATTAAATATGACATCATTATTACTGTGAACTGTTTGCTTTCATCACAGTCAAAAGATAAGCAGGAGATATGAATGTTTGTTGTACATTGAGTTCCTTTTGTGACATATGATCACAAAATGAAAAAAAATATTCCTTGGAAAAAATGTGTCATAATAACTTAAAGTTTTCAAGATATTATCACATTTTAATTAATTTTACTATAGTTTATGAGATATAGTTATTTGCGAACACACAAGGTCCACATGGCCGCTACGTATATTTCTGCTATCCATGTAAGTTTCGATGAGCAAGTGTCCTCTTGACCTTCAATGTGCATTAGGTTATCTATCCAGAATAAACAGCTAGAGTTCAAGTTCAAAGGCTATAGACATTAGATAAGCGTGTCATAAAGGAATTATCTGTAATCAATTTTGCAATCAATATTTCAAGAATTGAATTCAGACATTGTTAACATAAGAAGCGATACTTAATGTCCGTCAGAATAATGAGTTAACTAATTAGATTTTCATAGTTGTTGTACGTCATTGTGCTTTAAAAATATAATTTACCAGGACGAATATAGACTAGAACATACAGTGACTTCAAAACAGCATACAAATAAGAAATTAGTTTTTGTTTTCATGCAAAAACTACTCAACCGATTTATCTAAAATTGTGTATGTTACCAGTTTAAACATAAGTCTGTTGTAACTAAATATTCAATGTGAAAAACTACATATGAATAGCAAAAAAGCCCTCTATTTTGATTTTTGTTTCTTTCATGAGCAATAATTTAAAATCACAAACTTTTTAAAATTTACAAAAAAACCTAAATTTATCTACAATAGAAGAAATATAGCTACATCAAATACAGATTCACGTCAATGTTAACAATATAATCACAGTATAACAGCATTACAATTATTAATAAATTAATCTAAGAAATAACAGTATTTTTAAATACATCTGAAATATTGAAATACCTTGGTGGCCTAGTTGATAGCGTACTGGGCTTTCACCCTGAGGACCCGGGTTCGATTCCCGGCTGGGCTTGGCATTTTCATATGCTATAAATCATCCCATCGTCTGCATTAGCCCAAGTGTGCACAATAGTCGGACGTTAAAAAAAAAGAAAAAAGTGAATGAATGGGAAATTTTAAGTCAAACATCCTGTATATGGTAATTAAATTTGTCCACCAAATTAGAAAGACTTGGAAGGCTGCAAACATGGGTGTTTAAATTGTGTAATGGTACCGAAATTTCAATTACAGATAAATATTAAATATCTCAGGGCAGCATATAAATCACCGAACCCTGAACTCACCTTAAAGAAAACTCCCGTAGCCTATTTTCATTTGCAGTTTATATTATATTAAATATCATATTCGTAATAATATCGTAACCATTATTTAGGCTTGAGATACTTTCATATAAATCATATATATATATATTATTATTATTTGCGCATAGACCCTGTTGGATCACGCAAAGCACTCCTACTCATGTCTTGTTCCTTCTAATCCTCCACACCTCCCTCATCCTGTCCCCATGGATCCTCTTACGCTCCTCCGTCCATTTTACCCCTTTTCTCTTTGGGATTTCATTCTTTGGGACCTTCCAACCGAGCATCTTTCTCCTGTATGCGTGCCTATCTTCAAATCTGTTGAGTCTATTCCTGTGTCATGAAGGTCTATTCTGACTTGTGCGATCCACGACGTTGTTGATTTGACACCTTGTATATACTTAAGGATTCTGTTGGCAAGTCTCGTTGTTGGGTGTCTACTGATGTGTCCATAGAACCGAAGCCTCCTTCTTCTGATATCTGCTGCCAGGTTCGATAACTTCTCTGTGGTCTTCCGGGAGTGCAACCTGTATCCATTTTCTGTTAATCTCGGGCCAAGGATCTTCCTCAAGATTTTGCGTTCTTCCTTCAAAATACCCTCCATGGTAGCTTTTGTGTGGAGTGCTAGCGTCTCGCTTGCATATAATACCTCCGGTTTTATGACTGTGTTGTAGTGTCTGATTTTTGTGTGCGTCGAGATACATCTCTTATTGTAGATATCACGCGTTATACCAAGAGCCCTCTTCATTCTCAGTAGCCGAAACTTTTGCGCAGCCTTCTCGCCACCTGTGGGTTCAATATATATATTTAAGAATTACTTCAGAAAAAAATATACTTATATATATATATATATATATATATATATATATATAAAAGAATTACTTCAGTAAATGGCCAGTCTATAGGAAGGAAATAAGAATTTGTAGAGGAAGAAGAACAAAAGAAAAAGAAGGAGAAAACCGAATAATCAGGAAGCCATTTGTTAAATTTGGTTATTCTGATCCAGCAGTAGCTTTAATCATCAGGCTTGAGGAAATAATTTATTCAAAAGAAATATACTTTTTTATAATCAGTGAACATTTATAGGCTGTTTTAGAACCAACCGAATGTACCGAAGCCTAAATTTAGTTCATTTTATTTTACGTCATCTGTAAATCACCTCAGTTCTGTCACTCACATCACCCATTTAGTTAAGTAAAATGAAATGTTATTATAGTTTTATAACTTAATCGTATGACTGCATAAAAAGTTTGTTTTTAGTAACGTTGTGATTATGAATTTGAAAGCTAGCCGAGATATAAACGGAACGTTAAACCAGAGATTTGTTCAGTTATATTATATCTGAACTTAATATTATAAAATAAATAAGTCAATAATATTTGTAATTATAGATATATCATACAGTTAATTTTTTTTATAATTACTGTTGTTTTTATTAAGTTTTATTAATGATTTTTGTTGCAGAGAAATGTGGAATTGGCTGCAAAGGTAGATGTAAGTATATTTTTGTTTTCTTTCTGTTGGGTAAATTCAGTATTTTGTACGTGATTGTTACGTACAAAATATTTTTTGTTGTAAATGTTTTTGAAAATCTGATTTCACCATTATAAGCAGTGTTAAAAACTGCACAAATTAGCGTTCTAAATTTTCCAAATCTGTTGAAATTATTTTTTTTTTAAACAGTCAAGGTTAATTTTTGTGTTTTCAGTATAATTGAAAGTTTAAAATGCTAATGCAGTATATGCAGATTTTAATGCTGACAATGACGGAGAAATCAAACTGTTAAAATGTTTAATATAACAAAAAATACTTTTGGAAATTCACTTCTATCACGTCAGCAAGACAGCTGTGTACCACAATTTTTTCTTTTCTTTTAGAGAACAAGTTGGGTTCATTAACTTGCTTTATTAGTTCTAAATCTACTTAAACATCACAGTGTGACAAAAATAAGTACAACAGTTTTTGAGAAAATAGCAATAAAAAACTCATGCGTCAGAAAAGTTTTAGTGTTAAGGACAACTTACTTTAAAATCACGTACATTAATGTTGAGGCACGGAATTTAAAGGTTCTTAATAAACTTGAAAATAGTTAAATTACGAACTTACTTAATTTCAGTTATAATTTATAATATTCATAGTCTAATGTTATTAAAATCCTATGTTTGAAGAGTCTTAAACAATCCTTTTTTGATTATTTAAAAATTTATCATTTCCGGTTTGCTCGGTTTAAATTTTCAACAATTGATTTTCTGTTTCAGCTCAAAACTCCATTTACAATTTTAATGAAGGCACAGTATACAGGTATGAAATAGATGGATTATCGGTAACGCAGCTGCCTGGCTCGCCTAATGATGTCTCTAAACTCAGTATTACAGCAACAGCTGAAGTGAGCGTCCAAGCGCAATGCACGTACGTCCTTAAGCTGTCCAATGTGCAGGTTGCTGGTACTGATGGAAAGGTGAGTCACGTGATCATCAAATTAAATACTAGTAGTTAAAAAAACAGTCAACCTTACAGTATATTCTTAATTTCCTGGACAACGTTCTACAACTGACATGCTTGTAGGTAATCGTTTCCGCCAATTTAACCTTTAACCATCATATTTGTGGAAAATTTTACTGGATCATCTTTATTGGAAATTTTGTGCTCTTTCTCCATTAAGTGGTCAATGTTTTATGACCACAGGAAATAGCCAGTGACACCAGAGTTAAATCAGAGGCCGCCATTTTGAAATAGAAGCGAATGAGAAAAAAATCTTATTCATAATTTGTTCAGGTTTTATACAAGGTACCTTCATTACCAAATTTCAAAAAATTGGTCAATGCATTTGGCCAAAACTTTGTACTTTCAACATCATTAAATCAGAGGCCGCCATTTTGAAACAGTGAATGAGAAAAAATGTTATACATTGTTAGGGCTTTATACGAGGTACCGTCTGCTAAGTTTTAAAACAATTGTATGATGTGTTTGGGCTAAAACTGTGTAACAAGCACATAAACTAAATCATGAAGTTTTGCGTTAAAAAAAAACAAACTTCGTTTCATCTTGTCTATGATGGTACTGTTAGAGAGCACAGATATGAACTTAGATACATAATGAATATAGCTGCCAGCACACTTGCATGGCCTAATAATCATTCATTACACTGTAAGAAATCAATGGACTGAACGTCATTACGTTTTGTACCGAACTTCAAATTACTTTTTGAAAGCTCGTTAAAAATTTTATAAATATATATATATATATATATGTGTGTGTGTGTGTGTGTGTGTGTGTGTGTGTGTGTGTGTGTGTGTGTGTGTGTGTGTGTGTGTGTGTGTTTGCACTCTTAATTTTGCAATTTTAATCTGATTTGATTCAAACTTGGCAGAAAAATCAGTTTTTAATAATATATTGAACGAGTTTGTTATTCAGTAATGTCTGTTCAATAATTTCAAATTGGCGGCCATTTCAAATCTTAAAAATACATCATTTTTTTACTATACATCTTTTTGATGATCCGATTTCATTAATGCAATGAGCATTGAAATCTACATTAATTACCATTTCATATTTTTGAAAATGAACTTTATAACGGTTAGGTTTTATTTTCAATATAATTTTAAAGTTTAAAATGCTAATATGCGCAGATTAATGCTGGTTATGATAGTGTTATTAAATCAGATTTTTAAACGATTGTAAAATAATAAGTAATGTTAGAAATTAGCTTCCACATATTAGCAAAACAGGTGTGTGTCGAAAATATTTTTTTAATTATATAACATTTGTATTGAATAATATTATTTTTCATTGTACATACAATACATTAAAATGTTTATACTAACAATCAACTGAGTGTCCAGTCATACTGGACATTCAAGCTGAGAGAACATGCAGTTAGTATGTTAATCAGAATTGGTTGCGAAAATATGTTGTCCAATAGTTTTGGACATCCAAGCGCAGATATGCTTAATATATCCTTTGCATATCTGTGTGTACTGACCAATCAGGATAATCTCTAAAAGTATTAATACCCTCATAAAGACTTACACTCTTAAAGACAGTATGTGCCCTGTTTTTTTTTACTGGAAAAACATGACCAACCTTTACATTGCTTTGACATAAGTATAACAGTGTAACCGAAATAGATTCTCTTATTACTTACGACAGCTAGAATGAATTGTTAATGTTGGATTTGCTTAACTTGCAAAATAAAATAAAAACTCCCAAAAATGTTAATCCTGGATTTTTTTATAAGAAACATATTTTTTTGTATAAGTGAAACACTTTTAGGTAAATTAATCATATGGCATTCTTGCCAAATTAGGTATTCCGTTGTATATCATCCATTACTCACAAGTTATTCGTAAAAAAATGCTCTTAATAAATGCTAACAACATATCAGCTGTTTTGTCAAGAATAGTGTTCAAAACAGTCTTTGCTTTCATAGCATATTCTGTCAAAAACCCATTGTTATGGATACATTTCTTTTTGAGAACACGATTCATTTATTTTAACTGAACATTCAGCAACGCTGATATCAATCGGGTTTTGTGACAAACGTTAGCACATACTCCGAATAAAATGTTTTTCCAGTTTTTTACGCTTAGTCTCTTCAGTTACTTCATTGTAACATCGACATTCTTTTCAGTGATGAAACATTTTGTGAAAAAGCACTGTTAAAAATTTATTGTTAAAAATGGAAATGTTTCTGTTGTTTCAGAAATATGATGACCTGAGCGCTGACTGTGCCAAGCCAGTCAGGTTCAACTTAAACAATGGACAACTGAGCAGTGAACTCTGCACTGATGGCGATGACTCGGGAACCAGTCTTAACATCAAGCGAGCGATCATCTCTCTTTTCCAAACTAGTGAAGCAATATCGTCAGGCAAAAATGAAGACGTTTCTTATGAGGTTAGTTTCATTATTTAGTGATTTCAGAATTTTACAAAAATATGTTATTTAATAATTAATTACAAAGTAACTTACACCAAGTAGTACACACAACCAAAAAAAATATTTGCTATTTTTTTGTAAATGATAGTTTCCGGAGTAGATAAAATCGTAAAAACTTTAATTTTGTGACAAGCAAACATAGATAACAGAACTTATAACTTGGTGTCCAGTGATACCGGACATTTAAACTGTGAAAAATTCAATTAGTATGTTCATCACAGATTAAACTGTGTACTTAAAAGTTACCTTCATTTAAAAGTTTGGTAAAAAAAGACTGTATAAATTACATCTATCTATAAGAATCTGTAGTTCATAATGTTTAATAAAAATCGCTTGCTTAATCTTATTAACCAGGTCCTAAAGTCTAATGTAATACAATATGCTTGTGTTACTTCTTCTCTCATATAACATTCATTACTTTTGTTCGAATTTTCTGATCATTTTCCATTTGTCTTCGATAGATCAAAGTATCTTTGAGTGTGATTTAAAATGGAGTGCGATAAATGCGCTTTTATTTTTATTCCTGATTACTTAGAAATTTTGCTAAAACTGGTAGCAGACAGTACTCTCGATTAAAAACAGTTCTGTGGTTCAGTGGAAATTCATACTTAAAGTTTAGAAAATATAGTTACTTATTGCTTGGTTGCATATATAAGGAAATAATGATTTAAAAAAAAAAGTAAATACGTACTAGTGGTCCCCAGTTAGAACGTGCATTTTCAGAGGCAAAGGAGACCCACACGTGCTAACCACTGTGTAAGCAGATGAAGAAAAAATTCCATAGATAAGCTTGTAACGCTACGTACACTAAACCAAAATGCATTAGCTACATTCTTACTGCAGTAAACTTATTTAAAGTGAACTAGCCTCCTTAAATAGTAATATGGAATGAAGATTAGAATGGATGCGTATATTGTTCATGAGATAGTTTTACTATGTTTACATGGTAAATTAAATAACAGAGTGACTAATTAGGTTTGTGTTCATATTCCAAGAATTGGACAAGGAAAGGGAACTTCTGTTATCAGTGTTAATATTGTTTTGGAAGCAATATTTTCCAAAGAACCAGTCATCACTTTGTAATGCACAAAATAAATAGAACATTATAACAACAGAAAAAGAACCTGTTCTTATTAAAACTGAAATACGCAGACACTATAATTTCAAAATCACATGTTACTCAGATGTTAATTTTCAGGCTACTGTACCTTTGCAAAAAAGGTGTACAGTAGCGGGGATGTCAGACATTTTGACATGTTACTTATATTTGGATTAGTCATCGCATGTAGAGAAGGGGGCACGTTACATCCAATACTGTGATTATAGTATATTGCGAAGTACTTTATAGTTACACTTAATTTATTTGAGATATCACTAATTACTGTATTTACAGTGAAGTAGTTTTTTTTATTTATTTAAGCCCTAAATGGAGCACATTTAGTCAATTTTGGTTCTTTTGGGCTTTCAACTTTGGTTTTTTTAGGTTTTTGAGAGTTTCCCAATACTTTTTCAGTCTTATAGATCTCTGTAGTCTAACTTCCTCCGAGTAAAAAGCAACTCTTTTTTGTTCCTTCTTTAAATTTTAATCTAGTGTTTTTATTCCTAAGGATTGGTTTTTCCCCTCCTTCTTTTAGACGTTCCTCCGTTATCCCTAATTCTTTTAGGTCCTGTTCCATTTCCTTAAGCCACTCATTCTTTACTTTCATCTTGAGTTGGTAATTTAGGAGTTTTTTCGTCAGTCTTTCTTCTGGTAGCCTTATTAGGTGTCCATAAAAAGCAGTCTCCTCTTTCTAATATTATCTAACAGATGTTCATTATCCTGATAGATGGTTGAACTTGGCAGCAGTCTGTATGTTCCTTCTACCATGTGTTTTTTGTTGATAATGGTTCTCAATATTTTTCTTTCCACCTTTTGAAGCTCCTCTGTTCTGTTTCGGCTTCTTAGATTAAATAAAGTTTCCACGGCATAAGTCACTTCCGGTCTTGTGACCGTATTATAATGTCTGATTTTCGACTTTAGTGAAGTAGTTTATATTAACAGTTTTTTTAATGAAAACGCTAAAGTGTTCTTAGAAAAATTGAAAGCGTTACTTTGTTGTTTCTCAAATAATACATGCTTGCATTCTAATTCCATAGACTACTGTCTATTAAAAAAAATGTAATCGTAAGTTCCCTAATTATTAATTGTTTTACATGATTTGTATAGTTTTTTCAGTTTTTTACAAACAGTACAATGTTTTGTTAAACACTGGATTTCCTTAGAACTCCGTACAGTATGTTTAAGAATGGATTTTTACTACAGCATATTCATGAATCGATGAACTAAAACTATCAAAGTATATTTACAATATTGGTTCATTCTGATTTTTGCTATCCGAGACTGTCCATGTTCCCAATTGATTGTACTTGTCGAAATGTGCTGGAACTGATCTAAAAAATTCAAATATAGAAAATTATGATTCGCTTTAATTTAAAAAAAAATAATAGTTTTGGTTTTTGCTGTCCATTAAATCAGGATTTTTTAAACCGAAGGTTTACTGTACAGTACTTTATAAACATTTGTGACAGTTTTTTTATTCATCCATATAATAGATTACGTTTGCTACCTGTAAATAATTTATTATAACTGTTTTGTTACAGCTTGATGTGTTTGGTGGTTGTCCAACGAGCTACCAAATTTCCAATGAAGGAAGTAAAGCGACCGTCATCAAGACCCGTGATTTGAACAATTGTGCTTACCGTGAGAACTTTGATTTCCCAATTCTCTCAACACCCTATGTATCATCCAAAGCTGTAAGTATTATCTCTATACACACACACGTGCACGCATGCATGCACATACACAAACAAACACACACACACACCACAAAAATGTTTTGTCTTTGATAGCTGTAGTTGTTAATCTTGTTGGTATTGCTATTCCTGGAGGTTGTCTTCTGATATTTCCTGTATTCCTAGGCAACAAGAAATATTTTGTTGTACAGTCCTGATTATCCGTGAAGCTGCAACACAAATTTTAAATATTTTTTTGTACAGTGAAACACAAATTCTCTTTTAGAACAAAAAAAGAAAGTTTTAAATGTAGTTAATGTAAATTTTTTTATTCAGGAATACAACAGGAAAAGTTGGAATCAATAAACAAAACCTGTATTCTATCTTAAAAAAATGTTTTGAATATAATAATGTTAAATCAGTTCTTGTTAAATAATATAAATATATTGTATACAGTAAATCTGTACACCATGTTATAGTATATAGGATTAAGTTTGCTATTCACAATAAACAATCAATATTAAATGTTTCCGACCAAAGTATACAGGTCAGTGATAGCTAAGACAATAAATAAATAACAGTGTGCTTGGGTTGCTTGTTTATCTCTTGGCTTGCTGTGAAATTGTGTATCTCAGCAATGTGATTATTTCTTTTTCATTTTTTTTTTTTTTTTTTTTTAGCTCTCACTGGGCACATTTAGTCAATTTTGGTTCTTTTGGGCTTTCAACTTTGGTTCTTTTAGGTTTTTGAGATTCTCCCAATACGTTTTTCAGTCTTATAGATCTCTGTAGTCTAACTTCTTCCGAGTAAAAGGCAACTCTTTTTGTTCCTTCTTTAAATTTTATTCTAGTGTTTTTATACCTAAAGATTGGTTTTTTCCTTCCTTCTTTCAGACGTTCCTCCGTTATCCCTAATTCTTTTAGGTCCTGTTCCACTTCCTTAAGCCACTCATTCTTTACTTTCATCTTGAGTTGGTAATTTAGGAGTTTCTTCGTCAGTCTTTCTTCTGGTAGCCTTATTAGGTGTCCATAAAAAGCCAATCTCCTCTTTCTAATATTATCTAACAGATGTTCATTATTCTGATAGATGGCTGAACTTGGCAGCAGTCTGTATGTTCCTTCTACCATGTGTTTTTTTGTTAATGGTTCTCAATATTTTCCTTCCCACTTTTTGAAGCTCCTCTGTTCTTTCTTTTTCATTTAAATAAGTTATTCTTTTTAAATTATTTTTGTAAACAATATTGTAGTTTAAAAATACAATACGTACAGTATTTGTCATGAAAAAATGTGTTTTTACTGGTCCAAAAAAAATTGTTTTCCTATATGTGGGTTATCTACTGCAGTTGTACCATTCAATCTCACACATAAGTGAAAGTTGTCTCTATTTCAGTCAGTTTCTCACAAAGAATGTTTACTTCTGATATGATTCAGTGCCAGTGCATCCAGTCAGAAGCTGATGGTCAATTAGATTTTTTAAGAGTATTAAGAAAAGTTCATAATAAAACATATTAAGTTATGAAGAAAAACTAGTTCTTTCTGAACTTTATAAGAAAAAAAGAAACTTGAATCCAATAATTCAGAAACACCCTAAGTCCACTCCAGTTATAAGAAAAACTGTTTCTTGACAAACCTCTTCATTAAAAGATTGAAACTTGATAAGTAAAACCTCGGTAAGTTGAATGTTTTATAATCCGAACCCAACGTAGATATAAGTAATTTTTGCTGCATAATGGAAAATTTTGCGTTAAATGTCTTTGCTGCTTCAAGAGTGTAGTTGCATTTTCAAATGTCTGAATATGATGGGTTAAATACAGTAATTAACCATTATACGACTAAAAGTAGTAAAAAAAACACAAGGTTCTGATAGTAATACTTTACATTTATTATTCATAGAAATTACATTAGGAAAAAACTTTTAAGTGAAATTTACTCACAACAATTAGAAAACGTTGTTTTTTTGAATAATACTTTCAAGTAATACACTCATTTGAAGTCTTTTCCTATTTGTTGGTATTCTTTGTAATTTTCTCTCCTTTCCATCGGATATCTGTTTGGGTATTTGTTACATAGGAAGTACGGTGATGTTAGACACTGTAGATCATGTCTGGAATTGATTTGTACTGATAAGGGCAGTGCGCAATCACAGTATGTTCTTTCGACAAATACATAATGCAAAACAAAGATTTTCCTGATCAACCTTACCTGAAATCTTTGTTGTGTTTTTGTGCAAATATTGAAAATAAGATGTTCTGTGAATACCATCGATTTGTATTCCTGCTGTACAGTTGTGAAACACTACTTCAGACTTACCCTTCTCAGGATTTAATACTTTGCCAATCACATATTTCTGCCACAACAACATTTCGTAGAATGATATCTAAAATAATGCCTAAAAGGATTTTCTGTCATTTTGTTTTCTAGGCCTATTATTAATTCTAAACTCCCCTTAATAGTACAATTAGCACTATTATTATTATTATGTTTATGTTTATTTTTGAACGATTTATTATCAAAGTGATTTGGTAATTTTAACTATCTCCATGTTATTCACTTTCACGTTATCAAGGTTCCACTATACTTGAAAAAAATTAGTAATATTTTTGTGAACATCTAAAATAGTTTCCTGTTACTAAAATAATTTTGTTAAATATGGATTTTGAGTACTTTCTCTCTTTATTTGTTTCACCCAACTTTGGGGTACACTAAATCAATCACTTTTTAATGTTCTGTGCCTTCCTCTTAGCCCAGTATTGCTTCATTCGTTGTGATCTTGCTTTTCTTTCTTCATTAGAGATTTGGATCGTTCACTTGGCTTTGACTTTGCCGTGGAACCATTGCTTCTTGTCCTTGGTTATTGTTTTGGCTGTTCTGTCCATGAACATAGTGTCAGGGATTTGTAGTTCTGTTATGTCCTTCTCTGTTTCTCTAAATCAAAGTGGTTTGGCTCTTCTGTTGCGAAAGTAGTCAAATATTTTTTTTTGTTAATCTATTTTCGTCCAGTCGGAGGATGTGACCATAAAAATCAATTCTCCTTTTTCTTATTGTGTCTGATAGTGTTTCAGTTTTTTGGTAAAGAGTTTCATTACTGATGTGGAGTAATTGGTTGTTACGGAATTTGGGGCCTAAGATTTTTCGTAATATCTTTCTTTCTTTGATCTCCAGCCCTGGGTGGGCCCTGGGTTGTGAGAGATAATTTTGTGTACTTTATTACAGTTGATTTTTTTAAAAAAATTTCGACCATTTGTGATAATTTTATATGTTCTTTGTGAATAAAAAAATGTAATTAAACATTGGGTACAAGATTACATATTTTCTAGCAGTATCTTCAACAAATGTATTACTTTAGGATTAAATATTTTATATAAAAATAATAATAATAAATTTATTTTTAATCTTACAGTTCATCTAGAAAGGTTTTTCATCTCAAGTTTTCATTTTTTTTTCTAGAAAATATTCTAGAAACATTTTCAGCAGATATTTTGAGATTAAATGTAGCCTATGTTTACGCATTTTTTATGCAAGTATGGTTGCAATTGGAAAAGAGAACTTACTTCTGATTTTTCAAATTAAAGTACTAATTGAATTTGTACACAATTTTTTGGAGTTGCCGATAAAACAACAGATTAAATACTTTACTTGTTCAGTAGTAAGCGCTATTCGATGTTCATTGCACTTTGTTTTCGCAGGACTTCCAAACCAGTCCTCTCTTGACAGCAAAACTAGAAATCATACAAGAAATTGAAAATGGTATTCTTAAAAAGGCTTCGGGTGGAGAAGAATATGAATACAGACCTCTTCTGACACCCACAGCTGTCGCTTTAATCTCCAACAAATTTACTCTAACATTTAAGGGCTCAAACAGAGGATCAGTCCAAGGTAAACTAAAAAAAAACCTATATTTTGTTTTATATTTAGTTTAGAGAAATTTACAGAGATAGTTTTATTTACTGTTCCTGGAAGACACGTTGTTCCAATATTTTACCACAATCCTATCTGGTACACTAGAATCAGTTATCCGAACTTGATTGGACTTATGGATAAAACATAATGTAATTTATGGTCACCTAAGAAATTAAAAACCTGCAGGGGTGCAGACTAGCTGCACATATTGAGAGGATTTAGATGTCCCTCGCGGTACCCGCGTTTAACACACACTTATACTTACAACACTATACTTACGATTTTAATACTTTACACTCACGCTTACATTTAAGGAGGCGATAATAGCCTCAATGTGCTTTTCGCCTTAAAAAAAAGAGACATTAAATAATGTAATCATAAGGTATTACACAGTGGTGAAAATGTATGATACAAAGAGCATGATTTCTATACCAAAGACAAACTCTGTTGTTTTGTGACAGTAAAGAGTCATCGGCATAAAGTTTTTTGGTGCCTAGTAAAACTTAAAAGGTGTAAATGTAAAGGTAAAATTCATTTAACAAAGACAAAATAAAAGTCGGATTTTTTGCTGAAATTACTACTGAGGTTCTGCTAGCTTCAAACATGTCAGTTTTTTGTGTTCGCCTTATACGTCATGTAAACTGCTCCAATGTTGACGAACTCCAGAATCTTGCGTAGGTGTCCTTGTGAAACGCGAAATCTGGGTGCTGAAGTCTGAGGAGTCTCCTTCTTTTGAACTCCAGGCCTTATATACAAGGATTACGTGTGCTGCAGTTTCAGGTTTCTGCACACAAATCAAGTGAGATTTGTGGTAATTTTACCTTATGTAGATGACTACGGATATGGCCTTGTCTGGTGATCATGGCGAAGACCTGTCACAGCGACATTCTGTTGAACCAAACAAGTGTCCTTGTCAGCGCAGGACACTGCTCGTCTCAGGGTCTGGTCCTGAAAGAAGACATTTTCCTAATCGTTGCCAAGGGAATTGGCTCCATCGTTTGATGTGTTTTTCCCTAGTCCACTTTCTTCCTGTGCCTCTCACAGTTGCGTGAGGGAAAGTTGTACATAATAGTATCTGTACTTTAAAATAATTCACGACGTAATATGGACTATTAAACAGTCACTATTATAAAAAGTAAAAGTCTTGTTTTATAAACAAATATAAAGATATAAACAAAAATCTGACGGCAATGTGCCTGCTGTCAAGGTTAAATTGAATTGTTTTTAATCAACCAAAACTTTGGATAAACACAATCCAGATAATTGTCAAGGTTACATTGAATTGTTTTTAATCAACCAAAACTTTGGATAAACACAATCCAGATAATTGTCAAGGTTAAATTGAATTGTTTTTAATCAACCAAAACTTTGGATAAACACAATCCAGATAATTGTCAAGGTTACATTGAATTGTTTTTAATCAACCAAAACTTTGGATAAACACAATCCAGATAATTGTCAAGGTTAAATTGAATTGTTTTAATCAACCAAAACTTTGTTAAAACTTTATTTTGGAAGACTTGGATTTTTTTGATTTGGGTTTTAGCTGCACAACCCCAAAGCTGGATCCCATAGGACCATACGGGCTTAAGTATTTGTTTGTATAATACAAGTTTATTGTGTACTGACAGTTGTGATTTCCTACCAATCAGCCAGTACATTTTTTTATACTTTATGTCAAGTTCTGTCCTTTTCTTTTTATGTGCTCTGCCCATCGTGAGCTTCACATCTAAGTTCATTCCAAGATACTTTGCAGTGTTATTGAATGGAATATTTGTGCTATTAATTACTATCGGAACATACTTATCCTTTTTATAAGTAAAGTCAACATGCACCGATTTACCCTCATTAATTTTAACTCGCCACTTTTTGGTCCAGGTAACGAACTTATCGCATGCTTGTTGCAGTTTTACAGCTGCTACTTTACTACTGTCTCCCACACCCAAGAAAACTGTGTCATCAGCAAATGTGCCGATTGACACACAATCCGCCAAGGGATTTAAAAGGTGTAAATGTAAAGGTAAAATTCATTTAACAAAGACAAAATAAAAGTCGGATTTTTGCTGAAATTACTACTGAGGTTCTGCTAGCTTCAAACATGTCAGTTTTTTGTGTTCGCCTTATACGTCATGTAAACTGCTCCAATGTTGACGAACTCCAGAATCTTGCGTAGGTGTCCTTGTGAAACGCGAAATCTGGGTGCTGAAGTCTGAGGAGTCTCCTTCTTTTGAACTCCAGGCCTTATATACAAGGATTACGTGTGCTGCAGTTTCAGGTTTCTGCACACAAATCAAGTGAGATTTGTGGTAATTTTACCTTATGTAGATGACTACGGATATGGCCTTGTCTGGTGATCATGGCGAAGACCTGTCACAGCGACATTCTGTTGAACCAAACAAGTGTCCTTGTCAGCGCAGGACACTGCTCGTCTCAGGGTCTGGTCCTGAAAGAAGACATTTTCCTAATCGTTGCCAAGGGAATTGGCTCCATCGTTTGATGTGTTTTTCCCTAGTCCACTTTCTTCCTGTGCCTCTCACAGTTACGTGAGGGAAAGTTGTACATAATAGTATCTGTACTTTAAAATAATTCACGACGTAATATGGACTATTAAACAGTCACTATTATAAAAAGTAAAAGTCTTGTTTTATAAACAAATATAAAGATATAAACAAAAATCTGACGGCAATGTGCCTGCTGTCAAGGTTAAATTGAATTGTTTTTAATCAACCAAAACTTTGGATAAACACAATCCAGATAATTGTCAAGGTTACATTGAATTGTTTTTAATCAACCAAAACTTTGGATAAACACAATCCAGATAATTGTCAAGGTTAAATTGAATTGTTTTTAATCAACCAAAACTTTGGATAAACACAATCCAGATAATTGTCAAGGTTACATTGAATTGTTTTTAATCAACCAAAACTTTGGATAAACACAATCCAGATAATTGTCAAGGTTAAATTGAATTGTTTTTAATCAACCAAAACTTTGGATAAACACAATCCAGATAATTGTCAAGGTTACATTGAATTGTTTTTAATCAACCAAAACTTTGGATAAACACAATCCAGATAATTGTCAAGGTTACATTGAATTGTTTTTAATCAACCAAAACTTTGGATAAACACAATCCAGATAATTGTCAAGGTTAAATTGAATTGTTTTTAATCAACCAAAACTTTGGATAAACACAATCCAGATAATTGTCAAGGTTAAATTGAATTGTTTTTAATCAACCAAAACTTTGGATAAACACAATCCAGATAATTGTCAAGGTTAAATTGAATTGTTTTTAATCAACCAAAACTTTGGATAAACACAATCCAGATAATTGTCAAGGTTACATTGAATTGTTTTTAATCGACCAGAATTTTGGATAAACACAATCCAGATAATTGTATCCACAGTATACCTTGAAAGGTGACAGATATCTTAGATCTAATTTCTTTAGTTTAAATTCTACTTACTCTTAATAAAAACTAAATTTTTCCAGCGAGTGGCAATGAACCGGTATCTATTATTTTCGAAACACCGCATCCAGTCGACGGAACCGGCAGTGCAGACTCAATTATCAAGGCCTTGCAAAAAGTTGTGAATGGAATCGAACCGGCTGTTGACCATTCAGCTGCTGAGGACTTTTTGGAGCTGGTGGATGTGCTGGAACATGTATCCAAGGCTAACATCTTAACAGTTTACTCTCAGATCAAGAGCGGAGCTGGATTCAGGGACAAAGAGGTTGCTAAGTAAGTGGAAAACAAATTTTTCAAATAAAATATAATTTGGTTTATGTGAAATAATGTTGGAACAAGAATTCTCTGGAAGTAATTATTTCATTGTTATAGAAGATATACTGCTGTGGTAAATCCGGACGCCACTACTCTTTAAGATGTAGAGGAGTGAAAACAGAAAAATAGTAGCCAAGTACTATCAAACTAGGGTGCAGTTTTTTTTACCACCTCACAGTGCAGTGGTTCTGTTTATGCCATTTTTTTAAACATATTTGTTAAACTATAACAACAATTATTTCTTTAACGAGACAGTTTAGTTGGTGACTATAAATATATTTATAAATAAAACTATGTGAGAGATTAGTAAGCTTTTGATGATATGTTTATAGGAACTTACTGTTGGATGGGCTTTTGTTCGCTGGAAGTGCCGAATCTGTCGAAGCTTCCGCTGAACTCTTACACAGCAAAGAAATCTCAGAAGAAAGCTCACTCAAGTGGTACTTGGACCTGAATTTTGTTAAACATGTATCTAAAGGATCAATCAAAGCGGTTACGGTAGGTGGTTTGATAATTTTTACTTTTTCATTAAATGAAATGTAAAGCAGTATGGTGATCGTGGAAAAAAAATTAGTCTTGAGGTTCCGTTTTATCATTGTGTTTTGCGTCCCTTGAGTTCGAAAAGGTAGTTTTTACTTGATTGTTTGTCTGTATGTGTGTATGTGCTTATTGCTGAAGACTAAAGAAATTAACCGAGCTTGATGGAGCCAAACAAAATTTGTAGGTTGTTATTTCTATAGAAAATGGAGTTTCAACCACTATCGAAAAAAGCTTAAAAATTGGTGTAATTTCTTAAATATATGTTAATCTTTAAAAATAATGACAGTTCAAATGTGAATTTGAAAGAAAAGTAATTTATGGTTTGTAAATTTGAGAAAAAATAATTACTGACTGATCTCAGTTGTTTGTTTTTTGTTTTGTATTTTTTTTTTTTTTTTATTTACAATCAGTAATTTCTTTTTTTTTATTTCAAATTTGTTACACTGACTCGAAATTTTTCTTCTTATATTTTCAAGTTGTAGTAAAATTTTAATCTGTTTTTCTAGTTTTTTTTTTTATATTTAGTCACAAACAGTAATTTTTTTCTTTTTTCTTTTAAATTTGTTACACTGACCCGAAATTTTTCTTCTTATATTTTCAAGTTGTAGTAAAATTTGAATCTGATTTTCTAGTTTTTTTTTCGTATTTACTCACAAACAGTAATTTTTTCTTTTTTCTTTTAAATTTGTTACACTGACCCAAAATTTTTCTTTTTATATTTTCAAGTTGTAGTAAAATTTGAATATGATTTTCTAGTTTTTTTTTGTATTTACTCACAAGCAGTAATTTCTTTTCTTTTTTTATTTCAAATTTTTTACACTGACCCGAAATTTTTCTTCTTATATTTTCAAGTTGTAGTAAAATTGAATCTGATTTTCTAGTTTTTTTTCGTATTTACTCACAAGCAGTAATTTCTTTTCTTTTTTTATATCAAATTTGTTACACTGACAAAAGAAATTTTTCTTCTTATATTTTCAAGTTGTAGTAAAATTTGAATCTGATTTTCTGGTTTTTTTCTCTAGCTTCAAAACCAGATATAAAATGGAAATAAACTGAATTTAAGAAAGTTTGTTTAAAGGTTTTGTACCATGTATCTAGTGAAATTTTCCTTGATAAGGGAACTTTTTTTAATTACTTAAAGTGAAATTATTTTCTAAGAAATTCATATGTGTCTATTTGATAAAAATCAGTCTACCTACTTATTGCGTTATTATTTACTTGCAGCCTCTCCTGGATGGGAATGCACCCTACCAAGCTTACCTTGGGATCGGAGCGTTGGCAGGGAAGTACTGTCGTCAACACGACTGTGCTAAAGTACCAGAATTTCAACAACTCTTACAGAAACTGGTGAAACCTATCTCTGATGGTTGCAGGGTGAACTCGGTCGAACAAGAAAACAATGTAAGTTTTAATAAAGAGAATTATGTATTAGTACTATTTAAATGTTCCGAACTGTAAGATTTAAAACTGAAGTGATGCTTGCCAAAGCTCAATCCTAGCAGTTATTGTATTACTTGACGCCTAAGATCAGATCAGTTTTTTTTTTTTTGTGTAACGTCCGACTATTGTGCACACTTGGGCTAATTCAGATCAGAAGTAGCTTTTAATTCAGTTTTTTTTTTTTTACTTAATTATTCTCCGACATGCAAAAAAAATGGCAGTTTTATTTACATTTGAAAAGGAATAATTTTTGTCACTTTTTTTGTGTAAAATTAATGGTGTTTTTAGATAATTAAACTTTAAAAATGTCAAATGGCTACCGTTAAATGAATCAATCAAACCATTTATTTTTTTCGAAGTAAGTTTTCATCAATTAAATGTTTGTACAGAATTTAAAATCAATCGGTTAAAACAGTTTAAAAAATTATGTATAACCGAGAAGCTGTGGGTTTTGGATGACATGACCAGTTAATTTTTTTAGTGAATTTCTATTGGACAATGAACTATTTGTGTGGTCATCATGGTAAAATCCAGACCCGGGACATAAAATGAGTGCCAATCCTGACCTCGAGATCACTTTTTAACGGGTCGTTAAAATTTGTGTGTGTGGGGGGACACAAAAATTGTTTATTGTAATAGCTTGGGAAAGTTTATTAGCCAGCAAAACTCATTCAACAGTTTCAACATTTTCTTATCTTTGAAAATTCGTAACTTTTTTTAAATTTTGTTTTAAAATCCAATTTTACCATCACAATCAGTGTTTAGAACTGCATAGAATTTTGAATTTTCAAAATCTTTGAAACAAATATTTTTAATTCAACGGCGGTCAGGCTTCTTTTTTTTGTTACTTAAAATCCTAATACATGTAGGTTTTAATGCTGATTATATTGTTAAAGTCAGAACTTGAAAAGGTTAAAAATATTTTTGGAAATTCACTTCTATCACGTCAGCGAGACAACTGTGTGCGCGATTATTTCTAGTTTGACTACTGGATAATTATTGCGCACCTTTTATAAAATATCGTGTGTAAAAGAGGAAAAGTAAAAATTATTTTTGTTTTAAGATTTTAGATTGTTGATAAGTAATAAATATCAGAGTTCTACGAACAGGTAACTTAATTTACCTCTGTAGAAATAAAGAAACAAAAGCTTTAATTCTGGTTTTAAAATTAATGGACTCAATGGATACCCTTATTTTGTTGCAGGTGATTGCTAGTTTGAAAGGTTTGGCCAATGTACAACAAGTAACCGACACCATTGCGGCCAAGTTGATTCAGTGTGCCGAAGACAGCAACGTCAGAACTAGGATCCGCTCTTCAGCACTCTCTGCTTACAGTGCCAATGCCTTGGTAATAATAACAACTATCTGTTTTGCGTCTATTAAGTTTTGTTCAATTAATTTGATTGAAAAGTGGAATTCAAAATTGTTAAAATAACCAAATTACTGCGCAAAACAAATTTTTAAACAAAATCATATAAATGGACAGATTAATATGCAAGCGTTTTTGTATTTTTGAATACATATACAGAAATAATTTGCGAAAATTCATAACTTTTTTTTATAATCTTGTTTCAACAATTTTTTTTTAATTTAAAATGCTTAATTTTGCAGATTCCAATACTAATTATTTAAATTATGAAATAAACTTTTCAAAAACATATAGAATTTTAAACATTTTCAGCAGTTACCATTTTGAAATTTGTTGAACAGGTTTTACTGAAATTAGATCATGTAGTTTTTTCCAGTGGAATTTTGTTTAGCATAATGGAGCTAAATACACATTCAGTAGGTTTCCTCCAATCAACTCTGATCAAAGAGGGGGAGGGTGAATTTCAGTCAATAACTGAATCATTCAAGAGATATCTTCATTTTTATTTTTTTACCACATTATTTTATTCTGTATTATACATGTACAGTACTTACACGTCTTTGCACTGAAATGTTAAAATTACAAAAATTACCGGAAATTAAAAATATAATGTAACTTTTCGGTTATTATAAAAAATTGTTTTATAGCAAAAACAATTACATTTTGTATGGGTTAGAGTTTAAGCATAAGTGAAGGAAAGCACTGTAGTTCATTCAATATGATAGCAGGTAATTGTCCTAACTTTGCTATAATTAGGACAAGGATACATGTTCGAATCTACTTACTGGTTGAAAATTAAATCTATTTTTCCCCTACCGTGACCTAATTACATCTTATGACGCATTTTGTGAAAACAATCACATCTTCAGATGTTTCATTCCTAGGTGGTCATTATTACATTAAAATTTAAGTGAAGTACTACATATTATACATAAAATATCATATACAAAATATATTAAACGATGCCTGAATCAACTGATTCTATGGAGCTGCAAATAATATTCTGTCGCTAGGCTTGTCATCATCTAAGATCCTTATTGCTGTGTCAGATATTACGTTTGATCTGAAATTTGATTGGTCGTTCAATAAGCGATACTGATCCTTTAAATAAGCTTTGTGAATTTTGAAATCATCAATTGCGTCCATGAATCTACACTCGTTGTGTGTGAGGCAGATTAGTTTAAAAACCAGTGTAATCATGGTCGCTCATGATAAGATGCATCACGTGAGGTGTGTGTTAGTTACCCTGTTTCTCGGAAGATGCTGTTTGAACCTCACCTCAAAACCATTAGTTCTCTATTGTTTGTTTTCTCTGTATACAATGTTGCGCACCCAGTTATTCTTCTAACTAGTTATGTTTGTAAAACGCACAGAGACATTTATTTATTTAAACCAGTACATTACATTACACATATATAAATAAAATTTACAAAGGTAAATAACCCACAGAGATACAAAATACCTGTTTGTTGGACTGGTACAAAAGAAAAAATATACAAAAATTAATACAGAAAGAGAACATCAAATATTAAAATCAAAAATTTTGTTTTAGATAGGGTTTTGTTATTTTAATGCGAAAAGCACATCGAGGCATAATCGCTGCCCTAAATGTAAGTGTGAGTGTAAAGTGTTAAAGTCGCAAGTGTAGTGTTGTAAGTGTAAGTGTATGTTAGACTCGGGTACCATGTGGAACGTCTATATCCTCTCAATAGGTGCAGATCCTGCGGGGTATTAGATAAAGAGACACAATAATTAATAACTGAATTTATTAAATATTTCTTGTTACAGTTGAAGAAGAGCGCTATCAAGATATTTAAGGATGTAGATGAAGACGCTGAACTGCGTATTAAGGCTTACTTGGCTCTAGTGAATGACCCTTGTAATCATGTTGCCGACGTTGTAAAAGAAACCATCGATAAAGAACCTGTAAACCAAGGTAAACATTGTTTTTGTTATCTGTTATCAGTTTTATACAATAATAATGGTAATACAAGCTAATGTACAGCATGCAGTAATAAATAGTTCATCTTATCTGGTCTGGTACTATTCGAAATTTCCTGTGCATCATGCCAATTGGCAAAAACTGAAATGTACAGAGCCTTAAAATAAGTAACCTGAAGTGTACTTAGATCAGTCGAATAAATATCTCGCAATTACATTGTTATTCTTTGTAGTTTGTAAAATGTTTGTAAAAAAAAAACAGTAAACATTGCTGTATTGACACTTTCAAATATTTTCATTCAGGACCCAGCAATATGTTTGTATAAAATAGTCTCAACTGTATTTCAGCCAAAACATAACTATAAAAATAAAGTATGTTTTGTTCCAGAATACTTGTAGTAAGCCAAGATTTTTTTCTTCTTTATTCATTTCACCCAACTTTGGGGTACACTAAATCAATCACTTTTTAATGTTCTGTGCCTTCCTTGTAGCCCAGTATTGCTTCATTCGTTGTGATCTTGCTTTTCTTTCTTTGGAAAGAAATTGCTTGTCAGAAATTTGGATCGTTCGCTTGGATTTGACTTTGCCTTGGAACCGTTGCTTCTTCTCCTTGGTTATTGTTTTGGCTGTTCTGTCCATGAGCATAGTGTCAGTGATCTGCAGTTCTGTTATGTCTTTCTCCATTTCTCTAAACCAAAGTGGTTTGGCTCTTCTACTACGAAAGTAGTCAAATATTTTTTTGGTTAATCTATTTTTGTCCATTCAGAGGATGTACCCATAAAAATCAATTCTTTTTCTTATTGTGTCTGAAAGTTTCAGTATTTTGATAGTTTCATTATTGATGTGGAGTAATTGGTTGTTACGGAATTTGGGGCCTAAGATTTTTGTAATATCTTTCTTTCTTTGATCTCCAGCCTTTCAAGTGGGCCCTGGGTTGTGAGAGATAATGTTTCAGCTGCATATAAGGCTTCTGGTTTAATTACCGTATGATAATGCCTTATCTATGTATTCCAGGAGAGGGACTTCTTGTTGTATGTGTCCTTGGTAAGTTGGAAGGTTAATTCAACTTTATTTCTCCTCGATTCCATAGCTTTTTTCTCTAGGGCGTTCCAGCTGATCCATTCCACCTAGATATTTGAATTCTTTGACTATCTCAATGTATTGTTCTCCCACTTGAAGCTTTTTTGGTGCAAGATTTTTTTATTAAACCATGATGGACAAAATTCTATTATTGTGAATTATTCCACTGATACACTAATCAAATACGTACATATTTTGTGTAAGTCATGTTTTTTTTATGAACTTAACCAATTTTCTTTCTATATGATGGTTTTGTTGCATCGTAAACCTTCTGCGTCCTGTTCTCATGTAAACCTTCCATTAGTGAATTTTGATTCCAATTTTTTTTAACAATATATCATGTACAAATAAAAACTCGCAAAACTTTTGTTTGCAGTTGGAAGCTATGTCGTGTCCCACCTTCGTAACCTGCGAGCTTCAACCAATCCCGACAGAGAAGCGGCTAAACACTTTTTAGGGCAGATTATTCCGAAGAAGAAGTTCCCGTTTGATATCCGTAAGTTCTCGCAGAACAGGGAACTGTCTTACAGTTTGGATGCACTTAACATCGGAGCAGTAGGAGAGGCTAACACCATCTACTCGCAGAAATCTTATCTGCCACGTTTCGTTAACCTTAACCTCACTTCAAATATCTTTGGACATTCGTTTAATTTCTTAGAGGTAAGTCCTTAACCAAAACATATAGAGCCTTGAATAACCGTAATTCTTGGGACCGTTGGGACAACGAATGACAGGATGGATATTATAAATAGACCACCCATACTTTTGGCAATCAGTAAAAATAATATACTATACAAATTTTACATACATAGGTTTTTAATACAGTTTGACTAGTACCTGTTTACAGTTCTTAATGTTTTGACAAGAATTAATACAACATATGTGACAGCACCGTGCACGCTACTTAGAGTACTTGTATAAATGTTATGTGATCGACTTATACACTAAATGGTATTATCAGTAAGTAGTGTGAAAATGTCTGTTTTTCAATAGAAACATTCATGAACTCATTCGAAATTTGTTGACACTATTTGTAGTGAGTATCTCATTCGACTACATGAAGCATCGTTTACTTTTCGATAATCACTGTTTGCTTAAGATAAGTTGTGTCCAGTTACAGTGTTTTGTTTGGTCTAGAAGGTTACTTTTATTATTTACTATGGAAAACTGTTTAAAAATGTCAGATTAACAGAGTTAAGTTGACGGTTGATAGAAACTGACAGTTAATTAAGACTCTAATGTACTGCAACCATACACATCTTGCTGTTACATACCAATATGAAACGACAATTTTTTTTACGCTTCAGAAATACACGCTGCTTTTATTGGAAGTGCATAAAATCGGAAGGGCAAAAATGAAATTTCAGTGCCACGTTTGGCACTACTGTAGATCTATAAAATGTAAAGTGTTACTTATACGTGTAGACATTTGTTTTTTAAAAATATTCTATATGGTGTCAATGGGGATTTAAAAAATATGGTTCTTGCGCCCTTCACTAGTTTCAGTTCTAAAAAATAAAAATTTTCAAAAAGTCTGAAGAGTTTTAAAAGAATATTCATCAGATAATTTTTGTAAAGGTATTAATTATATTTTAGAATCAGTCAGTAATACTGTCTTCCTTTTTTTTTTTTTTTAATACTTCCTATGGCACATGATGTGTAATTTTATAATAATGTATAGCGACTGAGTTATAATATAAAACGGGGGAGTCCGTGCGAAATTTCATACTATGAAAATGTTAAGTAAATGAGTATGAGTATGTTGAGTAAATGTTAAGTAAATGCCTTTTAAATGAGATTAGTTGTTGTGGTGAGGGCGGTAGTTGGAAGGAAGGGAAAACATGTTTAAAAAGTAAATTGGAATGCACGATGGAAGGAGAAACCACAAATATATTTGTGTAAAAACAGTGTCCAAAACATGTGCTTGTTAGTTGAAATGCTTGCCCTGGCTTGTACGACAGGCAAGGATAGTAGACTATCAGTAAGGCTACATAACCTATAAATTTAATGACTTTTAAGTAAATATTGAAATTGTTCTAAACACGTTATGAAAAAAAGTGGTATTTGTAATGGCATTATCTATTCATGATTAATAACTTAGCTTCATAGTATATACAAAATATTGTCTGATTTGTGATGACGCGCATGTGCATGCAAGCTGCGAATCCATGATTCAGTTTTGTCTATGACAGTTAAAAGTGTTTTTTATGTTAAAAGTTTTAGTGTAAAATTGTTTTGCATTTTCAGAAGCCGGTTAAAAAATCTTTCAAAAGATACCTAATTTATGCCTGTACGAATAGTATATGCTGAGAAAAAGTGATATTAACTCGAGAAATAATATAAATGATGTCTTTAAATAAAAAAAAAAACACTTTCTTCACTAAAAGTAATCGATGAATTTTACAAATCAAACGAAACCCTAGCGTAAAGTTAAAACTTCATTTAGTTTTTTTTTTAATACCTTATATAATTTAATAATAAAAATTATATAAAAAGATGTTTTTGTTTCTTTTCATTCAACTTACAATATGTTTTTATTTGATTTGAAAATGAACTATAATATCTGCTGATATAGGTTGCAGCACGTGCTGAGAACTTGGAATATATTTTGGAGAAATACTTTGGACCTAAAGGAGAATATAAGGCAACACCCAATGAAGTCGTAGAAGATACAGCAGAGGCCAGCGAGAAGTTGTACAATAAATATCAGAAATCATTGAGGAACAAACGCTCGGTGTCGAAGCAACAAATCAATGATGTTGCCAAGAAGGTCAGTAGGGCAGGAATCAAGTAATGTATGATGCATTGGAATAATTTATTACTCATGTAACTAACATTTTTGTCTTTTTATTAGGTAAAGTTGGGAATCGATTATGAAGACCGAAGTGTTGATCTTGATTTGTCCTTGAAACTGTTCGGCGCTGAAGTTGGCTGGTTTATGCTGAATGGAGACAAATCAGCATCCGTAAATAAGTTTTTTGACAAAGTGTCAGGCCGTTTTGAAGACTCCATTGATAAGCTTAGAAATTTCAATGTAAGTTCTATGAACATTTTACAAATATGTTAGTTAGGTTAGATTTAAAATCTAGTTTTGCCATCATAATCTGCAAGTTCATGATTAATTTTTGTTAATTTCAAAGAAATTTAAAAGTTTAAAAGGAACTAACATTGGCATATTTCATTGCTGATTGGGGTGGTGAAATCAGAATTTCAAAAAGGGTAAGATAAAGAAAAATACTTTTGAAAAATCGCTTCTGTCATGTTAGCGGAACATCTGCATGCTACAATTATTTTTGTAAAGAAAAGAGCACAAGTTGTGACATTACTCTTTCGTAGTTGTATAAATAATTAGTTGTTTTTTTTAACCTCAACTGCAAATGTTAAAAGTTTTTCAAAATACACAATTTTTTTCAGTTTCATTGTTGGTTAAAATATGTAATATTTGCTGAACGCAGCTGTCTTGTCAGTATAGTAATTTTTCAATATTAATTTGTTTTTCTTTCACTTTTTTGGAAATCTAAGTCCATCAATGTAATCAGTTTTAAAGTATAAACTTTTAAATTAAATTGAAAATACAAAAATGTGAATCCAATGGCAGATATATGCGCTGACTTACTCAGGTTTTAATGCTGATTACAGTGGTGAAGTCATATTTTCAAAAAATCGTGATACAAAAGTCCTATGAATTTTATAAAATTTGCAATGGCTGCCAGTTTAGAATTATTACACTTATTTAGCTGTTTAATGAAATAACTGTTTAAGCTATTACCAAAGTCAATTTTTGCACCAAATTTGAATCTAGTAAACTAAAATTACAAACTCGAGTGCACATACACACACACACACACACACACACAATTTTTAAATTACCTGTGAACAATCAAAAATGTAAGAAACATTCAAGAGCTTTTCGTCTTTTCATTGTATTTGTATGCGAGTTTATTGACTATTTATAAAATTTGTTTGCAGGTGGATTACAAAAAAGCAAGGACATTCCTTGACGCAACCGTTACGTATCCAACAGTTCTGGGTTTAGCTCTCAAGGTCAAAGTGCTCGGAGGTAGTGCTGTAAATATCAAGATTGACTCCAAAATTGACATTAAGGAAATCATCCAGGCTATCAAGGACAGAAACACAGACTTAAACACTGACATCAAGCTGCAGATTATTCCAAGGTGAGTTGTTACTGCTCTGTGGTTTGCTGCTCCACTGCCTTCTTGTACTTAACGGTGTAGACTTAACGGTGTACTTCTTGTGTAGATGGTGTAGACGGTGTAGAAGGTGTGGACGGAATAGACGGTGAAGACAGTGTAGACGGTATAGACGGTGTAGACAGAGTAGACGGTGTATACAATGTAGACGGTGTAGTCGTTGTAGATGGTGTAGAGGGTGTAGACGGTGTAGGAACAGAGATATCTTATAGTATAGTTATATTATATGGAAAGACTTAGTAGGAAGGATAGACCTATCGTGCTCAATCATAGAATATGGTTTTAGTAGAATGTGCGGTTGTCGCCCTTCGCATAGCTATATTACACTAACGGCTTACTTTGTTTTTCACTATAGTAAATTCTTAAAATTCGTAGATATAACTTTGCAAGTTTTACTTATTCGTAAAGTAAGAAATGAAGAAAAACTTAAAATTCAAGAAAACAAAAAAATTTCTACACAAATCGGCTACTTAGAGTATATAAGGTATGGCAATTAATAACAGGATTGGTGCTACAAAACACTCTATTACACTACAAAGAGTATTCCCTTCAATGCACTCCCTTTACTGAGACCTACAATTCTTCATACAAATTTTCCAGTGTTCAAAGCTGGAAGTCCAGCAGGAATGTTCCAGGAAGTCTGGAAGCAGTGCTGGAAATGCCTGCACAAGTGTTTAAGTGCCAATAAGACTCGTTTTGTTCTGGAAGAAAATGCAATCGAACTTTTCTTTCTAAAAGATAATGTACAGCATAACATTAGGTTTAAAGATAACAGACTTAGGTCATCGCTTGTGCTGTGTACCAATATTAATGATCTTGAGCCGATACTAACTTAAAGATAAAAACCAGTTGCTTGTTTTCTGGCTAGCTAATAACGATGAACTTGTAACTACTTTTTGTTTCTTGTTAATAGCTTTATTCATAAGTTAAAAGAATACTAATCATCTGGAAAAAAATAGTCTTTCATTCGTATAAAAACCTCTGGATTTACATGGGAAGATGGGCAATAATTTCAAATTTACTATTTTTGGAGGTTTCCGCAAAAGTTCATGGATTACTGTACACATTTGTATGCATAAAAGTAGCAAGAACTATGTGATCTTTCGAAAGTTCATAATTAAAATGGCTTATTTAATATTTTTGAATCCGCTCTGTCTGTTTGTTCATCTGTATAATCTGTCAATACGTTTATGAAGTGTCTGTTTTTAAATATGTAATTACAGTAGGTCCCCGTTAATCCGACCTCGGATGGTCCGACTCCCTGCTTGGTCCGACCGTACCTTTGTTGGTGATTGTTTACTTTGAAAGGTCATTGCTCTGATAACTTGCCAGTGACTCAGAATCAGTGAAATGATCTAGTGAGCTGTTGACATTTGTACCTTGCAGTTGCACGTTACGGTTGCTAAAGTTATTTTTAAAATCCGTGAGTGTTACTGTATTGTACAACGGAAGAAGAATCAACGGACAATCAAATCATTTAATTGGTAACGAACCAATGACGACGATGAAGAAATCGAACCGACAACACGAGTTTCACACGTAGACGCGAAAAATGCATTTGATATTGTTCTAAAATACATTGAAGAAATTCTAGTTCAACACCAATGAACGTTTTATGAGTTAGAAAATGGAAGAACGTGACAGAAAATTTAAGGTTATCATCGACGAGGCAAAAAACTACCGACTTTTTTCGACTAGCACAAGATGACTAAATTGTTAGCACAACTTCTCAAGTTTATTTTCAGTTTGACTTTACTCAAGTTTATTTTTAGTGTGATTTAATTTATGTTTGTTATAACCAGTACGTCTCTAACAGTAGACCTGTATGTAGTCCTGCAGTATTTTCATTAGAAACTAAGAGTTTTACTACGTTTTTGTGTGAATACAAGTGTCCCATTGATTTTTGCTTTCTGACCATGCTCCCGGTCCCGTTAGTGACGGATTAGCGAGCTTCTACTGTATTATAAAATTTATAAATGGTATCAGCATAGATATACTAAGTAAACTTTACTCAATTTTTCTTTTATTTTGTTGTTTTCAGCGCTG
This sequence comes from Callitettix versicolor, assembly GCA_022606455.1. Lineage (NCBI taxonomy): Eukaryota > Metazoa > Arthropoda > Insecta > Hemiptera > Cercopidae > Callitettix > Callitettix versicolor. The sequence continues at coordinate 85,863,375 of CM040183.1, read as the reverse complement.
CCATAGAACTGACCTCTTTGATCGCCATAGACGCTGACATTATACAATCAGGAGTAAAAGGATCCGCAAACATTCATTCTTCAACCGGTACTGACATTACTTTGCGCATTTTGGATGGTTCAGGTGTAGACCTGAAAGTTGGACTCCCTGTGAAAAATCAAGAACTGGTTTCATTCAAATCTAATGTCGTTAGCGTTGTTAGGGAGAGAGGACATCCAGAGAGTAGAACTAAAATATCATTTGACACTAAAAGGTAAATTTTATTTAATAGTTTACTTATTTATTTATGATACAGTTTTAAAACTAATTTCTCTGTGAATGCTCTTGCAACTTATAATGGTGATAATTCTTCTTCTATTATTGCTGTTTATTTGGATTTTTGTCGTTATTTGTGTATGTGAAAACAATACGTGACGTGACGAGAATATAGATCAACTCTAGTTCTCACGTGCCTAACTTTAAAAAATGAACCTTACAACTAAAGGCTAGATGCTTCTGTCTGTGTACTACTAAATACTAAAATCTATAAACAAATGCTCAAGGCTGATAGTTGTTGAAAAACTAGACTTTCGTGTAAACAGTGAAACTACAAATCACCAAAAAAAGTGAAATAATTACTGACTTTGTGCAGCTTTATTTGTTTTCTTTATAAATTTTGGTTCTTCTAATTATGTGTGTCTTAGTTTTATTTTTTGCTTGTAATATGAAATAACTAGAATGGTCTCTACATTGAAATTGTCTCAAAAAATCTATGCCTTATTATGTCTTATTTTCGCACAGGTCAAACTATGGCGGTTGCTTTGATCAGCTGAGTTCATTCGTAGGCTTGACTTTCTGCGGAGAAATCAGCATTCCTGAGAAAGCTGGGTTAACGTTCTTAAGCCCGGCATACGGTCCAAGTTCAGTGGTTCTGCGGCTGGAGAAGGAGGATGAGTCTTTATCCAGTTATCATTTCAAGGCTTATTATAATGACAAAGGTAATAATGTGATTCTAATCTTATTAAATCTATTGGGTACTAATTTTTTCCCTTCTGACAGTAAACACTGTTTTATAATTTTCCATTAATAAGTGTATGCAAAAAAAAATGCTTGTAATTTTTTAAAACATCATAACTAAATATACAAATACACAAAGTTATAAAAAAACTGAAAAGGACACTATAACAGAAGATATTCACTGCAGTCCTTATAATTTAAAATGCAGAAAATTTAATGAGGTACAGTCTTGCAAATTCAGCTTAATATGGACTGAAACAGTGCTAGTTTTTTTGAAATCGGGAATCAGGTTTAGAATAAGAAAAACCTGATTTATATTTTAAATCAGGTATATTTAAATTTATTTATATATTTTTAAATTATAAATTTTTATTTTTTTAATTTATATATTTTTTAATTTTATTTTTTTAAAATATTATATTTTTTTAATTTATTTTTAAGTTTAAAAACGAATGCATACAGTAATCATTACAGATTTCACAAATTAGGGAAAGTAACAATACAGTTATACGAAAGAAAGGTGGAGTATAATGGGATAGAATAATCATACAGTGTACAGCTAAATCTTGAGATCAACAATGCATACCAGCAAAATGTTAAATATTGACAGCTGAGTCACAATTGTATCAACAGTACATAACAATTTTGAAGGCACTGCAATTTTGAAGTTGCTGGAAATTCCTTATTGCCAGATGGCAACTTTCATTCTATCTAGATTTTTCCTTTATGTGCTTTCTTCAAGCTCAGATTGTATTACTCATTGTACATTTTTAATATTTTGTTTCTGTAAAGATTTTTCTTTCAAACTAACAGTGTAATACAGTAAGTATATTTTTTTTCAAATAGTCGAAATACTTAGAATTTCCTGCAGCAGTTGCCAAGCAATCCAGATTGTCACGTTTTCAAGACTCTACTGTAATTATTAAATATTTTTTAAATTTTATTAAAATAATATTATAATTTCAACAGTACAGTATTATTCCTACCCTTTAGACATAACTCTTCAACAAAAAGCATGATTTATAATAAAAAAAGCCAATAATTTCTTAAAATTATAATCTTGAATTGGATTTTCATCTTTTAAGTTTCCTTGGACAATTGTGACAAAGCCAGTTCTTGGAATATAGGCACAGATGATAGTCCCTAGGGGACCATCATCCCCCTACATTATGCAGTTTGATATGCACTGATTTGAAAATACAGTTTCGGTTTTTTTATCAGTATTATCGGTGCTGGCACCTCAGCATTATGAACCTATCAGTATTTAGTCCAGAGATAAAATAACAAGACAGGAGATAGCTCAGAGATAAAACAATATGAACTGGAGGCACTGTGATTAAAAATTGATACTAAAACACAGATCAATGCAATTCATCAGCTGTCATAGCGTATCGAATTGAGGTGGACGTTTCTGCTATTTTTACGAAACGTCAACAAACTGTTGAGGAAAAAAGCTGCTTTTTAAAACAGTTGGAAAAAAACAAGTTTAGAAAACTGAAACTCAGAGTTGTATTAGCAGCTAAAACATAAAGCACATACTTTCAGTTTTCTAAGACTACTTTTTCTTTCCCATTACCACCATGTCCTTAAATTGTTTTGGAGTGTAAAACATTTAGAAAGGATAAAAATAATTCTTATAAGTGTAGTAATAATTAAATTACATTCTCAAAATATAATAATTATGTATGCCATTTTATATTTACAAAATGCAATGAATTTGTAATAGAAGCATTCTTTTTTTTTTACTTAAAAATTAAATAGTCCTTTGCATATTTACCAAAATGCAAATGTTTTAGAATATTTTTAGTTGATTAAAAAATATTGATGATTGATAATAAATATAAAAAATATGTTTAAATAAAATTAGGCTCTGTATCTACAAAATGTGAGAGGTTGTTACTACAACTCGCAACAAAATAGAGATAAACGTTGTCTTTGACCAAACAGTTTTTACTTCCCTACAAGCAACAAGCAACTTTGGAATAAAGGGAAAAAGCATAAAAGCAGGTAGAAGAAAAGCAGTTAGCAGGCAAACAGCAGGAAAACAGTTTTAGCGCCTGCAGCAATGTTCAAATAGAATAGTCCATTCCTTGTTTAACAAATCATGAACCAGTCCAAATCAAACTGCTTGTTTCTGTTTGAAAAAGCAGTTTGTTTGTCGTTTATAGAAAAGCAGTTTTTTTTAACAGTTTGGTGTTTTCTGCCCCACCATTAGTATCGAACATCTAATCTTCAACGCATTAATCTTTATTCTTTGATTATATCAGCGCAGATTTAATTAATCTTTATTCTTTGATTCTTATTTTGAAAAATCCTGATGGTTATTTCTTTTTATGAAGTGCAGTAGGCCTGATAGTTATTTTTCCTTTTTCTAGTGCTTATCAGTTTAACATAGCAATTTAAGCTTTATTGGCAGCCAATCTGAAAATACTTGTTGCTGTCTGTATTTGTAACAAATTTGTTCTTTCCTTAAATTGATGTTTGTAATTTTAAATTTCAAGTTATTTTAGCGGCAAAGTACAACACAGTTGTGATAAATGTACACGATAATCTATTGTTTTTTATTGACTCATATTTCATCCACAAAAGTGCTCATTTTTCTTATATTATACAGTTTTTTAGCGCAGTTTCACTTTGCGCTTGTATATTCGAAAATTGATTATGAGCAGTAAGTATGGGATCACTGCTTATTATTATTTTTTAAGAATGGATAAAACGTGTAGTTTTTATTTTATAGATCCTAATGCAAGATCATTCGAACTGCTCTTGGACACTCCAAACTCGAAATCTGACAGAAAACTTTCACTTACCATCAAAGGAAGCAACGAACCAAGGAAAGAGCTTTCCATAGTAGCCGTTTCTCCTTGGAAGAGAGTTTCTATAGAAGGTATTCTCTATTAATTTTCATTGTGCTAGTATATTATTTTTTAAAATTTATATTACTTTTTCACTTCTAATTCCATTTACTAAAATAATTTAAGAATATAATTTATTATATTCCATAATTTTTCAATAAATGTAAAGAATATATAATAATCATTTTTTTTACTTTAAGGAAAAACATGTTTTCATATTCAAATGTTTGTGAGTGTGTTTTTTAAATTTAGTTACATTTTGCTAATTTATTTCTATCGTGTAGGTAAAACAACTGAATACCACAATTTTTTCGTTGTTTTTTTTTAAATATCTTACAAAAACCAATTGCAATAAATTAAATGTATATTTAAAAATATACCTTCTTAAAGAACCTTATTATTAATAAAATGTATACAACTATTATCCAGAAAGAAATTAAGTAGGAAAAAAGAATACATCAGAAGTAGAAATAATTGTTTTCTCTCAGTGTATTACATTGAGTCAAAACAATTGTATGTGAAACAACATGTATGTGAAATGTTGGATTCGATTTTTGACAGTAATGTCAAAACCCATCGTCTTGAAAAGAAAAATTTTAACTTAATCACAGTTCAGCTGCAGCACTTTATGTTTTCAGTAAATTATTGCAGTGAACTCGTTGTCGCTTGCATCGTGTTATTCGTAATAAATATCTGTTTTCCAGGTTTTGTTACCGATACAGACACTGAACAATCACTCACTGCTAAACTGGTTAACGACAATCAAGTATACTCTCTGAAAGTAGGAGCAGAAGTATCGGGAGATGCGAACCGTAAGAAGTATGAACCTTTGCTGGAATACAAAGAACCAGAAGGAGGCAAACAATGGAGTTTGGTTGGACGTAAGGGAGGAGTCAAAGGGAAAACGCAGCAATCACTGGGCGTTACTGGTAAGCTTGTGTGATGCTTATCTTGGCCACTTTTGGATATATAGTATATTCCTTATATATATTATTATTTGCGTATAGACCCTGTTGGTTCATGCAAAGCACTCCGACTCATGTCTTGTTATTTCTAATCCTCCACACCTTTCTCATCCTGTCCCCATGGATCCTTTTCCGTTCCTCCGTCCATTTTACCCCTGCTCTCTTTGGGATTTCATTCTCTGGGACCTTCCAACCGAGCATCTTTCTCCTATATGCGTGCCTGTCTTCAATGTCTGTTGAGTCTATTTCTGCGTCATGTAGGTCTATTCTGACTTGTACGATCCACGACGTTGTTGATTTGACTCCTTGTATATACTTAAGGATTTTGTTGGCAAGTCTCATTGTTATATATATATATATATATATATATATATATATATATATATATAATTTATATAAAATTATAAAATATTATAATATTATGTCTTGATGAAAGCATCAAAATATTATGCTGAATCTGTAAATATGAAATTCAGTTGATAGTTTCATTTTGTAATAAAAAAAAAAAGATTTTCGAAAACTTCAACCCCTAATGAAATAAAAAATTGATATAAAAGTTCATTTGGGGAAAAACAACACGCCAAGATCTTGTTTGAAAAAAGTTTGACTATACTGTATTATTTACTTTACTTGTTATAGGAGCTGTGATAGTAGAGAAACGACCGGGCTCGAAATATCGCAAATACGAATTGAAGTCTGTCACCGTCACCACACAGTATACCAAATTCACGCTGGACGGAGATGTCACAATTGATAAGAACTCATTGGAATCAGATTTGAGTATTTCGCAGGACAAAAATGTAATCAAGTTTAATTCTAAACTGCAGTGCACTGGAAACAAATACGTTGCTGAAGTCGACTTTGTGCCGCAACAGCAGAAAGAGCTCGGCGTCAGTTTCAAATGGAATTTCGAAAGAGAAAAACACAAGGTATGTAATAATGCACAGTTTATTTCATATAATTATATTGACTAATAATGATCTATTTATGTGAAATAGATCATTGAAAAAACAGTTTGTAAGATCGTAAATAACTTGAAAATCTCACCAAAAAAATTAATGATAAATTTATTTATATTCAACTTCTAAACAAAATATTTTATATTTGTTAAGGCTAAAACAGATTATTGCAATAAATACTAGTAATTTTTGTATGTATAAATTTAGGTTGAATTTTTTTTTGTGTGTTTAACGTCTGACTATTGTGCACACTTGGGTTACGCTGTGCGGATCTTGCGAGTAGAGTTATTTTTAGTTTTGCATTATTTTTTTGTTCGTCGATATGGAAATTGACCAATTCACTAAACAACGATTTAACATCAAGTTTTTGGTAAAGCTTGGTAAAAATTACCAAGAAATTGCTGAAATGTTGAGAGTTATTTATGGTGATAATGCTATGAAGAAAACAGCCATTTTCAAGTGGATTAAGCGCTTTAAAGAAGGTTGAGAAGACGCCACGGATGATGCAAGAATTGGACGACCTTCAACCTCTTATGTGCATGAAAACATTGATCATGTGCAGCGTCTTGTCCTTACTGATCGCCGAAAAACTGTCCGAATGATAGCTGAAGAACTAAATTTAGGAAAATCAACAGTGCACACAATCTTAACCGAGCATTTGGGCTTAAGAAAGGTTTGTGCGAAAATCGTGCCAAAACTGCTGACTCCGCATCAAAAGTTGAGAAGAGTCGAATGTGTTACTGACTGGAAAAATTCCATGGAAAATGATGTTGGATTCTTAAATAGGGTTATCACTGGTGATGAATCGTGGTTTTTCGAGTATGACCCCGAATCGAAATCGCAAAGCATGGAGTGGAAAGCAACTGGTGAAGCTCGAACAAAAAAATCAAGGAAAAGCCGATCAAAAATCAAAGTCATGCTCCTGGTTTTCTTTGATATCAAAGGTGTTGTTCATCATGAATTCCTTCCTGAGGAAAAAACGGTAAATTCTGAGTTCTACCTTAACATTCTCAAGCGTTTGAGAGATCGAGTGTGTCGTGTGCGACCACATTTGACTCAAAACGATGAATGGATTCTTCATCAAGACAATGCACCCGCACATTCGGCTTTGATTGTTCGCCAGTTTCTGGCTAAAAATTCAATCACTGTCCTTGATCATCCCCCTTATTCACTGGACCTCGCCCCCTGCGACTTTTTTCTATTCCCTAAATGCAAAAATGTGATGAGGGGACAGCATTGGGAAGATGTGGACACAATAAAACAAAAAACGACAAGGAGACTGAAAAGCCTGACTTCCGAGGACTTCCAAGGGTGCTTTGAAGAGTGGAAAAGAAGATGGGATAAGTGCATAGCAGTGAATGGAGAGTATTTTGAAGGGGACAAAATCAATGTAGATGAAATTTTGTAAAATAAAGTTTTTATGACCTTAGTTCACGTATTTATTGGACAAACCTCGTATGAAAGGAATGACTCAAATGGTTGTGTACTTGTTATGAATGATCATGTAAAGTTGTTACTTAATTAACCACATCTCTATCGTTGGCCAGGTCCCCTATTAATGGGTGGATTACATGCCAACACCAGGTAAGATGGGACAACCTTCATGGGCATTCCCATAGTATACGTCTCTTATGCAAAGTTCCTTCTGGAGGAATTAAAGGGGCAGCAGATGTCCTGGGCAGAGCACAACTCAGGAGGATCATGGGGCTCATAACAGGGCATTGTGGTCTGAGGGTGCACATGAACAGGATAGGTGTGTACCACGGAGAAACGGTGTATAGATAGTGCAGGAAGGAGGAGGAAACTGCAGGTCACATAATTTATGATTTTGAGGCTCTTGCTAGTAGGAGTCTAGAGGTTTTTGGTTTCCAAGACCCTAGGAATCCTCAGCAGAATGAGTTAGTCAGTGGGTTTTTGGAACTTTTTAAGGGCACAAATCTGATGAACTAGGTATTTTAAGAGGTAAGTTGCACAATAGGTCAGTTGATCGCAGTGCCTGGGGTTGAATAAATCCCTTCCTCTAGAATCTAATCTAATCTAATCTAATTCAACTTTCTGTTGAGGCTATATTAAAATTATAATGTTTTCTTTTTTAGTTGGAGAACAACCTAATCCTAGTCCACGGCCCAGACTTGAACAGTAAAGAAGCAAGGTTTACTCTGTCGCAGTCCTTGGACTACCATTATGAATCATTAAAAAATTTCGAATTTGAAACTAAGAATTCATGTAAGCATTGGTATCTTTTGAATTTTTGAATGGAATACAGTTTTGTTTAATTATTTAAGTTAAAATTATGGGTAGATTTTCGGTTACAAAGGTGGTAGATTCGAGTCTGGTCAGTTGTGCTATCAGTTTGTGATTCGAAAATCACATAAAGCCTGCGATCTCCAGTTGCATGATTGAAAGGATTTGTCAGTCTCACTTCACTTAAGTAATACATATACAAAAAAAAAAATACAAAAGTTTATTAAAAAAACAAAATATAAATTACACAACTACTTTAATAGTGTGAAATCCAAATCCAGAAATTACGAGACACAAAGGTGACGAAAACAAATTACAGTCTCCATGCATGACCCTAAGTGAACGAAATATATGTGGACAGATGGCCAAGTCTTCTCACAACAACCCTAACTACAACTAAAAGTTTACCTATTTGAGCTCAAATCGACTCACCGGAAAAAAAATTTTTTAAAAATCAAATCGACTCAAAGATTATAGGAAATTTAATGATCTGAACTGTTTTTGGGTCCGTGAGCGATGTCTCTGCAAGGCAATGTCTAAGCATTAATCTTAATTTGGATCAGTCTGTTATTTCATCAAAATAACCTAGGATTGTTGAGTATTAATAATATGATTTTTAAATGTTTTTACACTAAAAACTGAATAAGGCAATCTATTATAAAACCACGTTATTGAAAGTACTTATTATTAAGAATTAAAATGTAATTTTAATAAGTAGTTTTGAAAATTGTAAAGAGTACAGCCAAAGAGTAAACACTATTGACAAAGATTTAAAAAAAATATAAAAATTTTGATGTACTGCCTGTTGTTATTAACAACGGGGTGTGTAGACAGTAATTTAGATAAAAACTAAGAGAAGAATTAGGTCATGGACAGGAGAACCAGATCATTTGGTAGCCAACTGGACATTGCGAAGTGACTGGTATTTCAAAGAGACATTCCAGCAATGTGATGAAGGAGCAACAGATAGGTTTTGGGGTGATTAGACAGTTTTATATACACTGCTTTCCTTTTTTTTTGGGACACGAGTTTTCAGTAATGGTGTTGAAACATCATTTCAGAAAATGTTTAGAGTCTGGTAATACAGTAATGTTCTTTCTTTGGTTGTAATCAAGTATAGAAGTTGCCAAATGAATATAAGAATATTAAACAAGGTTTTTGAATCACTATTGATAATTTATCAAAGAACCCCAATAAGGAGAGTCCTAAATCCTAACAAATGTTGCATCGACCAGGAATCAAACCTAGATTGTCTGAATGGCAGGCAAACCACTGATGCACACCAGTTTTTAAATGTTTTTACACTAATAACTGAGAAAGACAATCTATTATAAAACCATGTTGATGGATGCACTTGGCTTGTTTTAAAAAATTCATTTTACAATACACTATATCTTCAAATACTCTACATAACAGATAATGTTAATTATTTTTTATAAAGATACACTGTATATCTTTTCTTAAACCAGTTCGATTAGAAGCTTAGAATTAGTACATAAAGTAGAATCCAAATGCTAGAGAAAAATATTGCTTCATATTTCAGTTAAAATAATCACTAATAATTTATTGTTAATATTTTCTTCGCTCACTAACAGTCTGGCGTTTTGTTTCAGTATCCTACCCTCTTTTTAATGTAGTGGGTAAATTTGATATAGAATTGTCGCCCAAGGAAATCGAATTGGAATTTAAAGCCGGCTACGATAAAATCAGTGCCCAAACTAAACTGGAAGCAAAAACTGGAATCAAGCAAGTCGGAGACTACAACATCGACTTTTCTGTAAGTAACAAATACCAAGTATATCTCTGTTACTTGCATACCCTAATGTAATAGCCTATAATATTGCATAATTATTTTGTTTTAGGCCAAACTATCAGAAAATAGTGTCCAACTGACAGCTAAACGCGATATCATATCCGACGTAAAGTCAAAGTTCACTAACTCCTTGGAACTGAAACCTGGCGGCAAATATCAACTGAACGCTATCGTTGTGTATGACATTAAAGGAAAAGATATTAACCAAGCTATTGACGCAGAGCTGACAGTTCCGTTTGATCCTAAAAATATCAAGTAAGTTATTCAGATGTGCATAGTACGTGACATTTTATTAAGCAATCAGACGTTAGATATAGGCCTGTAGTTAACTTGACAGCATAATCGTAAATAATTAACTGGATAAGTGATGACCATTATACTGAAGGACGTTTAATAAAAACTGAGCTAAATTTAATCAAAGTCATTAAATATGTTTATGACAAAATGTCAATTCTGCTTTCTCGCATAATTTTAAATTAAATAAATTTGAATTGCCTGTACCAAGAACATTTAGCTTATATTTCTGAGCAGATAGCCTTTATTTCAGAACAGATGGCCTATATTTCATAGCAGATAGCCTGCATCTCAGACACTATTTACAATATTTCAGAACAGGTGATAACTTCTATCTTAGAACAGATAGCCTATGCTAGATATTAGAACAAATATGGTAGCGAATTTTTCAGAACAGGTCATCCATATCATAGAACAACTCACCAGTTTTTTTTTTTAAATAGTAAACATGTATTTCAGAAAAGATAACTAAAAGGTTAGGTTATATTAGGTTAGGTTATGGTTATATTATATCATTTTGCTTGTGGCAGTACTTATAAATAGTTATGTATTTCAGATTGAACGCTGAACTCAAAAACAACAAAGCTGAAAGTTCCGTTGTGTTTATTCTGATCGGAGCAAACAAACCAATTGTCGAAGTGAAGGGATCCATAGAGAAATCTAACAAACCTGAAGGCAACTTCAAAGTGTACATACCTGATTATATTGAGAGTTCTGGATCTTACAAATTTGATGGTCACAAAGGCTTAGGATCGTTCAGTGTGGAGTTGCCCAGGTTAAACAGACAGGTAACTATTTTAATGAACGTTATAAAGTTGTAAGTTTATGTAGAGCAAGTGATTTTAGGAGGTATCATGTAATTAAAACCAATTGAAAGATAAAGTCAAGTAATTTAGTTGTTTACTATTTATTAAATATGCCTAATTTTAATTAATTCGCTTAACTTGATTGCAGGTTGACGGTAAAGGAGAAGTGTATATAACTTCGTCTAATTACAAAGGGTTTGCTGAGCTTAACTGGGACAAGAAGAATCCTTCTAATAAATTCAGAATTGAAACTGATACTGATTATTCAGAAAACTCTCTTGATTCCAAGTAAGCAATATTTGGTAATTTATATTTTTCTAAACTAAACCAACAAGAGGTTTGTTTTTTGTTGATTAAAAATTTTAAATCACCATACACGATGTATCAAAAACGTTTACCGTATTGTTGACTAAAAATTTATGTTTTAGGAACTCTTTGCAAGTTTTCGACTACAAGGTCTTGGTTAACGCAAAAGGTAAATTGGAAGGGAAATATACCGACGGAACTTTATCAGGAGAAACAGAAATAGGCTTACCCAGTGGACGGTTCATTGTTTTCAAAGGGAACCGTAAAATTCATTTGAAACCGGGTGATAATGAAATAGAAGCTACGTATGAACTCTGTCATTATGAAACCAAAGGAGCTCAGCCACAAAAACTGGTGTTTAAACTTGCTGGCAAAAATATTGATCCGAAAAGAGTAATTTTCGATGGACAAGCCGACTTACTGTATACTTCTCCTAAACAGGAGAGTGTTGTTTTACATGTAGCTGGAAACAAGACTCCCAAAGGAGATAATTGGATTATAGCTGGAGAGGTAAGAGCAACTAAATAGTTAACTTTTGGTTAGTTGATTGACAAAGCAAATATAGGCTCTGTATGAATGCAGATAATTTGGGACTTTGGATTTAGTGATAATTGCACAATCCAAAACATTCCAGTCAAAGCACAGTACTCTACTGTATTCTTTTTACAAGTAAGTCTAATAAAGTATTTTTAGAAATCATATTTTTGTCATATTTGAAGACACTGTGAATATGAAAATTGCAAATTTCATACGTCACCTGTGCCTGGATGGTCTATATATCTGTTTACAGTACAGTGGTACCTCGCGATACGATCTTAATCCGTTCCTGGACCGGGATCGTATCGTAAAAAAATCGTATCTTGAAGATCGCTGATTTGCATCGCCTCCAATGCCTTCAAGTCGTCAGTGTTGAGCTCCTCCTTGTGCTCGTCGAGTAGGTTGTCAATGTCAGCCTCATCGACAACAAGCCCCAAAGACTTTGACAGAGAAATAATCTCCTCCAATGAAGCAGGATCATCCACAGCTTCATCTTCAGTAGGGATTTCGAAACCCTCAAAGTCTCGTTCTGCAACCACAGCTGCCCAGAATTTCCTCCATGCTGAGTTCAAGGTGCGCCTTGAGACCTCACCCCATGCCTTTTCTATGATTTTTAAACAATGGACAATGTCGTAGTGACTCTTCCAAAACTCACGGAGTGTGAGTTGCGTGTTCTCTGTCATTTCGAAGCATCGTTTGAAAAGGTGCTTCATGTAAAGCTTCTTAAAATTAGCAATGACTTGCTGGTCCATAGGTTGGAGGATGGAAGTGGTGTTTGGTGGCAGATAGAGCACTTTGATGAAGTCGAAGTCGGGATGTATCTGTTCTTCAAGGCCAGGAGAATGAGCAGGGGCATTGTCGAGCACAAGGAGGCATTTTAGAGGAAGACCATTCTTCTCTAAATATTTTTTCACTGCAGGTCCGAAGCAGCAAATAACCCACTCAACAAATAAAAGCCTCGTGACGTATAAAAGCTTGAATAGTGACGTATTGAGGCTTGCTTAGTGACGCGTGAGGTTTGCCCGTAGCACGCCAACTTCAAAACAATTTCAAGCGGCAAGAGATATTGGGATCGTTTCGCGAGCACGAATATTTGCAATATTACACTTCGTATCTTGAACACATCGTATCGTGAACCCATCGTATCGTGAGGTCCTACTGTATATGATTGAACAATAGGTTAAAATTTACGCAATAATGTGTTAACTAATGACTTATTCTTCTAGGGTTCTGTTTCTGGATCAATCCTTAAAGCAGTTAATGTAAAATTCAACTCTGAAGTGTCCGACTCATTACTGAAAGGTGAAATTTCCAATGAAAGTCAGCTGCCTCCAGCCCAATATCATCTTACAGTGAGCGATTCAAATTCAGGAGTTAGCGTCACTATCAACGGTAAAGCTAACGGATACCAATTCAGCAATGATATTGATCTGACTTTACCTGCTGACTCACCCATCAAGACATTTAAATGGTCAAGCGTTAACTTTCTCAAGTACAAACCTCCACAAGGACAGTTCCAACAGGTAACCATTTAAAATATAATATTACTTAACTATGTGTTTTTCCCTTTGTTCAAAGAAAATACTTTACGTGATTGGTATTTCTATTTATTGATTGAAACCAACCCAGCAACTTCCACTTAGGACAGAAGCTGGGCTCCTATTCTTTACAACCAATTTCAAAAACCAAATTCCCGTCAGTGGTCTATCTACACACCTTGTAAAGGCTACTGCGGTTTTGAAACTCTATCGTTTCATCTTCAGGCCATGATACAAAATGTTAAATCCCTCTGTCGAGGTCGTCACAAAGTCAAACAAAATATTAAAAATATAAGTCACAAGCACTGGGCACAATTACACAATTAAAATATGTATGATGAAATTTGGTTTGGCTACCAATTGGTTGGTATGTCAAACCAAATTTCAACGTATGTATTTTAATGTAATTGTGCTCAGTGTTTGTGATGTATGCTTTTAATGTTTTGTTTGACTTTTTGACGACCTCAACAGAGGGATTTAACATTTTGTATCACAGTCTGAAAATGAAACGATAGTTTCAAAACCGCGGTAGACTTTATGAGGTAAGTAAACAGACCACTGATGGGAAGAATAGGTCATAATCCTAATTACTTAAATATGTTGCAGTAATCCTAATTACTAAATATAATCCAGTGGCTGTGTTGCAATAATGAATATTAAAATCACTGGATTTGTTGTGTATGTACGTTCTAGGCTAACAAATAAGTAGTTCTCAAAAATAATTTCAGTAGTTACTGGCTGACACGTTCCACTTAGTTTTAAATTACCAGAAATCCTAGAAACAGTGACACTACGAACTAAAACTTGCGTGTTATCCGAAACTGAATAATCATTTAAATATTTTTCTTGTAAGTACTTCGATAGTTTGTTGATATACACTGATACTTTATCAAAATAGTTTAATAAATTGTCAAAATATTTCAATACTTTGTCAAAGTACTTGGCCAATTTTCAAGGTATAATTTATTAAGTTGTTTTTTAAATAAAGTCCATTGCAAATGAATTTTTAAATTGAGTGTACTCATTGGGTAGAGTACACAAGTGGATTTGCAGCATGCGCTGCACACATGCTAACGTAGTTGTAGCCAAGTTATTTGTCATACTGTACAGTACAAGCTTATAATGTATATTTATCGGCTAATGTAATGTGAGAAGCTGAGATTTTCTTAAGCTTATAATGTATATTTATCGGCTAATATAATGTGAGAAGCTGAGATTTTCTTAAGCTTATAATGTATATTTATCGGCTAATGTAATGTGAGAAGCTGAGATTTTCTTAAGCTTGTAATGTATATTTATCGGCTAATGTAATGTGAGAAGCTGAGATTTTCTTAAGCTTATAATGTATATTTATCGGCTAATGTAATGTGAGAAGCTGAGATTTTCTTAAGCTTATAATGTATATTTATCGGCTAATGTAATGCGAGAAGCTGAGATTTTCTTAAGCTTATAATGTATATTTATCGGCTAATGTAATGCGAGAAGCTGAGATTTTCTTGTGAGATATGTATTGTCTCAGTGCAGTGAGTGACAGTAATTGTATGAAAACAAACCATACTATTCAAGAAAGGATGAGCAAATGTATTATCTCAAACTGGTCTTCTGTACTTACAGACGATTTGATACATTCAGTTGGCATACAGAAAATTAGAGTAATTTAATCATTTTTCGTAAAGGTCAGACCTTTTGCTAAGTAATTAACATGTTTTTCATTACACAGAAAAAGTAATCAAATGCCTGTGGTTATGTCCCAGAAGAAGGTTTACAAAACTTGTACATTATGACGCAGGTTTGAAAGAAATGTGGATAATAAATCGAATGAATATTTAAAAAATCAACCTTTGTGTAAATAATTACATTCGAATTAACTATTTAATAACACTGTTTAACTATTAAACCTGATTATACTTGTATTTGTGTTTTTTAAACCATATATATTTTTTAATCTTTGGTTAAGGAAAAAAATTTTTTTATTTTTAAAAAGTAGATAAAAATGTACTTTAGTTAGCCTCCTGAACTAAAGGGTACAAGTGGGAGTTCATGTACAGTTTAAAAAATCGAGTTCTTTTATATATATATATATATATATATATATATATATATATATATATATATATATATATATATATATCAATATTTTAATTATCACTACTGTTCACAGGTGAAATATTACAACACTATCACGTGGAATGAAAACAAATTTGTCAAATTAAACGTTGAAGCAAACGAAGAAGCCAAGGGTGCCAGTGGTAAGTTGGAATGGGAAAGCCACTTGGCGTCAATACGTACATTGACAGGGAGACTAGTGGAAGAAACGGTAGGGGAATATACTGTCATTGACCTTGACGGTGCTTTAACTTATGAAGGAAAAACTGCTGACGGTAATGTGAAAGTCAAATACAATCGGGACGAGACCATCTTTAATGCTTATGTCGAAGCTAATGTTCCTGATAAAGGAAAGTTCACAGCTGATTTGAAACATGAGGTATGTTTATTTATTGTTAAAATTTTCAGTGGTATGTACATCAGCGGGTGAGCAAAATGTACATAATGTTCTAGGCTCCCAAAAGAAGTTTTTAATATACTGGGTAATTGTACCTAACCTACTAAAACATGTATTTTTTTCAGTTACAATTTTGTTTTGGTTATATTGTTTTTTAACTTCTTAATAACTTTAATAACCATTTATTTGGGTTAATTTTTGTAAAATACTCTGTGCATTTCAACTCATTTCACTTTTGTATCCTGAAATCATTAAAATTGAAGCTATTTTTTTTAAAAAAACAGTTTTTATTTTTGACCACTTAAGTTCGAGTATTTGTTCTTAGTTATTATTTTTGTATGTTTTTTTTTACATAAGTCTTGCCTTATAAACAATAGAATCATATTCAAAATAATTACATGTATGCACTTTTAACTTAATCTTGCATTGTCCAACCTGCAACCTGCTTAGTTCATGTCTGTAGTTAAGTCAGGAAAATTGTCGCTTTCACACTTTGCACTTGATTTTGCAGGGAGATGAAAGAAGCGATACAAATCGTACAAGAAACACCGTATTAGTTCTGACTGGTGATAATAAGACAGTGAAAATCACAAACAGCCTGAAAGTTTTCAAACCAAATTTGTATGAAATTAAATTTTTGGTCGAAGTTCCACAAGGCAAATCAGGAATAGACGTAAAAGTAGTCAGAAAGGGTGTACGCAAGTACGTCCAAGAACAAAAGTTTTACTGGCTCTCAGGCGGGGGTGGAAATTTGGATGTGGACATTGAGTACGATTTTGAAGAATTTAAAGATTTTACATTGAAGATTAATGCCGACAGTAGCAAACTTTCAATAGACAAATTCCAGTTCGAGGCAGGAAGCAAAGCAGCCGTGAAGACCAGCGGCAAGCGCATTGTTTTCTCTGCAAAGACTGCTACTAAGGATTTGTTTTCTGGAAGGTAAGGGGATTAATAGTTTGGTTTCTGTAACAAACTTTCATTGCAAAAATCTAGAATTATACATCTCATATTCTGATTGTGAAAAATGTGCTATTGAATTACAGTGATTTCTATTATATGCTATAGAAAACAGCTTACAAATTTTATTTATTTATTTATTTAATTTCCAAAATTCCTTCAAAACTTATACAATATAAAATATGAAGGACCTACAGGAGGCATAAATGTCCGTACATAAGTTGGTCCTTAAAATTAATTATAAAATATAAATTTAACGGATATTTAACACAAAAACATTTTTATATTATGAAATTAATTATAAAAAAAAATCACTTATAAAAGATTTGTACTTAGATCACATTTTTTTTTTAATTGTCCTTTTAACTTGTTTTTTTAGAGTTTTAGATCCACATTCTAAAGTTTTTAAAGCATTAAGAAGAACATTATATTTCTCGGCATAATATTATAACATCTTTGACCAATTGTTAATGATTGTTTCGGTAATCTGACACTTTTGTAGCGAGTATTATGAGAATTATGCAGAAATTCTTCTTTTAAATCACTTTATTGATACACTACAGACTTTAAGGTAAATACTTGTCTATCAGGATCCTGTTCTTGAATGCCAATAATTTTTAATAAAGATCTTGCTAAAAGCTATACAAAAATTACACTCTTATAAAAGTTATAAAAAAAAGAAGGGGGACCAGGCGGACCTGCGCTTTGTAAACCCTAATTTATTTAAGTTGAGATAAGCTAAGTAAACAAAACTTGATAATCTCTAATGTACAGATATGTACAGAGATACAAATAATCTCTAATAAACAAGATAACGTCTTACCCCACTATCAGCAGCAATACCCCACCATCAGAACCAGAGATATAAGCATCTGCACAGTGCTCCAGAAGGCAGTTGGGCTCCTCGAGCCCAAACCCTCCCTACCTTCCTATCCTAGTGCGGTACCGGCGTTTTGAGCCGACTGTACATCCGTGGAATATACCGGCGTGCTGAGCTGATAGTCATTCCTTCCTTTGGGGTTATACCGGCATGCTGAGCCGATAACCTACTCCGTCCCGAACCCTACCTACCTACTGACCTATCCTAGTGCGGTACCGGCATGTTGAGCTGACTGTACATCCGTGGACTATACCGGCATGCTGAGCCGGTAGTCATTCCTTCCTTGGAGTTATACCGGCATAGCACGCTGATAACTTATTGAGTTCCTCTCCTGTCTCTATGCTATAACGACACATCAAGCCGTCGACTTCCGGTTCCGAAGAACAGCAAGTTGAGCCGACTGGAATTCCCGTCGAGATAGACCCTTTTAGGTCTATGCCAGTTCAGTATCAAGAATTAAGCAACGACGAGTGGTGTGAGCTACTCTTCCGTTTGAGAAGTCCAGCGCAGATCGCCAGACAGTCAGCCGTCTTCGGGTTCAGTGGCAAATAGAAGAAAAAAAACCAACACAAAGATTTATGTTCTATTAAATTAAATAAATAAAGAAAATTTAAACCAAAAACTGCAGCTCTAATATAATAGAACCCACTCTAAAGAGTGTATCCGGGTCGAAGGTGCGCTTAAAGAGATTTAAAGCATCTTTGACTCTGTAAGCAGGTGAACGTTACAGCTTGTTACATCCAGTTTAACCGCTCATCATTGTACACAATAGCATTAAATTAAAATTTTATATCATAAGTGTAGCTGCGTGTATTAATCTATGATTATTTTTTTAGCGTGAATTACCAGGTTGAAGACAAACTGCCTGAAAGTCTTTCTTTAGATGGAAGTGGTGTTTTGAGAGTTGGAACAGACACTTATCCCCTTAAAGTGAAGTTGGATTATGAACAAAAGTTACCTGAAACTACAGTAAGTAATAATAAATTTATCAGATTGCATTGACATCCGCAAGGTGTCAGTGATTGTAAAAGATCCTTTAATACAAGGGTCATTCAGAAAGTAAAGAACGTTTTTTTCTCTAGACTCTTTTTATTAAGATAATAAATCAATGTCTTACAACACATTTCATACTTTAGTTGTTTTCTGTATAGTGGCTGTTCAAATTTAAACATTCGTTGTAGCATTTCACCAGCTTTTCTATGCCTTTTTTACACAAAGTTGCCGCTACGTTGTTGAATGACTAACGCCTTTTTCAGTTTGTTGTCATAAGTTTTTTCCACCCAAAAAAATCGTTCTATTTGGGAAAAAAATGGCAATCTCTCGGGGTCAAGACAAGCTGTAAGGCAGATGTTCAAAAACTTCCCATATAAAAGGCTGAAACAAGTTTGTCATCAATGCAGCAGCATACAGACATTTATTATCGTGAAGAAGCACAGTGCCACTTGACAACAATATAAGTAATTTGTTTTGATGTGGCGTAGTGCGGGAATGGTCTGACAGTTGTTGCATTTATGGCCTTCCCTCTAGACTTGTAGTTGATAGTTCATTCTTAGGTTGTGACCTCATTATAATATTTAAAACTAATAACTAAAAATATCAATTTTTTTTCCTAACAATATATACAGTGGTACACTGGTTAACGGTTTTAATTCATTCTAGAAATAAGACTGTTATCTGAACAGACTGCTGTGCAAGTCAACGTTTACAATAATTTGTTACATAAAAAAAAATAATTGAGTACTCACTATTAATATGTCAAAGATGAAGAATAAAGGAAATTCACAAAACAGAAGTCGCACTTTATTTTATCTAAATTTAAATGTCCGATATATACACATGGGACAAATCAATGATGTATATTTTTCTACTTCATACTGTAGCTCTTTTAAGTTCAATAGTAAAAGTTTGTCTTTTACTTCCATTTTTTTTAGAACCTATTTAATTAATATTCACAAAAAAATTGAAAACAGGATTTAAACAACAATTTGAAACTCGTACACAAAGATTTAAAAATCAAAAGTATGTAACACGATAATATTATAACTGCTTAATTTTTTTAACAGGTTAATACTTTAAACACACTGTAAAAGAGTTAATGAGACACTAAGTAAAATTAGGTACAATGACAGAAAAGGGGGGAGAAAAAGGAGTGGGCACTCTGAGAACAGATAAATAAGAAATGTCGTGGACACCAAAAGCCAACACGAACACCCATCAATCAAAGGCTTGTTTGTGTTAACTCAGCAGCTTGTACTTTCACAAGCTGTACATTGCACAGCACAATGTTATCTTTATATTTTACACATCTGCTTAGAAATAATTTAACAAAATGAAAACACTTATAATATTTTCAGTTCTTTATCCGAATCCTGAACTGTTATACTGATTCACTTTTCTTGCCATGAATTTAGACCATTGTCCAGGTCGATCGTAAGCTGGGGATATATATATATATATATACATACACACATCTGCCAGACCTCTCCAGAAGTTCAAGTTTTCAAGTCACCCCCCAAATTTTGACGTGTTAAGTTAGATAAATGCCAAAAGATTTATAAACCTAGTTTCAAACAAAACAAAAAAGTTTGTTCATGTTTTTTTTTTTATTTGTATTTGTGGACTTTAACAAAAGTGGTTTTTTTGAAAAATTCAACACCTAAAGAATTTTTGTTATGTCTCTTAAAGTTTGTAATGTTGGTAAAATTAAGTAGAATATCGTTCGAAAGGGATTTTTATTTTTGGGCATTAAATACATCAAAGTGTCAAAGCTGTTTGTAACTTCTTTGTCTGCTTCTTGTTAATATATAACTTTTATTTGAAACAAGGCACTGACTGAGGTACATGCTTTGTAAACATGTTCTTTACCAGTTTATTTTAGAGAATAGTTAAATTATAAATATGATTAATTAATTCCTGAAATCTATAGCTTAAATTTTCTTGCAGTTTGCATTGTCGATCGATGCCAAGCCTTACAGCTGGGTGACAGTGCTTGGAAGGAAGAATGTCAACATGAAAGTGTCCCATAAGTACTGCAAGGGCTCGATATGCGCCAAAGTGGAATTTGAACAGTTAATTCAAGTAGATCAGAAGGGTGAGTTGCCCATGAATTAGATATTGTAAATCGTTCAAATGCTTCACCAAAATTATCCAATATGTACTGCGTGTTTTAACAAGTACAGTTTATGTTTAACAAGTAACTGAAAGTCGTTCAATGTGCAGAGCCAGCAGGACGATGTTATATGAGGTCCTGAAACTGGTGAACAGTGATTTTACTATTGTAGACTATCTCAGAATATACTACTAATACAATGATGCAATAGATCAACTTTCAGTAGTAAAATTAATTTATCCTATTGTTACAGAAGTAACGAGCCTCTCTATTGATCGCCAGGTGTCTGTTGAATTAGAAAACATTATTGATAACGTTAAGAACTTCAACTATAAGAGCAGTTTTAAACAACAAGGGCCTTACTTCAATCACAAAGTAACATCTTCTTATGGTACTTACGCCACTGAGTATCAGGCATACATCAAGGAAAATGAAGCAGGTGTGTGCCAGACTAATGATGAAAAATTATGCGTAGAAACTTGGAAATTCATACTTTACGTTAAAAGAAACTTAATTGCAGTTTGAACATATTGAATTTTACTGCCTCTCGTGGTTCTATTTAGAATGTAAAGCTTTTACAAAACATCTTTTGCTTTACTCTCCAAGATTCTCGCTTTCTTTTCATTATCAGTTGTTCTTTATTGGTAAATTCCCACTGGAAAAGGAGCTATTAGAACGGACTTTATGGGAAGATCCAGATACGAGATTATAAATATGTACCAATCCAAACCTCTAAGTTTGTTAAAAGTGTGTGTGTGTGTGTGTGTGTGTGTGTGTGTGTGCACGCGCACACACACACGCTCTCACATTAATTTGCAATTGTGGTATAATTTCAGTCAAACTTGGCACAAAAATCAATTTTGATTAATAGCTTTGTTCTTTATTAGTAAATTCCCACTGGAAAATGAGCTATTAGAACAGACTTTATGGGAAGACCCAGATACGAGATTATGAATATGCACCAATCCAAACATCTAAGTTTGTTAAAAGTGTGTGTGTGTGTGCGCGCGCGCACATTAATTTGCAATTGTGGTCCAATTTCAGTCAAACTTGGCACAAAAATCAATTTTGATTAATAGCTTTGTTCTTTATTAGTAAATTCCCACTGGAAAATGAGCTATTAGAACGGACTTTATTTGAAGACCCAGATACGAGATTATGAATATGCACCAATCCAAACATCTAAGTTCGTTAAAAGTATATGTGTATGTGTGTGTGTGTGTGTGTGTGTGTGCAGGTGCACACGTGTGTGTCTGTACGCACACTCACATTAATTTGCAGTTTTGGTCCAATTTCATTCAAACTTGGCACAAAAATCAATTTTCATTAATAGCTTGAACCAGTTTGCTACCCAGGAAAATTTTTTCAACAGTTTTAAAATGGTGGCCAATTAAATCTTTAAATATGTATAACATTTTTATTTCACAATTTTCTAAAAATCTGATTTCACCATTGAAATCCACATAAAATAGTACTTTCAATTTTCAAAATCAGTTGAAATTAGGATATTTGTGGTGGTCGGGGTTTATTTTTGTACTTTTAACAAAATTCAAAAATGTTTAGTTTTTTACCCAAAAAAATTCGTATAACAGTTTGAAAATGACAAGTATTCTAAAATATTAATAAAATTATAACTTTTTTATATCACATTTTTTTTAAAACAAATTTCACCATTTTAATCAGTGATAAAATTTTGCTTAATATTTTTAATTTAAAAAATCTCTTGAAATTAAGAAAATAAAATCCATATTTCTAATGTAATTTTCAAGTTTAAAGCGCTAATTTATACAGAGTCTAATGCTGATTATTTAAGTGGCCAGATTTTCAAAAACAGTGTTAAGATAAAATAAATATATTAGAAAATTTACTTCTATGAGAGAGCTGTGTGCCATAGTTATTTTTTAATTCATCACGCTTTGGAGATCACTGTGGTTTTCAACTCCATTTCCAACTTGGTTTGTCAGCTTATATAATTTTACTCATAACAAATTTTTTTATTACAGGAGTCGTACTGACTTTGCCAAGCCGAGTGATAGCTCTGGAAATCACCCACGATAACACTGTGCCAGGAAAAGGAAAAGGTCTACCAGAAATTTTTGAAATTACATTTTATCCAAATAAAAGGAACCCTGACGAGAAGACATCTTTGTCTTACAAATCAGATGTTTCAAAGTTCTTGAAAAATTCTGCAACAGGACCATTCACTACGGAACTTCGGTTCGTTGCCCCGGGCATCAGGGTGAGATGATATATTTTTTTTCAATGTTGTGAGATAGGCTTTTAGTTTTGTTTTTTTAAATATTTTTTACTTGTATTTTTATGAATTTTTATAGTAAAGTAGAACTGGTTATAATGAATGCAGGGGGTGATTAAGAGGAGAATGACCTTATTTTTATTTATAAGATTTATGGTACTTAAATTGTTGTAAAAAATTAATAAACTGCCCTAGTAATATAGTTATAAACAATAACCAGCTAAACTTATAAAACAAGCTAGACCAACACGATACTGAAAATTAATACGAAATAGTAAGACTAAAACATATCTCAAAAGTAAAGTGAAGCAAATGACTACGTCACAAAACAAAACTGTTTGTCGCCAATATCTGATGGCAGCAGTTTGCTCAAGAATTAAACAGAAAAACAATACTGACTTTAGGCATGAAGAACAGGTGTAGGTTAGGTTAGATTTACTAGAGGTTATGGGGTTTTGTGGCCTTTAGCACTTTTATCAAAGGATCTGTGTTTACAATATAGGTTATTTATTGTCTGATCCGTTTTTACCAACTTCTTGCCATCGGCCAACTGATAACTTCTCCTCCTCCACATAACACACAAGCCAATTGATTCAATAACTCAAGAAGTTATAAATGTCACGCCATGTGTTTTAGAAGTTCAGATGCTAAAAATTATAGTAATCTTAGTAAAATGGTGTTCCAGAACTTCGCTACTCCTTTTCACATAAATCGCTGGAGACATTACAGAGTGACAGTACTATTTAGTAGTAAACACCCTTATTCATTAAGTGGTTAAAAATACTGGTGTATACTAACATTGCAAAAACATTTCTGTTACAAAATTTTTTTCAAGATAAACTATTTAATGAAAGAACATAAGAGTGCAACAGCTGTAAGCATTTCTGTATTTATTGACCAAGTTAAGCAAGATGTTTTTTTTTTTGTGTGTTTAACGTCTGACTATTGTGCACACTTAGGCTAATGCAGACGATGGGATGATTTATAGCGTATGAAAATGCCAAGCCCTGGCTGGGAATCAAACCCGGGTCCTCGGGGTGAAAGCCCAGTACATTATCAACTAGGCCACCGAGGCAGCTAGATCTATGTTGTTTTTTTTTTGGTGTTTAACGTCTGACTATTGCACACACGTGGGCTAATGCAGACGATGGGATTATTTATAGTGTATAAAAATGCCAAGCCCTGGCCGGGAATCGAATCCGGGTCCTCGGAGTGAAATCCCAGTACACTATCAATTAGGCCACTGAGGTGGCTAGATCTATGTTTCAACTCGATCATTCAGTATTTGGTTTGTGTGTTTGTTAGTTATGCAGTTTTGGCCAAACATATTGACTGTTTTTAAATTTGGTACAAAGCTCAAATAATTTACATGTAAGATTTTATCAAATCCACTTCCATTTTACAAGATGGCAGCCTTTTGACGATGTCAGGTGTATGCAGTTTTAATAAAATACATTGGCTGATTGTTTTGAAATTTGGTATAAAAGTACCTTGTATATGTCCAAAAGATGTATTCGTAAGATACTTTCCATTTACTGCAATTTCAAGATGGCGGGCACTGATTATTGCCGGTTATTTCATGTAATACTGGCTGAACGACAGAACCTGTCATAATTTTTACCACTTCATAGAAAATGGACATACAATTTCCATTAAAGTTGGTCAATTAACATTTTTCCTAAATATTACGGTTACCTGTTAAGTTGACGGAAAAGGTTACGAGCGCTGGAACAGTGGAGCGCTCTGTATATTAATTACGAATATACTGCGAAGTCTACTGTTCTTTGATATTAGTTTAATCTTAATCTCAAAAAAAAACATTTTCAAGTTTAGCTAATTTATGGCAATCAACAAGACATAACAAATCATTCTAACTATTAATCTAATGTCCAAAAATTAGATTAACTAATATTTTGAATCTATTAGTGAGATTCATCCTTTAATTTGCTAATAGTGAACAAAATCAGGCGCTTTTGGTAAGTATTGCTTAAATATTTCTGATCCTTGGGGGCATTCTAAAGGAAGTATATTTGAAGTGGTACGCATTGCTTTTTTTCGTATGCGTATTATTAGTGAATTTCTGTGGGAAAATCAGCTGACAGATTGACCATTATGGTAAGACAATGACCTACGATGACCTTTACATGAACACTGACTAATCTCGAGATCACATATACAAATACAAGTGTGTGTGTGCGCGCGCGCATGGAAATGTGCATTAATGCATTAGCTTTCATATTTTTCTAATTTGATTCAAATGCCACACAAAAAATTTGATAATAACTTGGACGTTTTTTATCCAGTATGTGTTTTAAACTTGATACTTTACATAATGTAAATATTATGTTTATGGGATCATAGAACTTTTTTATTTTTATTTAGTTGGAACCATATTTATACCGACATCTATATATTACAATTTTTTACCAGTAGTGTGTATGTAGCTCTATAGTGGATTAAAACCGTGTTTTTATTTATAAACCTTAATATGTTTGACTTCTATTCAATTAATGCTTCAAATCACTAAAATGTTAATTTCAAAGAAGAAATCAAAAAACATGAAAAATCTTACCTAAATATTTTGATTTATTCAATCTATAATAAATAAAAATAATAAAATGGTGTGATAGGCAAAACTGTTATCAGACATTGTAATAGGGCTCACACAGTAATGTTTCACATAGAGACACAAATATTTAATTAATTTCTTCTTCTTCTTTCAATGAGGCCTGCTAGGGACCACATGACAATTTCAATTCTTCACACTTAGCTGTTTTCTCTTCCGTTCCCTCCAATATTCCCTCATCCTTTCATTATGCAGCTTCTTTCTGTCTTTGGACCACTTTACACCAGGTTTCTTCTGCAATCTTCCTCGGAATCCCACCATACTCAATATCCTCTTTCTAAAAATCTCTGTAGAACAAATCTCTGTTTTATACTTATACATTACAATTTAATTCATTTGTTATAACTTTATTTTTTTTGATGAGGTTATGATTGTTAACCTCATAATCTCCTAATTATAAATATTTCTGAATTATGTATTTAATTATATAAAAGTAATTGTTATTTTTTCCACAGGACTTGCTTGTAAAAGCGCATGGAGAGGTATCAGGGGACTATAAGAAGGTGGAAGGTAACGTGGACATTGATGTTTTCAACAAAAAGCCCAACAGAATTGTTATAGACTATTCAAGAAATTTGAAGCAAGATCAAGACAAAGTGTCCTATGACCAGACCTTAAAAATCCATAGCAAAGTAAGTTTTAATAGAGAGATAGCGTGCAAAGAGAACATACATAGTAAATATAGTGGTTTGATTAGGTAATATGATAAATGTGTATCAAGAAGTTTGATTGTTTGATGAGTTAATTTGTTATGAGTGTGTATAAAAAAAGGTTATTTGTTTGATGATTTAAAGTGTGAAGTGTTTATAAAACAAGTTTGGTGTTTGTTGAGTTTATGTGTTAAGAGTGTGTATAAAACTAGTTGATTCGTACAATGAGTTAATCTGTTAAATGTATATAAAACAAGTTTGGGTGTTTGATAAGTGTATGTGTTAAAAATGTCTATGAAACTAGTTGAGTTGTTTGATGAGTTGATATGTTAAGGGTATGTATAAAACAAGTTGATTTTTTGATAAGTTAATCTTTTGACTGCTGACCTGCCCAGTAGCATGCCCTATGTACAACTACTATGCTATTTTAACCGAAAAGAATCTATGTAACTATATATTAAAATATATTTAATATTTTACATTTTAAAAATGTGAAAAAATCTCTAATTTTAAATATTGTACAGAATTATTTGCTGCAGTAATTTTTTGTTTCAATTAATTTTTTATTTAAAAAGATTAAGTTCTAATTTCTTATTAAAGAAATGAAACTTCAATAAAGAAAAGAAGTGAACTTCAATAAAGCACTTTATTTTATCAATATACTAATTTGACTTGTGTAGTTCTGTTCTCTGATAAATCCTAAACCTTTTCATGTATCATAACATTTAACTGAATTATTTCGTCATCAACACCATACACAAAAGTATCGTGATTGTTAACCATTTTTATTACTTTGTAAACAAAAATCGAAGGACAAGGTTATGTTACAGTTATAATTTCATTTGTGTAACTCATAAAAATACGAAAGTAGCAGAAAAGTGAATTAAAAAGATTAGTTAATTAAAAAAAGATTTAGATGCTATCTATTAGATTTATTTTGAATTATTACCTACTAAAGAATAGCAATGATAGATTGTTGTGCTGTATTTCGCACTAGTAAATTACAACGATGATATACCATTGCGTAGCAGTCGAAGGATTAATGTGTTAAATATGTATAAAACTAGTTGAGTTGTTTGATGAGTTAGTGTGTTAGAGTATTATAAAACAAGTTGATTTGTTTGATGAATTATTGTGTTAATAGTGTGTATCAAGTAAGTTCAGTTGTTTGATGAGCTAATGTGTTGATAGTACGTATAAAACAAACTGAATGATTTGATGGGTTAATTTGTTGAAAGTGTGTATAAAACAATGGTGTTTATAGAATTTATGTGTTAAAACATATAAAGTTTTAGCATTTGAAGAATTAGTTCTCTAAGAGTAAAAGTTTGGTTTCAAATAAGTTTAGAATTGGTGTGTCAAGATTGTATACTGAAAAAGTAGTTTAGTTGGCAGGAACAAAGTTCCAGCATTAAGTGTGAGCTTCTGGCTATTCAATGTAAATTCTTGATTAAATATAAGTGAATCCATTTCTTGTAAAAAATTATTGTCAAACATTACAATTCAATTTTCCATTATAGGGACAAGATATTGATATGGAGTCCACACAAGTTATGGTCATAACGAAGGAATCTTTTGTATTCAATTCCAATTCGTATTACATTGATTCAAAGAAAGTTAAACAAGAAGGCATCCTAAAGATAGAAGCTAGTGAACAAAATCAGGCGCTTTTGGTAAGTATTGCTTAAATATTTCTGATCCTTGGGGGCATTCTAAAGGAAGTATATTTGAAGTGGTACGCATTGCTTTTTTTCGTATGCGTATTATTAGCGAATTTCTGTGGGAAAATCAGCTGACAGAGTGACCATTATGGTAACAATGACCTGTGAAGTACATGACCACTGACTCTAATCTTGAGATCACATATGTGTGTGTGTGTGTGTGTGTGTGTGTGTGTGTGTGTGTGTGTGTGTGTGTGTGTGTGTGTGTGTGTGTGTGTCTGTGTGTGTGTGTGTGTGTGTGTGTGTGTGTGTGTGTGTGTGTGTGTGTGTGTGTGTGTGTGTGTGTGTGTGTGTGTGTATGTGTGTGTGTGTGTGTGTGTGTGTGTGTGTGTGTGTGTGTGTGTGTGTGTGTGTGTGTGTGTGTGTGTGTGTGTGTGTGTGTGTGTGTGTGTGTGTGTGTGTGTGTGTGTGTGTGTGTGTGTGTGTGTGTGTGTGTGTGTGTGTGTGTGTGTGTGTGTGTGTGTGTGTGTGTGTGTGTGTGTGTGTGTGAATGTGCATGTGTGTGTGTGTGTGTATGTGTGTGTGTGTGTGTGTGTGTGTGTGTGTGTGCGCACATGGAAATGAGCGTTAGCGCATTAGCATTCATATTTTTTTAACTTGATTCAAATGCCACACAAAAAATTTGATAATATCTTGGACATTTTTTATCCAGTATAATGTGTTTATTCCTTTCAAAATGGTGGATATTTAAAATCAAATGTCACCATCATAATCTGCGTAAGTTAGTATTTTAAGTTAGAGAGTCCATTGCAAAAAATACAATAACCAACCTGGTGGCCGATTGTGATGGTAAAATCATATTTTCAGAAAAAAAAGTATAAATTGTTGGTAATTCGTTGCATCACATCAAAGAGTCGCAAGCCACGATTGTTTATTTTTGTTTTAATAAACATGTGATTTGTTCTGCCATTCTGATAAATGATGAGTCAGTTACATTAATGATAAGAGTTTTTCAATAGTCAGTCGATTTAAGACATGCGAGTGTTATCCATATAAGTCTACCAAAGAAATTGAAATAGTTGCCAGTACTGTAATTAACTTAGACTGTGGCTACTTAAAAAAAACCAGTTTAATACATTCTGTACTATATATACTCTTACTTAATAAAGTTATTTGGTTTTAGATTCAGTTACCTGAAGGCGTTCTCTTCTCCTTCAAATCCAGAGACTCACAGACAAAGGATAGTTACATTACGGTCAGCGACATGGAAATTTTGGGTAGAAAATTATCCGAAACGGTAACCCTGAACAAGAACAAAGTATCTTATGTTGCAACATACGGCAAAGGTTAGTCATTAGACTGGATCCTTCTTCCTCCACTATCGTCTTGTAAGCTTTAAAAATAATTGTAGTTTAGTATTCACTTGCCTCCAGCAGCTGTTTCCTTTGTAGGATATTTTATTCATTTTGTACTTAAAACAGATTAACATGTTTTTACGAGTTGGAATACAAGGAAAGGTGAAAAACTTACTTTAAAAGTCGTCTAGTAAACTACATTGCTTACATTTCTTTTTTGGTATTTTAAAGCGAAAAGCGCGTTGAGGCTATTATCGCCTTCCTAAATGTAAGTGTGTGTGTAAAGTGTTAAAGACGTAAGTGTAATGTTGTAAGTGTGTGTTAGACTCGGGTACCGTGAGGAACATCTAAACCCTCTCAGCTAGTCTGCATCCCCCCTGTGGGGTACTGTTGCTTACAAACAGTTCAGCAGAAACGGCTTCAGATGAGTCTTGCCCATAGGAAAGATGACCAATTGCTTTAAGAAAGCGTTAATACAAAATAAAAAGTGTTATAGATGGGATAAGTGCTTCAAACAGTGAATCCAGAATGACCTATAAGATGATGTTTTCGACTTTTGTCTTGGGGAAACGTACCATGTACTTCACATCATGTCCGTTTAGTGTTTTAGGTATAAGCTCCAGTGTTAATGTCAGTGAAATGATTTGTATTAAACTGATTATACCTAACGAAACTACCGCACAAGAGATTATAGATCAAAGTGGATAAGACATTCAGTCTGCTGCGCTTCTGAACTGTGAACCTCAAGGTTTTAGGTTTGACACTTTCGTTACTGCCATAAGCTCTAACTCTTTCATTAACTCCTCTTTAGTCTAACTAGTTCAATGAGGTTCAACCCCATTGCTACTGATTTGTAACATGAACTTTGAGATAAGATACTTTTTTTATCTCTTTTGCCTCCTTTTTGTTCCAAAGGAATTAGAATTAAATGTGATAATGATTGTGGAATAACCGTTACAAGTTCGGTTAGTAGAATATATAGAAAATCCAGAATAGAAAGAACATGAATACAATGATATGGAAACTGAAAAAAAAGCAGGATTTTGAGTAGAAAGATCGAGTACAGATCACTTGTTCTGTTTAACACAAATTGAGAAGAAGATAACCGTAAATAAAAAGTGCATTGTCTTTATGTAGACCTTGAAAAATCATACATTGTACCACACAATAAGCTATGGATGGCATTAGAGAATACTAATATAGGAATAACTTTAATAAGAGCAGCCAAAATACTGTACAAAAGTAGGAAATAAAATGTCTAAATAAATTTGTTTCAAAGTCACTAAGGGACTTAAGCAAGGATCTTCCCTCCCCCCAATATTTTTTAAAATCTTCTTGAAACTCACTGTACAAACGCAAGAGTGAGAGAATGGATATACTCTTATTAATGACAACACCTTATACACCGCCTGCTTTGCAGATGACGAAATAGTTATAGTGCATGATTATGAAGATCTAGAAAACATGAATAGGAAATTAATAAAGGAATATGATATTTGGGGACTTGGGGTAAGCCTAAACAAAACGGAATACTTGTGCATTGGAGGGCAGAGCAGGAATTTTCTATTCGAATACAGTACACAAATCAACGGTTGTACAACTTACAAGTACTTGGGAACGACAGTTATTAGTGATGGACTCTTAGATACAGCAGTAAAAGAATGAAACACCTTGGGAAGAAGAGCAATATGGATATGAACAGCATCATATGGGATCAACAGATATCGAAAATATATAAACATAGAATATATAATACAGTTATAAAAAATATAATCTCATATGGAAGCGAAGTATGTCTACTGAAACAAAAAACTATGTCTACTGAAAGAAAAAATTATCTTGAAGCTACAGAAATTTTACTATTGGAGAAGAGCCATGGGACATTCAAAATGAGAAAAGATAAACAAATTTAAGAATACAAAGAAATTGTGGATGTGAATCACACCATTGTAGACAACATCAAGACAAAATGAATTTGATGGTTTGCCCAAAGAATGGACGAAAATCAACTTCCCCCAAAATATATGGTTGCAAAAAAGAGGAAGACCAAGACTTAGTTTGTGAAAGAAGAAATTGGTAAGGAGGTAGAGAGGGGGTTTGATCAATATATATGGAGTGACAGAGAAAAATGGAAGCTATGAATCTGAAGACATCAGAGGATGTTTTAAGAAGAAAAGACGAAGAATATATTTTTGTTCTAATTCTTTAAATATTTAATCCGTTGTTAGTAAGCAAAAACGAATAACATATCTTAAAATGAAAACATTTGCTGGTGACATGTGAACAGTAAACAATTAAAATAAAAAAATTTTTTCTCTTGTTTTCAGAGGTTTTCCGTGCAGACCTTGGTTTCGCTCTTGGTCAAATGGCTGAATACAAAGCTAGTTTGAACAACAAACTTCTGT
The DNA here is from genome assembly GCA_022606455.1 of Callitettix versicolor. Classification (NCBI taxonomy): domain Eukaryota; kingdom Metazoa; phylum Arthropoda; class Insecta; order Hemiptera; family Cercopidae; genus Callitettix; species Callitettix versicolor. The sequence continues at coordinate 85,831,662 of CM040183.1, read as the reverse complement.
TCGATGCTGTAGTCAAACTGGACGATGCCAACTTTCTAAAAACATCTTACAACTATGACGTGGACACAATAAAAGCACTTATTGTGAGTGTTACAGCATTTTTTTAACGATTTTGTTGTCTTCAGCTGCTTTATTAAAAACAGTATTATCTCATAGTATTTTGAAAAATACAGTTACTTAAAAAAATTGTTTTACAGATAGTCAGAAAAAATGTTACAATTTTTAAAAACTTTATTTTTGCACACATTTTTCTCAGGAATTATCTCAGAATTTAAGCATTTTTTAATGTTTTAAAACCATATTACATTTATTTTCTTAGACAATTTTGTTTCATATACATTTTTAGTACCTGTAATTCTTCAAGTAATTTACTTGATTTTTTTTTAATTTACTTGTTTAAAGTAATTTTTAGTTAATGTGTTACGCTGACTAAAATTTTTATACACTTATACTTTTTTAATACTGTTCATGGCGTAAACACCCGCAGTCAAACAAAACTGTTACTCAAAATATTTTTTTTTAAAGTCAGTGGTAAATGCGCTTGTATGAATGAAGGATATTTCACCACTCTGATGTTAACCAAATCAGATAATTTTTGATAACATTATGTAATTTTGTGGTAATTATAAACCATTGTTACTTTACTTGTATGAAAATTTTATCTTTAATAAATATTTTTTGATAGTTCAGTTAGGTTTTTCTGTTTCAGTTTTGTAGCTATAAATTATAAATATTCTTTGAAATAATGGTTTTTAATAATACCGAATGTCTTAATTTCCAGGAATCAGTAAAAACGTTTGACTTAGGCGTATACAATGACTACGCCAAAGCAGTCAAGGCTATTGTCGAGAGGGTAACAAATGAATATGCTGCCAGAAGTGAAGAACTCCGCAAGGCTGCACCAAATTTCAAAGCAGTTTTCAATGCTTACAATACACAGCTGAAAAAACTGAAGGAAGAGATTGAAAGCAATGAAAACTTGAAGGACATTATTGTCGGATTGTAAGATAACAATATTCAAGCTTACCCAGTAACAAATAATATAAGATAATTAACTATTTATAATATTATAATTATTAAAATTAATGTTCTTAGATAGATTGAAAAGAAAAAAAATCTAAACATTGTTTAATTAAAAAATAGAAAAATGTAACTGAAACATGAGGAACTGCCTCAAAAATTTATTTTACAGTTTGACCTAAGTAGACAGACATTATGAATGGATTAACCCTTTGCCACTCTTGGTTAAAGTCTCACCGCTAGGACAAGATGGCTGCATTTTTTAAAGGGCAGAAAATATTCTCTCCCTTCGGAAAAAATCGTAATAATTAAACTGTAAGAGATAGACCTATTATCCTTTTTTTGATTCATAATAGATTTGTGCGAGTGGTAAATTACTCACCTAATTTTGAACTTCTACATTTCACATTCCAAATTGGTTCCCTATTTTATTTGTGATAAGGCTGCATATTTATTTGTTCTTCTGCAACTTATAAAATCATTAGACACAAATAATTCAAAAAAATCTTTTTCGTTGCTGCCAACTGGTGAACTGTGTTTAGGGCCTGAAATATTTTCATAATTTTCTAGCTCTTTGAAATGGAATGATACAAGGGTATTACTCCATTTTATCTGCTGTGTTGTTGCACGTCCACTACAGGTCCCCGCACCTTGATTAGTTTCTAACGTGTCCTCCACTCTCGGATCATCTTCACTGAAGGTTTCATTATCATCTTCTTCTTCCGATGAGAATACTGAAATATCACTACTAGTGCTTTCTTCTAAAATTTCTGCGTCTGTTACTTTTTTACTCAAAATGCACAATGTACTTGCCATTGTCTCAACTCAACTGAGCCCTCAATAGGTTACTAACTATTGAACGTGACATTCTGTCATAATTTTTTTTTTTATTCATATTTATACATGTGCAGGCATACATGCTAAGCAATTCGATCGTGTCAGAAAACAGATATCTTCTTTTCCCTTGTTACTATGCAACAGATATGTGGAGGCTGCAGCATGAGTGTTTTAGAGCATTTAGGCAGGTATAAGGGACATTTACATTTCGAGCGCTTTGGAGCGTTAGGGCCGGCAAAAGGTTAAAGTATTAGGAAAAATATTTAATACTTAATTAAAATGTTAGTTAAAAATAACAGTTACAGTTTTAATAATAAATAGGTAAATTAGTACCCTATTACACACATCTATCACTTATAAACCTACCATTATCTCACTCTTGTTGTTTTTTCAAGACCAACATGTTCTGCCTTGTTCTTGTTCCTGAGTCTTAAATATCCAACTCTCGTTATCTTAGGTGGTCTTGTGGCATTTGATTTGTTAATACTGTTTTTATTAGTCGATCCTCTATTATTCTATCAATGTGGTTTCCCTAATCCTTTTTCTTGCTCTCACATAGCTGTCTCGGTGGCCTAGTTGATATCGTACTAGGCTTTCACCCCGAGGACCCGGGTTCGCCCATCGTCTGCATTAGCCCAAGTGTGCACAATAGTCGGATGTTAAAAAAAAAAAAAATTCTTGCTCTCAAAAACCTCACGATATCTTGCAATTCACATCATTGATTTATGTTACTTCTTTTTCCGTTATGTTTCCGGTGATTGATCATAGTGTTCTCATTTTGATGGTGTGTAGGGGATATCTTCTTTACCTTTATCTAATTATAACTTGGTGTATGTTGGTGTATCCAGTTTGGTTAAATCACCAATGTATCCAATCGACCGGTGTATCCAAATGGTTAAGACACCGGTAGATTTGCTTCGTCTAAACTTACACACCTTAAGCTCATAGGTTCTCAAAACTGCAATACCAGCTGTCAGCTTTACCCTTCCTTCCTGTTAACTCTTATCCATCTTGTTTATAGTAATTTTGTACCTAGTCAAACTTTTTATAGTAATTAATTATTATTTTTATAGTAAAACGCACCAGAGTCTTATTGTGGATCAAATTATTGGCGTGTACCAGGAAGCAGCAAAGGCGGCTGAAGCATTACTTAACCTAATCAACGAAACTTGGCAACAACTCAACGAAACTATTGCAAACCTTATTCCCAAATTCAACGATGCATTCGGTCGCGTTGTTGATTCTGTTAAGTTGCTGATAGATGAAGCTTACAGAGTCACCACTGAAATTCTGATCTCAATTCTTGATGAAGTGAAGAAACACAATGATGAAGTTAAGGAACTGATCACTCTAGCTTCAGACTTTATCCTTGGTAAGTTCATAATCTACTAAATAAATATATTTTGAAACTGTAAATATTTAACTTCCATTTACCATGACAAACTTATAAAACTTTTTAAATTTAACACAATTTAAATTGTGTCACAATGACACAAATTACAGTCAGGTTTGGCTATTATCAAATCATTTTTTATTACAAACAATGCAATCACATGCTCATATAGAACAGTATACGAGGTGTGTTCAGAAAGTAACGAGAATTTTTAAATTTCGCGGGCTTGGAGAGTCCGATTGTCAAACATTTTTTTTATTATGTTGGTATACATGCCCTTGAAGTATGATAAAACATTCAGCTGTTTTCATTGTTGACTTTGTCTGTGACAGCCACTAAGGTTAAATGTGTTTTTATGAGCTCGGCGATTTTCATTTGTTAAAAGAAATAGATCAAAGAATTTGTATCAAATTTTGCATAAAAAATGGAATAAAGTGTAACAAATTGTGTGAAATGTTAACAAAGGCCTATGTTGAGTCTGCTAAGAGTAAAGCAAGAGTTTACGAGTAGTATAAGCGTTTAAAAGAAGGCCGTGAAGACGTTGAAGATGACAAACACCCTGGACGCCCTAGCACATGAACAACTGATGAAAACGTGGAAAAAGTGAAAGAAATGGTTATGAACAATCGCCGAATCACAATTAGAGTGGTCGCTGATAATGTTGGCAAATCGATTGGATCATGTCATGACATTGTTTTCAATGTTTTGTGTATAAAACGCATGGCAGCAAAATTCGTTCCAAAATTGTTGAATTTTGAACAAAAACAGCGGCGAATGGAAGTTGCTCAGGAGTCACTAAATGAAGTCAGTGACAATGCAGAATTACTGAAACGTATTATAACAGGTGACGAAACATGGGTTTACAGATATGACGTCGAAACTAAGGCTCAATCATCCCAGTGGAGACATTCTGGCTCGCCAAGACCGAAAAAGGCTCGACAAGTGCGGTCGAACATGAAGGTTATGCTCACTGTGTTCTTCGATATTAATGGCATAGTGCATCATGAATTCCTGCCACCAGCTGAAACGGTCAATAAGGAGTACTACCTACAAGTTCAACACTGTTTGCGTGAAGAAATCTGAAAAAAACGTCCGGATCTGTGTAAAAACAATTCATTGCTTTTGCACCACGATAATGTACCAGCTTATACTTCATTGCTTGTTCATGAATGTTTGGCCAAAAACAGTACTGTAACAATGCCCCAGCCTCCATATTCACCAGCCATACCTTCGTGTGACTTTCTCCTATTTCCAAAAATAAAGAGAACCTTAAAGGGCCGTCGTTTTACAGCCGTAGATGACATTAAAAGCGCATCGCTGAAAGAACTAAAGGCTATCTCAAAGATCGCGTTTGAGAAGTGTTTCGAGGATTGGAAGAAGTGCTATTACAAGTGCATAATCTCCAATGGGGACTATTTTGAAGGCGACAACATCAATGTAGAAGAATAAATAAATATTTTGTTCAAAAAATTAAAATTCTCGTTACTTTCTGAACACACCTCCTACATAGCTTTTAGTTTCACATTTAGCTAGAATTCCAAGAAACAATTAAAAATTTCAACTCATGTATTCTCATCCGTTAATGGTAAGCGTACACACATTAACAAAAACAAACATTTATGAAACATAATAAGACAATGTAAAAACCAGACTAACTTAAAACCTAGAGCTGTTCTTATTGAATCAGGGTTACCAGTGGAAATAAAACTCCCTAAACTCGGATAATTACATAGCCTGTTTAAAGTAATTTCAATTACTAAAACAATTTTGTAGTTACAATTAACAGCTACAATTTACTGAATAATTAATTTGTCTTCTACAGAAATTGGACACGTGATTGCTAGCAGTACAAAACAATTTCAAGACATTGCGCAAGATTTCATCTATATGATTAAAGAGCAGATCGAAGCATTACCAATAGTTGCGGTGGTTCAGGAAAAAATAAAAGAGGTAATGTTTAAGTATTATTTTATTAATTATCCCATTTTTTTAAGTAGATAGTCATAGATTTCATGTGGTATCTGTTCATTATTTTCCAGATAACATTTTACTACAATAAAAACAAAACAATCTCGCCAAATACAAGGGTCTTTTAGAAAGTAAAGAACATTTTCTACACTAAACATTTTTATTAAGGTAATGAAACAAAACTTCTTTTGTTTCATTACAAAAACAACATTTCTGATACCTTAGATATTTTTCTGCATAATTGCCGTTTAAATTTAAACATTTTTCATAGCGTTTCACCAGCTTTTCTATGCCTTTTGTCATTTGCTGACGAATTGTTGAACCACTTACTAATGTTCTCTTTCAGTTCATTCATTGATGAACTAGTTGTTTCCACCCAAAAAACCTTGAATTTGGGGAAAGATGGCAATCACTTAAGGCCAAGTCCTGGCTATAAAGTGGCATATCAGCCACTTATAATGTTATCAGCCACTTTGAACGTTATAAATGTTCAAAAACGTCCCACTTTAAACTGCTGAAGCAAGTTCACCATCAAAACAGCAGTATGCAGATGTGTTTGTGATGAAGAAGCACAGTGTCGATCGACAATAATCCATACTGTTGAATGATGCAGGCATAGCCGGTGAAGGGTCTGACAGTAGCATGCTGCATATATAGTACCTGTCTAGGCATGTAGTTGACTACTAGGACACCTTTTCAATCCCGAAACATTTACCAATAACCTTTTTGATGCTCATGATTTCTTTGACCTTTTTTTTATTTTATGGTTTCGATAATGATGCCATTCCATTGACCGGCATTTACATTACCATAAACCTCAGTTATCTGTCAGTAAATTTTGATAGGGCAGACTTCTTTCACGTTCAAAAAGCATGTTACACTTCAAACCTCATACATGGTGGGATCGTTATACATTTTAAAGTTGCACAAATAAAAAGTTGTGGCTGTTTGCCGTTAGCGTCAGGTTAGTGAGAAGGTTAATGACATGATAGTGTCAGCGATAGGGAAACTGTGCGGCTTGTTAGATCAAAACTTTCTGAATAATCAGTATATATGGTATATTAAAATGGTGATGTTGTTTATGATAATCAATTATTTGTGTCGCAGCTGAAGGAATACAAAATACCCGATCATGCACTCAGCATGTATGCAGAATTCGTACAGACAGTGAAACAAGGAGCACCTACACCCGAACTACAAGCTTTCATTGAATGTCTTGGATCATACATTGAAAAGGTTAGTAATGTTTAATAATAGCTAATGAGTTAAGACAAATTGGCGGTTTAATATGAAGAAAATACAATTCGTCTTCATTAGTTCAAACATTTTACATTTGAAACCCTGGCTGATTCGAAGTTTCCAGCCGAGCTTGGGATTCCTTATGTATAAAAAAAAATCATTGGAAGTAAAATGTATACAAATATCTAGCTATTCTGCAACTTTTAATTGATTAAATTGGTGACGATAGTGTTACAGAACTGTCGTAAAAGTATCCATGGTGTTGGCCTCTCTAGATATAAACTACAAAGAAATTATTCAAATAATATTTTAGGAGGCTTTTTTTAACTTTATTGTATTTAATTTTGCCTCAGATACTCAAACAACAACCTGTCGATGATGCGAAAGAATTGCAAGAAATCTACAAGAACCTGATCAGTGCTCTTCAATCACTAGTCCCTCTTTACAATCCAAAGAACCCTGATGCACCGTTTGAACCACTGTATGAAATCATTGAAAGCAAGGTTTGTAAACAGTTTTAAATTCGTTAACAAAATTTTCAATTGAATTATAACTTTTTTTCAGTAATGTTGAATATTTGTTTTATGTCGATAAAAAAAAACACTGGTTTTGCCGCCATAAATTTGTATTGTTACTGTTTTTACCTATAAAATGTAACTCTTAAAACACTAATTGTGATTGTCTTTATATTGTTCGAGAAAATACATTTTATATTTCTCCAATATTCTTTTTGATGTCATATTAATAGGACAAATTAGGAATAAAAAAGCACTTTTTTTAAACATTACTGTGTACTTTTATACTTTAAAAAACAGCATTAAAACTTAATTTTTATCTTATTTCAAATATGAGCAGAAAAAAAATCTTTTCCCTCTTCTACCAAGTCTATGGAAGTCAATTCTGTCTGAAACCTAAGTATTACTTCATTCGCAAAAATTATCATAATCGAAATTACTGGGCTAAGCCAATATTCTTACAAACTATAATATACATATGTTCTAAAATAACACAACGGTTTTCTAATTTACAATCAAAACAAATAAAGAAATCTCGATTAAATAAACTATTTAGGGATACCAGCAATAAAGAAAGAAAATTCAGCATAAATCTGCTTAAAAATGTCAACACTGTTATACTGCTGACTAAAGCAGATGCAGTATGTACAAGTGTATATAGCAAGGAGCGTCCTCACCAGATTCGAAGGCTATCATTCAGCCTGTAAACATACTGACTTAGTTTCAGTGCTTTGTTTCTTATAAACACGCTCAAGAAACATCCCTCTGCACACTATCAGGAAGCTATTTATGCATTATTTTGTGCATTTGTTTCTATAGGTGTAAACTACTGTTTGAAATTCAGCCATGCTACGTTTAATTTGCAAGCCACTTTTTTAAGGTTTAAATGAATTACGAAATGTTACTGGACAGTTTTAAGACTAGGCTTGTTATTTTAAAGTGACAGTACTTCTCCGACTGACCACACCGACTCCAGTTGGCTATCAACAAATAACTGCACTTTTTCATTCTTGTTACGATAAAAAAATGTCAATATTATTTATTTTTAATATGTTTGAATTTCGAATATTTCGGTATACTTTGAATATTTTGGAATGAATTTGACATATTTTTCCTTGAAACTTTCGGTTTGTTGTTTGGGTCATTATTGCACTAATTATGTTTATTGTTTCAGATCATTCAGCCACTGAAGTTATACAAACCTCCAAGAGGTGGCATTCGATTCAGTCTCATCTCATTACTTCAGTCTCCTGACTTACCGTCGCTCTCCGAGGTTTATCAGACATACAAGCCTACAAGATATATTGTTGACTACATCCCACCATACACAGGTTTGTACTGCAAACTACCTATTTTTTAAGATTTTCGTATATTTAATTCTGAACTAATTTTTGATTTTTTTCTTATTAATAGTCTTATTATTTAATTATTTTTTAACTTTAAAAATGCTTTTTAACTTGGTTTAGTCAAATTTCCCCAGTCTGGCACGGTTTTCTAATGAGGTTAAGCCTTTATGAATTTTAAGCAGTTTGTACTTAATTACATTTGGTAAAACTTGCTCTCAGTATGGATTATACACTAAAATATTTGATCATGGTCTTAAATAGTTATTTGTCAAAATTCACCAAGTAGAAGCTTTTGCTAGTTAAGTTAAACATCTCTTCATGTATCAAATTACCACTGTCAATAGGTCATGGTTAATGTGGCTAAGGCATCAGTCTGCTGCGCTTCTGAACTTTGCGTCCCAAGACTATTGGTTCCAGACACAGTTACTTCTGTTGCTTTGTCCTTTCCCTTAATGCTGATCCCTCATTCTCATTAAGTATGGACATTAAGCAAAAAAAAAAAAAACAACTTACTTTGATCATTTGAAATATTTTTACTAAGGAGCACTTGTATAGGCTAGTATTTTTATACCACAAAAGTCCTCTTTTCATTAGGATTACAGTAGTAATTTATCAAATAACACAAAGCATAACAGTAAGTCATCACCACACTTGAACACAAGGCACAACTCTCTGCAGGACTTTTTTTTTTGGTGTTTAATGTCCGACTATTGTGCACACTTGGGCTAATGCAGACGATGGGATGATTTATAGCATATGAAAATGCCAAGCCCTGGTCGGGAATCGAACCAGGGTCCTCGGAGTGAAAGCCCAGTACACTATCAACTAGGCCACCGAGGCAGCTCTGTAGGACTTTAAGAGCACATATAAACAATGTGTATAACTAACATTCCACAGATACTAACACACATTCAACCAAAATTTAAACATATATTTCTGTCTTTGATGCTGTAAATTCTTATGGATCATCCAGTTGCTGCTTATTACACTTTTTCATATTTCCTCAGTCTTGTGGATATTTCCGGATGCTGTGCTCGTAAGGGTTAATTAACCTTTACCCATTTCAGTCTCGCAATATACAGTTCCACTTACACAGTCCATTTATTTATTACAAACATACAATCATTTTCGAATTACAGGCTTTATTTCATTGTGTGAACTCACAAAAAATTGTACGGTTATGAACCACATTTTATTAACTTTATTGCAATTTTAAATTAAGTGTAGCTGTAAAGAGATGATTACACATAAGCAGATGCAGTATTGGTGGATGCCTCATTGGCCTAGTTGATAGCGTACTGGGCTTTCACCCCGACCCGGGTTCGATTCCCGGCCAGGACTTGGCATTTTCATACGCTATAAATCATCCCATCGTCTGGATTAGCCCAAGTGTGCACAATAGTTGGACGTTAAACACCAAAAAAAAAAAAAATATATATATATATATCCTCTTAAATTTTGTGGATTACTGTTAATTAATTGGCAGTGAAGTTTCAAAAAAGTACTAATCTCCCAAGTAAAAATGTTAATACTTTAAATTTAGACTAATTCTTCTTCTTGTGGTGTTTTATTAGATTGTTGAGTGGAGTTAATCCCAAACCATTTGCAAACCATAGGCAGCTGCGAAACTCTTTGTCTAATAAGGCCTCTTTTCCTTCGATAATGTTTTGCCGTAGTCAATATTCCCGATCATTACTCATCACAATACAATTATCCTAGCTTTCTGTATTTTATAACCGGAATAAGTTCAAGTTGATAGCATAGACTCATTATTGATTTATAAAATTATTTATATTGAAATTATTTTGAACCTCAATACGTATGTTAGTGTAACGTCACTTTCACATTAAATTAAGTTCTTTGCTCAAGTAAAATAATTTCTGTTTACAGCATACGCATCTTACGCTGACTCAACAGAAATAATCACTTTCGATGGACAACAACTTAGCTTCAAAGGTTCGTGTGGGTATATTTTACTTCAGGATTACGTAGACGGTAACTTCACTGTTGCTGCAACTTTGGAGAACGGCAAAGTCAAATCTCTTGTTATTACTGACCGTGATAATATCGTCGAGCTTCAATCTGATCATTCGGTAAGTGATCATTTAATAAGAAACACTGTCCTATATTAATGACATTTATTAAAAAACACGTTCTATATTAACAAATTTTCACTGCATGCATCTAATACCCTGATGTGACTAATACTTTTTTTTAAAGCTTTTTAAAAAATTTTAATTTTATTATCATAACCTTTATTGTATATTAGCCTATTGTGTTATATTAGCCTTTCTTCGCTGATTGTGATGGTAAAGTCAAGATTTTCAAGAAAATGAAAGATAAACTATTGAAAGCTGCACCTATTGGGAGGATTTAGACGTCCCTTGCGGTACCCGAGTCTAACACACATTTACACTTACGACTTTAACACTTTACTCTCACACTTACATTTAGGGAGGTGATAATAGCCTCAATGTGCTTTTCACCTTAAAATAACAAAACAAAATTCATGCAATCCGCAAAATCCAACATCACAACGAGCCCTAAAACATGATGCATGTTAATATAATATTATGATTTCTGTATATTCAGGTTGTTGTTAACGGCAAACCCAGCGAATACCCTGTGTTGGTTGGTGATATCTCAGTATGGCGACGGTACCATTCTGTAGGTCTGTTCTCTAATGCTGGACTCAAAATTTTGTGCGCTGAGAGCTTGGAACACTGCAGCTTCATCCTGTCAGGATTCTACTTCGGCAAAACACGAGGCCTGCTTGGTACTTACAACAATGAACCATATGACGACCTGACAGCACCTGCTGGAAATGTAAGTTGTTTGTATAAGTTGTTAAATTTAGTGACGTTTAAGTATTGAAATAGCTTTATGTTGCGTTATTGAGCATTATTTAAGCACAGAACTCATGAGAGTTAATCTGGCAGGATAGGAATGTACTTAGGAGAAATAATGTGTAAGCTGTGGAAGAAGGAGGAGGAAACTGAAGGTCACATAATCTATTATTGTGAGGTTGTTGCCGTCTTTATGGCTTCAGGATCTCCAGCTGAGTAGTCTGTGGACTCATTGACAGAACCAGACTACTTAACTTGAATCCAAGAGGCTTAGTAGTATAATGGATCATTTGATCACATTGCCAGAGGCAATCAACCACCTGTAACTTCTAACAATGTATCGGTTTATAAATCATTACCTTGATCCATTGTCTCTTTAAAAAACACCTAGCCGTCTCGGTGGCCTAGTGGATAGCGTACTAGGCTTTCACCCCGAGGACCCGGGTTCGATTCCCGGCGAGGGCTTGGCATTTTCATACGCTATAAATCATCCCATCATCTGCATTAGCCCAAGTGTGCACAATAGTCAGACGTTAAACACAAAAAAAAAAAAAAATAAATAAATAAAAAATAAAAAACGCCTTTAAATTCAACATATCATTAGTTTAATTCAACATTTACTAAAAACTAATTTAGCAGATATTCTTAAAACAAGATCTCATTGTTTTAAAATTTCCAGGTTTGTGGATCAGAAAGTGAGTTTGGAAATGCATGGAAGACCAGCGGCCAGTGCTCCGATGTACCTCAAGTTCGACATAACCACGTTCATGTAGACGAATGTACTGAATATTTCACTGCCGGTTCTCCTTTCCAGTAAGTACAATTTTAAGAGTATTTATGCATACTAAATAATATAGTACTTTATTTGTGGCCACCTTAGTGCTTTAACTGACTTAGTAGTTTAGTACATCAAAAGTACTGTGGCTTATTATTACACTCTATGGGATTATGGGATTAAAAAACTAGTTCCATTTAAATTATTATAGTTTGTTAAAATTACATAATGTTCCTTTGTGGCTTTTATGAATTATTCAAACTACTGTTGATTGAAAATTATAGTTTAAACAGTTGACATTGGGATCGGAAGTTTTAGAACAGTAATTTTGCTAAATTTGATGGCGTAGATGGTGTTTTGCCTGAAAAGCAGGATAAAACCGATTCCAAAACTGGATTTTTATTAGTAAAGATTTGAGGTTACAGAAAAATTTGACAAAAAAATGTTTTGTAAGGTTTGAAGTGTAATAACTTTGTTTACACTTTGTTGTTTATAAATAATAAACGCATAAAGATTAAGTACAAAACTTGTAAATAATTGAATTCTGAGTGTATATATGTATGCACTGAATAGCTGTATTAGTGTATCTTCATTCTCAATAGCTGCGCAAAGAGTTTGGCTACTGAGAATGAAGAAGGCTCTTTGTATAACGCATGATATTTACAATAAGAAATCTATGTCAACGCACACAAAAATCAGACACTACAACACAGTCATAAAACCGGAGGTATTATATGCAAGCGAGACGCTAACACTTTACACAAAAGGTACCATGGAAGACATTTTGAAGGAAGAACGCAAAATCTTGAGGAAGATCCTTGGCCCAAGATTAACAGAAGATGGATACAGGTTGCACTTCCGGAAGCCCACAGAGAAGATATCGAACCTGGCAGCAGATATCAGAAAAAGGAGGCTTCAATTCTATGGACACATCAGTAGACTCCTAACAACGAGACTTTCCAACAGAATCCTTAAATATATACAAATAATCAAATCAACAACGTCGTGGATCACACAAGTCAGAATAGACCTACATGACGCAAAAATAGACTCAACAGACATTGAAGACACATACAGGAGAAAGATGTTCGGGTGGAAAATCCCAGAGAATGAAATCCCAAAGAGAGCGGGGGTAAAATGGACGGAGGAGCGGAGGAGGGACAGGATGAGGGAGGTGTGGAGGATTAGAAGGTACAAGACATGAGTCGGAGCGTAATCCAACAGGGTTTAACGCAAATAATTATATATATATATATATATATACCATGAAACTAGATCCATTAAAAATAAATCTAGTTTGAAAAGTTCAAATTTCAGAGTTAGAAAACAAATACATATATATTTTTTTATTAAAAGAAAAATGCATTGTGAATAGTAAGAATGCAATAAAACCAGCTGTTTAACCATAATACATCAGCTGATTAATATTATTAAAAGGAATATTATTCACATTGTTCATATTATTTATAAGGAAAAAATTAGAATGTTCCCAGAAAAACTGCACAAAATAAATATTCTAAAACTGGTAAAGAAAGTATATTTTATTTTCAACAATAAAGGTAATTTAAATTTTTAGTAGCAGCCATTTTTTCCTTTCATTATTATTAGAATAAAAAAATATATTTGAAGCGTTTTACTTCTTCAAGCAATCAGTAGTTGTGTTTATGTACATGAATTGTCTCAAAATTAAATTGTCTACGAGTTCTGTGTGTAAATGTTATGCATTTCACATAGTTCACCTAAAACCTATTTTTCAAATAAAAATACCATATGTAATACCACTAAATATAAGCTTGTAATTTGGGTTATGACATTTTCAGCTTCATGTTTATAGCTCGAACAGAAATTTGTGTTGAACCTTTTCAGTTAGTCTTAACACATTTATCGAAGTTGTTCATGCAAAATTTGTTCCTGTTTCTAAGTTTAGAATAACTTGCTAATATAAGTTTCCTTCTAGAACAGCCTATATAATCTTTACTGATTGAAGAAATATACTGAGAATACTAGCTGTATAGATGTTTTAATATTTTAAGTAGACAAAGCCGCCTTGGTGGCCTAGTTGATAGAGTACTAGGCTTTCACCCCGAGGACCCAGGTTCGATTCCCGGCCAAGAGCTTGGCATTTTTATACGCTATAAATCATCCTGTCATCTGCATTAGCCCAAGTGTGCACAATAGTAGGACGTTAAACACAAAAAAAATGTGTGTGTTTGGGGGAGGGCGAAGTCGGGTGGAGCCCGAGGACACTAGCTCAGTGCGCCGCTGTCTAGGTATTAAAAGTTATCAATAATAATATTCATTTATACTAGTTATCTAATACATTATATTTAAATAAATTTTATTTTTACAATAATAATCATTATCATTATAATCAATAAATGATTTTCAAATTTATTTCTAAAGTATATGTATACCCATTTTTATTAGATATCTTTAAAACGTGTCCCTTACATAGGTGCCACAGTAAATTTTGCTGACATGTCCAAAAGGCTAAGGCCAGCACTGACAATAGGTCTTGTTATTACTGAAAAATATCAATCAGATGTAATATTGTTACAAGATACAATATCGCCGCAAGATACAACCAGCAGCGAGTGCTCACATATCTCTCATATGGGTTATCATTCTAGTGTGTTTCTCGGCCTCAGTTGCCTAGTTGATAGCGTGCTTTCACCCCGAGGACCCGGCTTCGATTCCCGATCAGGGCTTGGCATTTTCATACGCTATAAATCATCCCGTTGTCTGCATTAGCCCAAGTGTGCACAATAGTCGGATGTTAAACACCAAACAAAAAATAAAATTTAAGTAGACAACATTCACTGAAATAAAAACATTTGCTTTTGTACAGCCTTGCAGTTTCTATATTAATCTATTATTTTATTGCAGGTCTTGCTTCCCCTACAGCAACCCAGAGAACTATCGTAAATCATGTGATCACAAGGTCCAAGAGGCTCAAAGCAATAAGAAACAGGAAGTGTTGTGTAACATTTTGGAAGCATATGTTGGATCTTGCTGGGCTCGCCGTGACTACCTCAAGTTACCTAAGGAATGCGGTAAGTCTTAATTGTATGAATTTATGTGGGATAGAGCTCCTACGATGTTAATGTTGCCTTCATATGATAACATCTAGTTTTAGCTGTGAAATTTAAATTTTTAATTGTTATACAATTCATGCACTAAACCTTAATAGTGAAGTAAATTTTTTAGGACCTAGCAGTCTCTTAGAAATGAAAAATTAACTAGAAGAATTTAGCAAATTTATTTCTGTCTTCAAAATTAGAACTTGTTAAATTGAAATAACTTTAATGAACGTTTTTGGAATGTCACTATGTTGAGTATAATGATCTGCCTTCCCTAGCTTCGTCAATTCTACTTTTGTTGACGCGTTTCGTAGAACCTCCATCTTCAAAAACTATGTCTATACTGGTCACCAATATTATTGCCCGTCTATTAATAATTTTCTATCTCCACCTAGTACCATGCGTCGTACCATGAGTCAATTAATTATGCGTCACATTTAATAAAAGAGGGATACATACGTCGAGAAATAGAAAACTCCATGAAAGTACTACGTATGGCAGTAAAGGAAGATGTAAGAACATCTTAGAGAACTTGGAAATTTTTAAATCTAAATTAAAGGAAGAAAACATAATAAATGAACAGATATCGTCGCAAGCAGATATTACATATAAAAATCTAAAAATTTTCAAAAATTAACAGGAGGTTCGACCATTGAAGAGAAAGTTTGAAAGGAGCCAATGAGAAGCAAGCGAAAACGTATGATTTTGAAGAGCCAATCAGAAGTGAGCATGTCAGGTTTAATGTACAAATGTTGAATAGAGGAGGGGTATGAGGTGGAGATAGGAAATTATAAATAGGATGGGCCATAATATTGGTGACCAGTATAGATATAGTTTTTGAAGATGGAAGTTATCCAAAATGCGTCAACAAAAGTAGAATTGACGAAGCTAGGGAAGGCAGATCATTATACTCAACATAGTGACAATAATCCTAGCAGAAAAGAAGAAGAATATAAAAAGAATTTTTGGAATGATTATAAAATTTGAATAATTTTAACATGACTAATTCAAACTACAGTGCATCTTCATTTATCCAGATGAATTTTCCCTCCAAAAATAATTAGTCTGTTTTATTGTATTAAACATTTTTTTGAGGCTTCTTATTGCTGTGAAAAGTGACAGACCCTGTGAACATTTTTTGGCACCTGATGAACAAGGATATAGCAAGGTCTTTCAGCTGTTCTACAGATGTTGATGGTAAAGGGTAACACTGGCAGTTTTGATGAATTCCTACACTAAATTTTGGGAGGGAATTAACAGCGGCTCTGTGGCCCCCGACATGTCAGATTAAGAGCTTTTTGTGAACCCTTATCACTTCACCTTAAACCGACTCCAGTGCCCTCAACGAGCTCCAGAATCTCAATAAGGTGTCCTGGTTGAACTCCTGATCTGCTTGCTGAGATCCAAAGAGTCTCTTTTGGCCTCTAGGAACGCTACAATAGGTGAACTGTTGATGGTCAAGCGTTTGCACGAGCATGCTACGTTCAAACGACATATAATTTTGAAGCAAAGGAAACAAACAACATTTTGTAATTATGTAAATAATTTTGTAACTTACAGTACATTAAATTAATATCTCTAGTGCAATGTTCAGTGCTTTTTTAGTAAATTTGTGTACTGGTGTTACTTTTTCATAAAGAAAAAGAACAGTAACTTTGTATTTACTGTGCATATTGTTTTGTTATTGATTTCTTGTTGTATCTGGTTTGTCCTGATTTTCAGTTTTATACTGTATCCATACCAGTTCCAGTTAAGTTTGAATTACCGTATTTTTCCAAACTAAAATGTAAGATTAATTCTAGATGTGTTTTTTTATAGTTTCTTGCAAAATCGGATCAGAAACTGTTAGTTATGGAGAATCAACATCTGTGAACACTCCGCAGAATTCTGCCGACATTGTGATCTTGCTGGAAGAACTCGAGTACAATGAGGAAGTTTACAAATCACTCATTCTTCCACTCTTACCTTTATTAACCAGTGACCTGAAGGACAGAGGCATTACGTAAGTTGACTTGCGTAGTTTAACCAAAAATCTAAACCTGTTTTTTGGTATTATTTAAAGAGTAATAAACTCTTATTATAATATAGTAAAAATTTGCTCCTACTACTATCATGGTAGAGCATGTTTGTTATTTTCATAATTTTGATCTGTTTTGATTTAAACGACAAAAAAATCAATTTGTTAATAGCTTGAACAAGTTTGCTACCCAACAAAATCCGTTCAACGGTTTTAAAATGACTGCCATTTCAGATCTTTAGAATTTCGTAACTTTTTTGGAAATCTGATTTTTTCATGTCTAATAAGCATTAAATTCTGTAGAATTTTGAATTTTCAAATTTTATTGAAAACAAGAAATCATATCTGGCAACAAGCAAGGTTTATCTTTTGTACTTTGAGTGTAATTTTAAAGTTTAGTAAAACAACCTAATGTATGCTTATTGATTTGATTCAAATTTGACAGAAAATCAGCTTGAACAGATTTGTTTTTCCACAAAATCCGTTCGTCCATTTTAAAATGATGGCAATTTCAAATATTTTTTATGGAAATATGGTTTTAACATTGTAATCATTGTTAAAGTTTGTATAAATTAATATTTTAAACTTTTTAAATAAACATTCTTGTTTTATTTTCATATTTTCATTGTAATTTGAAATTTAAAATGTTAGTATATGCAGATTGTAATGTTGGTTACGATGATAAATTTAGATTTAGATTGTTAACCCTAGAATGAACGGACAAAAAAAAGTTACGTAAGTGGACGGGCTGGGTCTGACAGACCCAAGAATTAAAAAAATCTATAAATAATTTCAGATTATTTTTATTGATCAAAAAATGTTTTTATATGAAATCTAGAAGTGTTTTTAGTAGTATAACACTATTTTTACAACATAATATTGCGCCCAAATAATGGTATAAAAAAACTAAGTAATCTTGTACATTTTTAACAAAAAATTACATGATTTTTTAAAAATAACATTAATAAGGTAAGAATTTTTAAATTTTGATTGAGTTTCATTTTACCTAGTATATAAAGAATGATTTTAAGGAAAAAAATATTAAGAATTAATTAAAATACAAAAATAATATGTTTTTGGAGAGGACAAATAACTTAATTTTTACAGCAATCGCTACACAACATTTCACTGCGGTTAAGACTTAACCAAATTTTACACTCTTTGCAAAAGTATTTTGTTTTGCTGTCTTTACACATGGAGCATCTTCCACGCTTTCCTGGTGCAGGGTCCTCTTTAGGTTGGGCTTCATATCCAGAAAATTTAGTTGCTAACTGCCAAATCTCTCTTGGGAGGTTGTATTGCTGAGCTCGCATGGACAAGTAGGGTTGCAGCATCTGTTTTGACAAGTTCTTGTTAATAACAAAAGCACTGCGCTTATACTTGTTTAAACTTGTCAATAGTATTAAAATGAACAAAAGTAAAAATTAAAAACAGTCCTAAAACACAAATCCTGCTATGTCAGAAAAAGTAACGTGAGCGGACTGGCTGGGTCTGACAGACCCACAAGATATTCAAACACGTGACAACTGATGACTAAGAGCTGAATTGACAAACATGCAACAGTAGCGCATTCTGTAGACTCTTTTAGGAAGGTACAGAGAGAAATAACAGTCTGCAACGCCAATAACCTTAAATCTAACATAATTTAAAAACGTCTGGGTCTCACAGACCCAGCCCGTCCATTCTAGGGTTAAAAAAGGATAAGGAAAAATTATTTTTGCAAATTTGTTTCTTTCATGTCAGCAAGACAGCTGCGCACCATGATTATTTTTTGTTGTATCTAGTCAGCCACAGTTTTGTAAGTCATAGCAATTAATAAGATAATCATTAACTTTGAAAAATTGTGTGCAGAATGTTCTCATGCTACTTATTCATATGTTGTTTATTACTGACAGAGATGTCAAGTTTGCACTGATTGGCTACGGAGCTCCTGGCCAGTTCTGGGCCTCACATTACACCACTGACGGAGAAATTGAATTCAAGGGTAAAGCGGACATCTCCTTCGGCAAGCTAACCAATAACACTTCTAGAGGTGAATTTGTTGACACACTGCGCTTCTTGAAACATCAGTTCGATCTCGAATTCGGTAAGTTAGTTACAATAGTTGTTTGAAATTATTAGCGAATTTCCATCGGAAAATGATCTGTTTGAGTGGTCATGATAGATCGAGGACCATGAAACGACCGATTAATTTGTTAATTGTGATAGCTAGATCATTTTTTAAGGGGTCGTTGAAAATTGTGTAAACATTATGTATGCATTCTTGTTCTCTCAATTTTGCTGCGATTTGATTCAAAACCTGGCACAAAAATCAACTTTGGTAATATCTCGGACAAATTCATTACTTTCCAAAACCCATTCAACAGTTTCAGAATGGGTTTAAGCTATTACAAATCTTCAAACACTTTTTGTTTATTTTTTTTGGGCCTCATGGGACCACTTTAGTCTAAATTTCAGTTCTTTCTAACATTGGGCTGTAATTTTTTTCTCCAATAATCCCTCATTCAATCAGATCTTTGCTTCCTGACGGAATCTGTGATCACTACCTTCTTGTGTCTCTTTGGTTTATCCACTTTAAATTTATTAGTCTTAAGAATGCGTGTTATTTTACATTGTTTTTGCTCTTTATCCTACACCTTTTTTGAAAATTTGACTTCACAATAAGCGATAAAATTTGCACAAAATATCAATTTGAATTTTCAAAATCCATTGAAATTAAACAATTTTTTGGTATTTTGGTTCATTTTGGTATTTTTGGTCATGGTTCATTTTGGTTTATTTTTGAAAGTTTAAAATGTGAATTTATGCAGATTTTAATGCTGACTATGAATGTGAAATATGATTTTCAGTTGACTTATTTTAAGGTAAAAAAATAATGTTTCAAATCTGCTTCCATCTCGTCAGCGGTATAGTTGTGTGCTGTATTATTTTAAAATTCTTTTTATGAGGGCCAAGGTAATGTTGATGCAATTAGCGTGTATTTACAGCTCCATCACTGTTAGCAGTTGTACAGTGAGTTGTCACAGGAAATGATAATGCAGACGATGATCATTTGTAAGGACATAGCTTGGTAACTGTTTCCGGAGAGAGGATAAGACACCCTCCATTTCTGTCCTGGCCTATTCTATCTGTCCAAGATCATATGCTTAAACTAAGTGCATCAACATTATATCATAAATAAAGCAGGATGACCTAATCAGATGTAATTACCACATAGGTCTGTGTATTCAAACAGTCAAAAAGTATTTTGTTTGAATTGTCTAATGACCAGTTTTGTTAGAAACATGAATGAAATAACGGAAAAGTAAAGACTTTTTTTATTCATCCAAACTATATTTAGTTCATGGACCCATGTTCTTTCAGATATGCCAAAATATTAGTAAACTGATTTTATTACAAAATTGTCATTAGAAAGTGATCTACCAGAGCAGCCATGACAGACCAAAACCATGAGTGCGCATCATTGTAGAATACACGTAGAATATGTTGAAAGAATCATATAATGAATAGAATATGTTGTAGAAACATATAATGATAAATATCTAGCTTTTCAAAAAGCATACGACTCTATAGATAAGGAATCTTTATTCTCGGTAGACCTTGATAACAAAACCACAAATCTTATCAGGGAAACATTAACTAATACATTCTCCAAAGTTAAATTCATGGGAGAACTCTCCACCCCTTTTGAGATTAAAATGTGAGTCCGACACTCTTGGATGGACTCTCTCCATTGCTATTTAATTGTGCTCTAGAAAGTGTAGTTAGAGAGAATGGAACGTGAATATGCATAGTGGAATCAGACTAGGAATTAAGAACAAAGGCATTAAGGTAAATTGTTTGGCTTTTGCGGATGACATGGCCTTACTAGCTGAGACATTGGAAGAAGCTAAGGAACAGACTCTTGAACTCCAGAAACAAGCGTAAAAAATGGGTCTCAAAGTTTCATTTGAAAAGACTAAAATATTGACAAACATACAAAAACAACCAAAAAAGCTTCAAGTGGGAGAACAATACATTGAGATAGTCAAAGAATTCAAATATCTTGGGGAATGGATCAGCTGGAATGCCCTAGAGAAAAAAAGCTATGGAGAAATAAAGTTGAATTAGCCTTCCAACTTACCAAGGACACATACAAAAAGAAGTCCCTCTCCTGGAATACAATGATAAGGCATTATCATATGGTAATTAAACCAGAAGCCTTATATGCAGCTGAAACATTATCTCTCACAACCCAGGACCCACTTGAAAGGCTGGAGATCAAAGAAAGAAAGATATTACGAAAAATCTTAGGCCCCAAATTCCGTAACAACCAATTACTCCACATCAGTAATGAAACTCTTTACCAAAAAACTGAAACACTATCAGACACAATGAGAAAAAGGAGAATGGATTTTTATGGGCACATCATCCGAATGGACAAAAATAGACTAACCAAAAAAATATTTGACTACTTTCGCAATAGAAGAGCCAAACCACTTTGGTTTAGAGAAACAGAGAAAGACATAACAGAACTACAAATCACTGACACTATGCTCATAGACAGAACAGCCAAAATAATAACCAAGGACAAGAAGCAACGGTTCCAAGGCAAAGTCAAATCCAAGCAAACGATCCAAATCTCTGACGAAGAAAGAAAAGCAAGATCACAACGAATGAAGCAATACTGGGCTACGAGGAAGGCACAGAACATTAAAAAGTGATTGATTTAGTGTACCCCAAAGTTGGGTGAAACAAATAAAGAGATAAATATCTAGATTGTTTTGACCACATATATTTGAAAATTTTCTTGAAAATATTTGTTTTCCTAAAATGTAATGGTGAAAATTGTTCCGCAGGACACTATTTTCACTTAAATTTTCATCGTATAGAATTACAAAATATTTGGTGGTAGGAACACTTAAGATATTAACCCTTCAGCTACATTTAAAATAACCTGAATCACATTATTTTCTTTAAAAGTGGCTTTGCTAAAGATCATTATTACCTGCTCTCCCACTCCACCATAGCTCTGGTCCATAATCACTAGCTAACTCATCACGGATCATGTTATTAATTTAATCACTAGGACTATATAATTGTGAAGTGTTTTTATATACATTTTGCTCTTTTTTAGGTCTGACACCTTGGCATAAGGCCTTGGAAGAGATTATGTTTTATCCATTCCGTGCTGAAGCTGTCAAATCGGTCATCGCAGTTTACGCTAAACCTTGTGAAAACACTGAATTACCTATTTCTGTAAGTGTTGTACCTATTTCTGTAAAAAATCTATTTGTTAGCATGTATCCAATTGGTTCATTGAACCAATTAAATATTCATTGATAACGTAAATAATTGGCCAAGCGAAGCGAGTTCTCTGTTTCAATTCATCCATTCGGCATTTGGTGTGTGCGTTTCTTTCTTTCTTTGTTACACAGTCTTGGTGAAGCACATTGGCCAATTATTTTGAAATTTGGTACAAAAAGACCTTGTATAAAACCGGAACAAAATATGTGTAAGATTTTTTACCATTCACATCCGTTTCAAGATGGCTGCCTCTGATTTAACAACGACAAGTATATTTACTGGCTGAATGGCCAGGTGTATCATAATTTTGACTGTTTCATAAAGAAAGATCATAAAGTTATTGTTAAAGTTGGTCCAGAACCATTTTCCTAAATATTACTGTTACTGGTTAAATTGGCGGAAAAGATTAAGTCCATCAGAGCGCTGTTGTGGAATGGTTAAATTAGAACCACTGCCTGCGCTGTCAGAATACACAGCAAGGTCTGTTGTTCTTTGAAGTACATCAGGATAAAGTTACCAGGAGCGTGCTGATTCTTTAAAGAAGGTGGTAAATAAACTGATACAAAGTACTACCAACAGATATTTTTTTTATTAAAAGCATTTAATTTCAATTAAATCATTTTTATTAAAAACCTACAAAGTCCTCATCCGGATTTTTTTTATTAAAAGCATTGAATTTCAATTAAATCATTTTTATTTAAAACCTACAAAGTCCTCATCCGGATTTTTTTTATTAAAAGCATTGAATTTCAATTAAATCGTTTTTATTTAAAACCTACAAAGTCCTCATCCGGATTTTTTTTATTAAAAGCATTGAATTTCAATTAAATCGTTTTTATTTAAAACCTACAAAGTCCTCATCCGGATTTTTTTTATTAAAAGCATTGAATTTCAATTAAATCGTTTTTATTTAAAACCTACAAAGTCCTCATCCGGATTTTTTTTATTAAAAGCATTGAATTTCAATTAAATCGTTTTTATTTAAAACCTACAAAGTCCTCATCCGGATTTTTTTTATTAAAAGCATTGAATTTCAATTAAATCGTTCTTATTTAAAACCTACAAAGTCCTCATCTGGATTTTTTTTATTAAAAGCATTGAATTTCAATTAAATCGTTTTTATTTAAAACCTACAAAGTCCTCATCCGGATTTTTTTTATTAAAAGACGCTTAAAAACAGTTTTTTGACTGTTTGGTCAAATATTTTTTAGAAAATTAAACATCTGTTAGGTTGTATGATGATGATGTTTAAATTTTTTTTTTAATATATGAATACTTCATTTTTTTTACACTCCTATGTTACTTATTTTCACAGAACTTAGTTTCACTAGGGTTACTTAGTTTGCCTTAGCCTGCTTGAGAATTGTTTGCTAACTTTTATGCAGAGTGATAATATGAGCTAGAAGTATAGCGGGATTGCTAAGCCTATCAGCTGTCTCGCTCCTTTGAAATAAAATAAGCTACAGTAATTTCATTAAATTATTCTAATTTCATAAAACAAGAAGTTCCTGACCGTGTGGTTTCCCTGCAGTGCTGACCTGTTATGATCACCACTGATAGTAATTAAGTTATAGTGAAAGCTAACTACGCTCTCTTTTTATGCATTCTTTTTTTATACGTTCAAAAGCAATATTTCAGAATGTTTTCTCTACATTCAAAAAAGATTTGTTCAATTTTTTTCAAAAATTTGGGAAATGCGGCATTTTTTTTATCTGGAAAACAAGAGTGAATTAATTCCTTTTGCTTATGATGTGAATTTTCTAATTTTTATCTATTTGCTATCTTCATCTGAAAAATTGTTTTACATATCTTTGTCTGATTGTTGAAATGAATTCCTTGAGTATGAGTTGCTCGGGCATCAATAATTAATTCTTGTGTACTCTAAATGCATTAGACAATCAAATTGGACAAAATCAAAGACTTGAATGTAATAGACTGAATCATATGCATATCAAATAATTTATTTGTTATTTTTTCTATATCATAAAATATACCCCAAAGTTGGATGAAACAAATAAAGAAGAAGATAATTTGTTTGTCTCACTCTTGATTGTACAGGACCAACCTATGTTCTACGCCCCCTGTAGGTCCTTCTTATGTAACTAAATGTTTTGTAGGAAGTAAAAGTTGGTAAATAAATAAATGCTAGTGTTACTTAATATTAATATATATTTTAATTTGACTACTGTATTAGTATAAATATAATTTGAAAATTTGCAGTATAGTTTTTTGTTATTGCAGACACTTCCTCTACAGAGTTTTGCTGGAAGCATAGAGGCGATTAAATCAGGAGCCAAATTAACAGTGATCACTCCATTGAAAGATCTTGAAATCGAAGGAAAAGACGCGAAAGTATCTGCCAATATTGTTGGTGAGTATTATTAATTTTGTAGGACTTTTTTGTAGCCTTGTAGGAACTTAAGAAAAAAATAAATAAGTAACTGATTCCAGTTGAAATTTTGTGGGATTTTAAAAATAAAATTCAATTCAATCATAAAGTTATTTACTTTAGTTGTGTTAATTAATTCCCCAAAATAAGTTACTTATTAAGTAGTATTTTCAGATGTGAAAATGAATTTAAAGTCCCACCGCAAGGGTTATTATGAGTCATCCTATGTTTAATAGCGAGCCATGTGGCATTATTGTGGAGATACATACATTCGAACACAGACCTTTTGTTGATAGTAGTATTTTAAGCACTTTGCGATTTCTGTGATAGTGCCAGCCGAAGAGCAAATAGTGTGTATTAAAATATTTTGTAAACTGAACAGAACTGATACTAAATCTATCATATGTTGGTTAAAACACTTTTAAGAGGCTGTGAGTCTGTTGAAGACCAACAATGCTACGCTGTCATCCAGCATCACTCCAGAAAACATTGTTAGAGTTCAGGAAATTATCTGTCAGGACAGAGACAAACTACCCATGGCGTAGCTGAAGCTTTTGGAATGCCATATGGGACATGCCAATGCAATTTGTCTGATGAACTCAACATGAGATGAATTGCAGCCAAGTTGTCCCCTGACTTGTAATGCAAACCTGCGTGACAGGAGAGGGCAAGTCTGTACTGAGCGCAATCGGACAATTACAATAGATCCAAACTTCTTGTATAAGGGAATTACAGGTGATGAAAGCTAGATTTATGGTTATGATGAAGAAATCATATGGCAATTGTCAGAATGGAAGATGCCAAACTCTCCAAGACAAAAAAAACCCCATCATATTGGCTGTAATATAAAATCAGTGCTCATAATTTTTTTTCGACATTTGTGGGACTATCTGCCAGGGAATTCATTCCATCTAGTCAGACCATCAATAGTTTCTACTACCTTGGTGTTTTGAGGCGACTGAGGGAGAATATACAATGTAAACAGCTGTAGTTGTGGAGAAGTCAAGACTGGTTCGTGTTCCATGACAATGTATCCGCTCACACTGCGATCTCGGTGAAGCAGTTTTTGGCGAATACTTGCCAGACCTAGTACTGTGCAACTTTTTCACTTTTCCAAAGATGAAAATCAAGTTGAAGGTACATTGATTCAATACAGTAGAAGAAATTCAAGAGCAATTGCAAATCGTTCTAAGGGAGCTTGCTGCAGCCAATTTGGAGCAGTGCTTCTTGCTGGAGTGACTACTTTGAAGTAGTGGTGGGGCAGAAAACACCAAACTGTTAAAAAAACTGCTTTTCTATAAACGACAAACAAACTGCTTTATGAAACGGAAACAAGCAGTTTGATTTGGACTGGTTTATGTTTTGTTAAACAAGGAATGGACTGTTCTATTTGAACGTTGCCGCAAGCGCTAAAACTGCTTTCCTGCTAACTGCTTTTCTTCTACCTGCTTTTATGCTTTTTCCCTTTATTCCAAAGTTGCTTGTTGCTTGTAGTGACGTAAGAACTGTTTGGTCAATGTCAACGTTTATCTCTATTTTGTTGCGAGTTGCAGTAACAACCTCTCACATTTTGTAGATACAGAGCCTAATTTTATTTAAACATATTTTTTATATTTATTATCAATCATCAATATTTTTTAATCAACTAAAAATATTCTAAATCGTTTGCATTTTGGTAAATATGCAAAGAACTATTTAATTTTAAGTAAAAAAAGAATGCTTCTATTAGAAATTCATTGCATTTTGTAAATATAAAATGGCATACATGATTATTACATTTTGAGAATGTAATTTAATTATTACTACACTTATAAGGATTATTTTTATCCTATCTAAATGCTTTATACCCAAAAACAATGTAAGGACATGGTGGTAATGGGAATAAAAAACTAGTCTTAGAAAACTGAACGTATGTGTTTTATGTTTTAGCTGCTAATACAACTTTGAGTTTCAGTTTTCTAAACCTGTTTTTTCCAACTGTTTTTAAAAGCAGCTTTTTTTCCTCAACAAACAGTTTGTTGACATTTTGTAAAAATAGCAGAAACGCCCACCTCTACTTTGAAGGAGACAATTGAATTTGTATGTTCAAAGTATTTTACAACAAAACATTAATAGTATTGTTTTGTTACATAGGCTTTGACTCTGAAGCAGTGTACATGCAAGGTGAAGCGAAGAGGAAAGTTTTGCGAGGTGATGAAGAAGCTTACAGGAACCTAAAGTACTCACCTGACAGATGCGTTGACTTCGCACAGGCTGTAAGTACAATGTCTCCATTTAATTGCTTTAATTGAAACTTTAAGAAATTTCATACTTTTCAAAATAAATTTGAACAAGTTCCTTATTATGGACATTGTAATGTAATTTCAATACAGTTGTTCAAACAATATTCTGCAAACTGTTAAGGACAAAATAAACAGTCATTTTTGACAGACTCAAGGTTTATATTGCAGATACTCTATCTTATTCTACCATAGATTGTTCTTTTAAATTTTATAAATTCTGTTCTTGATTTGTCATATTTTCAGATGAGCAAAAAAGGAATATGCGTTCATTAATTCATTATATTGCAAACATCTGAGCATTGTTTACAAATATCCTGACATGTAAATATAAATTCTTTCCAGCCCTGTATACTTATCTATAAACATGTTTGTTAAAGATTATTTTGTTTTAGTAAAGTAAGATTATTAATGCTTCTGACATGCGTTACAGGTTAACGGAGCTGTTTTCAGCTCAGACAACTTTGTGCAAGGCAAACCAGGGCTGCGCAAGAACTTCTTACAAGTACTATCGGAGAAGATAACCGAAGATCTGACAGGTGTTGAGATACAACAAGAATGTAAATGCGAATTGGATAGGTTCTTCCCTCTTACAAGGTGCAAGGTGGTGAGCAGGAAAGAGAAGGAAATGCTTGTAAGTAAATCATAATTATGGCCTAAAATTAAATATTTCCTGAACGTGATTAATGGTAAGAATGTCTGCTTATAGTCCTGTAGATTTTGGATGTGTACAAAATGTTAAAATGTTTTTAAAAACTTGAAATTATTAATATTTAAAGTTGATGTAAATTTAAAAATAATACTTTTTTACCTATGGTAAGAAATTATGGTACACTGTAAACATTTCTTTTTGGAGCTAATGAAGAAAGAACTATAATGTCGTTAGATATTGATCACATTCGATATTAGAATCCTTGTAGTAGACATGGGCTTGTCAAACCGTGATTGAAAATCATCGAAACATTTAGGTTGGGATTGAGGCATTTGAGCTGTTTGATACGAAGAAAAACAATAAATGTTAAAAAGACTCAACAGCTTTGGAAAAGCACATAACCTGTTTACAGTTTGAAATAAAATTAATTTTGAGACTAAAACTTTGAAAATTGGTTCATACTTTTTGCAAATAAAAAATGGTTAATTTTGCAATATTAATCGTAATTCATACTGACTAAATTGTAATGAAAAATCTAAAATGTGTAGATTTTGTACGTTTTGTGTAACATTCAATAGTGACCATTAAGCATCAACGTAAAGTTACAGTAAAAAGGAGAGAATTAAACTCGTAGTTTGGTGTTGAGAAAAATTGTTCTTCAGCAACTAATACAAAACAGAGAATTATCTATTCATGTTTAATTTCTGAACAGAAGTAAAGAAGAAAAAACTAAAAGTTATATTAACAATAAGAAAAATTTGAATTTTGTTGATTTCATGTTTTCTTCTAAATGCAGTTGATATATTTACCAGCTAAACAAGATGAAAGTTTTCAGGAAAATAAGTTCTTTAATAAGTTTCTGAATTTAATTTGGTTTTTTTTTCAGGCAAAAAATGTTAAAACCGGAGTGAAAGGTTGACCATTTCCTACTTTTATCAAAGTCTGAGTATTTTACAAAGTTTTTTTTTTAATAATTCAGTTAATGTATATTCTTTTCCATAAATTGTATCTTAGACATAAAGTAATTGTATTTTTTTGATATTACCGAATTAAATTAATTTAATTAAGATAATATATTTATACAAGAGTATTGTTAGAGTTTGATTATACTGTGGTTCCATACGTATTTGAAATAAATTGAGTGTAAATATAAATAAATTTCATTAAGGTTATGTTATTTAAAGTACATTTTTTTAAACCCAATACCAAATTATCCAGAGATCACAATGTAACCAGGGTGTGCAGATTTGAAGCACCAGACTTTGATGATGGCGTGTGCAGATTCATAGCATCAAACCTTAATGATTACATGTGCAGATTCGAGCATCAGACCTTGATGATGTGTATGCAGATTCGTAGTATCAGACCTTGATGATGGCGTGTGTAGATTCGTAGCATCAGTCCTTAATGATTACATGTGCAGATTTGAGCATCAGACCTTGATGATGTGTATGCAGATTCGTAGTATCAGACCTTGATGATGGTGGTTGCAGATTCATAGCATCAGACCTTGATGATGGTAGTTGTAGATTCATAGCATCAGACCTTGATGATGGTAGTTGTAGACTTGTGCATCAGACCTTGAGATTGATGTGAACAGATTTGTAGCATCAGACTTTGATGAAGATGTGTGCAGATTCGTAGCATCAGACCTTGATGATGGTAGTTGTAGAATTTTAGCATCAGACCTTGATGATGGTAGCTGTAGATTTGTAGCATCAAACCTTGATGATGGTAGTTGTAGATTCGTAGCATCATACCTTGATGAAGAAGTGTGCAGATTCGTAGCATCAGATCTTGAGGTTGATGTGTGCAGATTCATAGCACCAGACTTTGATGAAGAAGTTTGCAGATTCGTAGCATCAGACCTTGATGATGCTGGTTGCAGATTTCTAGCATCAGACCTTGATGATGATGTGTGCAGTTTCGTAGAATCAGACCTTGATGAAGAAGTGTGCAGATTCATAGCATCAGACCTTGATGAAGAAGTGTGCAGATTCGTAGCATCAGATCTTGAGGTCGATGTATGCAGATTCATAGCACCAGACTTTGATAAAGAAGTTTGCAGATTCGTAGCATCAGCCCTTGATGATGCTGGTTGCAGATTCGTAGCATCAGACCTTGATGATGTGTGCAGTTTCGTAGAATCAGACCTTGATGATGATGTGTGCAAATACGTAGCATCTGACCTTGATGTGTGTGTGTGTGTGTTATGTACATTAGGGACATGATTATCTGAATTGTGTATATCCAAAGTTCAGACTTATTGGAAACAATTTTTTTTTAATTTAAATAAGAACAAAAAATTTTTTTGTCAGGATGTAAAATTTGGTCTATTATACAGAGTTTAGTGCTTTTATAACTTAAGAATTTTTAAAAACAGTAAAGGAATCATTTTTAACAGGTATCACTAACTTATATTGTGTCAGCCAATCACACAAGCCCCTACGTCTCAACAATATATCAAATGTCAAAACATAATAGCAGCAAAGTGGCATGTTGTTTTAGGATAAGTATAAATGTTATGCGACCATCTTAACAGTTAATATATTAAAATTCTTTTTATATTCTTCTTATTTTCTGTTAGGATTATTGTCACTATATTGAGTATAATGATCTGCCTTCCCTAGCTTCGTCAATTCTACTTTTGTTGATGCGTTTCGGAGAACCTCCATCTTCAAAAACTATATCTATACTCAATATAGGTATAGTTTTATAGATATATATACTCAGTATAGATATAGTTTTTGAAGATGGAGGTTCTCTGAAACGTGTCAACAAAAGTAGAATTGACGAAGCTAGGAAAGGCAGATCATTACAATCAACATAGTTAATATATTAAGTTTAAAAACAGTATGTTGGACTGTTAAGTTGTCTATTATTTGAAAGTACTGTACAAACAATAATTTACAACTTGTGTTTATTTTTTCTTTGTTTTGTAAATTTTTCTTTTGTACTTATGTTGTGTACGTTTTACTAGGCATTGAAAAACTCGCTACTGATGACTCTTTACTGTGACTAAACATTGGTGATACGCGTGAACTATCTTTGTAAAACAATCTCATCTACGTCAAACATTGTCATCACATTATGGAGCCTTATGTAAAGTTATTTGATATCTCAGGCCCTACTGAAAATGATGTTTTTGGCATTCCTATTTATTCAAAATTTGGTTAATCCAAAAGAACTTTGGTCTTATCAAGTTCAGATAATCAAGTCCGTACTATATTGTGATATGGTTTAGCAAAATAGTGTTGTACAATAAAGGACCTATATGTCCTTTATGTACTACAATAGAAAGTACTATATGTACAATAAAGGACCTATATGTCTTTTATGTACTACAATAAAAAGTAGTATATGTATAATAAAGGACCTAAGGTAGACATTTAGTTTACACAGTCATAGTGGTCAGATAGAACCTCTATGGCATCAAATCTTGGAATATTCGGAGGTAGCTTGAAGTTGGCCTAGAGACGGTGAAGGATTAGGTTGAGTAAAAAAAGGAAAACAGTGTTTAGGTGTATGTAGTTTAATGTTGATAGTTTCAATGAAGTGTTCATGTAGAACAATGTGTTTCTATATACACACGTCATATATCTGTCAAATTGCAATGTAAGATTTTTAAAAAAACTCACCAATCATAGATAAGCTTTTTTGTAGGAAAATTGGATCGATGGAGCACTGGTGATATGAAGTTTACCGTACTTTGGTTAGACCCAAGATTAATGAACGCTGTGAACCAGTCCGAAGTATTTGTCCAGGTAATGTTATTCTCGGTTCACCAGGTGTAGGTTGTGCTGGAGTTTACTGTAGACATACATGTATCAGTAGAACTAGTCTAACAGTTCACTTCCTGTAGTTGTTTAGCAATAACTTCCCCGCCACTTGAAGAACTGAATAATAAGCCGATTTATACTTTTATGTTTGCATTAGCATTCTAGCGTTCATCAGTATGACTCAAACTTAGCATATCGATTTTGGTAAGTTTTATTATCTAGCAAAATCAGTTTGACGATTTCAAAATGTTGGCTGTTACAAACCTTAGAAAATAACTTCTTTATTTTTGAAAATCAGATTTCACCATAGTATCATCATTAAAATCTGTACAAAGTAGAATTTTATATTTTAAAATTCCGTGAACCTGACGGTGGAAAGTAAACTAAATGTTTTTAATATAATTTGAAAGTTTTAAAAGCTAATTTGTTCAGATTTTACGTTAATTATGAAGAGAAATGTAGGTTTTAAAAATTATTCTTATTCTTCTTATTATTCTTCTCTCTTTATTTGTTTCACCGAACATTGGGGTACACTAAATCAATCACTATTTAATGTTCTGTGCCTTCCTCGTAGCCCAGTATTGCTTCATTCGTTGTGATCTTGCTTTTCTTTCTTCATCAGAGATTTGGATCGTTCGCTTGGATTTGACTTTGACTTGGAACCGTTGCTTCTTGTCCTTGGTTATTGTTTTGGCTGTTCTGTCCATGAACCAAAACATTAATAATAATATAATTTATATTATTATTATTATTATTACAATTATTTATATACTGAACAAGCATTGGTGGTGTAGTTTCAGTGGGTGCTGGCCAAAGAATCTTACATATTTGAAAATAAGATGGTGGCAACTGCAACAAAAATGGGCCCAATTGTGGACAACAAATGTAAAAAAATAATCGTGGCATGCAGGTGCCCCGCTAACTTGATGGAAGCAAACTTCTAAAATGGCTTTATTATACCTTTTTTTGAAAATCTGATTTCAAAATCATAATCAGCATTAAAATCTGCATATATTAGGTTTTTTGTGTGTTTAACATCCGACTATTGTGCACACTTGGGCTAATGCAGACGATGGGAAATGCTAATTTATAGCATATGAAAATGCCAAGCCCTGGCCGGGAATCGAACCTGGGTCCTTGAGGTGAAAGACGAGTACGCTATCAACTAGGCCACCGAGGCAGCGCATATATTAGAATTTTAAATTATATTGAAGATACGAAAATGAACACTGGCCGTCATCAAATATATTTTCTTAATTTCAATAAATTTTGAAAGTACAAAATACTAATTTATGTAAATTTTAACACTGATTATGATAGCAGAATCAGATTTTCAAAAAAAGTTACAAATTTTGTTAAAATTTTAAATGGCCGCCATTTTGAAACTTTTACAGATTTTGCAGGCTTAACGATATTGCACAAGCTGTTACCAAAATCAGTTTTCTTGCTAAGTTTTAATCGAATTGCACATATACACGTGCACATACTGTATGTAAATTTTTAACAACCCCTAAAAGTGATCTAAAGTTAAGGGTTGAAGCACATTTTAAGGTCCTGGAATTGGTTATTACCATGATGGCCACTTCAATAAGCAATTTTCCAATGGAAATTCGATAAAAAATAGTTCAGTTGTCTCTGTTTAATTGTATAACATATTGGACAAACTGAATCTATGATTTGGCAAAAATATATATATACACTAGGTGACCAGTGCGAATACCTCACACAGTTAGTGGTCAGTTACGTAGTGTAATAAAGTGGAAAAAAGTAAATATAAATATTCGTCAATTCAAAATATTATAAACAATATCGAAAATGATATTAACGTTATATACAGTTTTTTCCCCTTTTTTAAATTTATTTCACAAAACTTCTTTAAAAATAATGTTGGAGGTTATAACGTGATCATTGTTCATCTTTATAAACGTGCGGACTGCTACAATATTTTAATCGTATAATATTAAAAGGGGTATATCTGTATGTATATTACTTATAATGTAATATTGGAACGTCATAGATTCCCATCTTTTTAAAATGCATTTTTTTAAAGAAAGCATTAACATTAATATATTTACTTATTTTTTGTCGTTAGAGGGGGGAAAATAATCTTCAAAGTGGCCTAACAAACATTAATTTAGTTACAGTATTAAGGGA
This sequence comes from Callitettix versicolor, assembly GCA_022606455.1. Taxonomy (NCBI): domain Eukaryota; kingdom Metazoa; phylum Arthropoda; class Insecta; order Hemiptera; family Cercopidae; genus Callitettix; species Callitettix versicolor. The sequence continues at coordinate 85,798,087 of CM040183.1, read as the reverse complement.
GATTTTTCATACCGATAAAAAAACACCTTTGAGAAATAATATAGAGATACTCTGTAGTTGAAACTGAATAAACAACTAATTTTGCTCATATTTTCACTTTTGTTTTTTTGTTTTTAATTTAAGCCTACATTGGAGCACACACAGTCAATCTAATTAAGTCTTTTGGTTTTTCTGCGTTCTTCCCAGAATTTTTTAATCTTATCGATCTCTGAAGTCTGAGTTCTTCCGAATATACTACGTTTCGTGGACATTTTTCCCTAAACTGTAATTGGGTTTCCTGACTTTTTAAGATCGCTTTTTCCCTCCTTCCTGCCAATTGCTCTTTGGTTATTCCTGGTTCCTCCAAGTCTAGTTCCACCTCCTTCAACCAGTTGTTCTTAACTTTACACTTCATTTGGTAGTCCAATAATCTCCTCGTAAGTCTACTCTCCGGTAATCGAGTCAGGTGTCCAAAGAAGGCCAATCTTCTTTTCCTAAAAATGTTAGTGAGCTGCTCGTTGTTCCGATACAAGACCGTATTCGGCAATAGTCTGTACTGTCCCCCCACCAAATGTTTCTTATTAATAATTGTTCGGAGTACTCTCCTTTCCATTCTCTGGAGCTCCTCCGTTCTATTTTGGCTCTTTAGATTAAATAGGGTCTCCGAGGCGTAAGTTACATCAGTTATTCACTCTTGTTTACAATAAATAATTTACTTCTACAGGAAGCAAGAGAGCAAATAATTAGCCTTGATAGCATTACGCAGAAGTTAGGCTTGAGAATATCATATGAAAAAACAGAGATCATGGCCATGGACCCACTATGCGTAAATAAAGTGAACATTAACGGAAACACCATAAAGCTTGTGGAATGTTTCAAATATCTAGGAGAAACCATAATATACAATATGGATGAAAAACCCGCACTACTCAATAGGGTAGCAAAAATTAAAAAAGCCCAGCTACTAACTTGGCCAACGTACAAGAAAAAATGCCTGTCAATAAAAACAAAAATACGCCACTACAAATTGTATATATATGCCCAGAAACATTATATGCCAGTGAAACTCTCTTCCAAATCAAAAACAATAACAAGACGGACCTGCTGCTTAAGACAGAGGGAAGGATCATCAGAACGTGTCTCAACAAAAGCTACCGGAAAGACGGAACCTGGAGAATAGCCACCAATGAAACAGTATACAAATATATCGACCCAGTTCTCAGTGTAATGAAAAAACGAAGAATTACCCACTTCTTTCACTATTAAGAATGCCGGAGGACAGAATCCTGAGACAACTAGTAATGAGAAGCATCAACAGGAAAACACAGGGAATATACATCACACAAGTCCTCAGAGACCTCAGAGAAATAGGACTGAAAATGGATGATGCAACCGACAAATGTAAAATAACACGCATTCTTAAGACTAATAAATTTAAAGTGGATAAACCGAAGAGACACAAGAAGGTGGTGATCACAGATGCCGTCAGGAAGCAACGATCTGATCCAATGAGAAATTATTGGAGAGAAAAATTACAGCCCAATGTTAGAAAGAACTGAAATTTAGGTTAAAGTGGTCCCATGAGGCAAAAAAAAAAAAATTAAAAAAAATAATTTACTTACACAAGGATTTCATTAACTTAGTATTGTGTAATTTGATTTACCTAAAAAGGAATATTTTGATATTACTCTAGCAGTAATACAACGATTAAAGTTTGCACTTTAAGACCGTCTGTCCTTAAAATTGACTTGCCTTTCTATCGCGCACACGTGCTATTAAAAATCAAAAGCTGTCACGGTCAAAAAGATAAAATAAGAAGTAATCAAATTTCATAGTGTAATGAATGTGTTTTATTGAGTTTTTTGTTCAGTGGCTCGGCCAAACATGGTGACATGTTGCTCATTACATTAAGAAGTTCACAAAAAATCTTCTTCCCTACAGAACATCTGCGCGACATTTTTTTTCTTTGACATTCAGCATTGCTTGGCTGCATCGTTTAATTTTAGCACACATGTAAGATGAAGATGCATGCGTGTGTAGCTGCATTTGAGCGGATGTGCAGATTCTGTATGAAGGTTTGGTTAATTTTTAGGGTCTGTAGGCGAAACAAAGGACTTAATTCATGTGTATCTCTGTCAGTAACACAACCCTTACTCATAAACAATGTAACAAATCACTATTAAATTTTATGGAAATTTACTTTGTAGCATTAGAAACTTAGGAAACACATAGGGGTTTGCAAAAAAATGTATTTAGCAAAATCTTAAGGGCAAAAACATTTCTTTTTTAATTTTTTTTAAAATGACACATTTAAAATTAAAAATAATTATTACAAATAAATATAGTTTTAGAAAGAGCTACAGAGCATGCCCAAAAGTTCAAATTATAATGCATCCCTCTAATTTCTTCATGTTAGGTGAGAAAAATCTCAACAAATTTGTTAACCTAGTTTGGATCAGAAAACAAATATTCAGGATTTTTCAGTAGGTTTTTTTTTTGATTTTATAGACCTCGACAAAAACAATTTTCTGAAAAAATTCACTAACAACTTTAGAAGTTTTTATAATGTTCGAGCTTTTGTAGTGTGGCTAAAAGTAATTTGAAGTATGTACAATTCAAAAGTGAGTTTTATGATAAGATCAGTTAAACATAAGCTACAAGCAGTGTCTTCGTAAGTCTAAACGATGAGTTCTGAGTGATAATATGGAAATCAGCTGATTTATAGTTGTTAATATAAGCATATTAGTGAATTTCTATTGAAAAAATGAGCAACTATGATAAAGCTTGGACAAGTTCATTAACCAACAGTTTCAAAATTCATTCCACCATTTCAAAATGGCAGTAATTTCATTTTTTTTAAATTCATAACTTTTTTGTCTTAAGCTTTTTTTGAGAATCTGAATCCACCAACATAATCAGCGCTGAAATTACAAATTAGCTTCAGATTGATTCTGCATCAATTCAGGCTTTAAAAGATTTGCTTCAAAATTTTCCTTCCAGTCGTTTCAAAAAAATTTGATATTTTTGAAATCCATTCAAATTAGGAATTTTTTTATTGTGATCAGGGTTTATTTACGTATTTTCAGTCTAATTTGAAAGTTTAAAATCGTAAGGTATACAGATTTTAATGTTGATTATGATGGTGAGAATGTACTTAATATTTACTTGTGATGCTTAGGATCTCGATTGCCTAGGCAAGTGAAAGATATATAAATTATTTGCTCCATTATTGGAGCCCATCATTGTAAGATCCAAGCCCGTGATCTTGAAATGAGCACTAATCCTGATCCTGATAGCAAGTGTGCGTGCGTGCGTGAGTGTATCTCTGTGTGAGTGTGCATGTTGTGTGTGTATGTGTGTGTGTGTTGTGCATGAGTGTGTGTGTGTGTGTGTGGTTGTGTGTTCTGTGTCTGTGTATGTGTGTGTGTGTGTGTGTGTGTGTGTGTGTGTGTGTGTGTGTGTGTGTGTGTGTGTGTGTGTGTGTGTGTGTGTGTGTGTGTGTGTGTGTGTGTGTGTGTGTGTGTGTGTGTGTGTGTGTGTGTGTGTGTGTGTGTGTGTGTGTGTGTGTGTGTGTGTGTGTGTGTGTGTGTGTGTGTGTGTGTGTGTGTGTGTGTGTGTGTGTGTGTATCTGTGTGTATCTGTGTATATGTCTGTGTGAATGTTGTGTGTGTGTCTGTGTCTGTCTGTCTGTGTGTGTGTCTGTATGTGTGTGTATCTGTGTGTGTG
>CM040183.1:85776882-85791882 GCA_022606455.1 Callitettix versicolor | reverse complement strand
GGTTTACGGATATGACGTCGAAACTAAGGCTCAATCATCCCAGTGGAGGCTTTCTGGCTCGCCAAGACCGAAAAAGGCTCGACAAGTGTGGTCGAACGTGAAGGTTATGCTCACTGTGTTCGATATTATAGGCATAGTGCATCATGAATTCCTACCACCAGGTGAAACGGTCAATAAGGAGTACTACCTACAAGTTCAACGCCGTTTGCGTGAACCAATCCGAAAAAAACGCCCGGATCTGTGGAAAAACAATTCATGACTTTTGCACCACGATAATGCTTACACTTTATTGCTTGTTAGTGAATTTTTGGCCAAAAACAGTACTGTAACGATGCCCCAGCCTCCATATTTGCCAGACATGGCTCCGTGTGACTTTTTCCTATTTCCAAAAATAAAGAGAACCTTAAAGGGCCGTCGTTTTACAGCCGTAGATGACATTAAAAGCGCATCGCTGAAAGAACTAAAGGCTATCTCAAATATCGAGTTTGACTTCTCAAACTTGGATCGAGTTGTTTCGAGGATTGGAAGAAGCGCTGGCACAAGTGCATAATCTCCAATAGGGACTATTTTGAAGGCGACAACATCAATGTAGAAGAATAAATAAACATTTTGTTCAAAAAATTAAAATTCTCGTTACTTTCTGTACACACCTCGTAAAGGAATAAAACTCAAAATACAATATAATATTGTAACATTATTACATCTGATTGATATTTGTCAGTTTCGTAATAATAAGATCTATTGTCAGTGCTGGCCTTAGGCTTTTGGACATGTCGGGCAAAATTTACTGTGGCACCTATGTAAGGGACACGTTTTAAAGATATCTAATAAAAAGGGGTATACATATACTTTAGAAATAAAATTGAAAATCATTTATTGATTATAATGATAATGATTATTATTGTAAAAATAACATTTATTTAAATATAATGTATTAGATAACTAGTATAAATGAATATTATTATTGATAACTTTAAAAACCTAGACAGCGGCGCACTGAGCTAGCGTCCTCGGGCTCCGCCCGACTTCGCCATTTCCCCCAAAGACACACATTTTTTTTGTGTTTAACGTCCGACTATTGTGCACACTTAGGCTAATGCAGACGTTGGGATGATTTATAGCTTATGAAAATGCCAAGCCCTGGCCGAGAATCAAACCCGGGTCCTCGGGGTGAAAGCCCAGTACGCTATCAACTAGGCCACCCAGGCGGCTCTCTCTCTCTCTCTCTCTCACACACACACACACACACACACACACACACACACACACACACACACACACACACACACACACACACACTTACAACACTACACTTACGACTTTATCACTTTACACTCACTTACATTTAGGGAGGCGTTAATAGCGTCAATGTGTTTTTTCGCCTTAAAATAACAACAAAAACAGCCTATCGTATGAAATTTTAACTAGATTTCTCAGTTTGGCTGTAAAAGGAATTTACGGGATTTGTTCCACTGACTTTAGTTATAAATTTTCATACACGGACAAAATCCAAAATACAAGCTGTCAAAGAACATTATTGTAACATAGCCACCGGACCACATGTTCAAATGATTAGGATTATATACCTATTCTTCCCGTCAGTGGTCTATCTACTCACCTCATAAAGGCTACCGCGGTTTCGAAACTCTATAGTTTCATCTTCAGGCTATACAAAATGTTAAATCCCTCTGTCGAGGTCGTCACAAAGTCAAACAAAGGCAGTCCGGAATGTAACGACGTACTAGTCGCGTGTGTAGCTTGGCCAAGCCGAATTTCATAATGAATATTTTAAACGTGTAATTGTGCTTAGTGTTTGTGATTTATGTTTTAATGTTTTGTTTGACTTTGTGACGACCTCGACAGTGGGATTTAACATTTTGTATAACGGCCTGAAGATGAAACTATAGAGTTTCGAAACTGCGGTAGCATTTATGAGGTGAGTTGTAGACCACTGACGGGAAGAATAGGTATATAATCCTAATCAGTCAAAGAACAGTTGACCTCGCAGTATATCCATAATTTATGAACAGAACATGATCAAAAATAAATGAACATAGGCCTATATACAATTATAAAAAGTGTAATATCATATGGAAGCGAAGTATGGCCACTGAAGCAAAAAACAGAATGTCTTGAAGCTACAGAAATGAACATGACGAAGGGCAGCAGATCCAAACGGGAAAAGATAAACAAATTTAAGAATCCGTGAAATCTTGGACCATTATAGACGACATGAAGACAAAACGACTTCGATGGTTTTGGTCGTGTCCAAAGAATGGACGAAATCGACTTCCCAAACAGATTTTAAAATGGAAACACATGGTCGCAGAGAAAATAGGAAGAAGGAATTGATAAGGAAGTGAGAGAGAGCGGTTGGGTCAAGATCTGTAGAATGACGGAGAAAACCGGAAGACGTCGAAGAACGTTTTAAGCCGGAAAGAAGAGAAGAGAGAAAGAAGAGTAAGTTTGCAGTTATAACGTCGCAATACAGTGTAAAAACATTTACCGCTATCGGTGTTTTGTACCTTAACTGAACAGCTGATCTATGAAGAATGACTTGTTACTATACGTGCCCGCAGGGGGGTGCAGACTAGCTGCACCTATTGAGAGGATTTAGACGTTCCTCGCGGTACCCGAGTCTAACACACACATACACTTACGACTTTAACACTTTAAACTCACACTTACATTTAGGGAGGCGATAATAGCCTCAATGTGCTTTTCGCCTTAAATAACAAAAAAGCCGCCTCGGTGGCCTAGTTGATAGCGTACTGGGCTTTCACCCCGAGGACCCGGCCAGAGCTTGGCATTTTCATACGCTATAAATCATCCCATCGTCTGCATTAGCTCAAGTGTGCACAATAGTCGGACGTTAACCACAAAAAAAAACAAAAAAAACAGTTGCTATACGTTGCAAAAAAATTTTTTTTAATTGTAAAGTTCTTTACAACCGTTAGAACATCAACGTAATCAAATTTATTGTAATCAAATGTAAGCACTAAAGTAATGTCTGTGCATAGGCTGTACATTTTCTTGCATATACATTTTATTTTTTCCGTAATTATTAAGTGAGTTATCGTAATTATCTTACACAATATTCGGTACCAGTGACACTCAAACAAAAATATCCTAATCTAAACAAAAATCACAAAGTGTTAAAAGTTCCCCACAAAGTCTACAATTAAAATTTGTTAAACCAAGCCCGTGCAAAATTCCGCACTACGAAAGTTTTAAGTAAACACAGCCTTTTGAATAAGATTAGTCGTTGGGTTGAGGGCGGTAGTTGGAAGGAAGGGAAAACATGTTTAAAAAATAAATTTTAAAGCGATCGATTAACAATATATAAATGCAGATGGAAGGAGAAATCACAAATAGGCTATAGCTCAAATGTTTATAGCTCAGTTAGGGCGCCGCTGTCTAGGTTTTTAAAGTTATCAGTAAATTAAAGTTATAGTTAAATAAATGTTATTTTTACAATAATAATCATTATCATTATATCAACAAATTATTTTCAAATTTATTTCAAAAGTGCATGTATACTTATTTACGTCCCTTACATAGGTGTCACAGTACATTTGCCCGACCTGGCCAAAAGGCGAAAGCCGGCGCTATCCAAAACACGTGTTTGGTATTCGAAATGCTTGTCCCGACTTGTACGACGGGCAGGGATAGGGGACTGTCAGTAAGGCCATATGACCTTTAAGTTGAATGACTTTTATGTAAATATTGAAATTGTTCTAAGCTCGTTATACAAAAAAGTGGCATTTTTAATGCGATTGTCTATTCGTGATTAATAAGTTAGCTTCGTAAAATATACAAAATATTGTCTGATTTGCGATGCCGCGCATGCGCGTGCGAGCTGCGCATCCATGATGCCGTTTCGATTGTGACAGTTAAAAATGTCTTATGTTAAAATTTTTCACAAACAGTAAGTTTTAGAGCAAAATCGTTTTGCAATGTCAGAAGCCAGTTAAGAAAATCTTTCTAAAGATACCTCATTTATGCCTGTACGAATAGTATGTGCTGAGAAAAGGGGATGTTGACTCGAGAAATAATATTTATGATCACCTTTGGATTCCAGGAACCAGTCACCTGCTCACACGATTTACTGAACAGCATCACCTTTATAAGACATAATGTCTATCCCATGTAAGCATACGAGGTGTGTTCAGAAAGTAACGAGAATTTTAATTTTTTGAACAAAATATTTATTTATTCTTCTACATTTATCTAGTCGCCTTCAAAATAGTCCCCATTGGAGATTATGCACTTGTGCCAGCGCTTCTTCCAATCCTCGAAACACTTCTCAAACTCGATTTTTGAGATAGCCTTTAGTTCTTTCAGCGATGCGCTTTTAATGTCATCTACGGCTGTAAAACGACGGCCCTTTAAGGTTCTCTTTATTTTTGGAAATAGGTAAAGTCACACGGAGCCATGTCTGGCGAATATGGAGGCTGGGGCATTGTTACAGTACTGTTTTTGGCCAAAAATTCACGAACAAGCGATGAAGTGTGAGCTGGTGCATTATCGTGGTGCAAAAGCCATGAATTGTTTTTCACAGATCCGGGCGTTTTTTTCGGATTGCTTCACGCAAACGGCGTTGAACTTGTAGGTAGTAACTCCTTATTGACCGTTTCACCTTGTGGCAGGAATTCATGATGCACTATGCCATTAATATCGAAGAACACAGTGAGCATAACCTTCACGTTCGAACGCACTTGTCGAGCCTTTTTAGGTCTTGGCGAGCCAGATGCCTCCACTGGGATGATTGAGCCTTAGTTTCGACGTCATATCCGTCAACCCATGTTTTGTCACCTGTTATAATACGTTTCAGTAATTCTGCATCGTCATTTAGTGACTCCTGAGCAACTTCCATTCGCCGCTGTTTTTGTTCGAAATTCAATAATTTTGGAACGAATTTTCCTACCATGCGTTTCATACACAAAACATTGGAAACAATATCATGACATGATGATGAACTTGTAAGTAGTAATCCTTATTGACCGTTTCACCTGGTGGTGGGAATTCATGATGCACTATGCCATTAATATCGAACACAGTGAGCATAACCTTCACGTTCGACCACACTTGTCGAGCCTTTTTCGGTCTTGGCGAGCCAGAAAGCCTCCACTGGGATGATTGAGCCTTAGTTTCGACGTCATATCCGTAAACCCACGTTTCGTCACCTGTTATAATACGTTTCAGTAATTCTGCATCGTCGTTGACTTCATTTAGTGACTCCTGAGCAACTTCCACTCGCCGCTGTTTTTGTTCAAAATTCTACAATTTTGGAACGAATTTTGCTGCCACGCGTTTCATACACAAAACATTGGAAAAAATGCCATGACATGATACAATCGATATGCCAACATTATCAGCGACCTCTCTAATTTTGACTCGGCGATTGTTCATAACCATTTATTTCACATTTCCACGTTTTTTATGTACTTTATCGGTTGTTTATGTGCTGGGGCGTCCAGGGCGTTCGTCATCTTCAACGTCTTCACGGCCTTCTTGGAAACGCTTATACCACTCGTTAACTCTTGCTTTACTCACAGCAGACTCACCATAGGCCTTTGTTAACATTTCACACACTTTGTTACATTTTATTCCATTTTTTACGCAAAATTTGATACAAATTCTTTGATCCATTTCTTTTAACAAACGAAAATCGCCGAGCTCATAAAAACACGTCTAACCTTAGTGGCTGTCACAAAGTGAACAATGAAAACAGCTGAAAGTTTTACCATACTTCAAGGAGATGTATACCAACATAATAAAACAAATGTTTGACAATCAGACTCTCCAAGCCCGCGAAATTTAAAAATTCTCGTTACTTTCTGAACACACCTCGTACGTGTAAAATATTAGTTCGTTCGAATTTTAGTCGTTTTTATACGTAAAGCCTCCGCGAGAGAAAGTAAATTGTATTATGAGTGTGCAAATGTCTGAACAATAAATGTGGGCTGAATGCCGTATTCCAGCGATTCTAAGACGCACTGTGTTTTACAGAAAATTTTTAAGGAACAATGGCGAAGTGACAGACATTTTAAAAACATCAAATTTAATAAATATATCCTACTGTACTTGCTTGAAAATATATTAACAAATACTTAAATGTACTAAACTAAACCTCGGGAGTATGATACCTAATTAACTAAGTACTTATTAAGATTATGCTGATAATGAAACTACATATTTTAGTACCGGAAATATCTCTGCAGCTCTGTTTCCGTTTTGTTCAGCGAATAACATAACTTTTCGCTTCACTGCTGCAGCATAATGTACTCTCTTTGAAGATATTTTGTTTTCGATATTTTTTTTAACAGCCAAGTTCTCGCCGAACAACACAAGTTTAAATAAAAACACTCGTTACAACACAAAATTGAAATGAAAACACTCGTTACTTACTGGATATTGGAAACAAAATGACAGAATTGTAGAGGGAGCTATCATAGGGAATGACCTTGGAGCTGTGCGCTTTGTCCTATTGTTCAGTTAACAAAGGTTTATTTTTCGGAGTATGAAAATAGAATATTATATCCAATAGGATTACCTAGTACCGTTTTGTCATCAATTCTAAGACGCGCCTCGTTTTTTTTTTTTTTTTTTTTTTTACCAGAATAGGAAAAATGTGCGTCTTGTAGTACCAGAATAGGAAAAAATGTGCGTCTTAGGCTGTATGGCCAACGGAGTTGCATAATAATGCGGAACGGAGTTGCTCTGAGCGGAGCGGACTTCGCATTCAAAACCTAACCTATTGTTGTTAATTTAAGTACGGCCACTAAAAGCGTAATGAAGCTGCGTCGCTGAGCTCCGTTCCGCACAGCTTTGACTTTATCTTGGTTCGGTTTTCAAGCTGTCTACGCTTCCCCATCACGTTAACCACGCCTTCAAACTTATTATTTCTCGTTACCTAGGTTACCGTTGTCTAGGTTACGGTTTTTAAACAGTCCTTTCCTAGAATCCGTTACATTAGCCTAAATATTTAGATTTAAAAGATACAAACGCGTTCTTTAAACTGACTGAACTCCGCTTCTGGTTGCCGTTCTTTCCGCTCATAGCAGCTCCGCTCCGCTTTTGAATTGATAGAATACGGTAGTATTATTAGACAAACTGTCGCGTATTGTACCTAATGATACAGAAAAGCTATTTATATAAACACAAATAGCGGTTGAATAATAACAGTTTAGTGGAATGGCTAATTAAGTTGTATAAGGATTTTTATAGCAGATACAAAATCCACTCTGAGCGGTTTCCTTCAAGTACCAGTACACTTTCTATTCATAGATAACGAACGCATGTCAACTCTATATGACAAGTGTAGGCCTACCTCTTTAATCCACTTCGACATCTGTGACTGGCTAAACATTCTTTATCTTCATGTGTTCACTGTTCCCCCTTCCCCCATGCACATGTGTGCTGTACTCAGCTCCCCTTATTTGTCCTCGGGGGTTTTTTTGTAACACGTAAATGGGCAGTTTGTCTTGCCGCTCTTTTACCATGACAACTAATTAACACCTTTTGTTACGCTCTAAAGTTTACTGAACTTCGAAATATTCTGTGGATCGGTGATGTGTTGGATACGTTATTTAAAATTGTTATTTAACGATCGAATATTCAAGTTATCAAATATTATTTCACGAGTCAACATCGCTTTTTCTCAGCACATACTATTCGTACAGGCATAAATGAGGTATCTTTAGAAAGATTTTTTTACCGGCTTTTGACTTTGCAAAACTATTTTGCGCTAAAACTTACTGGCGGAAAATTTTAACGTAAAGACACTTTTGACTGTCATATGCAAAACGGCATCATGGATGCGCATGCGTGGCATCACAAATCAGGCAATATTTTGTATATTTACGAAGCTAACTTATTAATCACGAATAGACAATCCCATTATAAATTTCACCTTTTTGCATAACGTGCTCAGAACAATTTCAATATTTACTTAAAAGTCATTAAACTTATAGGTTATGTGGCCCTACTGACAGTCCCCTATCCCTGCCCGTCGTACAAGCCGGGACAAGCATTTCGAATACCAAACACATGTTTTGGACACTGTTTTTACACAAATATATTTGTGATTTCTCCTTCCATCATGCTTCCATCTATTGTTAATACGGACATCATAAAATACGAAGTACAATTAAAATGTCAAAATACAGTTAGAGGTTATCAAACATGCCTTTTCAATTGACTAGACAACAGTTACCTATTAAAATAGCCGCAGGGACAAACACTTCAAAGTGCAGGATTGTATTTACCAAATGCCGTCTTTACTCACGGACAATTGTATGTAGCCTTTTCGAGGGTAACTAAATCAACTAACATGTTTGTATCCATTAGCCGCAGGAACAAACACTTCAAAGAGCAGGATTGTATTTACCAAATGCTATCTTTACTCATGGACTGCATTTTACTCAGTATGTAGCCTTTTCGAGGGTAACTAAATCAACTAATATGTTTGTGTTCATTAAAGGATATACAAAAAGTACAAGAAGATTACATTCTTACATCAAATATCGTTTACAAGTAGGTATTGTAATGCCCTCTAAAAATTGATATTAAAAAAAACAATCCGTATTGAAATGTATATACTCATGTATATACTCATGTATGTACTCATGTATATACTCATGAAATGTATGACTCATAAATTTGTGATTACTATTTCAAACCGTTCGTTTTTCGATTTATTTTTTAAACACTTTTATCTTTCTTCCAACAATAAGACTACTCTTATTCAAAAGGCTGTGTTTACTTAAAACTTTCATAGTGCGAAATTTCGAACTGGCCTCCTGATTTGAATATATTTATTGAATAAGTTATTGAATATTAGAATTTTTTGTTGTTTACTCGTGTATTTGCCATCATTTGTGCATGCCGCCTCGGTGGCCTAGTTGATAGCGTACTGGGCTTTCACCCCGAGGACCCGGGTTCGATTCCCGGCCAGGGCTTGGCATTTTCATACGCTATAAATCACCCCATCGTCTGCATTAGCCCAAATATGCACAATAGTCGGACGTTAAACACCAAAAAAAAATAAAATAATAATAATAATAATAAAAACAGTTACTATACGTTACAATTTTTTTTTTAATTGTAAAGTTTTTTACATCCGTTAAAGAATCAACGTAATCAAATGTAAGCACTAAAGTAATTTCTGTGCATAGGATGTACATTTTCTTACATACATTTTCTCCTCCCTAAATGTAAGTGAGTGTAAAGTGATAAAGTCGTAAGTGTAGTGTTGTAAGTGTGTGTGTGTGTGTGTGTGTGTGTGTGAGAGAGAGAGAGAGAGAGAGAGAGAGAGAGAGAGAGAGAGAGAGAGATCCAACAAGGTGGCCTAGTTGATAGCGTACTGGGCTTTCACCTCGAGGACCCGGGTTCGATTCCCGGTCAGGGCTTGGCATTTTCATACGCTATAAATCATCCCATCGTCTGCATTAGCCCAAGTGTGCACAATAGTCGGACGTTAAACAAAAAAAAAAAAAAAAATCATTTGTGTATATGGTGGCGATACACGACGTTTCTAGAGTGTGGATCATTTCTCATTTTCAAGTGCCTAACTTAAAAGATAAACTTAGCAAATAGAACATAAGGGTAGGTGCCTAGACTTATGTTAAATTTCAAAAAGACTTGAACACTCAAGGCTGTTTCCCTGAGAAGTCAAATTCAAAAACTAAGGCTAGGCCTAAGTGTGTTCAGAAAACAAGATCACAATGAAAACGAACAAACTACACAATGGCTGACAAATACCGCTAAAACACAGGAATGTGTGTTTTTGGTAACAAATTCGATTTTTTTGTTACTTAATGCCCTTTTTTTATGACAAGGCACTGACGGATTAATGTAATTTTGTTGGGGGGGGCGGTTGATCGGATGATTCAACTGACAGGAGCGCCTCCGTGGAGGATGGACATTTTTGGAATAATATCTTTAAAAACTAGCACTGTTAAACTGTTTTGAGACTTAAAATTAACGTAAAATTGCCATAAAAATGTACTCTTACTTTAGACAAAAAAATTACTAAATTTCTTTAGATTCCTAGTTTTTAAAAATTTTCAAAACTGGCTTCACTTACATATCTTTAACATTAAAAAACCACAAATTATACGTCTTTATTAACATAGTAGCGAATTAAAAGAAAAATATTGAAATAACTAAAAAAAATTTTATAATAGTATTTTGTGAGTTGTTGAAACTTGCGTTTTTATTAGCTTTAAATTCTTAATTATGCTACTATTATTTTAAAAATAGCATTAGGAAAATACAAGTGCTGGTAGAGTAGTGGTTAGTACAAGGTTGTGGGATAGAGATTAGTGGGATTTTTTTAACGTGAGCATAAGTTAACAAATGTGCATTTCTTTGGAAGGAAAGTCAAAATGGCGGTCTCGTATGGTGTATGTTGTCATCGCCTAATCTAAAAATAAAACCAGAGCAGAAATATTGTCAGCTCACAAAGGCATTGGTCGGTGAATACCTGATGCAAAAACGTACATTTGTACGAGGTGTGTTCAGAAAGTAACGAGAATCTTTATATTTCGCGGGCTTGGAGAGTCCGATTGTCAAACATTTTTTTTATTATGTTGGTATACATGCCTTTGAAGTATGATAAAACTTTCAGCTGCTTTCATTGTTGACTTTGTCTGTGACAGCCACTAAGGTTAGACGTGTTTTTATGAGCTCGGCGATTTTTGTTTGTTAAAAGAAATGGATCAAAGAATTTGTGTCAAATTTTGCGTAAAAAATGGAATAAAGTGTAACAAAGTGTGTGAAATTTTAACAAGGGTCTATGGTGAATCTGATATGAGTAAAGCAAGAGTTTACGAGTTGTATAAGCGTTTCCAAGAAGGCCGTGAAGACGTTGAAGATTACAAACTCCCTGGACGCCCCAGCACATCATCAACCAATGAAAACGTGGAAAACGTGAAAGAAATGGTTATGAACAATCGCGGGATCACAATTAGAGAGGTCGCTGATGATGTTGGCATATAGATTGGATCATGTCATGACATTTTTTCTAACGTTTTGTGTATGAAACGCGTGGCAGCAAAATTCGTTCCAAAATTGTTGAATTTTTAACAAAAACAGCGGCGAATGGAAGTTGCTCAGAAATCACTAAATGAAGTCAACGACGACGCAGAATTACTGAAACTAATTATAACATGTGAAGAAATATGGGTTTACGGATATAAGGTCGAAACTAAGGCTCAATCATTCCAGTGGAGGTATTCTGGCTCGCCAAGACCGAAAAAGGCTCGACAAGTGCGAAGGTTATGCTCATCGTGTTCTTCGATATTAATGGCATAGTGCATCATGAATTCCTGCCACCAGGTGAAACGGTCAATAAGGAGTACTACCTACAAGTTCAACGCCGTTTACGTGAAGCAATTCGAAAAAAACGCCCGGATCTGTGGAAAAACAATTCATGGCTTTTGCACCACGATAATGCACCAGCTCACACTTCATTGCTTGTTCGTGAATTTTTGGCCAAAAACAGTACTGTCACGATGCCCCAGTCTCCATATTCGCCAGACATGGCTCCGTGTGACTTTTTCCTATATTCAAAAATATGGAGAACCTTAAAGGGCCGTAGATGACATTAAAAGCGCATCGCTGAAAGAACTAAAGACTATCTCAAAGATCGAGTTCGAGAAGTGTTTTGAAGATTGGAAGAATCGTGCATAATATCCAGTGGGGACTATTTTGAAGGCGACAACATCAATGTAGAAGAATAAATAAATATTTTGTTCAAAAAATTAAAATTCTCGTTACTTTCTGAACACACCCCGTACACACGGACACAATTTGATATTGTGACGGTTTTCGGCCCCTCAAGGCCTGATGTCTCGACCATTTTCCACAATGCTCACCTCGAAGCTGAACATATGCTTCTATTTTAGGGAAGTAAAATAGGATCTTTTACGTTTTTTATTTTATTTTGTCTCGGGATGGGCGGTCGCCCCTCCGCTCCCCCCATTTAATTCGTCCTTGAAACAAGGGAGTTTAAAATACTTTAAAAACTATTGATGTCGTGCGAAATTACTGAACAGACTCGTCAAATTTCATTTAATTGAATTGTCAAGTTTCCAACATTTTTTACAGCATCAAAATGTAAACATTTGAGTGCGATAAATAATTAATATTAACTGTGCGTTAAAATTTAAATGAGGTGTCTCGTTTAAGTGGCTGCATATGTTGGATAGCATTCCAGAACATTCACCCCGTATAATGATTCTTTAAAAAGCATGTTTTTCTTTGATAAACGTGTCTTAAAAACATGCCATCACACGCACGGCGTTGCCCGTGAAATACAAATGTTTTACCGTGAGTAAAAATCCAGCTTCAAGGTGTTGTTCAATCTTTTTCTGTCCACCAACGTTTAACATTCTGATATCTTCTTTGCGTGTTATAGATTCCGTAGAAAAGCGTTGGGGAAAAGACTAGTAATGCGTGGCGTAGATTGTCTTCCAGCAAGATGTCTGCCATAAGTTACTGTACCCTGCAGGCGCCTTACAATATGTATACAGTACATAACATGTCATGTTTTGGTTGTTTAGACCAGCCGTCATGGCGCCCTCCCTCTAAGCAGCGGCGATGATGTCATTGAGGCAAATAAAAATCATCCTAACTGAAATTAATAAACGCGGCACGCAGCTGTCTCGCTGACGCGATACAAACGTAGTCCAGTAATAATTTTGTATGTCTTACGCTTTTTTTGAAAATCCGATTTCCGTCATAATCAGCATTAAAGTCTGTATAGTAGAACCGCTTTAAAGTTTCAAATTACGTTGGAACTAAAATGAAAACGAACCGTGACCGCCGTCAGGTTCCTTTAAGAATTTTCAAAGGAATTTTAAAACGCTAATTTATGTAAATTTTGACGCTGATTACGGTGGTGAAATAATATATTCAGAAAATGTGCGAGAAAAAGGTTTTCGTAAGATTTGGATGAGATACTAAAGAATTTGTTTGTATTTTGACACACCCTGTACATTTCGTTTTATAGTTTCGGTGCACCCTGTGATTGAATATGAAGGTAGGCCTAATAAAATGATAATCTTTATGAGATATATGTGAGCGCTCGCTACTGGTGGCATCTTGCAGCAAAGTGTTCAACTACAGTTAAATAGATAATATTGTCTATTGTCTCAAACGTCTCCATCTGTGCTTGCAGGTTTCAGCGCTCGTAGCGGCAGATAGTCTAACTACTTGGACTTTAGGCGCTAATATCAAGCACGCTTTAATTATTGGTTGTTGTCCTTCTAGTCCGTTTATCTCGTATTTAATAGTGTAGTAGTGTACCGGATCGAGTTTTCTTAAAATACTTTTTTTATCGTTCATACTTTATGCCAGTTAGACTAATGAGGACAACGGATAGCCGTTAACGGCAACGGGAAAGCTACAGAAGTAATTCCAAGCCCGAACCTACGACCTTGAGATGTGCACGTTCAGAGACACAGTAGTGCTTTATGCAAGTTGGACTTCTTTCGCAAAACCGTGTCTTTATCAAAGGTTTTAAAGTAAAAATTTAGAACAATGATGGCCTTAATATACAGGATGTTCCAGAAGGAATCTGCATATTTTAGTGGCGGATCTTTTTCAATAAAATTCATTACCAAGTACGGTTTTTTGACTTTGTGAACGTTATTTGAAACGGTGAATTGACTACAGTTCAACTACAGTTGAATAGGTAATAGTACTATTTTCTCAAACGTTTCCCTTTTGTCCTTGAATATTGCAGCGTTCGTAGCGGCAGACAGTCCAATTACTTGGACTTTAGCCGCTGAAATCGAGCACGCTCTTTTATAGTGGTGGCTGTACTTCTATACGTTTATACTCAGTGACTAGACTTTTGATTCACCCTGTATAGTAAATTATTTCGTGGTTATAAGGCAGGAACCCCTGCCAATACGGGTTTAAAACATATAGTGTACACGCTAGAGTTGTATTCTACAAACGTATTTCAGTATTTTATGATTAAAAAAATCTAAATAAAATGTTGGCATTTAAACCCGTATTATTGTCTCCAATATTATTTATGCCGTTCGACTGACGATAATAACTGACCTCAAGCAACTTTGACTTTCCATTCATTCCAATAAATACATTTTTGCAGAAAAAAAAACGCCACTAATTAAGGTGAGGCAATATAATTGATTTTTGCAACATGTTGAAATACAATAAAATTTATTGGTTCACGATTAGATTATGTTTTTATTGTGCCACCATTTGTCAATCGCGTGATTCTTTAGCCATGCCGAGAATACCAATTGGAATTATGGTAATTAATTTTTACATAATACTTATTTTAATTAATTACAGAATTATTAGTGTATACGGGTTTTATAATTTAAAAACTTTTATCCGAAGTAATATCGTTTTAATAAGCAATACAACATAACCTACAAATAAAATTGCCAAGTGCGTACTTTTAAAGCGCTACTGAGGGTCCGTACTTATTTCAAATATTAACAATGGATCAGCTGACTTCCGTGTCGTTTGTACTGCCGCGACGAGAACTAAACCGCACTCTTATCGAACAGTTATCGGAATTATCGAACAGACTGTATATAGTATAACTTTGGTTATGCTTTTGAAATGTTTCACGCCCAAACGTAAAAATGACTTTTTTAATATCCTTCTTTAGGTAAGGTCGAGATCCACGCTGCATAAGGTCGGCCGGAGTAAAAAAACTTCAAAAGTTATCTGTGATTTTTTTTTTTTTAACATCCATGTTTATATATTTATATATATATTTTATGCCAGTTAGACTAATGAGAATGAGGGATCAGTGATCAGTGTTACGGTAAGGGAAAAGCAACGGGAGCAACTGGGGCTCGTTGCTTTGCTACAGGAGAACGTTGAAATGCGCAGTTGAGTGACGTACTAGACTGACCGATGATTTAGCCACTTCGACCACCGAGCCATGTAGAGAAGATGAGAAAGATTCTTGAAAAGTTTTGGAAAGGTCTAACGCCTCTATAAACT
>CM040183.1:85766882-85771882 GCA_022606455.1 Callitettix versicolor | reverse complement strand
TCACGGTACCCGAGTCTTAACTCACACTTATAACACTACACTTACGACTTTAACACTTTACATTCACACTTACATTTAGGGAGGCGTAATAGCCTCAATGTGCTTTTCGCCTTAAAATAACAACAACAAATGTTGTGCAGTTTGGGCAAAACGAATTTGACCGATTGCTGGTACGAATGTACCTTGTATATAGCCTAAACGAAGTATGTGTAAGATTTCTTCTCATTTACTTCCGTTTCAAAATGGCGGACTCTGATTTAACGATGAGGATTTTACGCAGTTTTGGCCAAACGCATTGACCGATTGTTTTAAAATTTGTTACGAAGGTACGTTGTAACAAAGCTCAAACCATTATGTGCAAGATTTGTTCATTCACTTCCGTTTCAAGATGGCGGCCTCTGATTACGATGAAGAATTTATGCAGTTTTGGCCAAACACATTGACCGATTGCTTTGAAATCTAGTACAAATGCACCTTGTATAAAGCCCGAACGAAATATACGTAAGATTTCGTCTCATTCACTTCCGTTTCAAGATGGCGGCATCTGATTACGATGAAGAATTTATGCAGTTTTGGCCAAACGCATTGACCGATTGCTTTGAAATATAGTACGAATGCACCTTGTATAAAGCCCGAACAAAATGTGTGTAAGATTTCTTCTCATTCACTTCCGTTTCAAAATGGCGGACTCTGATTTAACGATGAGGATTTTACGCAGTTTTGGCCAAACGCATTGACCGATTGCTTTGAAATTTGTTACGAAGGTACCTTGTAATAAAGCTCAAACAGGTATGTGCAACATTTGTTCATTCACTTCCGTTTCAAGATGGCGGCCTCTGATTACGATGAAGAATTTACGCAGTTTTGGCCAAACGCATTGACCGATTGCTTTGAAATCTAGTACGAATGCACCTTGTATAAAACCCGAACGAAATATGCGTAAGATTTCTTCTCATTCACTTCCGTTTCAAAATGGCGGTCTCTGATTACGATGAAGAATTTACGCAGTTTTGGCCAAACGCATTGACCGATTGCTTTGAAATCTAGTACGAATGCACCTTGTATAAAACCCGAACGAAATATGCGTAAGATTTCTTCTCATTCACTTCCGTTTCAAGATGGCGGCCTCTGATTACGATGAAGAATTTACGCAGTTTTGGCCAAACGCATTGACCGATTGCTTTGAAATCTAGTACGAATGCACCTTGTATAAAACCCGAACGAAATATGCGTAAGATTTCTTCTCATTCACTTCCGTTTCAAGATGGCGGCCTCTGATTACGATGTTACGCAGTTTTGGCCAAACGCATTGACCGATTGCTTTGAAATCTAGTACTAATGCACCTCTTGTATAAAACCCGAACGAAATATGCGTAAGATTTCTTCTCATTCACTTCCGTTTCAAAATGGCGGCCTCTGATTTAACGATGACAATTGTAGTTGCTGGCGATTTCCTTTAATACTGGCTAAGCGGCAAGACCTATCATAATTTTGACTGCTTCCTGTAGAAAGACTGTAAAATGTTTAATAATTTTTTTTCCTAAACATTACCGTTCCGGTTAAATTGGTGGAGGATGTAAACTAGCGCTGCGGTGGAGCGGCGGCTAACTAATCAATTAACTGCGAGGTCTACTGTTTTTGAACTAACTAGTTTAAGTGAATGTTAACATTGTTATTTTATTGAACCGAACAGTGATTCGTGGACACTCTGTATTGGCAACAATGGTTGTACAATGTTACAAAGATCTTAGGTGCTGTATGTCAGGGAGGCTTCTGTCAGGGGCGGAATAGGCAATTTAAGTACATTGTTTCACGTGTTGCATTCTGCGCCCTGCTCTGAAATCGTTTGCTGCAAAATCTTTGGCTTTGTAACAGTTTATCCTATTTTCCTTGTTCGTTATTTATTATTATACAGGGTGTTTCAAAAATTTTGTGATTTACTTCCAAAACGTTTTCAAGGTGTCTAATACATCGGTCTGTTGTGTCTGAACTTGCGCACTTCAAGGTCGTAGTAAGCTTTACTCTTTCCGTTAACGCCAAACAATTGTCATGTGTTCTAAAAACTTATATTTTTGCATGCATGTAAACTTCGCGTAATGCTTAGTATCTTAAAGACCAAATTTAAGAAAAATAATCAATAGATTTTATTTTACTCATTTCAAAATAGTGAATTTTAAAACTGTTTAACCTTGAATATCTCGAAAACCGTTGACTGTACAAAACTTTACTTGTAACTTTGAAGAGATAAAATATTTCCCTTTATACGTCAAACAAAATAAGTTCTTCTTTATGTAGCTTAAAAACTCAGATAACCACAAAAATTGTAAACTATTATCCTTGGTAAATTGTCTGCAATATCGTGTTTTCAGTTTATCGTCCGTTTTCCTTTTTAGGCCACCAAATGCAGAGCGAATTTGCGCTGAGCGGGGCGGACTATGCACTCAAAACATAACCTATTGTTTTTAGTATAAATACGGCTACTGAAAACGTAACGGAGTTGAGCAGAGCCAAGCGGCATTCCGCGTAGCTTCGACTCTGTCTCGGTTCAGTTTTCCGCTTCCCCCACCACACTGACCACGCCTCCAAACTTATTACTTCTCGTTTTCTAAGTGCATGTGCCTAGGTTTGTTTTTAAACATAGTTTCCTCGAATCCGTTACAGTAGGACTAAATATTTAGATTTAAAAGTTACAAACGCATTATTTAAACTGACTGAACTCCGCTTCCGGTTCGTCTTCATTTAGCTCCGCTTGGATCAGCTCCGCTCAGCATTTGGTGGCCGTCCAGCTTAGCTGTAGAAAGAAAGTATTATAAGACGTTAAAAAGAAGAATATTCCCTTGTAGTATGCAAAATTTCAGCTCCATGTCATTTACCGTTAAGAAAATACAACTTCTTGTTCATCGTGGCTACATATTTTTTCCTCTGCGTCAATACTTTATCCCGCAGGGGGGTGCAGACTAGCTGTACCTATTGAGAGGATTTAGACGTCCCTCGCGGTACCCGAGTCTAACACACACTTACATTTACAACACTACACTTACGACTTTAACACTTTACACTCACACTTACATTTAGGGAGGCGATAATAGCCTGTGCTTTTCACCTTAAAATAACAAAAACAAATCAATACTTTATGCCAGTTAGATTAATGAAACGGAGGGGCAATGCTTACGGCAGTAACTTCACTTTCGAACCTACGACCTTGAGATATGCACGTTCAAAAAGTCAACAAACTGACTGGTGCTGTAACACAATGGCGGTACCTCATTGGCGGCTAGAGAGATTCAGGGAAGCATTTTAGGACAATGTTCGCTGCAGTGTTTTTTTTTAATACAAGGAATTATATCCTGAAGTTCTTTGAACTATTTTCGTGATCAAAATGACAAAAGTTGTTGTTTGTTTTCAGGTTATTTTACCTTGAGGACACAATTTCTAACCAAGAAATGTTAACGATATCGGAAGACGGAACCACGATGGAGTATTACTCGGACCAAACGCCAAACAGTGAAATCTCCGCGGTACCCATACTACAGTACGACATCGGCAATTGCATATACTACGAAGATAAAAGTCCCGTCTTAGAAACCAGTGATCATTTTAGCTTTAAGTTGACACATGAGGATGGCGTATGCGAGGAGAAACACGACACGTCCTGGTTCTCACATCATAATCGCGCGATGCCCGCGGCCCCTACTTGGTGCGAAGACTATGAATACGGCGCCTGTTTTGTGAGAAATCAAGTTTCGCCAAAAAAGGAAGCCACTGAACACGCCGAAGATTCGTTCCTGAAATGGTTGAGCGAAGAACAAGATCTGTCCACGGAGGGGAGAGACATCGAAGTGATAGGATCGACCTCTGACAAGTCCAATCATTCTGTGATATCCGTCGAAGACGATTCCAATCCCGCATTCCTTTTGCCTCCGATACAGACGATGTTCTCTGCCGGTTCTAACACGTTCAACAGCTTGATCCGCAACTCGCCTACCAGTCTGGGTCCGCATATGTCGTTCACCGTAAGTATAATTTCAAATATTCTTATACCCCGCAGGGGGTGCAGACTAGTTGCGCCTATTGAGAGGATTTAGACTTCCCTCGCGGTACCCGAGTCTAACACACACTTACACTTACAACTTAAACACTTACATTTAGTGAGGCGATAATAACCTGAATGTGCTTCTCGCCTTAAAAAACAAATCTTATCTTCAATTTAATTAAAATATTATTTAAAGCTAACCAAGTCTAGTTGAGTTCAAGCAGAAGATAATGTTTTACTTTACCAAACAGGGGAAATACAGTTTTTTTTTTTTTTTTTTTACGTCCGACTATTGCACACTTGGGCTAATGCAGACGATGGGATGATTTATAGCGTATGAAAATGCCAAGTCCTGGCCGGGAATCGAACCCGGGTCCTCGGGGTGAAAGCTAGTACGCTATCCACTAGGCACTAGGCCACCGAGGCGGCATTGAAATACAGTAAAATCTCTCTATAAAGGCATTGAAGGGAACGTTAGTTTTAGCAGCTATAAAGAGATTTTCGCTATATAGAGAATTCAACCAAAACGTGTATAGAATGTGTTTTTATTTGTAAAACGTGTTATACACTATATTTAATTTGAAGTATTTAGCGCAAAGGTTATTGAAATAAAACTATATGACGTACAGTCTTTGAAAAACAGTATTTATTAAATAATATCGTATGAGTAAAATTCTGTAATTGTGAGAAAATGACAATATTTTTCCAAAATATGGCAGAACCGCTTCATCAGTTCCTTCTAAATCTGATTTTTTGAATATTTTTGAAGCTATTCCTTTCATTATAGGCCTTCATTATTGTATTTTTACTTTTCAATATCGTGCCAACAGAAGCTTTACTTCTAACGATTACGTTTTCCGTTTAGACGCCATTACACTGTAGTGTAAAAGTATAAAAAATAGTGCACTACTTGTAAAATGTACTAGTTACAAAATACTCGATTCATTTGACCCACTAAGCACTGCTT
>CM040183.1:85619382-85761882 GCA_022606455.1 Callitettix versicolor | reverse complement strand
GGATCAAACTAGTTCATGCACACGCGCACGCGCTCACACACGCGCGCATGCACGCACATTATATACTGTACTGTATGTAACAGTAATGTATATATAAATTAAACGACCCCAGAAAAAATGATCTAAAGGTCAGGATCGGCGTTCATTGCAAGGTCACGTGACTAGTCTTTTCACGATAACGGCTGTTATTTTTGTATTTCGGAAAGGTACCCCCAACGAACTCCGGATTGCAGGCCGAAAGAGGTTATCTGGCTTTGATTAGGATTAAGTTCAAACGCTTGCAGATTGGACTTATCGAATGTTGTTGCGTATTGCGGCCATTGTTTGTTGAATACAAAATACAGGATACAAAGAAGTCGTGTTCAATGTTCAAACAGGTGGTCGTTTCGCAAGCAGAAGGAGAGCTGTTGAACAATCTGGTGTGTCAGACGCAGAGATCCGAGAGGGATTTGAACCAAGGCACGAAGTCGCCTGCGAGCGGGGAAGAAGACCAAGACGTCAATACTGGTAAGGAAAAGTTTTGCTTTAAACGGGTGCTGACGATGAGCGGAGATGCACAACTTTTTTTTTTTTTTTTTTTTTTTTTTGGTGTTTAACGTCCGACGATTGTGCACACGTGGGCTAATGCAGACGATGGGATGATATATAGCGCATGAAAATGCCAAGCCCTCGCCGGGAATCGAACCCGGTTCCTCGGGGTGAAAGCCCAGTACGCTATCCACTAGACCACCGAGGCGGCTGAGATGCACAACAAGCACATCGCTTAGAAAACGTTTTTACTAAAATAAAATTAAAGGAATAAAAAAAAATGCCATAACATCCACAAAGAAGTGTCGAAACACCGAGCCTTACCTTAATAATAATCGCGGCACGCAGCTGTCTCGCTGACGTGATGGAAGCGAGTATTTAACATTTTTTTTTTTAATTTTACAATCATTGGAAAATACGATATCGCCATCATAATGACCATTACAATCCGCACGATTTTAAACTTTAAAACTACATTGTAAATACGGAAATGAACCCTGAACGCTGTCAAATTCACTTTTTCAATGGATTTTGAAACATTAAAATATTAAATTTTCCAAATTTTAACGCTGATTACGCTGATTTAAAATAGAAAAGTTACAATTTCTTAGAATTGGAATGGCCGCCATATTGAAACTGTTGAATTTGTATATGTAACTTTAACGATCCCTCAAAAAATTATGTAAAAGTTAGGACCTCATTTCAAGCTCCCGGGTCTGGATCTTACAATAATGGCTCTTCATTAGATCATTTTCCAATGGAAATTCACTAAAACGTACTTACAAAATTTATTTTAACTATTAATTATCACAACCACATTTAATTATCGCGTCTTAATTAGGCGTTCAGTTCGTCTATTATATTTTTCTATTGGTCAGCCGCTTATAAAACCGCCTGCACCGCCTCGGTGGTCTAGTTGATAGCGTACTGGGCTTTCACCCCGAGGACCCGGGTTCGATTCCCGTCCAGGGCTTGGCATTTTCATACGCTATAAATCATAAATCATCCCATCGTCTGCATTAGCCCAAGTGTGCACAATAGTCGGACGTTAAACACACAAAAAATATATGATTGCCTGATAAGAACACCGGTGTGACAGAGCGACAATAAATTGTCAACTAATTTCTGTTATTGAAACAAAAATAAAAATCATGTATCAGGTTTTTTCTTCTTTTTTTATTTTAACTTTTATAGTTCGTTCGAAAACACAACAAATAAACATAGCTGGTTAACAACATATCCAAAAACTTATTATAGCCTATCAGCTGTTCAATGAAATCAGCTGATCGTTACAAATTAATATAAAACAACTGATCTTTTACTATAACTACCAATATAAATTTGTGCACTCGCATCACGCGACTCGCAAAATACATCACAACCAGCCCTGAAACATGATACATGTTAAAATGTGCGAGTGAGAGGTCGAGTCCCAACTCTCTCACCACAGCTCCCTCCTGTCCTTTACTCAGATTTGTTTGTAGACTCAGATTGGCAGACTCTGTGTCACTGGACTGTTGGAGGGAGCTGGAGGGGAATTCTCCTACATGCGCGAAAAATTCTCGCGCATGCTGTTTACTATGTGGCTGGACTATAGTGACGTAACTGGAACAGCTGATCGGTTAGCGTGCAAAGAATCAATTCTAATGATAAAATCAGCTGACTATTAACATAATGTATTCAGTGGCAAAACACATGTTCCTTATCGCTAAATAGCCTAATTTCTTTTTAAAAAATAGCTAAAAATAAATACGATACAGCAAACGTCTTTTGAAGCAAAAAATTATGAACAAAATGTTAAAAAGCTGACCGCATTCCAACATTCAAGGCCTTTAAAATGAGATATCAAACATAATTTTATCCAAATAACGGAATGATTTGGATCGTTAATTAATAGATTCAATATAGCCAATATGGTTCACAGACTCCTAATGGATGCCAAAACGACAGATCTTCACTTCGACTTCAGTTTTGAAGCGAGAACTATCTTTCAGAATGTAAGATAGATTTTGGTGTAGTTTTCTTAACCTTCGATCGGGTGCATTTATTTTGAGACGCGGACTTGTGTCCAAGGAATTAACCTCGGGTGTGTAAAAATGAAATATTGACAATTATATTTATAATTTTATATATTTATTGAATACAAAATTATATGTTTACAAGTTTTGTACGGTTTAATGTTTAAAACAGTATTTTAAGTTTAACTAAACAGATATTTAAGTTTCTTCTAACGAACGGATGTGCATCTGGTTTCAATGTAATTCCATACATATGTTACACATTTTATAAAACACTGTCGGCTCTAACTAATCTTCCTTATCTACTTCTCCTCTCCTACTACTCCTCCTCCTTCTCCTTCTTCTTATTCTTCTGTTATTTCTCCCTTCTCCTTCTACTTCTTCTCTTCCTTCTAATTCTCTTTCTTTTTCTCTTTTTTCTGCTTCTTCTCTTTTTCTTCTCCTCTCTTCCTCCTCCTTCTTCTTCTTCTTCTCCTCCTCTTCTTCCTCCTTCTACTTCTCCTTATCCTCCTCCTCATCATCATCCTCATCATTCGTCTTCTTCTTCTTCTCCTTCTTCTCCTCCTCCTTCTCCTCCTTCTCATTCTTTTTCTTCTTCTTCATCGTCTTCTCCTTCTCCGCCTCCTCCTCCTCCTCCTTCTTCTTCTTCTTCTTTTTTTCTCCTTCTCCTCCTCCTTCTTCCTCTTCTTCTTCTTCTCCTTCTCCTCCTCCTCCTCCTTCTTCTTCTCCTCCTCCTTCTTCTTCTTCTCCTTCTCCTTCTCCTCCTTCTCCTTCTCTTCCTCCTCCTCCTCCTTCTCTTCCTTTTTCTTTCTTCTTCATTATCATCTCCTCCTCCTCCTCATTCTTCTTCTTCTTCATTATCATCATCTCGTCCTCCTCCTCCTTCTTCTTCTTCTTCTTCTTCCTCCTTGATATTAATATGTTATTTTCGATTAGTGCTCTTAACCTTTTAAGACTATTGACTTTTATGACGAGTCATTTCAGTAACGTAATAACCTTCCTGTCACCTGTTAGCCTTCTTCTCATAGGTTCCTTCCAACTATCAGGGACCTTCCAATATCAGGGACAAGTTTTAAGAAGGATGCTGAATTAAGTAGGATGATTATAGTCTTTATGGGCAACTGTTTCAGGATTTCGCCGGTGATCAAATCGAATCCGGGAGCTTTATTTGGTTTTAAGTTTTTCCTAATTTCACTCACGACCTCCTTTGGACTGCTTGGTTCTAGTTCGTGTATAACATTTTCGATAGCTTCTACAGAAATGTCACACTGTATCTGATTAAGTAGGAGATATTCTTCTCTCTTCACACCCTCATCGACTCATCTTAAATGGTAAATCATCTTTTAGTAACGGCAGTAGAGTGCAATGTAGGCCTGTTTGTTGTTGCAGCACTGATGGAGTGTCGCTGGGAAGACTGCTGGTCGCTGTTCCCGGGTCAGGCAGCTTTGGTGAAACACATCGAGAAGACGCACGTCGAGCTGCGGCGAGCGGACGAGTTTGCTTGTCTGTGGCAGAGTTGTCCGAGACGGACCAGACCTTTCAACGCACGCTACAAACTGCTCATCCACATGCGCGTGCATTCGGGGAAAAACCCAACAAATGCCCGGTAAGTCGGCCAAGTTCAGTTCGTTGAAGTGTCTGTTCGCATTGTAACCTTGAGCCAACCAATCGGAGAAAAGCGGTGTTGCCAGATTGTTCCCTCGCTATAAACTGAATATATGGGAATATATTAAAATACCTGTTCGGGGCTTCTGATGTGACAACACCGCGCTGTCACGCTATTGGTTGATTCTCAACGGACTAGACTCGTGCATCGTACTATAATACTGATCATTCATACGCGCATGCGCACTCAAGTAAAGTTTGTTTTATCTTTTGCGTTTTCTTAAATTACATATTTCCTATATAGGATGTCAGAAAAACTTCAACGCGCTATATATGATATTCAATAGCTTTTTTCAAATTCATCTTAATTTAGTCGCAATCCGCCATATTTTTTTTTACAAAACCTGTAACTTAAAAAAATGGACGAGATATTGAGTTCAAATTTAGTACAAGTCTTCGAGATATTACGAAATATAAAAGTGTACCAAACGCAGTAATTTTCAAATTGACGGTCGTTTAAAAAAAATTTTAATTCAAGTATTTCTCAAAAACCGTTAAAATAACAAAATTTACATAAGACAAAATATTGTTTTACAATTTTTTTATCTATAATCCATTGCTCTGAAATATGACTTATAATTATTTCAAAATGGCGACTGGTATTATATTTTATTACTGTTAAAAAAATTCCTTTTGAGCGGTTACTTACAGAGACAATTTTGTTTTTAAATGTGTACAAAAGCAATGGATTTTATTATTTTTTAAACAATTAAATTTCTGGCGTTGTAAACAATTGTCAAGAAAATATGTTTTCGTGTTCTCCAGTCGATAACAAGACTCCGATGACCTACAGAAAAGATAAAAACATCGTTTCGTTTGTCGTTATAAAACAAAAACATTTTGTCTCTTGTAGATTTTACTTTAAGGTTATTGGTTTTTGTGATAATCGACGTTAAAATTTTGTTGATAGCTGCCATTTTGAAAATTATAAAAATTTAGTTTTTGAGTTTGCTACACGTTTAATTCACTTTATATTAAATGCTTAAAGAAAATTTGTGCTCAATATCTTATCTTTGATAGAAGTTACAGTGTTCAACTAAAGCGAATTACAGTTTACAGTTAAATTACAGCTAGCTACAGTGTTAAACTAAATTACAGTTACAGGTTAAACTAACGCAAATTACAGTTCACAATTAAACTACAGCGAGCTACAGTGTAAAACTAAATTACAGTTACAAGTTAAACTAAGGCGAATTTCAGTTCACAGTTAAATTACAGCGAGCTACAGTGTTAAACTAAGTTACAGTTACAAGTTAAACTAAAGCGAATTACTGTTTACAGTTAAACTACAGCGAGCTAGAGTGTTAA
Source organism: Callitettix versicolor (assembly GCA_022606455.1). Taxonomy (NCBI): domain Eukaryota; kingdom Metazoa; phylum Arthropoda; class Insecta; order Hemiptera; family Cercopidae; genus Callitettix; species Callitettix versicolor. The sequence goes on along the minus strand of CM040183.1, from coordinate 85,756,363 downwards.
ACTAAGGCGAATTACAGTTCACTGTTAAATTACAGGGAGCTACAGTGTTAAACTAAGTTACAGTTACAAGTTAAACTAAAGCGAATTACTGTTTACAGTTAAACTATAGCGAGCTAGAGTGTTAAACTAAGACGAATTACAGTTTACTGTTAAATTACAGCGAGCTACAGTGTTAAACTAAGTTACAGTTTCATGTTAAACTAAGGCGAATTACAATTCACAGTTAAAGTAAAGCGAGCTACAGTGAAAAACTAAATTACAGTTACAAGTTAAACTAAGGCGAATTACAGTTCACAGTTAAAGTACAGCGAGCTACAGTATAAAACTAAATTACAGTTACAAGTTAAACTAAGGCGAATTACAGTTCACAGTTAAAGTACAGCGAGCTACAATGTAAAACTAAATCACAGTTAAAAGTTAAACTAAGGCGAATTACAGTTCACAGTTAAAGTACAGCGAGCTACAGTGTAAAACTAAATTACAGTTACAAGTTAAACTAAGGCGAATTACAGTTCACAGTTAAAGTACAGCGAGCTACAGTGTAAAACTAAATTACAGTTACAAGTTAAACTAAGGCGAATTACAGTTCACAGTTAAAGTACAGCGAGCTACAGTGTAAAACTAAATTACAGTTACAAGTTAAACTAAGGCGAATTACAGTTCACAGTTAAAGTACAGCGAGCTACAAAGTAAAACTAAATTACAGTTACAAGTTAAACTAAGGCGAATTACAGTTCACAGTTAAAGTACAGCGAGCTACAGTGTAAAACTAAGTTACAGTTACAAGTTAAACTAAGGCGAATTACAGTTCACAGTTAAAGTACAGCGAGCTACGGTGTAAAACTAAATCACAGTTACAAGTTAAACTAAGGCGAATTACAGTTCACAGTTAAAGTACAGCGAGCTACAGTGTAAAACTAGTTAAACTAAGGCGAATTACAGTTCACAGTTAAAGTACAGCGAGCTACAGTGTAAAACTAAATTACAGTTACAAGTTAAACTAAGGCGAATTACAGTTCACAGTTAAAGTACAGCGAGCTACAGTGTAAAACTAAATTACAGTTACAAGTTAAACTAAGGCGAATTACAGTTTACAGTTAAATTACAGCGAGCTACAGTGTTAAACAAATTACAGTTAGAAGTTAAACTAAGGAGAATTACAGTTCACAGTTAAATTACAGCGAGCTACAGTGTAAAACTAAGTTACAGTTACAAGTTAAACTAAGTCGACTTCGAAAAATATGATTTAACGTTTTTAATTTACTTTTAGCTCCATTGAAAAATGAACTACTAAAACAGCCATCGTGGTAAAACCCAGACCCAGACTCGGAACCTTGAAATATGCACCGATTCTTCGTAATTTTTGACCGATTTTATTCAAACTTGGTTTTGGAAATAGCTTGTACAAGTTCTTTAATCAGCGAAATTAGTTGAACAGTTTCAAAATGGAGACCACTTTACATCTTTGAGAAGTAATAACTTTTTCGTTTACGATTTCACTACCGTGCTCACGGTAAACACTGCATAAATTATTATTTTGAATTTTCAAAAGACGTTAAAATTAATTAATTTAATTTGACGGCGGTCAGGGTTTCTTTTCGTATTTTCGATAATACTGATTATGACGGTGAAAGCGAATTTAAAAAAAAAGAATAAGATGAAGAGAAATACTTTTTTGAAAATTCGCTTCTATCACGTCAACGAGACAGAAAGTAAAGTTTCTAATTTAAATTCCACTTAAATGGTAACGTCGAGCTATGATGAATTGAACATGGCAGTTTTAAAGTCTCTAAAAATGTATCGATAGTAATGTTTACAAATTTGTCCCCAGTAAAAATTATAGATAAAAACACAGCCTATCGTAATAGTAATGTTGTGCAATCAAAGAAAGAAGACAAAGAGAGAGAGAGAAGAGAGAGAGAAGAGAGAGAGAGAGAGTTCAATAACTTAAATCGCATAATTAATTATAAAATCATATCAATATCAGGACAATTAAGTCAGTGTAATTGTACTTTGGACTCAGAAATATGATGCAAATTTTGGATTTTGAACATCATCAGTTGATATGCGAAATGACCTTTTCAAATTTTTTTGTCGCTTTGTGACACTTTCTGACACTAATTGCATACATCAGATGTCTGGGGTCAACAATAGGCTGATACAGTATTGCTTATATCAGATATAGGCTACATCGGTCAGCAATAGGCATTCGTGCAATACAGTGGATAACAAACTGGGAAAATCAGACGCCCTTTTTAATAAGTTTAAATGTTAGTTTTTCAACGTAGTGTTTGAAAATGTATTTGCTATTTTCCAGTTTTCAAAGAGGTTGCGTTTAACCCCAATTTCGGGTGGAATTTTTCAAAAATATTTCTCATAAGACTATCTGTGTTCAGTTTATAGCTTCTAAAACCGTTACATCCAGGTATTTAGCTATGAGCGAGTGAATTAAAATTCAATAAAACAGGTGATCGGAAAACCGCGCATCGTAGGAATAAAATAACCCGTTTATTCACAATACACAATCACTAGTATACACTAGTGTCAATAGTATACACTAGTGACAATACTGTCATACGTTAAGACCGGGCGGTCACCAAATGCGGAACGGAGCTGAGCGGAATGAAGTTGAACGGCAACCAGAAGCGGAGTTAAGTCAGTTTAAAGAACGCGTTTGTATCTCTTAAAACTAAATATTTAGGCGTACTGTAACGGATTCTAGGAAACTACTGTTTAAAAACCGTAACCTAAAAAGTCCTGTCAGGGTGCTTCGCTGCACTGACTGTCGAGGTAGATTTGGTTGAATTCTGCAGCTCCTTCTCTCGTGTACCACAAAGCGGAATCTGTATACGATTTTTACTTAACATCGCAACAAGTATAACCAGATAATTCTATAGAGAAACACAAATAAACTTAGGTTTCGCTTTTTAAAATCTAAGGAGAAGAAGAATGAGGAGGAGAAGGAGAAGAAGAAGGAGGAGGAGGAGGAGGAGGAGGAGGAGGAGAACGAGAAAAAGAAGAAGAAGGAGAAGAAGAAAAAGAAAATGGAGAATAAGATGAAAAAAAGAGAAAAAGAAGGAGAAGAAGGATGAGGAGGAGGAGAAGGAGAAGAAGAAGGAGGAGGAGGAGGAGAAGAAGAAAATGGAGAAGAAGATGATGAAAAAAAGATAAAAACAAGGAGAAGAAGAAGAAGGAAGGGGAGGAGGAGAAGGAGAAGAAGAATAAGGAGGAGGAGAAAATGGAGAAGAAGATGATGAAAAAAAGAGAAAAAGAAGGAGAAGAAAAAGAAGGAAGAGGAGGAGGAGAAGGAGAAGAAGAAGGAGAAGAAGGAGAAGAAGAAAATGGAAAAAATGAAGATGAAAAAAGAGAAAAAGAAGGAGAAAAAGAAGGAGCAGGAGGAGAAAGAAAAGGAGAAGGAGAAGAAAAAGAAGGAAAAGAAGAAAAAGGAGAAGAAGAAGAAAATGGAGAAGAAGAAGATGAAAAAAGACAAAAAGAAAGAGAAGGAGGAGGAGGGGAGGATAAAGAGAAGGAGATGAAGAAGAAGATGAAAAAGAAGGAGAAGAAGAAGAAAGAAGAGAAGAAGGAGAAGGGGAGGAAGAAGGAAGAGGAGGAGCAGGAGGAGGAGAAGAAGATAAGAAAAATTATTTAAACACAATCAATCAGGAACAACAATCAATTTTATTTATTTTAACAGCTGTTTGTATTAACATATGATGAGTATAAACTTGTATTGTACGTAAATGAGTAAGATATAAGGATTTTAGCTGACTTTGTAAGATAATATTAGTAATAAACACGTGTTTATATCTTAATTTGACAGTTTCCAGGATGTCTGAAGGCATTTTCAAGACTTGAAAATCTAAAAATCCACCAGAGGTCGCATACGGGGGAACGGCCGTACTCTTGTCAATTCCCTACGTGTTCCAAAGCCTTCAGCAACAGTTCCGACAGAGCCAAACACCAGCGGACGCATTATGACACAGTAAGTTGTAATGTACAATCATATCACATCAAGTGAACCAGTTCTGTTTTGTTTTTTTATTTTTTTAACGATGGCATATTATTATTATTGTATATTCGGACATTTGCCATAATTTTGAGTACGGAAATATTACGTGAGTATGGATTAAGTCTCGTTATCAAGTGCCTAACTTAGAGCATAAAAATAGCAGATAGAACATGATCACTAATCATAAGGCCTAATCACTAAAAACAAACACTCAAGGCTGACACTCTGAACGGTCAAAAGTTTAAAATCACATATATTATTTCTCGAGTAAACGTCCCTTTTTCTCAGCACATACTATTCGTACAGACATAAATGAGGTATCTTTAAAAAAAATTTTTTAACCGGCTTCTGACATTGCAAAACGATTCTGCGCTAAAACTTACTGTTTGTGGAAAATTTTAACATAAAAGACACTTTTAACTGTCACAGGCAAAACGGCATCATGGATGCGCATGCGCGGCATCACAAATCAGACAATATTTTGTATATTTTACGAAGTTAACTTATTAATCACGAATAGACAGTCCCATTAAGAATTTTTTTTTTTTTTTTTTTTATTATATAACAATTACAACTAAGAATTTACACTTAACAAGTAATATTACATTTGATATTACGATGTCACTTTGTTTGGATCACCATTCAGTAATGGAGTCCCATAAATTTTAAACACAATGTTCATGTGTTACTCTTGTTTTATTTATTATCGTCCACTAATATCCAAGGGCTTTGTTCTATTAAGACGGCGAACATCATCTGTGTTATTCAACAAGCACAACACTTCAGGATTGACATGTTTTTGTAGTCTGTTTTTATGCATGATTGCGTATTTCATTATTTCTTCTGAAACCGTATTCATCCTGAGGTCACGATGCAGGTCATCATTACGCACGAACCATGGTGCATTAACAATACTACGCAGAACCCTGTTCTGGAATACTTGAACGGCTTTAGCATTTGTTTTCTTCGTACACCCCACAGCTGTATTCCATAAGTCCAAACAGGTTTGAGTAATTGCTTATAAATTAAAAGTTTATTGTGTAGGTCTAGTGTAGATCTCCTACCAAGCAGCCAATTCATTTTCTTGAATTTAATATTTAATCCTTTATTTTCTTCTTGACATGCTCTTTCCAATGAAGTTTTGCGTCAAGCGTCATCCCAAGGTATTTTTCTGTATTAACAGGAGCTAATGAGTGACCATTTAGTTCAATATTGGTTGGGTTTATCTTTCTATTGGTAAAGTTTATGTAGTTTGATTTAGATTCATTTAATTTTAATCTCCATTTCCTTATCCAGATACTGACTTTATCAATAGATTTTTGAATTTTCAGTTTTGCTTCCTCTACATTATCCCCAACGGCCAAAATTGCAGTATCATCTGCAAAAGTAGCAATTACTGTATCGGAATCTTGAGGTATGTCTCTTGTATATAACAGAAACAAAATAGGTCCTAATACGCTTCCTTGAGGAACTCCTGCAGCTATATCCTTTATTCTAGAATATTCACCATCACATTTGACCCTAAAGCATCTTTCTGACATGTATGACTTCAGTAATTCATAAAATTGGTTTGGAAGATCTCTTTGTAACTTATATAATAAGCCTTCATGCCAGACTTTGTCAAAAGCCTGTGCCATATTCCCATTAAGAATGACACTTTTTTGCATAACGTGTTTAGAACAATTTCAATATTTACTTAAAAATCATTAAACTTATAGGTTATGTGGCCCTACTGACAGTCCCCTATCCTTGCCCGTCGTACAAGCCGGGACAAGCACTTCGAATACCAAACACATGTTTTTACACAAATATATTTGTGATTTCTCCTTCTATCGTGCATTTATCTATTGGTAATCGATCGCTTTTCGATTTATTTTTTAAACATGTTTTCCCTTCCTTCCAACTACCGCCTTCACCCCAACAACTACTCTTATTCAAAAGGCTGTATTTACTTGAAGCTGTCATAGTGCGAAATTTCGCCCGGGCCTCCTAGTAAGACTTAATAGCTGACAAATACCGCATCAAAACAGATACTTGTGATTGTCAAAAGCACTGAATATAAACGTACTAGAATGATAACGTTTATGAGAGGTGTGGGCGCTCGCTGTTAATGGCACCTTGCGGCAAATTGTTCAACTACAGTTAAATATATAATAGTACTGTCTATTTTCTCAAACGTCTCCTCACTTGTACTAGCAGCATACAGCGTTCCTAGCGGCAGATAGTCCAACTACTTGAACTGTAGGCACTAATATCGAGCACGCTTTTTTATAACAGTGGCTGTACATAACAGCCCGTGTATATTCAATGTCAAAAGTAAATAACTGATGAACTGTCTTACCGTTTATGAGCTCATAAAAACACGTCTAACCTTAGTGGCTGTCACGGACAAAGTGAACAATGAAAACAGCTGAAAGTGTTATCATACTTAAAGGGCATGTATACCAACATAATAAAAAAAATGTTTGACAATCGGACTTTCCAAGTCCGCGAAATTTAAAAATTCTCGTTACTTTCTGAACACACCTCGTACAAGTATTGAATCACATACATCATACATATGTCATACCGATGTTTAACTACATATCGATTGATGTTTAACTACATACCGATGTTTAACTACATACCGATTGATGTTTAACTACATACCGATTGATGTTTAACTACATACCGATGTTTAACTACATATCGATTGATGTTTAACTACATACCGATGTTTAACTACATACCGATGTTTAACTACATACCGATTGATGTTTAACTACATACCGATTGATGTTTAACTACAAACCGATGTTTAACTACATACCGATGTTTAACTACATACCGATTGATGTTTAACTACATACCGATGTTTAACTACATACCGATGTTTAACTACATACCGATTAATGTTTAATTACATACCGATGTTTAACTACATACCGATTGATTTTTAACTACATACCGATTGATGTTTAACTACATACCGATTGATGTTTAACTACATACCGATTGATGTTTAACTACATACCGATTGATTTTTAACTACATACCGATTGATGTTTAACTACATACCGATGTTTAACTACATACCGATTGATTTTTAACTACATACCGATTGATGTTTAACTACATACCGATGTTTAACTACATACCGATGTTTAATTACATACCGATTGATGTTTAACTACATACCGATGTTTAACTACATACCGATGTTTAATTACATACCGATTGATGTTTAACTACATACCGATTGATGTTTAACTACATACCGATGTTTAACTACATACCGATTGATGTTTAACTACATACCGATTGATGTTTAACTACATAAAATTGTTTTTTTCACAGAAACCATACGCGTGCCAAGTTGTTGGATGTAACAAGAGGTATACCGACCCGAGCTCCTTGAGGAAACACATAAAAAACCATACAGGAGTTGGTCTACCAGTCTGCAAGTCCAAGAAAATTGTAAGTAAATGAATCGTGTACTTTTTTAAAAATATTCTCGAGATAAAACAAAGGCAAACTTACTACAGTAACTTACTGAATCCTTAACTAATTATCTGCTTTATTTTCTAGAGCAAGTACCAATTAATGCGTCCTTAATTTAGGAAGTTATATAGATTTTTCAGTATTTTTGCTGTACCTCCTGTAACGGTCTTTTAGAAGAATGTAACGTCTTATGTTGTTTATGGACTTCATTTGGATAAAATTCGATCGAAATCGTTTGAACGTTTGCTCTAACTTAAGATAACACTTATGAGATCTTTGTGAGAGCTCGCTGCTTGTGACATCTTGCGGCAGAGTGTCCAATTACAGTTAGAAAACAATACTGTCTATTTTATCAAACGTCTCTATCTACTGTCATTTCAGCTTGCAGCGTTCTGAGCGGCGGGTAGTCTAATTACTTGAACTTTATCCGCTAATATCGCGTACGCTTTTTATAATAGTGGTTGTATTTCTAGCCTGTATTTAATGGCACTTAGTAAATTGCTATAAAACTGCCACTTAGTTTTCAACTAGACCTTTCGACATTTGGTTTGTGTGTTTGTTCGTTAAGCAGTTTTGGCCAAATGCAACGACCTTTGAAACTTGGTGCGAAGGTACTTTGTAAAAAGCCCGAACGACGTTTTCCGGTCGCTGACACTTCCGTTTCAAGCCTCTGATTTAACTTTGAGAGTGTAATTACTGGTTATTTCCGGTAATACTTGCAGAACGGCAAGACCTATCATTTCGTGGGAAAAGAGCGTTAGATTTCCGATACTTGTGGTCCAGTAACATTTTCCCTAAATATAACGGTTACCATTTAAATTAGCAGTAAATGTTTTGAACGCGTCAGAGCGCCAGGCAAATAAGAACTTACTGCGCGGTCTACTGTTCTTTGAATTACTGGTTAACCTCAAAGTAGAACTAGAAAAACTATCCCTGATCCTCTCTGTAGCCTTTCTGTTAAGTATTGATACAGGGTGTGCCAAATCCACTTGTAAACAGATTAGTTAGAAGTCTTGAAAATTATTGCAGCAAAGAAAACCTTAATAAGTACATCTTACGAATTTGACACCAGTTACAAACTTAGGTCTATATTTAAAACTACCAGTTCAAAGTCAGTTTCGAGAATTAACAAAATAATAAGCTCAGGTCAAGAAAACATGTCTGAAGCAAGTTTGTAATTAATGTATCAGATTTTATAAAAAGCAGATGTGATTTATATACCAGAGTCAATCCTACAACAGGTACAAAGAACGCCAGGTACGCGTTCTTTAAAGAAAGTATCGTCTACGATCGAGCTGTTGTAGTCTCCGGGGGGGGGGATAGTGGAAGTCCGGGTGTTTATCAGATCGACCGCGAGCTGGCGAGGTACTTTCCGGTGCGGAATGGTGGATAAGAAGTTCGCGTCTTATTTTTTTTCATAAATCAGCTGTCTTGGTACACACGCGATTATTTGTCACCAATTCCAATAATAGTTAGGCCTATATTTAAAACTACCAGTTCAAAGTCAGTTTCGAGAATCAACAAAATAATAAGCTCAGGTCAAGAAAACGTGCCTGAAGCAAGTTTTTAATTAATGTATCAGATTTTATAAAAGGCAAATGTGATTTATAAACCGCAGTCAATCCTACAACAGGTACAAAGAACGCCAGGTACGCGTTTTTGGAAAGAATCGTCTAAGATCGAGCTGTTGTAGTCTCCGGGGGGGGGGGGAGGGATAGTGGAAGTCCGGGTGTTTATCAGATCGACCGCGAGCTGGCGAGGTACTTTCCGGTGCGGAATGGTGGATAAGAAGTTCGCGTCTTATTTTTTTTTCATAAATCAGCTGTCTTGGTACACACGCGATTATTTGTCACCAGTTCCAATAATAGTTAGGCCTATATTTAAAACTACCAGTTCAAAGTCAGTTTCGAGAATTAACAAAATAATAAGCTCAGGTCAAGAAAACGTGCCTGAAGCTAGTTTTTAATTAATGTATCAGATTTTATAAAAGGCAAATGTGATTTATATACCAGAGTCAATTCTACAACAGGTACAAAGAACGCCAGGTACGCGTTCTTTAAAGAAAGTATCGTCTAAGATCGAGCTGTTGTAGTCTCCGGGGGGATAGTGGAAGTCCGGGTGTTTATCAGATCGACCGCAAGCTGGCGAGGCACTTTCCGGTGCGAAATGGTGGATAAGAAGTTCGCGTCTTATTTTTTTTTTCATAAATCAGCTGTCTTGGTACACACGCGATTATTTGTCACCAATTCCAATGATAGTTAGGCCTATATTTAAAACTACCAGTTCAAAGTCAGTTTCGAGAATCAACAAAATAATAAGCTCAGGTCAAGAAAACGGACCTGAAGCTAATTTGTAATTAATGTATCCGATTTTATAAAAGGCAGTTGTGATTTATATACCAGAGTCAATTCTACAACAGGTACAAAGAACGCCAGGTACGCGTTCTTTAAAGAAAGTATCGTCTAAGATCGAGCTGTTGTAGTCTCCGGGGGGGGGATAGTGGAAGTCCGGGTGTTTATCAGATCGACCGCAAGCTGGCGAGGCACTTTCCGGTGCGAAATGGTGGATAAGAAGTTCGCGTCTTATTTTTTTTTTCATAAATCAGCTGTCTTGGTACACACGCGATTATTTGTCACCAATTCCAATGATAGTTAGGCCTATATTTAAAACTACCAGTTCAAAGTCAGTTTCGAGAATCAACAAAATAATAAGCTCAGGTCAAGAAAACGGACCTGAAGCTAATTTGTAATTAATGTATCCGATTTTATAAAAAGCAGATGTGATTTATAAACCGCAATCAAACCTACAACAGGTACAAAGAACGCCAGGTACGCGTTCTTTAAAGAAAGTATCGTCTAAGATCGAGCTGTTGTAGTCTCCGGGGGGGGGGGGAGATAGTGGAAGTCCGGGTGTTTATCAGATCGACCGCGAGCTGGTGAGGCACTTTCCAGAGCGGAATGGTGGATAAGAAATTTTTCATCAATCAGCTGTTTTGGTACACACACGATTATTTCTGTCACCAGTACCTGCATTTTGCTGCACTCTCACGGGGACACTTTATACTGTTTCTGGTATTTTGTTTATCTGTTTTAAGTCGGTTTTATTTTATTGCAAAGCCTTACAGTGGAAATGTATGAGGCGTGAGAATTCCCTGGTGTTCTGACGGACCTGTAGGTCCTTTTAAACCAATCGGAATGCTTAGCGTGATAACAGAATTCAAGATGTCCACCATTTATTATTCGGAAGATGTCATTTAGAATTAGATGCTTCCTGAGTAATGCGATTCGACCGAACAAATATGCAGGCGTTTTCTGAAACGCATAATGTAATTAACTTAATAATGTGAAAAAACAAATTAATTGTTTTCAAGTTAATATTATTGTCCGGGTCAAATTGTTCCAGGGTCGTGAATTAAGAAAACGTAATCTAATCGTAAAGCAATAAAATTTATCATATTTTAACATGTTGCAAAAATCAATTACATTGCTTCACCTTAATAAATGTTTTTAGTGATGTGTTTTTTTGCAAACATTTATTTATTGGAATGAATGAAAAGTCAAAGCTACAAAGGGTCAGCCATTATCGTCAAACGAAAGGCATATAATATTGGACACAATAATACGATCCCAAATTATCGTAAGCTCAACATTACGGTACATCTAAAGTCTTTAATGATTACACATCGCAATATACATATATTACCTACAACATTCAAGTGAATGCTGATTCGCTTTGGCTTAGACTAGAGCAGCGGTTCTCAACCTGGGGGGGAGGCATCCTGGGGAAGAGTTTTAGGGGGGGCGTGAGTGTACGAGTGACAAACTTTCACTTTTCCACAGTGCTGGCAATATTTCAAATAATAAGTACATCATAAAATCATCCATAGTAAATGATTATAGTTAAGTAGAAATAAAATAAGATTTTAAAAAAATTTGTAATCATTGTAATATTCTGTTCACAATTATGCTAAACAAAATTTGTTCTGTTGTTGGCAATTCTGTGTAAGTCATCACGTGCGCTTGCACTTTGCAGTAAATTTTACAAACATCGATAAAATACTATTATACTAACAAATAAGACACTATTTTTAAACTTTTGGAATAATTATACCCTATTTAATTTACGAGATATTTATTTTAACAAAATATTTTTATATTTTCTGCCAACTAAGAATTAATGTTGGGCCAACAGCAGAGGTTTTCATGAATGTAACAGTTGGCCTAGCAAACAAACAGCTCGTTGGCCCATTGAAGATAATTCGTTGGCATATTAACTAACCGTTGCCCAACTTTGCCGACAAAATCCCAACATTGGGCCAACAATGTGTGCTACTGGGGTAGAGTGTGATTGATCATTGCAATATGAGCTGATGGGTAAGAAGGAATAAGAAGAAATTTACAGTATTGCAATATCAGCTGATAAGTAATGAATTAAGGAACAAATGTAGGAATTAAGGAACAAACAGTAGTTATGAATTAAGGAACAAACAACATCCTGTGAAGAAGGATGTGGTTTAATGAATCACTGAAATATCAGCTAATTTTTATGTAAAAAATTACAGTTGTTATGCAATGTTAGTTGATGGGTGTACAGGAAGTAGTATGATTGATTGCTGCAGTATTGATTATCTGGTATGAAATAACTTCAACTGTAGTATTAAAGATCATTGCAATCAGATAATAGGTACAAAGGAAACTATGATATGATTGATTGTTACTGTAAGGAATGGAAGAAGCTACAGTATGATGAGCATTGACATACTAGCTGACTTATTTTAACAATTCCCTACAAATAATTGTCTTGGACATTACTATAACTTCTTCCTCTTATATTAACTTAGATGTAGGCCTCCTCGGTGGCCTAGTTGATAGTGTAATAGGCTTTCACCCCGAGGACTCGGGTTTGATTCCCGGCCAGGGCTTGCATTTTCATACGCTATAAATCATCCCATCGTCTGCATTAGCCCAAGTGTGCGTCAAACACACAAAAAAAAATGTAGCCTAATGCTAATTTATTACCATTATTTCAAAATTGCAAATAGGATTAATATGCAGCTGAAAAAACATGATTAACCCCTGGTTTTATCCTGAAGTTGAACTTACTATTCCTTATATACATACATACTTACATAGATACAAAATACATTAATGTAGATCCAAATTGATACATCCAAGGTATTTAGTTAACATAAAATGATTGGATCATTTTTAAAACAGAATGCTTAATGGTTTTCGTTTGACAAAGTTATTCAAATGATTAGGTCATCTATTCTTCCCGTCAGTGGTCTATCAACCCACCTCATAAAGGCTACCGCGGTTTCGAAACTCTATAGTTTCATCTTCAGGCCGTTATACACAATGTTAAATCTCTCTGTCAAGGTCGTCACAAAGTCAAACAAAACATACATCACAAACACTGAGCACATTTATGAGGTGATTTGATAGTCCACTGACGGGAAGTTGGTCATAATCCTAATCATTTGAATATGTGGTCCGGTGGCTATGTTACAATAATGAAAGTTATTCAAATGGCCCAATTGAAGATTATATTGAATTATAAATTACTGTAAATTAATTTATTTAATGTATTTCTAATATTGTTATTAATAATCTGTGCAGGTTGCTAGTGAGCCACTGGTGGTGTCAAGGTCGAGACTTGATTCTACCGGTAAGTAAATTTTATTGAAATTCTTTATCAATCACAGTTTCGTAGAAACTCCTTTCCAATTACGAGGGCTATTCAGAAAGTAGATTACGTTTTTGGATAAAAAAAAACTAAGTACAGGAAAAAAATTTTATTATATACATTTGAAAGAGGAACTAAAATACTATTTTTCGACATAATCGCCAAACAAATTTAGACATTTGTCATATCGGTGAACTAGCTTTGAAATTCCCGTGTCGTAGAATTCCGCCGCCTGTGACGCCAGCCAGTCAGTCACGCCCGCGCGGAGATCTGCGTCGTCATCGAAGCGCTGTGTTGCAAGCCAAGTCTTCATCTTCGGGAATAAGTGGAAATCACTAGGTGCCAGGTCCGGACTGTAGGGTGGATGAGGGAAAATCTCTAGAATTGGCTGCATCGTATGGCTGCATCGTTGTCATTTCTGGACGCTTACGACAAAGATGGTGAATCATTTCTTGATCGCATCGTAACGGGAGATGAGACTTGGGTTAAGCACGTTACCTGTGAGACAAAACTACAGTCTATGGAGTGGGGGCACACAAATTCTCCCAAAAAACCGAGGAAATGTTTGCAAACCCTGTCAGCAAGGAAGATCATGGCGACCGTTTTTTGGGACAGGAAAGGTGTTCTTCTGGTTGACTTCCTAGAACGTGGAGCAACCATAAACTCAGAAAGGTATTGCCAAACATTACGAAACTTAAGACGAGCTATCCAGAACAAGCGGAGAGGAAAACTGAGTGCAAAAGTGTTGTTTTTGCACGACAATGCCCGCCCTCACACGGCAAATCGAACAAAAGACGTCTTGACGGCCTTCAAGTGGGAGATTTTCCCTCATCCACCCTACAGTCCGGACCTGGCACCTAGTGATTTCCACTTATTCCCGAAGATGAAGACTTGGCTTGCAACACAGCGCTTCGATGACGACGCAGATCTCCGCGCGGGCGTGACTGACTGGCTGGCGTCACAGGCGGCGGAATTCTACGACACGGGAATTTCAAAGCTAGTTCACCGATATGACAAATGTCTAAATTTGTTTGGCGATTATGTCGAAAAATAGTATTTTAGTTCCTCTTTCAAATGTATATAATAAATTTTTTTTCCTGTACTTAGTTTTTTTTTTATCCAAAAACGTAATCTACTTTCTGAATAGCCCTCGTATTACACTGGACGAAGTAGTCACCTATACATTAAGGCCTATAACATCCGACCACAATTTGTTGTGAAACGTACGTTCAAACATTTTTCTTAACAATCAAACAAATATATTGATAAATTATACGTTGTGAAAAAAAATTAGGCTATCGACCTAAGAATATGTTATCTACATAATTCTGCAGCTGGAAATATTGCTGATAATTGATATGGGAAAAATATTTTTGATAAGATCCATTAAAATTTTAACACTCATTTTAAGAATGAAAACTATTATAAAAAATACACCAATATTTTCAGTGTTTTTTTTTTAATTTCAAAGCAATGAAAATCTGTTTTAAAAAAATGAAATTATGTATGTTTAAACTGACAGGATTGGGGTAAAACTTATTCTAGGTGTTTTATTAGACTTTCTAGTAATAATTATCTCTACAATCTGAGTCCAATTTCAACAATATTTAAATACTTGCTGCATTAGGATAACACAGTAATCTTTATTTTCCACAGAGGCGTAAGTGAGATGTTTTAGCAGAATTTCCGTGTTTTTTATAGTGTAGTATATCTATGAATATAAATAATTTATGTTACTGTATTAAAATATCTCTTGAGTTGTTATCATTGGCTAAGTTTCCTCCTACAGTACATTTTCAATATTATTTTCAAAGTTTTAGAAATATGCTAATTTGTTTCTTCTTCTTCTTTTCGTTTCACCCTCTTTGGGGTACGCTGAATCAATCATTTCTTGCGCGCTGTACTTTTCTTTGTTCCCAGTAGCTCTTCATTTTTCCGATCTTCTTTTCCTCTCCTCTTCCGAAATGACAGGTTTAGGTCTTATTTTGGTTTTATCTTGGAATCTTATTCTTTCGTCCTTGGTACTTATCTTAGCAGTTTGGTCAAGCAGTGAATTTTCTGTAATTTTTAATTCTATTAGGTCTTTTTCAATTTCTTTAAACCAGTTCGGTTTTGTTTTACGATTATGGAAAACATCAAACACCCGTTTCGTCAATCTACTGGAGTCCATTCTAAGAAGATGGCCGTAAAAATTTATTCTCCTTTTTCTCATAGTATCTGACAGTTTTTCAATTTTCTTATAGAGAGCTTCATTTCTTATATATACTACCTTATTATCCTGAAATTTTGTTCCTATAATTTTTCTTAAGATTTTCCTTTCCGTTATTTCAAGCTTTTCTATCTGGCCTATGCGATTCATGGTTAATGTTTCTGCTGCGTACAGTGCTTCCTAATTTGTTTCATTAAAGACGGACCAGACAGGTGAACAGATTTGAACCTCTAGCTCTCCTGCTTGGCTGTACTCAGGATCTGATTCTGAGCCCATTTTTCCTGATTACAATACCTCTTTTCAGTATAAATGTTTTCTAAAAGCGATTTTGAATTGTAGCTGTTTTCGAATTACAGTAAATAAATGTAATTTTAGGACCTATTTTACTTAAATAGAATTATAAAATTTACTAATCTTATACATAAAATTTTTGTTACAGTATCTGAGACAACAAGTGACTGCAGAGGAGAAGAAGGTGAGCATTACAACTTTATGATAACGTCAAAGACTAGATTCTTAGAATTTATATCTTTTAGCTATTCATTTTTCATTTTGGAGGGGAGAGTGACTCAGTACTAAAGTAGTTTTGTCAGATTTCAATTTTTCAAAATCGGTTCTGCAGTTTCTTATAGTAAAACTTTGTAGAAGAAAACAATAAACTTATAAAAATGCTTATAACCTTTTAAACCACGCATCATTTAATTTGCTTTTTTATTCACTGAAGTACAAAACATTATGTAGGCCTATTGGTACAGTACAAAGTTTACTCAAGACAAACATGGATTTCTTCAGTCCTGTAGATTATTCTCACACGTTTTACTGATAGCATTAAATTTACTAATTCTTTTTATATTCTTCTTCTTTTCTGCTAGGATTATTGTCATTATGTTCAGTATAATGATCTGCCTTCTCTAGCTTCGTCAGTTCTACTTTCGTTGATGCGTTTCGGACCTCCATCTTCAAAAACTATATCTATAGTTATAGATATACTCATAGGAGTATAGATATAATTTTTGAAGATGGAGGTTCTTTGAAACACGTCAACGAAAGTAGAATTGATGAAGCTAGAGAAGGCAGATCATTATACTGAAATGGTTAAATTTACTAAATTTGGTGATTTTATCTGGAAACTAATTATGATATGACTGCAATTTTGCAATACTGTACAATAGTAGAGAACAATTTTCTCATTTGTTGCTTTCATTAACAACACTTTTTTAAAAGTTTAGACAGAGTTTTTGCGACTATGCCCCAATTTTTCCACATGATTAAATTTTCCCAATCTTTTTTACAGTAATAACGTCAAGTCCTACAAATAATTCTAAACTCCATTTTTTTTCTTGCTACAATATGGTTGCCTTCGTTAACTGAAACATAGACACTAATTTATCTATTTTTCAAACTCATTTTTTTCATTGCCTGATTGATATAATGTACATTCTGTTATAAATCAACTTCAGCTATTTAAATTTAAGTTTATTCAACTTTAAATCTAATAAATTCTCTCTATCCAGTTTCGAATGACCACAGTACAAATCCTGTGACAGATTGACATAAATACGATTTTCAGCTATGCACTGAAATCTATATATCATCAGCTATACTTTCATTTTATTTATAGATATCTATGTATACGAGGTGTGTTCAGAAAGTAACGAGAATTTTAATTTTTTTAACAAAATATTTATTTATTCTTCTACATTGATGTTGTCGACTTGAAAATAGTCCCCATTGGAGATTATGCGCTTGTGCCAGCGCTTCTTCCAATCCTCGAAACACTTCTCAAACACGATCTTTGAAATAGCCTTTAGTTCTTTCAGCGATGCGCTTTTAATGTCGTCTACGGCTGTAAAACGACGGACCTTTAAGGTTTTCTTTATTTTTGGAAATAGGAAAAAGTCACACGGAGCCATGTCTGGCGAATATAGAGGCTGGGGCATCGTTACAGTACTGTTGTTGGCCAAAATTTCACGAACAAGCAATGAAGTGTGAGCTAGTGCATTATCGTGGTGCAAAAGCCATGAATTGTTTTTCCACAGATCCGGGCGTTTTTTTCGAATTGCTTCACGCAAACGGCATTGAACTTGTGGATAGTACTCCTTATTGACCGTTTCACCTGGTGACAGGAATTCACGATGCACTATGCCATTAATATCGAAGAACACAGTGAGCATAACCTTCACGTTCGACCGCACTTGTCGAGCCTTTTTCGGTCTTGTCGAGCCAGAATGCCTCCACTGGGATGATTGAGCCTTAGTTTAGACGTCATATCCATAAACCCATGTTTCGTCACCTGTTATAATACGTTTCAGTTATTCTACATCGTTGTTGACTTCATTTAGTGACTCCTGAGCAACTTCCATTCGTCGTTGTTTTTTGTTCAAAATTCAACAATTTTGGAACGAATTTTGCTGTCACGCGTTTCATACACAAAACATTGGAAACAATGTCATGACATGATGTCCAATCGATATGCCAACATCATCAGCGACCTCTCTAATTGTGATTCGGCGATTGTTCATAACCAAATCTTTCACTTTTTCCACGTTTTCATCGGTTGTTGATGTGCTGGGGCTTCCAGGGTGTTCGTCATCTTCAACGTCTTCACGGCCTTCTTGGAAACGCTTATACCACTCATAAACTCTTGCTTTACTCATAGCAAACTCACCATAGGCCTTTGTTAACATTTCACACACTTTGTTACACTTTATTCCATTTTTTAAGCAAAATTTGATACAAATTCTTTGATCCATTTCTTTTAACAAACGAAAATCGCCGAGTTCATAAAAACACGTCTAACCTTAGTGACTGTCACAGACAACGTCAACAATGAAAACAGCTGAAAGTTTTATCATTATTCATGGGCATGTATACCAACATAATAAAAAAAATGTTTGACAATCGGACTCTCCAAGCCCGCGAAATTTAAAAATTCTCGTTACTTTTGGAACACACCTCGTACATAATTACATTTCCTCTATACACCTTTTTAAATAAATCTGTTGATCTTATAAAAATGCACAAAGAATTAGTAAGCTAAAATACAGTGTGTTTATTTTTAATTACAGATCAATTCAGTCTTCCCGAAGATTTAGCGGATACGGAACTCTCAGAGGCATTCTTGGAGTACGTTCCTTACGAATCTGTCAAGAGATTGCTTGACGACACTACAAGTGAGTTCCTTCTGTAGTGAATTATAATGAATTTATAATCTTAAAAGGAATAAAAAAATGTTCAAAGAACTTCTACTGTTATGAAAGCTGAGAATAGTACAATGTACAAAGTAATATAAAACTTTTATGACAGGCATGTAAGGGTAAAAGAAGGCAATGTTGCATTATTCAGGGACCACTGTAATAATTATTATGATACAGAAATAATAAAAGTATTTATTTGAGGCAAAGATGTGGCCACTTGGTCTGTAAACCATAATTATTAAAATACTTATGGCTTAACCTGCACTGGTTATGTGGATTAAGCAGCACTTTTTGTTGTTTAAATGTTGTAGTCATTTATACTATTTTATTCAAAATACCTTTATCTTCTTTACTTTTATGAAGTTTTATTAACTATTATTTATTTCTTAAGCTTTGGTTGGTTTGATCTTCGAAAATTCTTTTATTTTGTGTGTGGGTAATTTTGTCACTGGTATTTTTTCCGATCCTGTTTTAGGCGATTTTAATTTTCTAGGGCCGCCTCGGTGGCCTAGTTGATAATGTACTTGGCTTTCACCCCGAGGACCCGGGTTCGATTCCCGGCCAGGGCTTGGCATTTTCATACACTATAAATCATCCCATCGTCTGCATTAGCCCAAGTGTGCACAATAGTCAAATGTTAAAAGAAAAAAAAAAGGTTTTGTTTTTGCTTACAAAAATTCAAAAAAAAAAATATAACAATCTAGGTTTTTATTAGACTTTCCAGTAATAATTATCTCTACAATCTGAGTCCACTTTCAACAGTATTTAAGTACTTGTTGCATTAAGATAACACAGTAATCCTTAATTTCCACAGAGGCATAAATGAGATGTTTTAGCAAATTTTCATCTTTTTTATACTGTAATGGATATCCATGAATAAAAATAATTTATGTTACTGTATTAAAATATCTCTTGAGTTGTTATCATTGGCTAAGTTTTCTCCTATAGTATATCTTCAATATTATTTTATTTTATTATGATTTACGGGCAAGCCCATTACACAATGTACATATTATTTTCAAATTTTTAGAAATATTATGTTTTGTTTCACACAAATATGTATCTTGTGTATTAGTATCTTGCATTAAACACAATTAAAATTATAATGAATGGTTAAACCGTTTAAATTCTTTACAATCTCAAATATAGTGTTGTTTTCACTTTGAGTAATTCTGGTTTTAAAAATATTTTGTTCTTATACTTCACTTGGTTTAGGACAAACTGTATACAGCTCGTGGTTTTCTAAAAAAATCAGTTTTTCAATTTGATATATCTGGAGCCATTATTGTTAATTAATTGTTTGTTAACATTGTTGTTACAGAAAGTGAAGGCTTCAATTACATAGAAGATGAATTGGATGCAGACCTTGAGGCCGATTTTCTTGATCTTTCGAAAATTGAAAACTCTTCGAACCTGCTCACGTTCAATGACGAAGAGATTCTGAGCAGTTTTTACAAATAATTTTGTTTTACATATACAGTAGGTCTGTATTAACATGTTCTTTCATGAATGATCTCGAACTCGTAATTTAAGATCCCAATGTAAACCTAATATAGTTAATATTAATTTACCTTGTAAGCTCAATTAATAAAACTATTTTAGCTGATTCGTATCGGGCTTCAAAAGCCGAAGATAAGAGTCAACAGAGATTTCAAGAGAGATTTGTTGTAAATTTTGATTTAAAATAATTTTAATTTAGTTTGGGAAAATTGCTTATGGGTAAATTTTGAACATAATACAGTTCATATAGTCTATACTACATACTTATAACAGTGTAGAGTATATTGATGGGCATATTGAATCTTTACTCATGTGTATTTACAGTATAGTAGATGTGTTGACCGGTTATGTTGGTCTACACTGCAATTAAATCGAATAGAACTATTTAACTTTAACTAATAAGTAGAAAAATCAACAGTTCATGCAGCTCCTAAATAGCCTACATTTTTGTAAAAGAAATTCTGATCTTCAAAGAAATATGAAAATTGATACCCTTAGATTATTCTAAGAATTATCATTTTATAGCAGGCTAATCATACTATAATTCTGAAATGAATATGTGCCTAATTGTGAAATGTCAACGTCTTTGGAGTATGGAGATTATTAGGATTAGTTAGAGAGATATAGTTGCTTTATACAAAATATATAATGTTAATAATAATAATTATTATTATTAAGTCTAAAAGACAGTATATTCATCTGTTAGTAATCTCAAGGAGGCTGTGTGAGATATTTATCTATGATTTGAAATCTTAGATCTTAAAGTTATTGTTTTATAGTTTTTGGCTTTTAAAATATTTGTATTTATATTTTACATATGGTTAGATCATGTTTTGTTTTGTAGCCAGAATTTTAATAGAATATGTAATATTGTTATGGTACCCTAAATTAGTTGCTATTACTTAATTTTAAGGGTACAGTTAAATTTATATTTGAGTGTAATATTAGTTGCTCAAACAAAATCCAATGTAAAGGTTTTGGGATCAATACATGAGTACAATTTATATTACATAGTCTTTCTCAAGGAAGATGGAGTTACATAATACATTCTACGTATTCTGGGCTTTCTTATGTGGCCTACATATAGTCTTCCTTAATAGTTATAAGGTATATACAAAATTTTTATAATTTGTTTTGTAAATATTTGAATTTATTTGTACTTACTTTGATGTTCAATGTTGTTGTTTATAGCATAAAATAAGTGTATTATTATAGGCTAAGTAAAAAATATATTATTTTTATTATTTGTAAACAAGTGCTTTACTTCGCCAAAGTTGTGTCACAATTAAATACTTCATTTTCTTACTACCAAATCTTTAATTCCAAGTAAATTTCTTGCTACCATCCATCTTTAATTCCAAGTAATAAATTATTGATAATTAATTCAATATTTCTTTTTGTTGGTTTATTACTTTTTAATTAACTTACAAAAAAATGGGCATAAGCTACAGATAATATTATAATGTTATTTATAGTATATTTTAGACAGATTTTAACAATGTCATATTCTTCTTGCAAATAGTATTTACAAAAGTCCTTAAGCATAAATTATTTTTTTCTAAAGACTACATACAATTGACTTGATTAAAATAATCCCTGTATCATTGTTTTTTACTATAGTTATCTTATTTTTCTATCGTTATCAGACTATAAATCTGTATTTATAAATTACTGAATACAATATGCTATGCATTCAATGGTGTTAATTTTTGAACAATCAAAAAATTGTGGCAGAAATGTGTGATTAGGAAAGTGTTCAGTTCTGAGAAGGGTAAGTCCAAAGCTGTCGTTTGCAGCATTAATATGATGGTATTCGCAGAATGTCTCATTCTTAATATTTGCACAAACAAGGATATCAAAATTTACAATAACAGCCAGGCAGCTTTGAAGGTGTTGGACGCAAGTAAGTTCAAGACAAAACCAATCTTGGACTGCATGAATCTAATGGCAAAGCTAAAATACCATAACAACGTTACGTTGTGTTGGGTGTCAGGGCAGGCTGGCATTCATGGAAGTAAGTGAGCTTATAGGCTGACTAACCAAACATCAGCATCGAAGTTTAATGTATTTTCTCTATGATTAGTAAAATATAATTAGGATTAGGACCTATTTTTTACTGACCTTAAAGGATAGTGGTCTTTAACTGACCTTATATAGGCTACTGCGGTTTCGAAACTTTATAGTTTCATCTAGTGATCGGTGATTCCAAGATGTTTTTACAATCAACCATCGTACAACAAAACAATCAAGTCGGCCATCGAATACCAGTCAGGTTGAACAATCAAGATGTTTGACGATTGTTGACAATTGTTAGGAGGATGGTTACAGACTGCTGATTACTACTCGGGCTTTGAGAGCAGTGTTTTCCTTGTCTTTAACTGGACAGTAGTATTTACTATTTAGTAATCCTCACCCTCATTTTTTTACTGTATTATATTTCTCTCATGACCTTTTAATGTTATGTTTTTTACATCTTGCTAAGTAATAATTATAATAATAAAACAGTGCTATATTTTGGCCTAAAATATATAAAAAAAAAATAAAATTGAAAACTTTACAAACTTAAAGACATACTTACTAACAATTTTACAGATTAAAAGAAATAATAATGAAGAAAACTATTGCAATCACTGCTTAGTATAATTCAAGGTATTATTGCAAAATTTTAAATTTTTACTTATACAAATAATATAAATAATAATAAGTCACTCATTTAGAATTAAAATACAATTTATTTCAAGACGTGATAGAACCAAATTTCCACAAGTATTTTCTTTATCATACTTTTTCTGAAATTCTCAACTCACCATTAACATTAAAAATCTGCATCCACATATACTAACACTTTAACAAATTACATTGAAAATAAGAAAATAAACCCTGACCGAACTCCAGAAAGTTTCTCAATTTCAATGGATTTTCAAAATTAAAAAAGGCAATTTTGTGCAGTTTTTAACGCTGATTACGATGGCGAAGTCGTATTTTCAAAAACATTTAAGACAAAAAAGTTATGAATATGTAAACATTTGAAATGACCGCCATTTTGAAACTGTTAACGAATTTTCCTGATTAACAAACTTACCCAAGCTATTAAAAATCGATTTTTGTGCCAAGTTCGAATCAAATCGGACCAAAATTACGAATGTAAGCGTGCTAAAACAAAAATGAAAAAACATTTATGTATACACTTACATATTTACTACCCAATTTTCAAAATTAACTGAAGGTTTTCTCATATTCGTCATTAATATAAAAAAAGGAAAAACGGAATAGGCCTTAGCCATTTAATTGGAATATTAAATTAAACATTTTCGGTTTAAATTAAACATCAGTTCCGATTGTAAGTTGATGACTCATTCGATTGTTTTGTCGATGATTTAAGCCCTACAGTAGTATAAACAACACAAAATTAGATGACGCCACGAGTCGGAGGACTAATAAAGAAAAACAATCGTTAAGTAACGAAATTGCAAATGTCAGGTGACCACTGACGAGTCCAATACAATCGAGAAGCATCGAGATGTTTTTACAATCGAATAAGACATCTCGTAATCGCGCATCGCTAAGTTCATCTTCAGGCCGTACAATTGATCAAATCTCTTGGCGAGGTCGTCACAAAGTTAACAAACATTGAAACACATATCGCAATTACACGATTTTATTAAAACGCAAAACTATAAAATTTATTTTGGCCAAACATCACTACCTTACGATTTGTCGGTATAGTATAGACTGTTAATAAGGAGATTGCAATAATGAATAAAATATAGGTTAAAATGCCTATCCATATATAAAATCAGTAATTTTTAATAGTGTGCATATGAATTTTATGCCAAATATAAAAACTAACCAGTTCTAATTCTAATTAATTTACCTATATCAATTTTCATCTACTGTATTTCATCTTCTACTTTCATAGATTTACATTCTGACCGATCTGTTTTATGACAAAACAATCTCTTTTATGTAGTATCTGTTCTGTTTGTTCTGTTCTGACCTGTGAACCGTGAACCTATGAGAATAGTAGTAGTAAAATAATAAAATGGCAGAGACCACATGTGTCAACCGCTGATTGTTTGTTTTCGTTTTAAATGTTAGCAAATTAAATTTATAGTTATTTAACTTAACAATAAAAGTTTAAAGTAAGTTACAGTGTTAGTGAGTAAATGATTTCTGTTTTAAATAATTTCTGTAAACTAGTTTTAGGCTTATTTTTGAATTTCCAAATTTATCTTTTTGTACTAGGACCTTGATAATAATTTTAATTTTAGTAGCAGGCCTACCTAAAGATGAAATTAAACCGTTACAGAATTCGTTAAATCAGTTAAACTGTAAATATATTTTTTTTCATTATACTGTTTATGTTTTAGTTAGTTTCTAAATATTTTACTATGTTTTGGTTTCAAACCAGCTTGGTACTGAAGCAACATAGGCCTATTTTAAAATAAACGTTAATTGTATGACCAACAACTAATTTAATATTCATATCACTTAGTATTTCTCTAAAACAGTGACTACTAATTTCTTTTGTTTATTTTCCCCGAAAGTAGACTAATCATCTTGTATTTTTTTTTTTTTTTTTTTTTTTTTTTTTTTTAGTAAAACTTTTTTTAACAAGAGATTGCATAACAACCTGTGTTTTGGTACAAGGCTAATGGAATAAATCATGACCATTAGTATATCTGAAAAAAAATTATTGCTCTGAATATAATTTAAAAAAATACTTCTTGGCGAACTCAAAAAATTATGCAGTATTTTTGGAAAATCGGTAATTTGTGAAATCATATGGGCAGAACAAAAGTTTCATTGTTTACAAGAAAATGTGCTTTCATATGTGTCTACAATGTTTGTAATTTTTAACCAAAACGCTTTATTACCTGTCCAATATTGATAATACAAAATATAAGAGTATGGGAAGTGGGGACAAAATTGGAAAAAGAATTACCTGTTTAACCTAACAGTAACTACTGTGCAAAAGTAGCTAATGTGTTTTTCATCACAAAAATAATGTATTTAATGCATGTAATCAACAGTATAAAAAATAGAAACCCCCCAAAAAAAAAAAGGCTACTTATGAACCTAACGTAACACGGTTTTGTATGAAAGTAGATTGCATGGAAGTTAATAACCTTGTAATAAATATTAGAGTGAATATACAGTAGCCGTTGCTCAATAAAAATAATTAATTCTTTGTTTATAGGTTATTAACAAAGAATTAATTATTATTAGGTTATTATTGTCAGTTATATATAATTAATAATAAAAACAATAGAGATTTTAAAAAATACCATAAGAAACTACATGGTTTGATATGAAAGAAGTATTGCATGAAAGTTACTAACCTTAAAATAACTGTAACGATACAGTGCTTCATGCGGATGAATATTATGACGGTAAATAACCTTGGCATAGTAAATATAATATGCTTCATGCTTTTTAAATGGCAGTGATATTATTTATTAAAAATTGCATAAAGTCATAACTTAGGCCTATTGTCAGAAATTTAATCTTCCGCAGGTTAATTT
This sequence comes from Callitettix versicolor, assembly GCA_022606455.1. NCBI lineage: Eukaryota > Metazoa > Arthropoda > Insecta > Hemiptera > Cercopidae > Callitettix > Callitettix versicolor. Next base: position 85,730,758 of record CM040183.1, on the reverse strand, counting down.
CTTATTTGAATATGAAGTATCACACGTAATAAAAAAATATTTAAAAATCAGTAATTTTATAAAACAAGTGCAACATCATAATAACTGTTTTGGCTAGGATAAAACATATTTTTTTATCATTTAACTGTAGGCTACAAATCTGCATTCAACCAAAAACCATGTTAGGTTAGGTTATTCACTTTTTTAATTCAGAAAATATTTTGACCTTTTTATTTGTTTATAAGTGTGGTAAAAATCCGACTTTTTGGACATTCCTTCAATTTTGGTAATTTTTATATCAAAACGCTTTATTAAACCAATAATCCTTAATATAAAAGTGCAGAAAGATAGGAAGTTAGAAAAAAGAGAAAATAAAAGTTAAACAAATGTAACCACGAAATGACTAGTGCATGATAGTAGGCAATGTGTTTTTCACTGCAAAAACAATTAATGAAATTCATATCATTAATAATAAATATAATATATTTTTTTATAAATATTAAATATATATGTAAAAAAATATATATTTTTATATTATATAAATATAATATATTTTATTTTTATTGTGTAATAAATAATATATATATATATATATATATATATATATATATATATATATATATTTATTTATTTATTTATTTAAGTTACGTCTTAAAAAAAAGACTTAAGAATGTAACATGGTTGTTGGGGGAAAACCTAACTGACATGGTTGTGTGTGAACGATTAATTAAATATGTGTTATTAATTATGAAGAAACTTTTTTTTTAAAAAAAAAGACAAGAACAAACACAGTTGGATGAAAAACCTGATAATTTTGTGCTTGAAAAACCCACCTAAACAAGGTTTTGTATATAACTATTGTGTAAAAGTTACTAACCTTGTAATTACTGATAGGTTATTAGTATACTAAGTATTGCTTGATGGTTATTTAATGCCTTAAAATCATAACTTATCATAATAAATTTAATATTCCATGAGTATCTTTTAATTCAATAATAAAAGTACATAATAAAACAAATAAATTTGTTAAAAATTACGAAATTGACGAAAGTCTCGAAAACTCAGTTTTACTATCATATATTTTATATGGTATGTTATGTACGTAAAACGTTCAATTTGATTACTAAAAATAGCTTCATTGCTATGTTTTATAGGCTGCTGTTAATTCTATATTAGGTACCAAGGTTCGTAACAAGTAGTTAATTCCTTCATCTGTTATGCCAAAATAACTTGTTATATGATAGCTATCTTGTGTACCAAAGGAAGGAAGGCTAGTTAGGGGCTTATGTGTAGGATTTTAACGTAACTTGTAACAATGAATGCTTTTTTTTATTGCTTCTTTTACTTAATGCTGTCCTATATCTGTAAATCTGACATAAAAATGTACGAGGGTTGATCAAATATAAACGAGACTGATTTTTTAAAAAATTTATTGCTTACTTACAAATTATTCTTGATACAACTTATTTTTCTACATAGTCTCCCTTACGAGTAACACATTTTCCCACGGATTGGAAGTTTTTAATTCCATCTTCGTAAAAAGTTCTCGGGCGTTCATTGAGCCATTGGAGCACGAAGGTCTCCACCGCAGAATCGTCTTGAAACGCCGCCTCCAAGCGCCTCTTTGAGTGGCCCAAACAGGTGATAGTCGCGGGGTGATAAGTCTGGACTGTATGGGGATGTTCCATTGGTTCCCAGCCAATTTGATCGAGTTTAAGCCTCGTAGCGTTAAGCGAATGTGGTCGGGCATTATCGTGAAGAAGAATGACGTTTCTCGCCGGTTTAGATTTCCTTTTCCTCTGAAAAAGACTGTTTTAAGACCTCTAAAACATCGCAATAATATTGTGCATTTATTGTGCGTCGTTGATGGAGAAATCGACGTGAAAGCGCCTTGATTGTCGAAAAATACAGTGGCCATTACCTTCCCGGCCGACGATCGTGATTTGGCCTTCAGGTTTTCTACAGCTTCCGTCCTTCGGCGAATTCCTTGTGCCAAGCAAAAACGCGAGCTCTTGACAGGGTCCTGTCCCGTATTGAGCCGTCAATCTCGAAAGATTTCAGTCGGATTGACCCCCTCCTTGGCCAAAAACTTAATAATAATTCTCTGCTCCACGGAAACGTGCACTTCACTCTCACTCATTGTATAGTTTTATACTGAAGGGTCCGAACGGAAATGTTGCCCATCTACGCCCGTCCCAAACCTCCCAGGCTACCTGAAACCCCACCCTTTAGAGTTCAATGTCCAACGGAAAAGTTTTTAGAAAGTCAGTCTCGTTTAAATTTGATCAACCCTCGTAATAGTACCACTATGGCAATATTTGGGATGAAAGGGTTTTTAAGTGCAGTTATTACTTTGTTTTAGATTGGTATTAAATGGAGTCAAATAACGAAGGTATGGAAAGTAGTAATGCAGTGGGGATACTTCGACAGTGGGAAGATGAACATCAGAATCCAAATTATGATCCAATACCACTGTTAACGAAGTAAGTACTTTTTATGGCAGGTTCTTAATTATCAATAAAAAATACTAACAATTAGTAGGGTCCTATAAAGTGTATGATTATTCTGATTGTATTAAGTCTAGTTATAAAGATTGAAAAAACTTAACAAACTTCTGCCTTTCGCTAAATAACAGCAGAATAAACAGTACATTTACTTTAACGGCGGATAAGGATAGTTTCAATAGAATGAATTGCTGCCCATGAGTGCAACTCTATGAGAGTACTATGAAAAACCATCATGAACTAGTTTTTAAAATTCAATTATTATGAGACTACATCATTACATTCTCATCCTGTAAATATTTAGGCCTACTTCAAAATTTGGCTATTGTTATTTTAAGTGCTATCAGCGAAATCGAGATTAACCCATACTACAGTAAAAGTCCTAGAATCCATATTTGCTCAGGAGTTTAACTGAGTTTAATTATACAGTTGCTTAAATTGTTGGTGTTTAACTAAACAAAATTTTTTTAGCATATTTTAGAAAACCCAGCAGGTTTATTTTGAGTCATATTTATTTTTAAACAAATTTTCTCTTTGAAAAACCGTAATTTTTACCAGGACACAAAATTTAAATAAAAAAAAAAAAACTATAACCAGTTACTTAACACTAGTTAACAATATTATATGTCTGAAACCATAACAAAATATACACAATGTATTATAAGCTGTAAAATGGCCCTTCAGTAATAACAAAATATACACAATTTATTTTAAGCTGTAAAATGGCCCTTCAGTAATAACAAAATATACACAATTTATTGTAAGCTGTAAAATGGCCCTTCAGTAATAACAAAATATACACAATTTATTGTAAGCTGTAAAATGGCCCTTCAGTAATAACAAAATATACACAATTTATTGTAAGCTGTAAAATGGCCCTTCAGTAATAACAAAATATACACAATTTATTGTAAGCTGTAAAATGGCCCTTCAGTAATAACAAAATTAAACTGAAAAACAGAAACATACTTAAAACTAATTAACGAGGAAAACAAATCTTTTAAAAAATTAAATAAGTAAATAATTACAGCACTAAGAAATATATTAATTAATTTTTTTTTTTCTTGATAATGAAGGAAGTCTATGATGCGGTCAATGGCCGAGGCATCGCCTCCCAACATCATCTGCAAATAATTGCTCAAACCACACATAACATGCATACTTTTGAAACCATGATCAATATATGTCTTATTGTAATGGTTTCTCCGCAAAACTAGCACTGCGGTGGGTCCCGGCCTCCCATCAGAAAATTGTGATAGCAAGGAATGTCCGATCCGAAGATCAGTAACCATCACCTTTTCTCTATGACTTGCACGAATTGAAGATCCTCATGATCGGACCACTTTATTGCTTGCCATTCATCTTCCCATTGAATATAAATCAAACATTTAAAAAGTCAGCAGATATGACTCATCTAGTACTGGTACCTGACATTTTGAGGTATCTAGGCACAATGTTACTCCAGTACCTTGTTATTTATTAGTTTATTTTTTGTAAGACATTAACTAAAGTTAGTCAAATAATCATTTATTTTATTTTAACTACTTGGAAAAAATATTGTCGGAACAACTTGTCCGATTTCAGGTAACAACTTACGCTGTTCATAGTTTTTTGTCTTTAGATATATTAACATTTCCATAGTATAGTACCATGAGAACAAAGAGGGATGGTACTATACTACAGAAAAATACAGTTGTTTTCTCAACTTAATATTTAGAGCCGTGGGAGAAACAAATACTTATTTACTTAATGCCAACCACAATAATTCTTTTTTTTTTTGTTTAATGTCAGACTATTGTGTGTGCACACTGGGGCTAATGCAGGCGATGGGATCATTTATAGCATATGAAAATGCCAAGCCCTCACCAGAAATCGAATCCGGGTCCTCGGGGTGAAAGCCTAGTACGCTATCAACTAGGCCACCAAGGTGGCTTCACAATAATTCATACTGGCTAATGAATAATTACATATTTTTCTTGTCAAACATTTTTGAAACTGCATTTTATAGTTTTATAATTTCTTGTCATTCATTTGTCACTGTTTAGCTGTCAATCAACAGTTGTTTTTTTGTCTCTCTATCTCTTCATTGTATCTGCATGCATGTTGTCTACTATACTAATACGCATTGCCACATTGATCTAACAGTGTTAAAAATGCTGAGTTCATTCACTGCTGAGCGTGCTGAACTATTACAACAGTTTTGCTGTATATAGATTTGTTGTAGACTATCATCTGCCAACTATTACAACAGTTTTGCTGTATATAGATTTGTTGTAGACCTATCATCTGCCAACTATTACAACAGTTTTGCTGTATATAGATTTGTTGTAGACTATCATCTGCCAACTATTACAACAGTTTTGCTGTATATAGATTTGTTATAGACCTATCATCTGCCAACTATTACAACAGTTTTGCTATATATAGATTTGTTATAGACCTATCTTCTGCCAACTATTACAACAGTTTTGCTGTATATAGATTTGTTGTAGACCTATCATCTGCCAACTATTACAACAGTTTTGCTGTATATAGATTTGTTGTAGACTATCATCTGCCAACTATTACAACAGTTTTGCTGTATATAGATTTGTTGTAGACTATCATCTGCCAACTATTACAACAGTTTTGCTGTATATAGATTTGTTGTAGACTATCATCTGCCAACTATTACAGTTTTTCTAAATATGCGCTTATGTGAAGTACAATATAATTTATTTTTTGTGATATAGGTACTTGATGTATTGGGATGATAGGTTACTGATTAACTAGGCCTTTTAGATCGATTTTAATTTCTTACATCTCAATCTGATTCATTTTTTCCACTTTTAGATCAGTCGGCATTGTGGAATTGAAGTGTTTTTTAAAGTTTTAGAAGAAAAGTAATGCAGTAAGTTAAATAACTTTTATAAGTCAAAATTATTCAATAGAAAAATCAATCTATTTCTTAGCTAAAAACTCAGTTAACGTTGTTCAAAAATTCATTTTTTTGATATGGACCGAGTTCAGTCCCTTCTATGGATCAGATGTTTATTAGTCTAATCAGTTAAAATAAGATTGTAAGAAACTAGAAAAAATATTGTTTATCATTGAAATATTTTAAAGTCTTTGTATACTTAAACTGTACTTTTTAGTAGGACAAAAGGCAATTTTTCTAGTCAATTTTATTTTTTAAAAAACATAAATTTTAAAAGGTTTTTGTTCATTTTTTTAACATACTATACATTTTTTAAATTCTGCAAAATTATTCCCAGTCTTGAGTTTGGCTGCATATTTTTAACCAATTAGCACTCTACCAAATATGAATTGAGGGTAATACACAGTCTCAAAGATATGGAATCCAAATTTCAAATTAAATCGCTGTTACGATCAAGTCAAGTAAAGACGTACATAAAAATTGACCCTTGCAGTGATGATTATGGTTTCCAATCGATTAGTTAACTTTTTTATAAAGAACAAACGATTATAGCATGGCTTGTAATGCTGTTAGACATATTCGTAAAATTATAGAGTTATCTGTTTAAGTTTCAGTCCAAATGGCACGTGTTATTATAGTTTGACTGGAGTCTGATACAGAGTTATTTTTGTATTCATATTTCCATCATTTTGCATTATTTATAACAACTGTATTTATGTTTATTCTAGTGATTACAATATTTGAACAAAATAATCAGATGATTTTATCTGTTAAAGGCAAAAATACTTATATACAATGGGAGGGACAATCATTGCAACACATTTTCTGGGTTAGGCGAATCGGGAATAATAATGGCTGTGACAAGTAAATAAATTACTTGTTATGAGTGACAATTAGTTATGAGACATTTCCCAGTAAAAAATTAACCCTTTGAAGCTGCATATATATATATATATATATATATATATATATATATATATATATATATAAATTGTCATATGTATATTTGCACTAAACTTAATATATTTGACTGCATTTATTGTATGAACTTAACATGTAATTTATTAACTAAACACTCATAGTTAACATTCATTAACATGCAATTCATAATTTATTAACTAAACACTTGGTAAATAATTCCTCAGCATTTATTCTAAATTAGCCTTTTTAGCCATTTTGCCACTTTAAAAAAAAGAAAAAAAACTGCAAATGCCTGGTATTGATCTGTATTCCTTATTATGGTCCTGTCCCCATGTACAGCATATGCCAACTGGAGTTAGCATGTATGGGTTTGAAAAATTTGTATTTCATTGTAAATCAATTATTTGTAGTTGTTAACTTTTCAATTATTTAATTTTTGTCGCATCAACGATTGAACGTTGTTTGCTATTTACTTTAATTTGAAGATCTATGTTGTCCCCAAGTCTGACCTTTAGACAAAGCATATCTCTAGCTTATCTACCATTCCTTCTGATTTTCATATCACCGATTTGGCTCAGCCTATTTTTTTATTCAGGGTATCATTTTCCCCAGCTCGATGCCCTGAATCAGCTAGAACTTAAGTGGTAATTCTAGGCCTATTGGCTCTGAAGTTAGTGTTTTTCTATTGCTATCCGAGGTTAAGTCTGAGTGATTCCTATTGTATAGTCCCTAGTAATAATCTCTTACACGTGTACATAAGTTATTTAAAAATATGTGAATACATTATTTATGATTTATCCTAGCAACTTATTTATCCTATCTGAAATTACTTATAAGTTTATCTTATCAATTTCTCCCCAATTTTACCCCATTGGGGTGGTTTGGGTAAAAGTTGTATAGCCTATGACACTCCTGGTGAAGTGAGAAATCCAACGAGCTAAGGTAGGTGAAAATCGGACCAGTCGTTAAGAAGTTATGATGGAACAAACATACTTACTCAGCCACAGAAAACAACACTCCTTTTTTGACAGTAGTGTAAAAAAGTTTGACATGGACAAAGAGTAACAAAACTGACATCAATCGAAGCACGTTACCTTTAGAAAAGTGATAGATAAACTTTTCAATTGGTTAAACTTTTCAACAACTCAATATTATATAGAAATTTGCTGTTATACAAAACATTGCAAATAGCGATACTCAGAATTTTGTGCACTTTTTGTAATGTTGCAAATAATGATGTGACACGCAAAGTGTTAAAATTTCAAATTATACTTCTTACTTACTTATATATCTTAGCTTTGCAATGATAATGAATGAAATAAATATGCAACAGTTCTCTACATTAAAATTATATTTCCTGTGTCCATAGCTTGGACTTGTGGGATATGTCTAAGTCAAACAAATACGCAACATAAATTACCACATACTAATTAAAATTACTAATTACTACTAAATACTAATTAAAGACTACTTTTTACATGCAGTTATCTCTAAAACAGGGTTACATTAAAATTATATTTTCTGCATTTATCTCATCTGTGCAATATGCATTCATCGAGCAACTGTGCAACATCGAGCATGCACTACTAGAATATTCTAGTTTGAATTCTACTATAGTTTAAATACAGGCCTGATGGTTTTTAACCTCGTTCAGAATACCGAACTGACTTTAAAATATCTGTAAAAAGTGTGAGATTAGTAAAACTATTAAAATCGGCAGGTTGTTCCTTTAAAATGACTTATTCTATCTCTGTACTATGAGGTAGGTCTATTTTTTTAAAATAATGTACAGAGTGGCTGTTAATATATAAAGAACAAAATCTATTATTGTTTGGTATTCAAAAAAAATATTTTTTTTATTTTAAGGCGAAAAGCACATTGAGGCTATTATCGCCTCCCTAAATGTAGGTGTGAGTGTAAAGTGTTACACTTAAATGTTTATACTAAATAAAACTATTATAAACTTCTGTTAGTTAAAAAAAGGTAAAAACATTGTATGTAAAGTTTAAATTCTATTTAGGATTAAGGTAAAACGAAATTAATTTAGTGAAAACAAGAATTAAGTTTTTGAATTCTAATAGGCCTACTTAAGTAGTAAATATGTGGTATAATTATTCTCTCTTTATTTGTTTCACCCAACTTTGGGGTACACTAAATCAATCACTTTTTAATGTTCTGTGCCTTCCTCGTAGCCCAGTATTGCTTCATTCGTTGTGATCTTGCTTTTCTTTCTTCATCAGAGATTTGGATCGTTCGCTTGGATTTGATTTTGCCTTGGAACCGTTGCTTCTTGTCCTTGGTTATTGTTTTGGCTGTTCTGTCCATGAGCATATTGTCAGTGATTTGTAGTTCTGTTATGTCTCTCTGTTTCTCTAAACCAAAGTGGTTTGACTCTTCTGTTGCAAAAGTAGTCAAATATTTTTTTGGTTAGGGTATTTTGTCCATTCGGAGGATGTGCCGATAAAAATCAATCCTCCTTTTTCTCATTATGTCTGATAGTGTTTCAGTTTTTTGGTGAAGAGTTTCATTATTGATGTGGAGTAATTGGTTGTTACGGAATTTGGGGCCTAAGATTTTTCGTAATATCTTTCTTTCTTTGATCTCCAGCCTTTCAAGTGGGCCCTATATTATATTATTATTATTATTTTTTTTTTTTAATTGAAGACACGTTAAAACATCTGTCCTGTTACTTTGTCATGTGGTCTTACAAGCAACTTAACGTTAATAGTTTAGAATGTTATTTTGTTTTTTAAAGATTATGTGATTAAAAAAATCAAAAATCAAAAATTTTAAGTACTCTTTTTCCTCTTTCCCAGGTTTCTGTGCATTTGTCTCCCCTTCTTCTCAGAGGCCTTGTAGAGTTATGTATTGGTTTTGAATTTTCGAGATTTTTAGTTTCGTTGTTTCCTTTGGCTTTGAATTACTCAGTCACTGTACTTCAAAAATATAATAAATAATTTGAAGTAGGCCTGACTATTGAAAAAAATGGTTTATTCATTATGGATACATGCAGTTATTACGAACATAAGTGATTACAGTTTTAAAGTTGTAAAATATGGGATAATTATTTGATTAATTTAGTATAAGTATCCAGTAATTGTTTTTTATTTCTTTATTAATGACTTATTGTCAATTATTATATTTTGTTAAAAAAAATTGATTTTGATGTAAAAGTCAAATTTTTGTAAATAATTTTTTTATAGAAATAACCTTGAACGCTACATTAAAACTAAACATGATTCTGAGTTTTTTCAATATGATTTTCAGCAGTATTATTGCACTTGTCATATAATTCAGCTGCTTGTGAGTTAAGCCATATACTAAACACTGTGTTTCCATCTTTTTATCATAATCAGACTGCCATTGCTGCAACTATTTTTCAATAATTCCACTCTTAAATATACTTCACTGATGTGTCAGTTCAAAACTGTAGTTAACGCCACAAGCTTTATCGTTGCCGTTAACATCATTCCCGTGTCCACATGAATTGAACTTGACGTAAAGTATGAAACAACCTAGCCATTTTTTTCGAGAGTGTAAAGATGATAGTTGGTAACAGTTAATTAGGGCTGTACAAAAGAAAATTAAAAAACTCCTATTTGTAACAGTTCTATGGGATTTCCTGTATGGTGATTGGCATTGGAATGCAGTGTATGGATTACAAGTGTAGTATTTTTAAGTGTGTCTTATGTAGAAAACGTAATTTATTGCGCTACATAATAAAGTTTAAACTAAATTTTCAATTAAAAATAACGAAGCGACTAACTACAAATCTTTGTAATTTCTTTAGATTAGCCGAAGTAATCGAACTCGAAACAGAAAACTACATGAAAATGGATCCAGATCCGTTCGATGAAAGGCATCCTTCAAGAGCTGATCCTAATTGTGCCCTTGGACAAATGTTGAAAATGTTATTCCGCAAAGACAATTTTATGAATAAGGTAAGTGTGCTGAAAACGTAACGTTTCAGTAGTGTTGTATGTTTGTATTACACAGATGCTTCTGTAATTTGATTTTTTTAATTTTTAGTTGGTGAGTGACTACTTGCGGGACAACTATTGGTCAAGGTTAGGCATTACAAACAGGGATGTTAGAAAATTAAACATTGCTGCTTGCCGTCTAATGTTGGATATATTGCCAGGTCTAGAAACATCTGCAGTCTTCGAAAGTGTAAGTAAAAAGATAAGAATTGTAGTAGTTACTTTTAGTTTTTAGGCTCGGTAGGCAAATCAAGGACATTTATAAATTATCGCATGTGTCTTTCTGTCTGTAATGCATTTTGTAAATGTGACCAATCACAATAAAATTTGGTGAAAATTGTCTTAGTAGTTAACGGCCTGATCCCAGGAAACAGGTGTTAGCCACATGGAGTAGTTCTCATGGCTAACCACATGAGTAGTTAAGGGATGAAATATGGAGAGCAGAAATAGTTTGTATTTTTGTTTATTTAGTATGGGATATCATTTGAAACTAGGAGTAATACTGATTCTGAATAATGTTTATACCTCTTTTTCTAATTTCGACCTGTTAGATCAGGAAAATCGAGAAAGAAAACCTCTGACCTAGTCTATATTATGTTTGAGTATCGGCTGAAAACAAAAAATGGTTTTTAATATTTGTCTATATTTTATGTATTTTTTATTCATTAACCACAACCAAAACATGTTTTGAAAAATTGCCGTAATTTTAGAAGTTTTTTTTCTTTAATATGCTCATCCTTCTGCAGTATGGGTAAAAATTATTAGAATACAATTAAAAGTCATTTTATATTTTGGTTTCAAAATAAGTTTAAAAAAGAGCATTTAAATTGTATACTACTAGCAGTACAGGTCAAATTGATGTGTTTGGACTGACTGGATATAGAATACAAACAACACGAAAATCAGCTGATCCATTAAAATAAGTGTGCCAGATTGTGAAACATGACACAAACTAGCTTCACATTTCACGACCCTAATCCACAAAATAGTCAGTGACATATATGCTTATTGGATTTATTTATAAAATACATTAAATGCATTTTAAAGTTTTTTTTCATACTTATTGTAATTACAAACAGTTGTACTGTAGAGAGATGACTTGTTTACTAGCTTAAGAAATGTACTCATGGTTAATGGTATTGTCATCCTGTTGATTACTGAGCTAACAGCTGTCCTAAATAAACAGGCTGTAATTTTGTATATTGTACTATGATTACTTTTATCTTTGTTGAATCATAATATATAGTGTTATCTTGTTTACCTACTTTACTGAAATAATAAATTATTTATTCTGTTCAAACATAATTAGGTGGAAAATCCTTTGTCTAAGTGTATAAAGTCTACTTTTAGATAAACTATCTAAGGACAACTTGAATGTAGTAAGGGTCAAAACGGCCATATTAATCATAATAATGGTAAAAGTAATGTTGATTTACAAATGAAATCCATCTTTTGTGATTTGATCAGTGTAAATGGCTGATCAGGTTAACCAATGAATGCATTAACCGGCGCCTAACATATTTGATATGCAAGTCCTGTGTAAGTATCAAAAGACGAGTAATGTATAATTTACAAGGACAAAAAGCAAGGCACAAAAGTTGTTGCCCTGGGCAGTATGCAGCCGTATTCCAAGCGTTAGTAATGGCCACTAACGACTATGTTCAGAATTTAAAACAGACCATCAAGAAGTCTCACATTCATATGTATACCAAATGTCAGACAGTAATCAAAACACTTGTGGGTCCTATAATTTGGTCCAAGTTGGTTTGGGAGTGTTAGGTAAACCTCAGTGCTTTGGGGCATAAGGGAGTTGTGGATAATAAGGAGGCAGACTGGCCCGGATCTGCATCTTTGTTTATCAGACCCGAGCCAGCTTTAGGGATCTCTCTATCATTGGTTAGGTCTGTTGTCATTAGGTCGATTATCAAACAACACTAGCCTAGATTGGATAGCCTTTGTGAGCATTTCCATGGCAGGCACCTGTTAGGTAAGGTTCCTAATGGAGGACTTAGATGGGTGGCAGACTTCTTGGTCAGAGCACAACTCAGGAAAATCATGAGACTGATTACAGGGCACTTTGGTGTGAGTGCACATTAACGGGACAGATGTATACCACGGAGAAACCATGTGCAGGTTATGCAGTAATGAAAAGGAAACTGCAGGATACATAAGGGAGGGTTATTTATTTCCAGGGACCTCCAGTAGGATGAGCTAGTCAGTGGATTGTTAGAACTAAGAATACCAATCTGCTGAGCTAATACTAGAGAGGTTTAGTTGTACAATAGGTCTGTCGATCTCATTGCTTTTAGTTTTATAAACCTTCCCTCTAGTTTCTAATCTAATCTAATTATTTATGGAACTGTATTGTCATTTCACAGTTCTGTGAAACTGTGTTATGTATTTCAGATAAAGTTGTCAGAAAATTTAATATTGCTGTTTGTTGTTCGTTAATAATAAAAGAGGTTTGCAATAAACCACTGCTTAGAGGAATGTCAAATAGTGTGATAGGCAGTTTGCTAGACTTCATTTTACTGAATTTCTGAATTTACTTTCTCAAGAAATGTGATGATCTTGAAATAAAATTGTTTTGTAATTGTTTGTATCTTTTCAATTTTAGATTTTTAAAATTTAAACAATTTTTTTTCTAAACAACTGTCCGTTTTACTGTTTCTCTCTTTATTTGTTTCACCCAACTTTGAGGTACACTAAATCAATCACTTTTTAATGTTCTGTGCCTTCCCAGTATTGCTTCATTCGTTGTGATCTTGCTTTTCTTTCTTCATCAGAGATTTGGATCGTTTGCTTGGATTTGACTTTGCCTAGGAACCGTTGTTTCTTGTCCTTGATTATTGTTTTGGCTGTTTTGTCCATGAGCATAGTGTCAGTGTTTTTACTGTTTATTACTGATTTTTTTTTTATTTTTCAAAAATATTTTAATATGACGAACATTTTGTCTTTTTAGCCAACAAGCGATGCTCTAGTCAACAGGCTATTTTCATGGGCTGAGAAGTCTACTGAACCTCTGCAGACATATGCTACTGGTTTATTAGCTGCAGCTATGGAAGTACAGGACATTGCTGCAAGCTTTAGGTAAATTTTTGGTATACCATTTTATATAGTAGGCTGCGTAAGTGCCATATTATAGTGATCATATTGTATTGTGCAGTTAGAGTAGAACTGGTGGTGGAATGTCAATTTTTTTTTCATATGTATTACAAACATAGGTTATGTTAGGTTAGGTTTTAGAGTCTATAGACAAAGACAAGGACCCTTATAAATTCACATTTCACTCTGTTTACAATACACATCTTACTTAAATTATTTTACCGATCTCTATAAAATTTGTAGCAACCCCTCTGTATTTGTAGCGACTTAAACCCAGAAAAAAAATTTAGGAGTACTTAAGGGGTAAAATATTAATTAATATTTTTATTTATCTAATGTGATACTGATCTGTAATATTTGTAGTTTTTGTACATAAAGTATATTATAAAGTTGCAGTAACCTAGTCTACGCATGTGTGTTACCATTCTCCACTTCTTGACTGCTGATTTCTTTAATGTGGACATCCATCGTATCAGTTACTTTAGTTTTTTAAATTATTGTTTTATTTAGTGTTTTAATAGAAGTTTTTATATAATCATAGTATACATATTTATTAATTTTTAAACCTGAAACTACTTTTTGAATTATTTGTGTGTTTGTTACTTTTTTATTGATTTCTTTTCCAGGAAATTGATACCATTTCCTGATAGTGAGCCTGAAAATATCGATTATGCACAAGTAGAGGTAGGCTCGGCAGACAATTTATAAATCAATAATGATGTTGACAAACAGCCTATACTTATGCCTAGGCCTACCTCTCTCCAACAGTCACGTAGGAAGGTATAGCATTGTATAAAATGTATTGCTCACCGGGTGTTTTAAGTAATTTCCTTTATTCTGTTGCAGAGAACAAAATGGAAAGCTAGTTCCACTCATGTTAGAACGCCTTCATAAGCTGCAGGCGAAAACGAATGACGACAGGTGTTCTTTGAACACTGCTAATCGCCCTTTTGCAGGCTTTGGTAGCGCAACATTAAATGAGGGTCTTGAACCTGTTAGTGCTTGGAGAAAAGGATGTAAGTAAATATATTGTGGCCGAACTGTTATCTTTATAACAATGTCATTATGACTAGAAAACTGTGAAAGAGAGGTGTTTTGAATTAGCTCTGTTAGGTTATGTGTTTTAATTCTCGGAAAATGTTCCCCAGAATTGGTAGATTATAAATGTTGAAAATTATATTAAGAATATCAGATTATTTTGATTGTAATTACTCATATGGTGTGCTGTAGGGCTGTGTTGGAACCACTTCTGTTTTTTATTTATATTAATGTTCTGGCTTTTGTTAGAAGTGCGTACATGGTTACACAGATCTTATTGTTCAATAAAGTAATTATGAAAAGATTCACCAAAAATCAAATGCGACTTTAGAGAGTTATATGGTTGGTTTGTGTACAATAAATTAAGATTAAATACAGTAAAAACAAATGTGATAGGCTTCCAATAAACTGGCGGCAATCACCGAATGTAAAGTTATTTTTGTAAATTTCTTTAGGATAAATTTAAATACTCTATGACAGACGTGATGGTTTTCAGAATATCCGCTTTATATTTGTAGTTATATTAAAAAAATTAATTCCAAATGGAGGAAACATTCTGTTGAATGGATGCATGTTCCTGATATTCCACCACTCTTTAGTTCCAAATACCAAATTCGCTTATCCCTTTGTTTACACTGAAGTTGAAAATCGTATGCATAAAAATGGTTTATACAATCTATTATATATTTGCTGACTTGGATGTATTATGCGTAAAATTTTCGCATTTTAAACTAATTTTACAATTATTTATTACCAAAAATTCCTTTATACAAAATATCATATGAAAGGACCTATAGGGGATATAAATATCCATACATAGGTTGGTCGTATAACTAAATATTCATATTTTATCTCATTTCGTACCTCTAATTGTAATAGTTTTATTAGTTTAAAATTATATAAACAAAATCATAAAAGTAGTGACTTATAATGTAATGAGCATGAACAAAATAAATTTATATAATAGAATATAACAGAAGTTTTATAATTGAAAACTTTTAGCTACACTATATTGATGTTCCTAATTTGGTCTTTTCTAGTTAATACTTTTGAACTAGCATTTAGATTTTTCAAGCAATTCAGCAATTCATTATAGTAATTTTTGCATAATACACATAGTTTTTCTGTTCTATTGTCATTTGATGTTTCGGTAATTGAACACTTCTAAATCTGGTAATCGCTGGCTTCTTTATAAATTCAGCTTTTAATTAACTATATAAATACAATATTGATCTCACTGCGAAAATTTGCCTTACGTTTAGCGGCTTACGTGGATCTTGATCATGAATTCCAATTATTCTGATTATATTTTTTTTGTAGCCTATTTAGCTGGTCAAAAGATAGGCCTACCCCATCCAATAATTCCATAGGCAGCAACACCATTAAACAGTCCATAATAAATCTGCAAAAGTTGGTTTTTAGATGTTTTAATACATGTTTTAGCCTGTAAAATATATATACCGGGTATCTCAATTTTTAACAATATTGCTAACATGTACATCCCATTTCAAACCTTGAAAGGTTTAATTTGTCTACACTTTTTCTAATATTTATGGCATTTTATTGAAAACATCGAACATATCACAATTTCCTTTAAACCTTTTGGCCTATCTTATTAACAAAACTTTTAAAAAAATGTAACCATATGCTATTTAAATAGATACTAGACAGCAACTGAATGTAAAATATTTTGGATGATTTTTACATCGGTCAACAATAAAGTAAACAGACCATGTGTCCATGAATGGATTCAACGAGGATGAATAAACAAATTTTTGACAAGGTATTCAACAAGCAGATGAAAGAAGAACTCAGAAGACTGAGAATCACCATTGGACTGTCAGGACAGAGACCAATTTAGGGAAAGACTTTCAAATATAAAGGTTCTTGTGGAGGAGAGGAAGGAGTGCAGTGGAGGAGGAGGGACAGAGGAGAGAAGGACGAAGCACTCTGAGGGAATGAAGGAAAGATGGAGGAAGAGGAAGGAAATGAAGTGATATTTGCGTGGTCCTTAGTTTGTCCTGTCTGCAGAGAAGAAGAAAGTAAACAGATGTTGTCTAAAGTAACAGATATTCATAATGTTAATGCAATGATGGCAAGATAACCAGATCAGAGAGCTAGCCGAAGCTCAACTCGATGGCAAACAAGGTTAAGTAATCATTTTCACATGATGGATGATACGATTTTTCTCAACATGTTAATGATGAACAACATAAAAGTATGTAAATATGCTCCAGACCGTAAAAGTTGTCACTTTTTTAAAAGCAATGTTCAATCGCACGTTTTGAGAACCGAGTTATTATTTACTTCATTTCTCTCTAGAACAGTGTGCTTGTTAACGCTGCCGATCATGCAGGGTTACTTTTCCATAAGATGATGTTCCCAAAAATCGTTATGGTTCTGCTAGGATTATAAAATTATAGCAGTTATTAATAACATGGCTAAGGGTTTGAAATAGGCTACTGTTAAATATTTGCAGATAGAACCATTTCCTGTGGTTGCGATACTAATTTTAAATTGTATCCTGTTTGTTTTTTTTAATCCAGTTTAGAGAATTATCCAGACTTATTTACTGAGTATCCCAAATTTGGGTGGAGATTTTACTGGTTAAAATATTAGTTCACTCATTACATGAATTTGTAATTTAAAAAGTTCAGTCTGTCTGTCTTTATTCCTTTTTTTTTTTGTAGACAGAAACCACAGAGAAGTAAAAGTGTTATTGATGCAAACATTAGTTTATTAAAACGTAATGAAATTTCAGTTAAGTGCAACTACATAGTAATAACCAGTATTGGGTAAACACACTTTTATGGATTCTGTGAACTTTTTCAAAAACATTTCATTTACATAATTATGTAACAATATTGCAGTGCGTTCCCGATCTACCAAAGCGATGAGTAATAATTTATCCCCACCACCTTTTGATGAATCTGCATCAGAACCTCAGACGCCTCCGAAGATAAATGGTTTTATGAGAAGAAGTTCCGACTCGGGTATGATTTTAGTTAATTTTATTTTAATATTAGTTTTTATTTTATATTTAACTATAGCATACAAATTACTGCTCCGTATTCTCCACTGCTCGATATTATCAATTTTATTTGTTTGCATTATAGTATCGCTCTTTTCTTGATTGCTAGCCTTCTGTTCGATTCCATTTACTGAAGTTGGTTCACCAGTGGACCAACGTCACACATAAATGACATTTGGCATGTCAGCTACAACTTAACATCTGTCATTTGAACTTTCATAGCCAGGCAGTCCATTTTTTCATCTGTATTGTTACAAAGTGGAATATATAGTCACATATATGGGTTCTTAATTCTGAAGTAATTTTTTTCTTTAATGATTAAAAGTTGACAGTCTATTGTTTACATTCAGACCTGACTGAAGTAAGCATAGATGAATGTTATTTTCCCACACCTAATCTGCTGTGCAAGCATTTTTGAAAAACTCGTATGATTTTTCCATCAAGTGATCTATTTACTCAACTCGTAAAGCCTACTGTGGTTTCGAAACCATCTTCAGGCATACAAAATGTCAAATTCCTCTGTCAAGGTTGTCACAAACACTAAACACAATTACACAATTAAAATACACACAATAGAATTTTGTTTGGTCAAACAATACGTGCAACTCGTATGTCGTTACATTCCGGACAACAAATGTAAGTAATCATTACACTTACTTGTAACAAATACATTTACTTGTATTCATAGTCGTACAAAGTCATTATACTGAATTGTGTGTGTGCGTGCGCGCCACACACTGGTATGCAATGAGAGTCTAGTGTTGGTATATGTCTGCTGGAAATACCAAGCATCACATACATATGGGGCATTCTGCTGTCTGTTTCTTCTAAAACAAGGAAAAACGTTAAATTATATAAAAGAAACTTATAGTTAACTTTATGAGATATTTATAACTTTTGATAAAATGGTAATGTTAACTTTTTATATAAGTGCATTTATTTTCCAATATTTCCAATGTCTCTACATAATTTTTATTGTAATGAAATAATTCTCTTGTTTGCACTGCATAGCATAATTATCTCTTTTGTTTTCTAGTTTTTAAGTGTTAGTTTATAAGTTTTAGCTTCCGATCACAGAGCTATTCTTTCGGGATACATTGTATCTCCTAGGAGAGATGTATTTACAGCTAAATAAATTGAAATTGAAATAATTTTGTTTGCTAAAATAAATTAACAAAAAGTGTGTCGATGATGAATGTAATTCATGTTTGTATACTTAGATGTGAGTGATAGCAAACGCAAGACTCTAGAATCTCAGGATCCAATAAATCCGAACTGTAAACTGATGTCACCGCCTCCTTCGAAACCTTCGCCCTTCCAAGCTTCCGACTGCAGCAACTCTTCATGGACGGAGATGGAAACGTATTTAATTGGTAACGTACAGATGTATCCTCCTTCTTTGGCTACCAGACAAATGTTTATCCTGAGGTACTTGACACCGATGGGAGAATATCAAGAAGTAAGTGAGATCCGAACTTTGTGCGTTAAAACTCTTAACTTCATTACCAATAAATTTAGTCCACAGATGCACTGTTAATTTGAGGGTACACTATTCGATTGATTCTATCGCTCTGTATAGCCTTTTTGTGTTAAGCTTTTGCGGTCGATGAACCACTATGTGTGATAATATTCTTATCAGATTGGATAAATATTTACTGCAACATACTCAGAACTCGAACCAGTTCATATGGCTACGACTGTTTTTCTGTCAGACTTGGCGTCCATCAGTGATTAAAATTAAATCACACATTTGGATTTATTTTTCATCTCTTTAATGAATAATTCTTTTATTCTTAAATAATAATACTTACTAGTGTGAAATTTTAATGGAAATTTTATTAAACAGTGTATATTTTATTTAATTGTACGAAAGAGAAAATTAATTTATTTGATCATTATGATAAATAATTTCTGAAGTGTAAAAAAATAAATATTTAGTGCCAAACTGTTTGAATAATCAGGTTAAATCTAAACAGTTTCATAACTTTAAAATATGTGATTTTTAAAAAAATGGACATTTACATGAGAGAGTTAGACGTAAATGTAAATAACTTACACAACATATATAAATAAATAATTTCATAACATCTGTGTATATACTCTCAAAGCTATGTCAGTGACTTATTCAGTTAATTAAATTATTCACCAAGAGTTGCAGTATTTCTAAAGTATATCTTATGACAAAAATAGTATTAGAACATAGAGGTACAGTTGGGAGAGCAGTTAAGCTGTAGTGAAAAATTGTAGAAGCCATTACATGTAGCCTGACCGAACTGGTGCAATGTATCGTCCAGGAAAACTTAAAATCATCGGAAAATCATAGGTGTGTTTAGAAAAACGCTCAACTGTATAGGGTTAATAAATAATTTATTTAGATAATTTATTCTGTGTTCAAAATTTCAATTGTGTATATTTTTTAAAATTCTTAATTTGTTCTGCTTTCAGTTTTTAAGCCATGTTTTTGAGAAAAATGCATTAGAACTGATACTGCAGTTCACAAACTTAAGGGAAAGTAAAAATTCAAGACTTGCATTCGAAGCGATGAAATATCTGGCAGCTTTGTTATGTCACAAGAAGTTTTCTATAGAGTTTATCAATATGCAAGGTTTGCAAGTAAGTGAACATTATCAATAATTTTTCTAGTGTAAATAACTTATAATGTTTAGAATAATTTAAAAATTTTAATTATTTGTTGAAAACTGTTTAATTGTTTGAATTTTAAATACTACATTAACTAAAAATAACCAGTCATTCAGTAGAGGGTTTGTGGGTCAGTATTAGTTCCTACTGATAGATACAGTTTGTCTAAATTATGTAAGCGTAGTTTTAACGCATGAAGTGGAGAAGTGGAGGGAGGGTAAAGCGGTTTGGAGAGGGCAAGTGCTAACAGAGAAGGGGAATGTGCAGTCCTTCTGCTGTGTGGACACTGTTACAGTTGAAAACATAGTTTTTACATTTTAACTAAAATAATACAGGCCTAATTTACAATCTCCATATATAGACTACTTTTTATAATTGTTATTATAATTACTATGATACTAATCATAAGTTATAATATTTTTTTTTAATTTACTGACTTTTAAAAGTTATTGTTTTTAAAAATTACACCTTCTTTTTCTGTAATAATAATAATAATTTTACACATTCATAATAACACATGTAGTTTGGCTTCTTAATATCACTCCTTTGCTTATTAGGCGTGCTGATTTTGTTTGAAGCATATTTCAACAATGATTGGTACACATGTCAAATCGACACTTTACTGTCAAAGGTTCTGAATAGACTGACAAGAAAAAGTGGAGGAGGTACATCAGTTAGTCGCATGATGATTTGCCACTCTTACGTGACACAAAAAATGACTCTGCGCTTCCATAAACTGTGCTAACATAACTTAGACAAACTGTAAGTGTTGGAATGGCCTTGTGCTAAGATTTTCCAACAGCTTTTAGTGTTTGAAATTGGTGCTTTACTAAAGTTTTTTTTGGGAACAGTGTACATTTGTAAAAAAATTTTTTATCATGCCTTTTTCCTTAATGTCTGTTGAAAACAAAACTGGAAATCAAATGTGATGACTATCAGACTGTAACTATAAAGTTAAAAGTGAAATAGTTCTAGTGAAAGTATGAGTGGAAACAGTTTAAATTTTGTGGAGTGGGAGTTCTACCACAGTAATGTATCCAAGTCAGTGATATTATAAAAAAAATAACTTTTTCACTGTCCTTGACTTAATTACTTATATCTTACGATACGTTTTGGGATTACATCCCATCATCAGATGTCTCACCTCTAGGAGGTCATTATTACATTAAAATTTAAACGAAGCCCTATACAACTCTGCACACTGAATCTACTTATGTTGATTCAGGGATCCTGCAGTGCACACCCAGTATTATTTAATGTATTTGTTATGTGATGTTTTGTGTGTGTTATATAGCGTTTTGGTTTAAATTTTAATGTAAGAATGACCTACTAGGGGCAAGACAACTGAAGATGGGATTGTAATTCCGAAACGTATCATAAGACAAAAGTATGAAGTCATAAACGATGAAAAAATAAATTTAATTTTCTACCACAGGTTTGAATATATGACGTTCTTTACGTTCTCCCCGACCCTTACCTCTATATTCACCATATCTTGTATTTATTATTTCTTCACACAATGAGAGCATGCAGAAAATAATGTTAACAGATTGCTGCAGATATTACGGGAGGTGTTACAGAGCCTCCATGATACCGGGAATTGCATATCTGTAATTTTCACAAAATTACTTGCATTTATTGTTACGTATAACATTTGTATCATTAATTCCAATTTGTCTTTGTTGTGTAGCACCTTCTAGAAGTGCCCAGACCAAGTATAGCTGCTACGGGTGTGTCTATATGTCTATATTATCTCGCTTATTGCGAAGACGCTATGGAACGTGTCTGTCTGCTGCCTAAGAGCATTCTCACAGATCTTGTCAGGTAACTAAGCATATAGTAATTGCATCAAGTAAGGATACAACTGTAATAGCACAAACGTGTCTGTATATTACGTTTAGGCTATCGAGATGAAATAAAGTAGGCATAGGTATCAGTAAGAACAGCTGATCGACAACAGCTGATTGTACGTGAAATATAATACTAACCAAAGAATCGATCAGCAAAAAAGGCAGTAAAATATGTCAGGTATAGCCAGTGAAAACATAGAGCATATACAATAATAAACCAATGTATCCCAGTTGAATTAACAATTAAGTATTAAGAAGCGACAATTTTTTTTTTAGTAATGTTGGAACCATCAGAGAGACTAAGATACATTTTGAGAAGCATTTAGTAAATGAAATTAAACTGCAATGATCAGACGAAGACAATTTAATTAATAAATGTGAAAACAGGAAAACTAAAATTAATGTAATCAATTTATCAAAAAGTATACAATCAACCATTTTAATAACTATAAAATCAAAATACTATAAGGTAACATTTTTTCAGAAAGTTTAGAAAATTTCAAAAGGTTTTTATTTTAATAACAAAAATATGTTACAAAATTTTATATATATATTTCATATATATATATATATATACATCATATATCATATATATATATATATATATATATATATATATATATATATATATATAACAGAATCCTTAAGTATATACAAGGAGTCAAATCAACAACGTCGTGGATCGCACAAGTCAGAATAGACCTACATGACGCAGAAATAGACTCAACAGACGTTGAAGACAGGCACGCATACAGGAGAAAGATGCTCGGTTGGAAGGTCCCAGAGAATGAAATCCCAAAGAGAGCAGGGGTAAAATGGACGGAGGAGCGGAAGAGGATCCATGGGGACAGGATGAGGGAGGTGTGGAGGATTAGAAGGAATATATATATATATCATTATTTCTGATACACAAACTA
Organism: Callitettix versicolor; assembly: GCA_022606455.1. NCBI lineage: Eukaryota > Metazoa > Arthropoda > Insecta > Hemiptera > Cercopidae > Callitettix > Callitettix versicolor. The sequence goes on along the minus strand of CM040183.1, from coordinate 85,707,876 downwards.
ATTACTCTGCCTGCCCGATCACCTCTCCCAAGATAAGAAAATATTGTATATATAAAATGAATATAATTCTTTATTTGTCTTTAGTTGAATTTCAATTGAATAAATAATAATTGTGTAATTGTTATTTTTTTTATAAATTTTATTTTATACAACACTGAGAAATATTTAGGCCTCTTAACCGTTTGAGGAGTTGGAACATTCTGGAACATCACAGCACCCGGGTCTGTTAGGGACTAACATGCAAAATGAAAATCGTAACCAAAAATTGTGTATTCATTATAAAATTTCATTTATATATAATATTACTTGATTGAAACCATACAGTAGTTTCATATTATCTTAAAAATAAAATTTAGAATTCCGCATATTGTGAGAAACTTTTTTGTTTTTTTTGTTGTTGTTATTTTAAAGCGAAAAGCACGTTCAGGCTATATCGCCACCCTAAATGTAAGTGTGAGTGTAAAGTGTTAAAGTCGTAAGTGTAAGTGTGTGTTTAGACTCAGGTACCGCGAGTGACGTCTAAATCTCTCAATAGGTGCAGCTAGTCTGCAACCCTTCCCCCCCCCGGCAGGGATTTTGTGAGAAACTATTAAACTGTCCTAGTAATATATTTATAAACGACAACTAATAAAATTTTATAAAACAAGTTAGACTAACACAATACGGGAAATTAACACGAAGTAGTAAAACTAAAAAAGATATGTCAAGAGTTACGTGAAGGAAATGTCTGCATCACAGAGCAAAAAATAATGTTTAATTGTAAATTTCTAATGACAGCAGTTTACGTGGGAAGTAAAACCGAAAAACAATACTGATTTTAGGCATGAAGGACCAATTTTTATAGGGAAGGTTAATTATAGTCTGTCACGAATACCATTGAATATAAACATACTAGTATGATAACCCTTATGAAAGATATGTGAGCACTTGCAGCCGGTGGCATCTTGTGGCAGATTGTTCAACTACAGTTAAATAGATAATAATATTACTTTCTCAGATATCTTCCGCCTCTGTCTTTGCTGCAGGTAGTCCAGTTACTTTGACCTACGCGCTAATATCAAGCACACATTTTATAATGGTGGCCGTATTCTAGTCCACTTCTATTCAATGTCAGTACACACAACTTCTTATCACTGTCTTCTTGCCAAGTTTCAACTGATAACTTTCATAATGGACTATATTATCCTCTCCTCCTTTGCAGGTGGAAGATAACTCTTCCTCTGCAGAACATACAAGCCAATTGATTCAGTAACCCAAACACTTACAAATGTCATGCCTTGTATGACATTTCTAAAAAATAGCAATGCAAACCTTGGTCAAAGACGTTCCGGAATGTCCTTTTTACATATGTCGAACATTCTAGAAGATTTTTAAACAAATTAATCTGTCATAAGTAAGCAAAATGAATAATAAATTCTGCCATGTGACCTATAAATTGATGTTTTTGCTTGCTGTAGTGGAGCACTGTATGGAGCAATATCCATTCAATATTGTGAGATAAGATATTTATTTATTTATATTTATTACCAAAATTCCTTAAAAATTATACTATATAATACAAAATATGAAGGACCTATAGGAAGCATAAATACCCGTACATAGGTTGGTCCTTAAAATTAATTCCTTACTTATATGTAAATACTTTTAAACATATATATGGTCTTTAAACATATCAATGTTTATTTTTGGAAAAAAATATCTCAAGTTGGAAAAATTTACTCGATTGCCAAATTGTAAACAGTTATCAAAACACTTAATGTGCTTTTCGCCTTAAAATAACAACAAAAAAGTTATCAAAACAAGAACTAACTTCACTCATTAACTTATAAGTTTTAATTAAAAAAAGCACCATTATTAAATCTTAATTTTTGTTTGCCTAGGTATGCTTTATGGCTGCTGGAGTGTTCCCATGATTCTGGGCGGTGTAATGCGACCATGTTCTTTGGCCTTTCATTCCAGTTTAGAATTATTTTAGAAGAATTTGATACACAAGATGGTTTGCGGAAACTTTATAACGTGGTAAGTTAATAGAAATGTGCAAAATAAAATTGTAAACAATAAAAATGGAACAAAATTAGTCTTGTAACTCAATTGCGTATTGTAATGCTCTCTTGCCATTACTTAAATTACAAAAAAGAATATTAAAAATAATAAGTAATAATACTGAATATCGAAAATGTATACTGAACATAAATCAGAGTTATATTTTGAAGTTAAGAAATTATTATAATTTAAGCAGTGAATTTATAAATAGTAATAGTATTACAAGGCATAAGTCTATACATATACCTACTGTATATAAAGAAGCTTGTAAAAAAAAAGAATATATACATATTTTAATAGAATAACAAATGACTTAAAAACTCTTCATGTAAGTAGGAATGCTAAAAAATAAATTGAAAAAAAATGGCTACTCCTAAATGCACCGTCACCATAATAAGGAATTAGAAAGAATAATAAGATATACAGTTGACCTCGGATATAACGCGGTTGAAGGGACGAAATGTATATGAGCGCTGTAAACGAGCTAGCGTTCTAACCGAGTTTGTAAATGACAGAAATAATATATGTAGTGAAAGAAAAACATACATTGTACTGTATATGTAGTTAATAGCTATTTTATTATAGTTTATTATACATATTATATAATTTTGAAATATATTTTAGTTAAAACTAATAGAAAAGTACTGTACAGTCTAGTATGTATACATGCAACACAATGCGTACACTGTTGTGAGTGTTCATGAGATTGAAGTTTTCCTCTCCCCCACTAAGGCGTACAGTGTGTGTGTGTGTGTGTGTGTGTGTGTGTGTGTGTGTGTGTGTGTGTGTGTGTGTGTGTGTGTGTGTGTGTGTGTGTGTGTGTGTGTGTGTGTGTGTGTGTGTGTGTGTGTGTGTGTGTGTGTGTGTGTGTGTGTGTGTGTGTGTGTGTGTGTGTGTGTGTGTGTGTGTGTGTGTGTGTGTGTGTGTGTGTGTGTGTGTGTGTGTGTGTGTGTGTGTGTGTGTGTGTGTGTGTGTGTGTGTGTGTGTGTGTGTGTGTGTGTGTGTGTGTGTGTGAACGCTTTTGTGGGACTGACACAATTTACATTGTTTGTTTAGCCTGCAACAAAATTCTAAGAAAGGGTCCTGTTCTATTCTCAACCTTTATTCTAAAAATAGAACACAAATTGTATTTCAAGTGAAAGTGACTATAGGTCAGCAGCTTAGAAAACTGCTAAGAGCACCAGTGGGAAAGAGAGAAAAAATGTGCGAGTGAGAGGTCATGTCCCCACTGTCACAGTAGCTTTACTTCTCAACGATCCTTCACTATCACTGAGTAGTAACAGTTTTCTAGACTCAGATTGGCCATGTCAGTGTCACTGAACTGTTGGAGGTGAATTCTACATGCGTGAGAAATTCTCGTGCAGGCCGTTTACTATAACAGCACTATTACTATTTACTATACTATTACCGTTTACTATTACTATAACCGTTTACTATACTCGTGGCTGGACTATAACAGCAGCGTGACAGCGTTGTAACCGAGCCTAAAATACATATACACTTAATATAGAATATTGGGTGATAATATAGAATATAGACATAATGATAATAACGCTATAACCGAGTTAGTATGCTAACCGAGGGCGCTATAACCAAGGTCGACTGTATTTGAGTAAGTAAATTAGTTATAGTTTCTAAGGCAATGGTTATATCCAAGTTTATTTCGTGTTAAGATAAACAATGTATGAATCTTTTTTGTAAATAAACTGGGCCCGTGCAGAAGTAATTTATTACCTTCTATGGAAAATTTTTAACCAGTAAATAAAAATAAATTCTTTTGTAATTCCAGATGAGCACATTACCGATTCTGGCTGTAGAAGATGATGTAGCTTTGAATGATGACGAAGAATCTTCGGCCAGACAAATTGTCAGACACGTTTGTGTAGCCTTGAAAAGGTATTTGGAGGCGCATCTGTACATCAGATCTGAGCAGCTGCGGCGGACACACTTGCGAGAGAACGGAGGTGAAACTGCTAAGTACCATTCTACACTGCCTAGTTACAAGGTATGTATTTTATAAATATTTATGTTGTTTGTGAATATTCGTTTAATTAAAATAGAGCTAGTTTACACAAAAACCGTTAATTTCTTTGCATTGGTTAATTTTCTAATGTTTGTCAAAGGCGTTCAAGAGCAGTCCTGAGGAAGTACAAGAACAGATTGGCACACTGTTGGAGTTGATGCCATTCAGAGCACCTTGGACACCTGTCGATGACCTCACAGAACTCGGCGGGGTCACATTGTTACTACAAGTCATAGCGTTTGCGTATGAATGGAATTATTCAGGAAGGTAATTATATATGAGCAAACTTATTTAATAACCTAAAAACTTTGTGAGAAATTAACAGTTTAAACTATAACTTAGAAAATATCTTCTGTAAAATAAATATCAGGATGTTTTTTAATATAGTTTTGTAATGAATATTAATTTTTAAATTTAAGATTTTAACTATGTGGAAATCAAATTTAACAATGTAAACACAATCTTAATCCAAATCTTAAAGATTTAGTTGTCATCACCTAAACAACATAGGAACTGAGTTACACAACCAGGTTTCGCTTGCTAACATCTGAACAATCAAGCTAAAAATCCCCATACTTCTCTCCTGGCTTTGAAACAACCAAAGCCTGCAAAACCTACTTCACTTGTGATTGGTTAGCAATGCACGCATATCTCGGGTATATAATAAGCTAGATTAATACATTTTCGCCCAGGCACTGCTGTCAGTGCATTCCATCGCATCTCCCATATACAGTAACTTCATTCTGATTGATACATTCTTTCTCTAATTTTAACAATGGAATTCTGAGAAATTATGGTTGCCACCATAATATCGAGTATAAATACAGGTTGAAATTCATTGTTGTTTCAACATTGAGGAGGACCACCCACTACAGAACAACTATCATGCAGCCTGCCAACACCCGGACCAACTGTGCAAGACATCACAACTTGCTCAGGATGAAATAGGAGGGATCCGCCAATTCTAACACGAAACAAATTTATTTCACAATTCTGAACCATAAAAGTGCCTCGCCAGCCCGTAGCTGATCTGTTAAACGCTCGGACTTCTATTTCTCCTGGAGACTACAACATAGTTACATCTGTAGCGTGTACATCACTTAGTAAACGACCTTGGAAAGGTCAGAACAAGTAGTAATAAAACTCTACATTGGATTAAAACTGGGTTTTGACATAAACCCTTGTATTGTTAATATTCTAAAAGCTTAATTTTATAAATATTAGATTTAACCAGTGTCAAATTTAGGAAGAGGTAAACATAGGCGCTGCCTATAGGCCCCACCACATAAATAAAAATTTTAAGTTTTCAAAAAAATTGAAAAAAGTGTTATAAGATGACCTATATAATTTTTATTTATTATTTAAATTATATAGATGGGTGGTAAAGAAAATGTTAAGTATTTATCTGTAATTGAAATATTGAATGGAAGATTGATTTAAATGATATCCGAATAAATTCTCTGTGAAAGAATACACTCAAGCATTTGTATCGACATTTATTAGACTTCATATAACAAATATATATATGCACCTCCCATCCCGTTACAAAGGTCACCACGAAATCTGTCTATGTTGTCACATTTTATAAATCCAACACTGGATTTTACTGTTATTATAATTAGTGCTATGGTTGCTTTGCAGAGCGGAGACTGTACGCAGCGCACTCGAAGTGCTAGGTATCTGCGCAGTAATGCCTCGCGTACAGATGCTGTTGTGTGAGAGAGTGGATCTACCTGATGAGGCCATGACTGTTGGTCTGAATGTTATACTAGGAGCTGCTGAGGGCGAAATCGCTTTAGATCCCGATGTACAACGAGCGGCTTTGGGCGTTCTTATCACCTGCATTTGTGCTCCTATACAAAGAGTAAGATGTTTATATTTTACTTGAGGAACGTATTCTTATAAAGTATTGTTACTTAATCACTTCTGCAACATTGCACTACTTGAATACACGTTCCATTAGGAACGTGATTATCCAAAACGAGTATTTTTAATGGATTTTTTGTAATTTCTGTGATGACAAAAGTTGGCCTTTGTAAGTAACTTGCTGCTTTTATTATGTAAGAATATTTTAAAACTGTAAAGAAATAATTTTTAATAGTCGCTGAAGAGGGTTGTGCAGTAGATCCTATGATTATGGTGCCAGGTGTTATAACAGGCAATGGTTGTTAGTTATGATTACATCGCATAAGCTAATCATGTAAGTACTTCTGGCAAAACAAAACAGCAGCGTAGGAATAATAAAAATGCTGTGCGATGTTGACAATTGGGCACTAGTGCGGCCAGGCTTTTGTTTATATTTTCTGACTTTAATCCAAGATATTTCTTTTGTTTTTTTTTAATAGAGCAGTTTAAAATTAAGTTTTAAACAATAAAAAAGTTTTGTATTATTTTAAAATACAGATACTGTAACGTATATTTTTTCTTTATTTTCAGTTTGTTTTTAGTTTTGTTAAGTAACAAAACATCTTTGTATGTATGTATTGTTAGTTTTATTAAGTACAGTAGAGTCTCAGTTAACCGTCAACTGGCAGGTTAATTCTTTTATTTGACGCTTTCAAGCAATGTTCCATTGTAAATAATTTGTAATAAAAGTAACCTTCTATACAAAACAAAACATTGTAACTGGACACACTTATTAATAGCATAGGCGACGGCAGCTGACACTAATGGCTATTCTACGCAACATTAATAATCGAAAAGTAAATGATGATGTCATTTAGTGGAATGAGATAGAAACACTCTTGTACTATTTACAAGAATACCATTGGGCGTGTAAATCGATGAGTACTTGAAGTGGTACACCGTGCTATCACATATGTTACGTCAATACTTATCAATATACGAGGGCTGTTCGGAAAGTAACCGCCAATTGGTCACTGTGGGCGAAGTATTGGGGGTAGCGCTACGATCTTTGCGCCTGCGAACACGGCAGATCAGTCGGCGTCCAGCCGTGGTCGAGTGAATGTCGTCTTTGTGCTAGTTTGTTCTTTACAGCGTTTGAAGATGTGTGCTGCAATAGAAAACCCCGCCAAATGTGAGGAAGTATTTCCTCACAGATATCTGGTATACGATACCTTATGGCAAAACAATATTCGGCAGCAGCTATTCATCGGGAACTTTGTGCCGTGTATGGACCAAGTGTAATGAGTGAAGGTGTTGTTCGTGAATGGGTTCGTTCATTTAAAGGTGGACAAACAAACATCCATGATGAAGACAGGAGTGGCCGGCCATCAGTGGTCAGTATTGAACTTGTCTAGAAAATAGATAAAAGAGTTCATGAAAATCGTCGATTCACAATCTCTGAATTTTCTGATGAATTTCCCCAAATTTCAAGGACTCTTTTGTATGAAGTAGTGACAGAGACATTAGGGTACAAGAAGTACTGTGCTCGATGGATGCCCAACATTCTTTCCAAGCACCACAAAAATCAACGAATGGCCTCTGCAATGGACTTTCTCACTCGTTATGATGAAGAAGGAGAACCATTGCTAAACAGGATCATAACAGGTAATGAAGCATGGATCAAGTATGTAAATCCTGAGACAAAAGAGCAATCTAAGGTTTGGGGCCATAAAGATTCGCCTAACAAGCCAAAAAAAGCCCAGCAAGATTTTTCTGGCAGGAAACTCATGGCAACTGTGTTTTGGGATGCTAAAGGGGTGTTGGTATGTTGGTAGAATTTATGGAACGGGGAATGATGATTAATAAAGATGTGTACTGTCAAACGTTGTTGAACTTAAAAAGGGCCATACAAAACAAATGTCGTGGTATGCTGACTTCAGGTATTGTGTTTTTGCACGATAATGCTCGACCTCACTCTGCTCAGGCAACCAAGGATCTTCTGGGGCAGTTCCAATGGGACGTATTCAAGCATCCGCCTTACAGCCCAGATCTAGCCCCCAGCGATTACTCTCTTCGTGCATATGAAGAAGTGGCTTGGATCTCAGCGCTTTGATGATGATGAGCTGAAAGAAGCAGTCATAGGCTGGCTCAGGCACAGACGGCAGATTTTTATGCTGAAGGGATTGGAAAACTAGTTTAAAAATATGATAAATGTTTGAATGTATTTGGAAATTGTCGAAAAATAAGGGAAAGAAGTAGCTTTAAGATGTATATAATACATTTTTTTATTTAGTGTGGTGTTTTTTTTTATAATCCATCGGAGATTACTTTCCGAACAGCCCTCGTATTAAATACAGATAATTTAATATATTAAAGATCCATGTATGTAAAGTTTGTATAGTACATAATTGGAGTTAAATAGAAAATTTAAAAGTTTTAATACAGTTTGCAAAGTAATAATAATAAAACATTCTGTGCTATAAACAGAGTATATTATTTTATCATTCGTTGAAAATACTGGTAATCTATTTCTGTTATCCGTCTAATCTGTCATCCGTCACCACAACAGTCCAAGAACGACGGTTAATCAAGACTCTGCTGTACTCAAAAATCCGCTCCTGATGACTGTATACTTTGATAAAACACTGGTGATAATTGGAAGTGTCTCTGGCCCATTCATACCCACCCATGTCAAACATTGACACCAAATTATTTGATATCTTAGGCTCTAACAGAAACAATATTTTTATGGTGATCCGAAAGAGCCTTGGTCCCATCAAGTCTAGTGTATATTACTGTACTGAGGTGCAGTTATGTTGTTCAAATCTATATAATGTATTAGCAATAAGCCTGTGGTACTAATAATACATCAGTTTACGTTCTGTACATCTTTTAGTGAAGGAAAATTTTAAATTTTTGAATTGAGGAATGTGTCAACTGTTGTTATCATTAGAAAGGTTTTTTATAATTTTTTGTATCACTTCTTGATTTCTAAACATGATATTTTTCAGGTCGGAGGACCTATTGCACGTTATTACAGTGGGTCTGTCAAGAAGAAAACTCCGAATATAAGGGGCAGTGAAGAAGTGATTGAGAAGTTATGGGATTGTGTACGTTCTAACAATGGCATAATGGTAAGTTCAGACTAAATCTTTTGAGATACTTTCAGTTTGATATTCAGTCAATTTTGGTTATGATAATTGTAGGCGTGCGTTTTGTTCAGTTACAGAAAGAGAGTCAAGAAATTAATTAAATAGTCTGTATTAATGTACTTTAGAGACTTTTGTGAAAATCATTATTTCACCGAATTTTTTTTGCTTGTATGTGTTATATAATTTCTGTAAGAGATATCAAGGCGCAGAAGATGCGCAATATATTATAATGTATATGCACAGGAAATTACATTTTTAGCTATTTATTAATAACCTGTGTTTCTAACCTATATTCTGACATCATTCATGCTTACTTTGCATGAATGTACTTGCATGTTCACTTTATATGTATTTGCTTGTATTTTTACTTTGTAAAATTTGATTAATAAGGACTTTATAATAAATCAGTTATTATCGTGAAAGTTCTTATTCTGAAAACATCTTTAGAAAAAAATGGCTGCTGTTAATTGTAAACTTTATGATTTCTCCTTTTGTCAATTTTGAGGTTATTTTTGGCACTTTTATTTTCACTTTTTTGTAACTTCCCGTTGTTTCCGCACTTTTATATTTTGGATTATTAATATTGGGTGTATTTTGAAGGGTTTTTCAGTAGAAAATTTATGAAAATTTACAAAAGTCCCTAAACTGCATTTTTATCAAAAAGTCTAACAGTTAAAAGTTTTTACAATTTTCCTGTAGTTTTTTTTCTGGGAAAGTTAAAATTTTTAAAATGTGTGTGAAGAATTTTGAAGCAGCACAAAAATTGTGCCAGTAGGAGATTTGTGAAAAAATTAATAAAGCATTGTACTTTTTTTTGCAATACAATCCAAACTATAGGTCAGCCGCTTAGAAAATGGTCTACTAAGAACACAAGTGCGACAGAGAGAAAAAATGTGCTAACGAGAGGTCCAGTCCCCACTCTCTCAGCATAGCTCCCGCCTTATCCTTCAATATCACTGAGTAGTAACAGTTTGTAGACTCAGATTGGCCAACTGCGTCACTGGACTGTTGGAGGGGAATTCTACATACGTGAGAAATTCTCATGCAGGCCATTTAGTAAGTGGCTGGACTATAAGTGCAATGTAAAAGTGCAACTCACATTCGTGGTACCAAAATATGTTCCTCTCTTTTAACTTCTTGCCTTGGCGATCATTTTGATCATGAGACTGGTTCTGAAAGTGTTAAGTGTGATACGTGTGCTCTAAGTTGACTGTTTTTTAACAGGTTTTATTGACGCTGATGACTGTGAAAACGCCCATCACAGATGCAGACTCCATCCGAGGTTTGGCTTGCCGAGCATTGGCTGGACTTGCTCGTAGCGAGACCGTGCGTCAGATTATCAGCAAGCTACCTCTGTTTACTAATGGACAATTACAGAGTAAGTTCGCTGTCGATATAGTTAGATGTCTCAAAGTATTTTTTTATTAAGTTTATTCAAACAAAGTTAAATATCTAATTAGTGAATTTAGCATGTGGTTTTGGAGTATCATTATAGGCCAATAAAAGTTTTGCTGTACTTTTATCTTATCTCTTTGGTCTTTTTTGTCACAGTATACGTAAGATTAAAATAAATCGTTAAACTACAGCTAAAGTGTAAATTTCGAACAGTCATACCACTACAAAATCAAATATGTGCATTTTATAATTTTACTGTAGTTTTTACAGTAAAATTCCTCAGTTGCAAATCTCTTTTAAATGGCAAAATGTGTTGATCACGTCCCATTCCCATAATAAAAATATGTATTGCAAGGCTATCAAAATTTCAGGAATTTCTGCAGCAGCGAAACACATACACACTTCCTACTCTTGTATCCTATTTCTCAGTATGTTTGAGTGTTAAAAGCAGTATGTAATACGTCAACTGAATCGAATGTTTTATGACTATACATTTTGCAAGTAGTGCATTATTTTTTTATTCTAATACAATACAGCGTAGTGGCGTCTAAACGGAAAATTTTATCTTTAGATGTAAAGGTTAAGAGTTTTGCATGATTTAGAGAAAGGTGTGAAGCAAGTAGATGTTTGCCGAAATTTTAATTAACCCTAGTTGTGCTGTTGGTATGATATTGAAAAATAAAATGAAAGGAATAGCTTCAAAAAAATACAAAAGCCAAAATTTGAAGGAATTGAAGTGGTTCTGCAGTAGTTTCAGCAAATAATTGTATTTTTCGTAGTGGTATTCTTACAGTGTTATTAAGTAAATATTGTTTTTTTAAAGACTAAATCGTGTAGTTTTATTTCAGTAAACTTTGTATTTAGTACTTTAAATTAAAAGTGTATAACACGTTTTACAAATAGAAACACATTTTATAAATGTTTTGGTTGTGCTCTCTCTGTAGCGAAAATCTCTTTACAGCGGCAAAAACTAATGCTCCCTTCAATTTCATGCTGCAGTAATTTTTCATTCCATGAATTACTTATCAAAGGGTTAATTACATATTAACAATGCAGTATAAATTTCATATTAATAGAACAGAAGATATGTATGTTTGCAGATTTTTTTTTTTTTTTTAACGTCTGACTATTGTGCACACTTGGGCTAATGCAGACGATGGGATGATTTATTAGCGTATGAAAATGCCAAGCCCTGGCCGGGAATCGAACCCGGGTCCTCGGGGTGAAAGCCTAGTATGCTATCCACTAGGCCACAGAGGCGGCTCTGTTTTTCAAAATGTTTGCAGAAATGATTACAACTGGGCGTAGAATAAATGTCACCCAGAATTATAAGAAATGTACAAGGGTTGATCAAATATAAACGAGACTGATTTTTTAAAAAATTTATTGCTTACAAATTATTCTTGATACAACTTATTTTTCTACATAGTCTCCCGCACGAGTAACACATGTTTCCCACCAGATTGGAAGTTTTTTAATTCCATCTTCGTAAAAAGTTCTCGGGCGTTCATTGAGCCATTGGAGCACGAAGGTCTCCACCGCAGAATCGTCTTCGAAACGCTGGCCTCTAAGCGCCTCTTTGAAAGTCTGGACTGTATGGGGGATGTTCCATTGGTTCCCAGCCAATTTGATCGAGTTTAAGCCTCGTAGCGTTTGCCGAATGTGGTCAGGCATTATCGTGAAGAAGAATGACGTTTCTCTCCGGTTTAGATTTCCTTTTCCTACGAAAAGACTGTTTTGCGGCCTCTAAAACATCGCAATAATATTGTGCATTTATTATACGTCGTTGAAGGAGGAAATCGACGTGAAAGGCGCCTTGATTGTCGAAAAATACAGTGGTCATTACCTTCCCGGCCGACGATCGTGATTTGGCCTTCAGAGGCGCCCTCTCTCCCCTCTTCCGCCACTCCATACTTGCCTGTTTCGACTCGGGAGTTTAATGGTGAACCCATGTTTCATCACAGGTGACAATTCGGTTTAATAATGCCTCACCATCTCGCTCAAATTGGGTCAATAGTCGCTGGCAAATCTCCAAACGATTCCGTTTGTGAATGTCGGTCAAAATTCCGGGAACCCAACCTTGCAGAACCTTGCTTAGGTCCCGGGTTTAAGTAAAGATTTTTTGAACGCTACCATAGCTCAACTGTAGTTCATCTGCAATAAATCGCAGCGATATACGCCTGTCTTCGTCCAGGAGCTTCCGAACAGCATCAATGTTTTCGTCCGTGACGGAAGTAGTTGGGCGACGATCATGGCTAAGGTTTTCTACTGCTTCCCATCCTTCGGCGAATTCCTTGTGCCAAGCAAAAACGCGAGCTCTTGATAGGGTCCTGTCCCCGTATTGAGCCGTCAATCTACGAAAGATTTCAGTCGGATTGACCCCCTCCTTGGCCAAAAACTTAATAATAATTCTCTGCTCCACGGAAACGTGCACTTCACTCTCACTCATTGTATAGTTTTATACTGAAGGGTCCGAACGGAAATGTTGCCCGTCCCAAACCTCCCAGGCTACCTGAAACCCCACCCTTTAGAGTTCAATGTCCAACGGAAAAGTTTTTAGAAAGTCAGTCTCGTTTATATTTGATCAACCCTCGTATTTACTTAAGAAATGTGGTAACAAGCTTCCAGTAGCTTGTAGACTTTGAGGAAGTAATTTTAAACATACATATTAATGTTTTTAGATTTAATGCGGGATCCGATCCTTCAAGACAAACGTCAGGAACATGTCAGGTTCCAAAAATACGCTTTAGAACTTCTGGAGAGGGTGTCCGGTAAAAGTAAGTTCAATGACAATGGACTGGAAGTGTCTCTCGCAAATATACATAGGGTGAGTAATGCACAATGTGTTTATCAGATATGAAATAACATCAAACATTGAAATTATAGTACAGTAGAGTTCCAGAAACTTAGCCTCAAAAATTCAATATTCCATACAACTCTACACGTTTTCCTATCAACTCTCTCTCCTATCAATAAAACTTTAATCAAAGATCAAGAAAGAGGCAATCTGATATATATATTTATATATTTATTTATTGCAATCTGATTATCAAGCACTTCTGGCCCGTAGAGGTTATATAAATACTAAGTTATGAATATCAGTTTGTTTTTGCAAAGATGTAGTGTGTCACAGATCTCAGTCTGTGAAGCAGTCTATGATCACTCCCTTTTCTCCTTCAGATGTAATTTTCATGAAATTTTTTTAAGCACTATTCAGTCAGTTATAATTAACTGTATTAAATTTTCAGTCTTAACCCTTTTGCTGCTACGCTATAATGTATCTTCGCAATTTAGAGCGAGAAATGCAGCACAACTATGCATTTGTTTTAATTTAGTCAAAAATAGTTGAAAATAAGTCCATTAGATAGAGTCTAAGTCTACATTTTAAGTGATGATTTTAGTTCACTTTTTTGCCACTTTCACATTTTTCCGAGTTACAGAAATGAAATTATAAGAGCTGTAACATAACCTTATCCTGCAAGTTTTGTTTACTAGCTAGTCAAAATGGCTGGCATTCGTGATGCATTTGTGTTTGGTGTTAATGATAACATAATTGAGTTATGTTATATGAAAATGCTCAGGATTTACCTTAGAACATGACTATACCAGTCAAATTAGGAAAGGGGACAAAATAAAGTAGTTTACTGTACTTTAAACTTAATGGTTTAAAATTTATTTTTTCAGTCAATAAATTAAAATTTGATTGAAACAAAAAATTACTATTACTACTCATTATCTATAATTAGAGTTACATCTATAATTATCTTTTTACAGATTTTTAAAATGATAAATAGTAAATATATTTAAATATAAATTACATAAGTATTTTTCGGCCTTGCAGTTGTAGGTAGGGCTACAGTAGGGCAGGCCAACAGCCAAAGGGTTATGTAAAAGACAATGTCAGAAAAGATTAAATAGTACTGTACCGTTGTTCTGTACTAAGTAAATATTATAGAATGTAGAGTAACATAAGTCGTGCTGTATTGATTTTTTATCCTAGATTCTGTCAAACGCCATATTCTCTTAAAGTTACACCCTTTCAGTCCACAATTTGTTGAGTTTTCAAGGGTTTGTGAAATGGGTATAAATATTACATAAGTATTTATTCAAAGTTCTGATAAATAGTCGACAAATTTTATGCCCCAATATAAAAGGGACTGATGTGCAGATGTGAATCTATCACTATAGGCTTTTGTCTAGTTAAAAATCATTAAAATTATATTTTGTTCAATAACTACAGAGCAAAGTTGCTCACACGAACTTATTAAAAACTACACTTGTCATTATAAAACTATTATGAAATGTGTTTTTATCCCAATATTGTTTATGATGAATTAAATTTACAACAAAAATTATGATTGCGATTTTTTAAGTATGGTATAAGAAAAATGTTTTCAAGACATAAGTTTCAGTGTTTCCAAATTTCAAATTTCACTTGCTTTTTTTAACAAACCCCTTCACAGTAGCCATCAATTAATACTAGTCAAGAACTAAAGAGCATATGTACATTGATATGTATCATTTTAAAGGTAATGTGTCATGTTAATACAAGCTTTAGTTTTGTACCTTCAAACTTTCTCTACTAATAAGCGATATTGTTACAGGCTAACATAATTGCACAAACGCAAATCCAATTTAATGAACGTCAGTTGTTGCAACTGATCCAGCAGCACCTGGTTAGCCACGGGATGACAGAGTCTGCGACAGCATTACAGCGTGAAGCGGGATTGCCTCCTATCAAACCCTCGACATCTGCGTCAATCCCATCTCCATTCTATCTCCACCAACGTGCTATTACACCAGGCAGGGTAAGTAGCAATGCCAGTTTGTTAACCCTTTCAGTGTTTTGTACAAATCTAATCCCAGCATTCTTTAGCTTTGAGAATGTTTTTTTTTCAAAAATGAATAAAAATATCAAGCAGTAACCAATAAGTTAACATAACCAAACAGTAATAATACTACAATAACCAACAATTTAAATGAAACAATTTCAGACTGGTCAAGCAGTCAAATGGTCTAAGGCGCTATACCTGACCAGTAGTGTTTTAGGTGTGAGCAGGTTCAAACCCTGCATCAGACATCGATTTTTCTGTGCAGCTAACTTAGAGTTTGCCTGTCTGTGGCAGAGGGAGAGGCGAGGTCCACCCTAAATAAATGGTGGACGGTTCAGGTGGAAGCTGACATAAACAGCTGAATTCTTTGTAAATTGTGTAATTGACTCTTACAATTGTAAGAGAGTTTTGCGACTTCAATAAATACTCCGTGTGTCTACTTGAAAATATAATTTTCATAAAATATGTTCATTTAGCGTAAAATATATCCAAAGTAAAAAAAAATATTAAATTTTTGTCCATCACTTAAAGGGTTAAATAGTAATGTTTTTTTTTTTAAATTGTTATCAAATCTTAATTTGTTCTGTTGTAAATGTCAAAATCATAAGAGTGAAATAAACTCGTAACAGAATTTTGTAATTGTTAAGGTACGTTCAAATTTCGTAGACCCGCACGTTGGTCAAAGATCAGGACCTACTGTGAATACGGCCTCAGATTTGGCTTCGCCGTCCAATGGCCCCTTAGCCGCTGGGTTGAGCGTGAGAGGCGGTGCTTCAACTACAAGTTGCAATACTCCAATCAGGCTCTCTTTGTCTAATAACAGGTAACTTATTTAAGAGTTTCCCACAGACCTGAAAATCAGGGAAAGTGTAAAAAAAAGTAATACAACAGACTCCTGATTAACCGTGGAAATTGGTGGTGCAGGCAACTCAGATAAACCACAGAAATATTAAAAAAATGTAGAAACTTTAAAAAAATTATATAAATAAAACTCCTCTTTTACATTTAGAATAAACTACAGTATGACAAAAGTAATGTTTAAAATGTAGAGAACAAAATTTTAAAAAAATTAAAATACAATATTTATCGTGATTTTTTTAGTATGGTATAAGAAAAATGTTTTCAAGACATAAGTTTCAGTGTTTCCAAATTTCAAATTTCACTTGCTTTTTTTAACAAACCCCTTCACAGTAGCCATCAATTAATACTAGTCAAGAACTAAAGAGCATATGTACATTGATATGTATCATTTTAAAGGTAATGTGTCATGCAGTAGTTGGTGACGTTGTACAAGGTGGCATGTCGTTGTTATTGGAAATGCATGGCTGCTCCAAGCATAAAGACATGCACAGCTAATGCTGTAAAGTAAGTGTACAGTACGTATAATTCAGTAGGTCTACATGAAATACAATATACGTCCAGAAAGTGAGTTATATTTGGTAATTAAAACAAAAGTAGAAAAACTATTTATTGCAGAACAAATTTGCAATCCTTAAACTATTTTTCTGCGTAGTTTCCACCAGAAACTATGTTTTACAGGCACTTATAGCGCAGCACAAGTTTTTGTATGCTTTCTCATACAAGGTTGTCGTGTGTGTTGTTAATCATTTGATAGGTAACATGTTTTTTTTCATATAATTGTTGAATATTTTACCTCCAAGAACCGATTTTAGGTGTAAAAATATATGGAAGTCGCTAGGGTCGAGGTCAGTGTTATACGGAGAGTGGTCAAATTATTCGCAGCCGAAGTCGTAAGATTTGTCATGTCATGTTCGCAATGTGAGATCGAGTATTGTCATGAATCAAACAATACTGTTTGTATTTTTGATTTATTCATGTCATCCCACCTCGGTGGCCTGGTATGTGAGATCGAGTATTTTCATGAATCAATGAATAATGTTTGTATTTTTATGTGTTTATTCAATATTGTCCAACGGAAGCATCTCGCAGCAAACATTAACGTTTGTTTGTTTCACCTTGCAGTGAAAAATCCACCAGTAGAATGCTGTGTCTCTCCCAAAACTGTGCATATAATTTTATTTTATAATATAATTTTGAGGTTGTCATCTTTGCTGCTGACGAAGTATGTCCTTCATTGAACTGTCGGACCGATCTCCTTACCAATCACTCACTCATTACATTTTCTCTGTAAACCTGGCAGATCTGTCGAATGTCAACAGGTTTAGTGTTCTTCGCATTCAGAAAACAAATACAAATCTCACAAGTGACATAATTTTCAATCAACTTTCTTATTCTAAACAAGCACTACAAGATGTAAACAACAAACAGTAATGTCAAAATACCATCATTTCTTTTCTCAAAGCAACTACCACGCGCCAAACTGCGATTGCATTGCTGCTGAGGCAAAAAATACAAGCGGAACTTACTTTCTGGACGTTACCTCGTAATGTGTTTAATTACTGTACAAAATAAATAAGTCAGGAGTCTGCTGTAGTTCAGTTATGGAAAACTCCGGCAGTAATGAATAATTAGTTATACTGAATTACTGGCAAATTTTGAGCTTTATCTGTTTTTTTATAAAATTATTGTTTTTCTTATTTCTTTGCGATATGTCCAACAGGAAAACAGAATTAAGGTTTGGTAGCAATACAACATCAAGATCTTTAGAAAAACAAATTTCCTACGACCCTGTAACGCACCAGAGCACAATGCCGTTGTTGAAGGAGTGTCATGTCACATTAGACTCCATCATCACAGAGTATTTAACCAATCAGCATGCGCTATGTAAGAATCCGATGGTCACATGTCCTCAGTTCAACTTGTTTATGTAAGTTCACCTAATCTGTTTTTTTGTTATTTACCTGAACAGTCACCTGATGTATAAGAAACCTGTGTTCACAGCCACCTATTCAACCATTTCAACTTATTCATGTAAGATTATTGTAAATAAAGTGATCTGAAATTTTAAAAATCTGAAAAATTCAGAAAAAGCAGGAAATTTGTTTAGAAAGAATTTGCCAGTGTGAGAGTGTGTGTGTGTGTGTGTGTGTGTGTAAAAGTCAAAAATAATGGGTGTGAAGACAAGGATAGAGTAGGCTAAGTTACAATTTATAAACTTATTATTTTTAAATTTTTTATCAAATCTACTCTGCAAATTAAAAATGAATTCAATAAACAAAACACAATTATATAAATAAATACCTAAAGAAAAATGCAGTGTCACTTATTATAAACTCTAAGACATTCTCATTCAGAAAGATAAAATTTACATTTAATTCTGGTCTGTAAAATAAAATAATAGAAATACAATTTTACCTCTGATATGGAAAATCATTAAACATTACAGTATTATATTTATGAAAATAATTTTAAAAAACAATTGCACTATGTTGAGTATAATGATCTGTCTTCCCTAGCTTGTCAATTCTACTTTTGTTGACGTGTTTTGGAGAACCTCCATCTTCAAAAACTATATCTATATTCGATAGTAAGTACAATTCAACAAAAGTAGAATTGTTGAAGCTAGGGAAGGCAGATCATTATACTCAACATAGTGACAATAAATCTTAGCAGAAAAGAATATAAAAAGAAAGAAGAAGAATATAAAAAGAAAAACAATTTCAGTTTTTTTTTATCCCAAAACGATATAAGCAAACCAAGGGATAGGCAATAAATGATTGGGTTTTACAAAATGATAGAAAAATAGTCGCAGTAGTAATATCAAAAATCTATATCGAAAACGTGGCAGTTGAAAACTAAATTTATGTTAATAAATTTCTGAAGTTTCTGACAGTCTTAGATAAATGAAAAACAATAAATACAATTTTAGAATAAAAAGCAACAACAAACGATTTGAAGATGATGGAAATAAATTTGTTATATTGTGCTTTAATTTATAT
Organism: Callitettix versicolor; assembly: GCA_022606455.1. NCBI lineage: Eukaryota > Metazoa > Arthropoda > Insecta > Hemiptera > Cercopidae > Callitettix > Callitettix versicolor. Next base: position 85,688,726 of record CM040183.1, on the reverse strand, counting down.
TTTTGATAGGATTATGTAGACGATAAATAGAATATAAACAAGGTGCATTCATTCATGTTGCCTATCATTATTCTCATATTCTTTACAGCATTTTGTTCTTATTACGCCTGAATTTTACTTGTTTTCATACACTTTCACATCGTTAGCTCAAAGTCAGCGATATTCTAGTGGGGGATTTGAACTTATGGACAGTCTAATTATCCTGTTTTCCCTTGAAATTATGGTTACAATTCAGTCATAATTATACAGATTTCTTGTACTGTTTCAGTCCACACAAATGTCCTGATCCAAAGGCTAAAAACACTGCTGCAGGAAACTTTGTCACACGACTGATGAGAGGAACGCGTCCAAGAAGATTAGACCAGCGACTTGTACATTCACGTTTTTACCCTGTCCGTACCTTTAGGCTAAGCGAAGACGATGCTTTTTTTACTTGTTGTGAATTCCTAGTAAGTGTTACAATCAATACTGTTGGTCAGTACTTACTATTTACTGTTATTATATTGATAATTATTCCACCAAGTGGATAATGAGAATTTTTTAATTACATCTAAAGATATCTTGAATGTATAGGATATAGGTTATTATGTTCAGTATAATGATCTGCCTTCCATTAGCTTTGTTTTTTTTAGAGAACCTCCATCTTCAAAAACTTATCTATACTGGTCACCAATATTATGGCCCATCCTAATTATAATTTTCTATCTTCACCTCGTACCCCTCCTCTATTCAACACGTGTACATTAAACCTGACGTGCTCGCTTCTGATTGGCTCTTCAAAATCTGACAGAAGCTTACGAAAACGTTTTTGCTCGCTTCTGATTGGTTCCTTTCAAACTTTCTCTTTAACGGTCGTCCCTCCTGTTAATTTTTGAAAATTTTTAGATTTTGAAACACAACATCTGCTTGCGACGATATCTGTTCATTTATTATGTTTTCTCCCTTTAATTTAGATGTAAAAATTTCCAAGTTCTCTAAAATGTTCATACGTCTTCCTTTTTCTGCCATATGTAGTACTTTCATGGAGTTGTCTATTTCTCGAGGTATGTGTCTCTCCTTTAGTAAATGTGACACATAATTTGAATCATGTTTACCATATCTGAATGATCTTAAATGTTCTTTAAACCTAGTTCTAAATTTGACGAAGCTAGGGAAGGCAGATCATTATACTGAACATAGTGACAATAATCCTAGCAGAAAAGAAGAAGAATATAGGTTATTATTTATTAAAAAGTATATTGGCCATGTTAGGAGTTTCCTAGTTACAACTAAAGTCACTTCAGACTATTATTCAAAAACATCCAAATTTGAAATTTTATTTCTGGTGTTACTCAAACGAAAATATTTGTTGGAAACAAAATTTATTTCAGTTCAATAAAACAGTAATTTAATTTAGTTTTTAAATACCGAATTTAAATGTTTTCTAATAATTTTTGTTCATTTTTCAGAACACCGACAAAAACATTCTCGTAGGCACACATCAAGGCGAAGTGAAATTATTCAGCTTACAAACAGGAGTGGTAAGTTGGAAAAAATATATAATAATAATAAAACTTAATTTGTCTAGTCTGAGTAAAAGAGTTTATTTTATTTTGTTAGTAAAGTCGACTTCAAATTATCTATAGCAGCGATTTCCAAACTTTTTTGTCATAGGAACCACTTTCAGCCTAAGTTTTTTTTGTAACCCACTGTTTTGAAAAACAGGACCACGAAAAAATAAAATGAAATAAAAAAAAATCTTTATATTCTGTTTGGATCTAATAATTACACTTCATCAGATGAAAAGAGAAAATGGTATCAAAGTGAGTTAAAAATATAGTCTCCCTTATACACCCTTTTATCTTTTCTTACGATGAAGTGTAATTATTATACACGAAATATGAACAGTTTTTTATTTCATTCATCCTAGCTAGATGCATGTCATAGTTCCAGTAGTAGCGCAAACCTAGCAGTGAGTAAACATCTCACCAGATTTCCCACAATCCAGATGGCCAAGCAAGAGGCAACAGACCCACAACACTGCATGGTCACCTTGCTACAACAGAAATAAACTGCGGCATTGTCCTATTGCCCTGCTCATTTTCAAAAATATCTGTTCTGTGTGTAACGTTACAGTTGGTAGTGAAGCAGTTTTTATGGAATTATAGAACATATTTCTTGAGATACGAGTAATTCAATTTAATGTTTATTGCAATCGAGAGAACACTTTAAAGTTTTAAGCCGTCTGCTCTCCCGCGAATGACCCATAGTTTGGGAACCGTTGATCTATAGATCGATTAACCACCGGCTATGGAAACCTAAAATTAATTATATTTTCAAAAAGCATTTTTAATGTAACAAATTATATGCATTGCAAATTATAATGCATATAACAAATTGTACATTATACAAGTGTTACATACATACATTATACAAGTGTTACATACATACATTATACAAGTGTTACATACATACATTATACAATTGTTACATACATACATTATACAAGTGTTACATACATACATTATACAAGTGTTACATACATACATTATACAAGTGTTACATACATACATTATACAATTGTTACATACATACATTATACAAGTGTTACATACTTTTTTGATTGGTGAAATCAACACTAATATAAGCAATGCATATACAAGTGTTACATACATACATTATACAATTGTTACATACATACATTATACAAGTGTTACATACATTATACAAGGATCATCTCATTGTAAATGAAATCTTTAAAGGATGACAACCACATCAACTGTAATTGTGATAGGTATATAAGATGTTACATACATACATTATACAAGTGTTACATACATACATTATATATATATATATATATATATATATATATATATATATATATATATAAAACATGGTAAATTAAAAAAAAATGTGCTGAGCTTCTTTTTTTGCATTGGGAATACAGCTGTTCCGACATGTCTTGAATCTGTTGTGTTTAAATAAGTTACCATTATAAGACTAAAAATAGTTAAAGAAAAATTTTTAATGTCTTTAAATTCATAGTTTGTCTTTATTATGCATAAACAAGTAATGGTTAGGCAAAAAAAAAAAAAAATTAAAATTAAAATTTTTTTAGTGTCATTCTTCAAATGAAGTTTATATAGACTATAAAGCCCATGTTTCACAGTAACACTACACTCAGAATGTAATGTCTTTTCAGTTTTTTTTCTGTTTTTGTGTTCGCTTGTACAAAACATCTTGTTATAATTTTCTCTTCTTTCCATCCATTTACAAAATGTTTGCAATTTTTTTGGTTGGTTGTGTAGGATGTACCATGTTTTTGAGACACATTCATTTTGGTGTGCGCTTAACACTGTTTTGTGATGATAAGGGCAGACACAGTCATAGTAACTTCTTTCGACAGTATATAATAATGCATACTAAATTTTTCTAATCTAAAATCTATAAATTGCTAATCACTTCATTCATGCTGTCTAACAATTACTTTTTTTTGAGAACTAAACGCTAATCATTTATTTCTACCGTAACAATAATTTCAAGAATGATATCAATAATATTCTAATGTGTTGAATAAAAGAATTTGCTTTGTCATTTATTTATTTATTTATTTATTCCAAAATTCCGTCAAATATTATACATAATGTAATACAAAATATGAAGGACGTACAAGAGGTGTAAATGTCCGTTTATAGGTTGGTACTTAAAATTAATTCCTTACTTATATTTAAATACTTTTACAAGTTGTATCTCTCCGTACTATAATTATAACATTTAACGGATATTAAACACAAAAATATTTGTATATTATGATATTAATTAAAAAAAAGTTCTACTCATAAATGATTTACACTTAGATCTCAGTAATTTATTTAAAATGTTCTTTTTGTTTAGAATTTTAGATCCACATTCTGAAGTTTTTAAAGCATTTGGAAGAACATAATATTTCTTAGCATAACATGTATACCATCTTTGACCAATTGTTAATGATTGTTTTGGTAATTCGATGCTTTTGTAGCGAGTATTGTGGTGATTTTGTGGCACTTTATTTTATTTTATAAACCTATTATTATACAATAATGTCAGGCTGACTTTGGATGGTTGCTTTCTAGGAAGAAAATACATTCCCATGTCACGAGTCTTACATCTCAGGGCTTGAAGCAAGCCGGGATTGCCGATTATTATTATCCTCTTCAACTTGGAGAAGGCCTCTATCCGCATTGTCTTCTATAGATCCCGTCTTTGAAAGAAAGTAAGTACTGTTTGTTTCACAAAGTTAGCACAAACATACAAATTTTAGATAATTTTTTTTTATCTAATGGTCTGTTTACTCACCTCGTAAAGGCTATCGCAGTTTCGAAACCATATTGTTTCATCATCAGGCATAATACAAAATGTCAAATCCCTCTGTCGAGGTCGTCACAAAGTTATACAAAACATTGAAAACGCATGTCATAAACATTGAACACAATTACATTATTATAAATTATAAATTCATTACTTTTTTTACTTAAAAAGGTTATGTATATATGCAAGTCCAAACCACTAAAATAAGTTGAACAGGAAAGACAACAAATAATAAATGAATGAAATGTTGCAGGTTCGCTATGGATGCAGAAGAGCACGTAGAGTTCAGTAAGCTAACACAAGATAGGATTATTGGAACCAAAGGAGAAGTTGCTACGGTCAGTTTATACATTATAATGTTAAATTTAAACAGGGTAAATAATTAGAAGCAAATTTTATAACTATAGAGTAGAAACTCTGCTAAACTTTAACGTTTAACCGAATTCCTTATAATACGGAATGTAAAGAAGATTTAGTGGTCATGAAAAATGTTAATTTTCAGGTTTCATGTCCTTGAGTATAAAAAATTGTTTTTATTTTGATGTCTGTGTCTATGCACATCAATGGAGACTAAACTGAATGATCGATTTTAACAAGAAAAAAATTAAACCCTCTCTTTGGTCAAAAATCTGAAAATTTTAATTTCTCAGAGCTGGCTGTGGGAATTTTTTTATATTTTACCCAAATGCCCATGAGTATCCAAAAGTACATGTTTAGTTTGCTGTATCTTTGGAAATTAAAATTCAGTGAGCTATTGGGTGTAACTCGACAAAATCAGTTCATCATATACTGGTCACTTTAGAATACTTGTGATTCAAGTCAGTGTCAGTGTTTGCCATTTAAAATTTAAAAATTTACTGTTGAACAGTAAATTGAAAACGAGGGGGGATGGAATGGAAAAATATCCTGACCACTTAGTTTTTAATGTTTTAAATTTATTTATTACTTCGTAATTAGTTTATGATCAAATACAGTTTGTTTTATAAGTTATTTGTTTGATTGTAGATATACGATGTCGCCACTGGAAAGGTAGTGATGACATTGACGCCAACACAATCTAACCAGTACAGCAAAAACAGAGCGACATTTTGTCCTACTGACGAGTTGGTGTTGTCAGACGGAGTTTTATGGGATGTATCGTCGGGAAAAGATATCCACAAATTCGACAAGTTGAACCAGACTCTCAGTGGCGTGTTTCATCCTAACGGGCTAGAAGTGAGTGTTTATATAATAACCAATTGAATTCTGTTAATTGACTAATCCATATTTTATATGTTATTTCTGACAGCAAAGAGAATCACGTACTTTAACGGTATATTTTAATTGTGCATATGGTTGAATTTACTATATATTAATTAATGATGGATCAGGCCTCCAAGTCTTATACTTAAAATCACTACTATGCAGTGGTACCCCTGTTAACGGGCTTAATTCATTCCAGAACTAAGACTGTTATCTGAGCAGACTGCTGTGCGAGTCAGCATTTACAACAGGGGATTATTGAAAACATATTTAATTTGTTACATAGAAAAAAAAGTTCAGTACTCACTATTAATACCAAAGATGAAGAATGAAGAAAATTCATAGAACAGAAGTCACACTTTATTTTAACTAAATGCATACAAATGTAATTATGTCACATATATACACGCAAGACAAATCAATACTGTGTATTTTTCTAGTTCATACTGTAGCCTTTTTTAGTTCAGTAGTCAAAGTTTGTCTTTTACTTCCACTACCACAAGCACTTCTTTTAGGATCAATTTAATTAATATTCACGAAAAAAAATGGAAAACAGGATCTAAACAATTTGAAACATACGCACAATGACACTTAACGTTTTGTTAAATTTAAAAAATATGTAACACGATAATATAACTGTTTTAATTTTTTAACAGGCTAACAAACATACAGTAAAAGAGTTGACATACTAAATAAAATTAGGTATGATGATGGAAAGGGAATTGTTCTACAAAAACCATCAATCAAAGGCTTGTTTGTGTTAACTGGGCACAATGTTTATTTCTGTAGCACAGCAGAGTGTTATCTCTATATTTACACATCTGCTTAGAAATAATTTTTTTAAAATGAAAACTATTATAATATGTTCAGCCTTTTATCTGAAACCTAAACTGTTATGCCATCATCGTTGTCTGTCCAGGTAAACCATTAACTGGGTATCACTGTTTTTATTTAAATAGACTTCTACAGTTATCAATTTTAAGCAATTTTTTTTTAAATACAAAATTATTCTGTAAACTAACTGTACATATGTTACTTTTTCTAATTACATGAAAATATCAATAATAAACCAAACTTTATGCATTAACATCAGAGGTGTGTTCGTATTCACCATTGTTTAATTTAAGTAAAATGTATTCTTTCTTGTTTGTGTCTGATGTGGGGTACAACTTGCTGTTTACAGGTGGTTTCTAACACAGAAGTGTGGGATTTGAGGACATTTCACTTGCTAAGAACAGTGCCTGCCCTGGACATGAGTGATGTATTGTTCTCTGCCTCGGGAGAGATAATCTATACAGTGGCGGTGGAGCAGGAGATGGATGATGAAACGCCACATGAATCGTCCTTTAAAACTTTGGATGCTTCAGACTATTCGAGCATAGGTGAGCACCATGGAGTAACAGATTGTTCTTGTGGCTCAATTTTATGCCGGTTTTTAAAGTATTACAAAATTTCATGAGTTTTTAATTTATACGTGAGGTGTGTTCAGAAAGTAATGAGAATTTTAATTTTTAGAACAAAATATTTATTTATTCTTCTACATTGATGTTGTTGCTTTCAAAATAGTCCCCATTGGAGATTATGCACTTGTGCCAGCATTTCTTCCAATCCTCAAAACACTTCTCAAACTCGATCTTTGAGATAGCCTTTAGTTCTTTCAGCAATACATTTTTAATGTCATATACGGCTATAAAACGACGGCCCTTTAAAGTTCTCTTTATTTTTGGAAACAGGAAAAAGTCATACGGAGTCATGTCTGGCAAATATGGAGTCTGGGGCATCGTTACAGTACTGTTTTGGCCAAAAATTCACGAACAAGCAATGAAGTGTGATCTGGTGCATTATCATGGTGCAAAAGCCATGAATTATTTCTCCACAGATCTGGGTGTTTTTTTCGGATTGCTTTATGCAAACAGCGTTGAACTTGTAGGTAATACTCCTTATTGACTATTTCACCTGGTGGCAGAAATTCATGATGCACTATTCCATTAATATCGAAGAAGACAGTGAGCATAACATTCACGTTTGACCGCACTTGTCGAGCCTTTTTCGGTCTTGGCGAGCCAGAATTCCTCCACTGGGAAGATTGAGCATTAGTTTCAACGTCATATCCGTAAACCCATGTTTCGTCACTTGTTATAATACATTTCAGTAATTCTGCATCATCGTTGACTTCATTTAATGACTCCTGAGCAACTTCCATTCGCCGCTGTTTTTGTTCAAAATTTAACAATTTTTGAACTAATTTTGATGCTACGTGTTTCATACACAAAACACTGGAAACAATGTCATGACATGATCCAGTTGATATGCCAACATCATCAATGACCTCTTTAATTGTGATTCGGCGATTGTTCATAACCATTTCTTTCACTTTTTCCATGTTTTCATCGGTTGTGGATGTGCTGGGGCGTCCAAGGCGTTTGTCATCTTCAATGTCTTCACGGCTTTCTTGGAAATGCTTATACCACTCGTAAACTCTTGCTTTACTCATAGCAGACTCGCCATAGGCCTTTGTTAACATTTCACACACTTTGTTACACTTTATTCCATTTTGTACACAAAATTTGATACAAATCGTTGGATCCATATCTTTTAACAAACGAAAATTTCCGAGCTCATAAAAACATGTCTAACCTTAGTGGCTGTCACTGACAAAGTCAACAATGAAAACAGCTGAAAGTTTTATCATTCTTCAAGGGCATGTATACCAACATAATAAAAAAAGTTTGACAATCGGACTCTCCAAGCCCTCAAAATTTAAAAATTCTCGTTACTTTCTGAACACATCTCGTATATCATGAACTTAACAACAATGTAGTTATAACAATCTCAGTTATTAGATCATCTTTGATGTAGTCTCATTTTCATAACTTCAGCCAATGGCTTAACTTTAATGTAAAAAAGTCTTATTTCAGTGATACTAAATTATTATAATACTTGATTTTAATGTCAAAAATTTCTCATCAGTAAGCACATTAAGAGGAAAAGTTCAAATGAAATGATTGTGCTGTCAATCAGTGCTGACATACATGCGATTCAGAGGGAAATTTAAATTTCTCTTTTTTTTGACTTGCCTTTGTATTTCAGTAATTCATTGTACATTTATCATAATAAATTTAATCTTCTGCAGGTTAATATCTCAACAAAATGATATAGCACATAATAAAATCAAAAAAAAATTGTTAAAATCACGACTTCTGCAAAAGTTCTAAAAAGTCAGAAATACCTTAATAATCTTTAAAATTGATTTATTTAGCATTTTTAGTGATGTTGTAACTGAATTCAGTATGTATTTATACAACCTGTTTCTTTTACAGCAACGATCGATGTAAAGAAGAATATCTATGACTTGGCATGTAACAGACATGATACACAGATCGCAGTAGTTGAAAACCAAGGCATGTTTGACAGTGTTCAGGAATCCATTGTTCGGCTATACGATGTCGGTAGGAGAAGAGACGAAGAAGACGAAGGGGTAAGAATATGTCATTGTTTTCATATACAAACAAGTTAGATACAGGCAGCCACTAAGTTATGATGGACAGATACTTAAAAGTTAAAAACAGTGTATAGCTTATCATGCAGGGCCAGTATGTATGCTTTGGTACGTAATGTGCAGTGGTATTGAGATGGTATCATGACCATGTTAGAAGAAAGTTTCAGCGCAGTTCAAGACAAAATATAGGGAAATATTTACAAATTTATGTTTGTAATTATGGAGTCAATTTTTGCATAATATTTTAACTTCTAAAGTTTTGAACGAGGCCATAAACCCAAATTGCAAGGATAACTCATGTAAAATGCTTGAAAAAGGATTGATTAATGGGAAGTATATGTTTAATTTGTCAAAAAATTAGTTGTTTGGTGGAGGACGAGTTATTTCTTTAAATTGAAGTCGACTTAAATTATTTTTATCTTTACAGCAAACTTAAAAGAGAAAATATATAACTCGTAAATAATTTTCATGCCTTCTTAATCTTTTTAGTTATTTTTTTTTACCTTTAAATATTGCAAAATATTATTTTTTTAAAAAGAATCTTCTTTATGTTTTATTATAACAATTTTATTAAATTCTGGATGCTAACATGTATATGTAAGACAATAATGTTGCCCCCCCCCAAAAAAAAGTAAAGTAGATTGGCATTTATCCATTTTTCAGTGGAGTTTCACTGAAAAAAAATTGGTTAGGTAAAAGTCAAGTGAAAAAGCGTAAGGGCATTACAAAATTGTGAAAAATAACATTATGCATTCTTAAAACATTGTTTAAGCATAATGCAACTATTGACAAAGCTATTTTTGTTAACTTAATTTTTTTTTCTAGGAAGAAGAAGAAGATGAAGAGGACATTGATGGAACCGATGCTTCGAATTCTGCTTCTACTGCTGATGAAGACCAAGATGGTAATTTTAAGTTGGATTGTGACACTAACATCAGTCAAAACACGTTTACCTGACAACATTTTGCAATATATTGCAGGCAAAATAATTGTTTCCTGAACCCAATAAACATTTCATTTTCATAGTCTAGTTTTAGCGTCATCAATAAATAAAGTTAACTTCATGTCCGTTAGAAAGCTGCATGCTGCAGTTATTCTGTATCTTTCAACAATATTTTTCAGCTAACCCACTTGTTACACTACATCCCCAATTCTTTTTATATTCTTCTTTTTTGCTAGGATTATTGTCACTATGTTGAGTATAATGATCTGCCTTCCCTAGCTTCGTCCATTCTATTTTTGTTAACGCGTTTCGGAGAACCTCCATCTTCAAAAACTATATCTATACTGGTCACCAATATTATGGCCCGTCCTATTTATACTATCTCCACCTCGTACCCCTCCTCTATTCAACACGTGTATATTAAGCCTGGCGTGCTTGCTTGTCAAAATCATATGTTTTTGCTCGCTTCTGATTGGCTCCTTTCAAACTTTCTCTTCAACGGTCATCCCTCCTGTTAATTTTTGAAAATTTTTAGATTTTTAAACAAGCAACATATTTTTAGATATCGTCGCAAGCAGATATTACGTTTAAAAATCCAAAAATTAACATGAGGGACGACCGTTGAAGAGAAAGTTTAAAAGGAACCAATCAGAAGCGAGTGAAAACGTATGATTTTGAAGAGCCAATCACAAGCGAGCACGTCAGGTTTATTGTACAAGTGTTGAATAGAGGAGGGGTACAAGGTGGAGATAGTATAAATAGGACGGGCCATAATATTGGTGACCAGTATAGATATAGTTTTTGAAGATGGAGGTTCTCCGAAACGCGTCAACAAAAGTAGAATTGTCAAAGCTACGGAAGACAGATCATTATACTCAACATAGTACATCTCCAATCTTTAGCCTACAAGCGAAACTACTAAACCCCCACAAAACTTACTCAAAAATTATTTTACCATGCTACAAACCCGACTTTAATTGCTGTTCCCGACTATTTTTCTGAAATGAGAGGTGTCAGTCTATTAGAGGGATGAAGGATTTTTTTTTAAATTGCATATTTTTAATCAACCCAAAACAATAATTTTATTTATAATATATAACTTGTGCGAAAGTAAAATGTACGTAATAGTACTGTTTATATATAAGTTACTGTAGTGTATTCTGTACAAATGCATTATATATTTTATAGTAAATAGTCTAAATGTTTAACATGAAAATAGGTTTAAGAAATTTTTGAAGTAGTAATTTTTAAGTACTACTGTATGTACTTTGGCTGAACAAAGTACTATTACTGTTCAAAAATCAAAAAAATTAAAAGCTACTACCTTTTAAAAGTAGTACCTTTACACATGGAAAACAAACCCCAGGCGACTACTTAAGGCAACTATACTTACCTATGTTGAGTATAATGATCTGCCTTCCCTAGCTTCGTCAATTCTACTTTTGTTGATGCATTTTGGAGACTTTTGAGGTTCTCCGAAACACGTCAACAAAAGTAGAATTGACAAAGCAAGGGAAGGCAGATCATTATACTCAACATAGTGACAATAATCCTAGCAGAAAAGAAGAATAATATAAAAAGAATTTCACATATACGTACACCGTCACTATCTATTGACAAAACTGTAAAGTACATATTAGAAAAATGTGTTTCCTTGGGTGAGCTTTGTCAAATGTGGGAATTGGGAATATTGTTTTATTTTTCCAGACAATTTTTCATACAAAATAGTAGCTCTGACGTAAAAACCGACTGCTACTATAAATAATTAAATGAAATAAAAAAAACTATTTATATTCAAGAACAAAAAACACAAGGTTATTTGTTTATGGAATCTACAAATAAAATATCATCTGTTAAATCTAAAGGAAAATTATCCCATTTAATTTATTTCTTGTTATCAGTTGAAACGTCTTTCTCACTATTATATTTAATGTCTTTATTTACACTTGATTGTTATTTATAGCTTTATCCCTCAGCTTATACAATGTTTAATTGTTTTATAACACTGATATGTACTGATTCACAACTTTGTATTCTGTCCACACAGTACGTATATTCAAACTGATTGTTAAATGTCGGTAGAACACACAAAACTCAACATAACTATATAATAATTTATTTGGAAATGTTTATGATCTTGGGTCGGATACATAACTATTAGTCGGATACATATATTAGTCGGGGTATGAAATTTGACTAATAAATTATTAATCATTTTCTCTCTAGGATATTTTTGAATAAAGTATATTTGTAATGTGTGGATAGCTATTTAGAAATTTGATTTCAAATTTAGGAAAAAAATGTCAAATAATAAAATTTATGTGATTTAGTAATTGTAATAGGAAATTTAAAATTTAGAAATAAAAAAATTAATATTCAAAAGTTCACTCTTAGATAATTCTGGAATAATCTCACCAAATTATAACAGGTTAAATCGCAGAACATATTTAATTTTTTCGAAAACGTAGCTATTTTAACTTTTCCATTCACGTATTATCTTCTTGGTTCAGCAAATTTCACAAACCCTTAACGAATTATTTTATCACACCTTTTCATCAGGAAACACTTGTTATGTGCCTTTAGTCTGGGATGGTCCAGATATCTCTCATGTGGTAATGCGTTGAAGAAAATTTCCTAAATATTCTAATGTATTCTTCTGCTCCAGCTAGGTACTATTCAACTGATCTTTATTATTTTTAATTAATAAAAGAAGAAATTGTATTTAAAATATTGTTTATAAAGAGAATTCTTATCCATACATTAATTTTGAAAATTTGTAACTTAGAAAATATAACTTTTTCCTTTTGTAAATACCCTTGATTATTTACTTCAAACTAATTGTACGTATAAGTCTTTGTTTCGGAAATTTCTTTTCTTGTGTATTGTTTAGCGTGGCAACCAATCAGAAGGCAGTGGATAATTCACCACACCAGATGGAATTGTGATGTCACCACCCTCAAAAGAAATACACAACAAACATGGTGTTTCGCTGATAATTATTTAAATTTATAAACTATCTAAACTTACTTCCTGCATTCTGAAGTGTACAAAATGAAGTTAGTATCACTTCCTCGGTTATGTTATTAAGTAGAATCTGGTTGTTTGTTTGGGAATTTTTAATTTCAACAGAACCAATGAGAAACAATTTTAATTCTTCCTTATCGGTTGAAGTAAACAAAAGCAGTAATATAGTATGTTCACCTTTGGTTCCGATACGTGTCGGTTAACACCATGTGTTTATCAAGATTCTACAGCTCTAAGGCATGGTATTTTGTGCTGTTCATTGCGCAAGACCAACATATTTTGGTTTCATACAATTAGATTTGCTTCTACTCCTTAACTGATGTCATGTTAACGGTAGTTTTCGTGGACAGTATTCTATGCTACAGAATATTGTCAACTGACACAAGTTTCAGTTTCGATAAATAAGTCAAGTAAGATTACTGTACAGATATTTGTGTGTCCGTCCGATGGAGGTATGACAAACCAAATTTGACAAATTTCACTGCCCTTGTCAACAGAGTGTTTAAATAAAGTAGGATGAAATTCTTAGTAAATATAGAAATATTTTCCGTCCCCAAGTAAATGTCCGCCCACTAGAGGTGTTTGTGTATTGGAAATGTCCATTAAAGGTACACTGTTAATAATTTTGTAACCAATAGTAATATCTCTAGTTTTACAGTTATATGTTTTCAATGCAGTTAACTTATTTTGTATTTATTTTGACAGATAATCCCCTTGGAGATCTTATTATTGAAGGGGGAGAAGAAGTTTTAATCGAAGAAGATGATCCTGAATTAATTGGCAATGATGAAGAAGAGGAAGTAGATGACGATGACGAAGATAGCCCTATCATGATAAGTTCTTCAAATTCTTCCGAAGAAAGCAATGATTCGGCTACATGGTGAGCATGACAAGATGAAAAACTATGGCAATATCTGTCTCCCCGCATTGGGTCAATAACGATGGCTTAATCTTATAGCCATAGCTGGAACAAGTACCATTATGTACTACAATCATAATGTATACATTTATTTTGTAATAAAATTTGTAAATATAAAAATTGAAATTAAATTATTAAAAAAAAGAGAAATCAGTAATTGTATAAACTTATGCAATTTTTTTATATAAATTGTTACAACCTGTATGACATAAATTTTAATTTTCTTCAACCAGAATTCCTTTGTCCTCTTACTATATCTCTATCTTTCTTCTTCCGTTACAATTACATTTTTTTTCTTTTATGTTATGAAATTATTGTTAATAATGTTCTCGTTATTGTGTTTAATAACTATTTTCTCCTTTAACTAGAAATGAAAAATAAATATAACATTCAGAATGATATAAGGAGACAGAAGCTGAAGAATTGCAAATTTCTATCGTTGCCATTCTTTTCATTTTGCATTTGGGCGACTTCGTGAAATAGTTTGCAATGTACAAAGTTTGTTTTTGAGAAATCACGGAGGAAAATGCAGTCATTTAGAGAAGTTTTTTTTCAAAATACCAGATGAGCAACAGTCTTGGTGAGTACAATTATTTGCATGACAGACATTTCAGTTTTTAAAATGGTTGAGTTGCACCTAGCATAGCACTAAAACCCTTGAAAATTACAAGGAAATAAGTTTTTTGGTCTTTGTGATTTAAAATGTAAAAAATAATATAAAAAAATATGTTAGTCCTGAATAATAATTTATAATAGAAAGTTATATCAGTAAGGAACAGGTTAAGCAAAAACCTGCTACAGTTACAATACAGTTACTGTCTGTATAATTGTTTTTGAAAATACTAGAAGATGACATTTTTACCTTTTTAGGAGCAATAATATACTTTACAGCCATTTGTTATTACATTATTTTATAACAGTACCTGCAAAGTGTTGCCCATGAAATTAAAATATTTTACTGTGAATATTCTATGTACATAATGTCAGGTGTAATTTTCAGCTAAATATTTAATTTGGAAAATATAATTAGAAATTTTAATTCTAACTTTGAGGTGTTGCTTGACTTGTCCACCTACGTTTAAAATGTCAGTTCTCTGCGGCCATATATTTTGCTGTACATTGAATGTTTTCATTTATCAGTTACTGATAACACACACATGAATTAGAACATGCGCAAATATATTTTTCTGTAAAATTATAAAGGTTATAAGGAAACAATATTTTATATACACTAATAGCTTAGATTTTTTTACTGAAACAATGCTTTCACAATCCTAGTATAAATTTATTATAGGTTGAGGCCTACATGTTGAATTGTAACTGAATTTATTTGTAAATGGCTAAAATTTGGAGTAAATATATTTCTTGCAATCAAGAGTTATTATAAAACAAAAAAAAATTGCCTAACATGTCATGCAATAAGTTAGGTATAAAATAGACTATTTTGTTTTTTTAATTACAAATTATAACCAATATGTTTTCACAATTTGGAGTTCTGCAAATATTGTATCCTACAATTGTACTTATACAGAATCAGAAACCTACTCTGTTATTTCTATAACTGTAAAATATTACCATCCAACTGTATTTTGTCACAATAACCTTAACAACTACTTGTCACTGATGTTCAATCATCAACATTAATTTAAATTACTCTAAATGGTGACATAAAAAAAAAAAAAAAAAAATATTGTAGTGTGCAGTGTAATTTATTGCATGCTTGTCAAAATGTGTTGTTCCTATTATTTACCATTAATTATAAATTTGTAGATCAATTAAAATAAAAATAACCTTAAATTTTAAAATTAATCCATTTAAATTTGTTTATACAGTACTTGGAAGATATTGCTTATGTCTCAGTTTGTTTATTTGAATGGTTATCTCTGCTGGACATTTGGAGCCTTATTTATCCGACTTGTAAATGAATTACAAATCAATGGTATACATTTAACCAAGTTTTCGTGTGTAAATGATAAACACTGGCTTATCAAGCCCATTCATATTTTCTGTTTTCGTTCTTGTAGACCGAAAGCAGTTTTTCAATTTGTTTTGTATTCAAGTAAAACTAGAAATAGTTCAGGTGCTGGCCGCTAGGATCGCTTATTAATTGTTGTAGTTACTAATAACTGATTGTTGTTTAGTGAATGTTTGCTTAGTGTTATACTTGTTTTTGTAATTTGGTTTATTGTTTTTTTTTATATATAAAAGTTTAATTATGTTGATTAAGTGAATGTTTAAATAAGTGAATGGTTATACAGAAGTGGTTTAGCATAGAAAGAATGATGGTTTTATGAAATTAGGTTAAAGTTGTGTTTAGTGTTTATTTTTGCTGTCCAATATATTTGAAGGTAAGTTTATACTTTTAAAGATTTTATTATAGTTGTATAAATTTTTTTAACTGGTCTGAAAACCAATTTCAATTCAAAACATATAACATTCTATGTGGGTTTTTTTTTTGTTTTAATATAGATATTGTTGTAGGTTATTTTGAGTGTTTCTTAATTTGAAATATAGGTTCTAATGTTCTTCAACCTATGTTTATTTGTTGTCAGTCATGATTTTTATGTCTCACCTTTGTGCCAAGAAACTGGTCAGCTTTTTCAATACTTTGTTGTAAGCCTAAATTCAATTGTAGTATTCAGAAGTAGTGTGGATTTACATGGGTTTCCAAATCACATTAAAAATCATACAAGGGTGGCAAGCACATTATTTTTTCTATTAAAGGCTTTCTTAATGCCTAACAAATCAGGTATTAAAATGATCCCAAATAATGTATCCCTTTTTACCTTATTAGACAAAAGGTCGGGGTTGGTAATACAATAAGGCAAGGTCATTTGTTACAAACACACTATGCAAGGCCTATTTATAATCACAATTTTTTATCTGATTCAATCTTGGCACAAAAATTTAGCAGGTAATAGCAACCATTCGCAGCCTTGAAAAATAACTTTTATCTTGCATTTTCTTTAAAATCTGATTGCATTAACAGCACTTAAGACCTGAACAAATTTAGTATTTTTAATAGGCTACAATTTGGAATTTTAAAACATCAGTAAGTACTACTAATTTACACAATTTTAATGCAGATTGTGATGGTCAAATCAGATTTTCAATAAGTATAACCTGCAAGAAGTATAGTTAATTTTGTAAAGGTCCACTTTTGTAGTCTGGTGTCAAATAGAATATAAAAATTTCTTAAAAATCAACATTTTTTTGCATTTTAATGCAGATTGTGATGGTCAAATCAGATTTTCAATAAGTATAACCTGCAAGAAGTATAGTTAATTTTGTAAAGGTCCACTTTTGTAGTCTGGTGTCAAATAGAATATTAAAATTTTTTTTAAATCAACATTTTTGCATTTTAATGCAGATTGTGATGGTCAAATCAGATTTTCAATAAGTATAACCTGCAAGAAGTATAGTTAATTTTGTAAAGGTCCACTTTTGTAGTCTGGTGTCAAATAGAATATAAAAATTTCTTAAAAATCAACATTTTTTTGCATTTTAATGCAGATTGTGATGGTCAAATCAGATTTTCAATAAGTATAACCTGCAAGAAGTATAGTTAATTTTGTAAAGGTCCACTTTTGTAGTCTGGTGTCAAATAGAATATTAAAATTTTTTTTAAATCAACATTTTTTTGCATTTTAATGCAGATTGTGATGGTCAAATCAGATTTTCAATAAGTATAACCTGCAAGAAGTATAGTTAATTTTGTAAAGGTCCACTTTTGTAGTCTGGTGTCAAATAGAATATTAAAATTTCTTAAAAATCAACATTTTTTTGCATTTTAATGCAGATTGTGATGGTCAAATCAGATTTTCAATAAGTATAACCAGCAAGAAGTATAGTTAATTTTGTAAATGTCCACTTTAGTAGTCTGGTGTCAAATAGAATATTAAAATTTCTTAAAAATCAACATTTTTTGCATTTTAATGCAGATTGTGATGGTCAAATCAGATTTTCAATAAGTATAACCTGCAAGAAGTATAGTTAATTTTGTAAAGGTCCACTTTTGTAGTCTGGTGTCAAATAGAATATTAAAATTTCTTAAAAATCAATATTTTTTGCATATTAAAATGTTAGTCTAAGAATGTGATTTATAAATTTATTACTTTTGGGGAAAATTTGCTTACATCAGTGTGTCGTGAATACTATCACAGTAATTACGAATATAAAATCGAGCAAAGATACTACACATTTCTTTCTGCTGTTTTGAATTGACCTTCTATTCTTTCGTTTTCCACTTGTAAACTTATATCCTTTTTTATCTTGGTTAAAAACCTTGCAGTATGATTTGGCAAACTTATGTCACTACTTGTCTATATTGCAGTTTTGAACACATTGGGAAGGATAGATGAATTCTGAACCACTGTAAGCCTGTTTTGACAGTTTTTTATATGTGTCATTGTCAAACAATTAGTTCATTTTTTTTATCTGTAAAATAAAATTTTTTTAAGGTTAATAGCCTATTTGAAAATTATAAATAGTTTAGTTGACCAATTAGGCTCAGTAGTTTTCAAATTAGTTTTTTAGCGGTGTCGCTAAAGTTTTTTCGCTGACCCATACTTGTAGATATTTAATAAGAAACAAAAAAGGTTTTTTTTTTTTTTTTTGGTGTTTAATGTCCGACTATTGTGCACACTTGGGCTAATGCAGACGATGGGATAATTTATAGTGTATGAAAATGCCAAACCCTCGCCGGGAATCGAACCCGGGTCCTCGGGGTGAAAGCCTAGTACGCTATCCACTAGGCCACCGAGGCGGCTCAGTGTTTTATTTTAAAAAAAGGTTTAAATAAAACATATTTGCAACATCTTAAAACAGTATATTTAATTTGGTACAACATCCTCCTCTAATATATTTCGATAGAATTAAATCATGTGTACATTTATTTTCTTCAAAAAAAAAAAAAACAAAGTTCAAAAATATCTTCATCCATTTAGCCTACAACAGGCCCTATACAATTACAATTTAAATCACATTTCCTTTAATATCACAATTTTTTCTCAGGCTTATCTTTTTATTATGAAGTGTACTATAGACTTGAGCAAGTATACAGGAAGACACAAGTATTTATTAAACAGAAATTTAATAATCTGATTGCATGACAGCTCCAATAAATAAGTGATAGTTATAGGAAACGTTAAATGCAGATTATAGTAGAAACAGTACGCCTTATCTGTAAGCACTTCATTTCGTAGAATTTGTTTTAACAAGTAACTACTTATAGGCCTAAAAGACTTTCTAACCAAACTAGAAGAGAGTTAACTTCATTGTATACAATTTTATAAGTTGAAATTTTGCCAAAACTTATATGCGATTAGTAAATATTAAAGAATCACTATTTTAAGAGCACTTGAGAGTAGCCTAAAATTACAAAATTATTAAACATTTAAGCACTTAAACTCAATGAGATGTTACCTACTAATGTACAACTAATTTTTTCAACAAACAACTTGCGCTACATATACAGAACACATATATACAGTAATTAAACTTTTTTGATAATTATGCTGTATCACATATCAGCCTGAAGTAGAAAAAAAACTGTTATACAAAGAAAAATTCTAAGTTACACTATTTTCAAACAACAATTTCTCCTTTAAGTTTCTTACTATTTACGGCAAAAATTTGCAGTTGCTTGAGTAGTGATCAATATTTTCACTACAATTGATAGTTAAGGCTTACTAAATTCAATAATAGATAGTATTAATATAACTACCATAGTTAATATAACTCACAATATTAACTATGAATATTTATGAAATGCTATAAGTTTTATTCAATTAAAAGGCACAATTGGGATTTGTACACTTATAGCATGGAAGGGGCTTGGAAAGAAGCTGAGCACTGAGCTCTCTTAAAGTTACTGTTGGAAACACCCCCCCCCATAGCTTCATGTTCTAAACTTAATTTTGCCTTATTTACCAATGATTATTGACCGGATCTAAAAATAATGATAAAATGTAGGCTGTAATAAATATAAAACAAAACAAATGGGTTGGTATCGATTCAAAAAAAATGTAGTGATATCCATTTAAAAAATATGGTGTGTGTTTTACGCAACACAGCTTTTCACATTTCATTGTCCCAATTAAAATTTGAAACAGTAACTGATTTTTAGTTTTTTTACAGGCTCGAACCAAAATGATTGAGAAAATTTGTGCAAGGTTTTGCGTAATTCTAAAAATAGATTTATTGGAGACTTTATTTAAAGTTTTACTACCCAACTTTGTTTTGAACTAAGCACTTTTGAGCAACACTTAGTGTTCTCAGGTTATTTCCTTTTCGGGTTTTGTGTACACCCGAAATATTTTTTTCTTAAAAAAAGTCTATAATAAAATGATTAAAGAAAGCGTTGTAAAATAAAAATACCAATTTACTTTTGCAAGAACGTTTTTAATGGAAGACGTAGTGGTACTACATTTGCTCTTTGCTCTAAATCTATACGTGTTATATTGTTATAAGTACATCCCAGATACTATAATATTTAGATTGTGTCTGGGTTTTATTTTGTATAGGCAGATATAAGAAACAAAAATGTATATACTAATATATCAAATGTGAGATTTAATCCATAAAAATCATATACAAACTATATAAGTGTGTTTATAAAATGTATAACATACATAGCCTAATTGTTAAAAATTATAGAGAGCACCTTGAAATAGTTTTTAATAAATTCAAATTCAGTTTGAACTGAAATAGAATTTCAGTTTTACTGTAACATTGAACTGGATAATTATAATTATTGGTTTTTTGTATTATAATTACTCTATTACACTAACATTGGCGCTGTCTGTAATTGCCAAAACTATTTTAAAGTAGATTTTTTTTTTTGTGTTTAATGTCCGACTATTGTGCACACTTGGGCTAATGCAGACAGTGGGATGATTTATAGCGTATGAAAATGCCAAGCCCTCGCCGGGAATCGAACCCAGATCCTCGGGGTGAAAGCCTAGTACGCTATCCACTAGACCACCGAGGCGGCTATTTTAAAGTAGAAAACGCACTAAATGTTATAGAAAAGTTCTTAATTTTAGAAAATTTTTTCAGACAATATTTTCCAATTTGTGATTTAAGTAAACAAAATGATCTAGAAAAAAAAGTTAATTGCAATACAAATTCTTCATTTGACAAAAAGAGAATTTATTTTTGTTTTAAGAACAAATGGAGATGTAGGTTAAATTTTCTTTGAAATTATTTTTATATTCTTCTTCTTCTTTTCTGCTAGGATTATTGTCACTGTGTTTAATATAATAATCTGCCTTCTATAGCTTCGTCAGTTCTACTTTTGTTGATGCATTTCGAAGAACCTCCATCTTCAAAACCTATATCTATACTCTATAGTTTATAGATATACTTTTTGAAGATGGAGGTTCTCTGAAACACGTCAATGAAAGTAGAATTGAAAAAGCTAGAGAAGGCAGATTATTATACTGAACATAGTAAATTTTCTTTGTTTGGTTTTGGGTAAAAACTTTAAAATTCTAACCTAACCAGAAGTACATGCTATAAAGGAGGACTTCATTAAAAAAATATTTTTGCTTTTTAGTTTTCACATGGTTAATATTTTTTAAAAACATCACTTCTCCACATTAATTCTAATCCACATTAATACAATTAACTGTAATGTTTTTATCAATAATTATTCTCATATTTTATTATAACTTATAATTTTTAATGTGTAACTGTAATTAATCAATTTAATTCTTAGAACAAAATTAAAGAACATTCCTCATTTAAAGTATTCCATTTATAATTATCCAGTTGGAGAAAGAACAGCCTAAATACAAATTACTCTTGTGATTATTTTAATCACAATTTTGTTTAATTAGCCGCCTCGGTGGTCTAGTGGATAGCGTACTAGGCTTTCACCCCGAGGACCCGGGTTCGATTCACGAGGGGCTTGGCATTTTCATACGCTTCATCCCCACCGTCTGCATTAGCCCAAGTGTGCACAATAGTTTAAACTCTCAAAAAAAAAAAAAAAAAAAAAAAAAAAAAAAAAAAAAAAAAAAAAATTTTGTTTAATTAGTTTATAAATAAAAAAAATTACTCATGAATTTTGAAGATATTATACATATAATAAAATATGGTCGATGAATTCATGTCAGGTTTCTACTATATCTTAGTTAGCCCCACTAGGATTCATTTGTCAACCAATGTAATGTACAGGTTACAGTTCTGGGCACTGCCTCCACAGAAAAAAAAGTGTTTATATACAGGCTATACTTTAGTTTCTAGTTCTCTATAAATATGTACATATAAACATTAAAACAGTACTACGTTTACACATACTAACTCTACATTAACATGATTTAAATTTAACGTTTTTTTACATTTGGAAGTACCCAGCGTAATTTATACACATTGCTTAAAGTATTCAAACCAACAATAATTTCTAAAAATATGACTAAACATTATAGCAATATCTTACATAATTAGCCTACATAATGAGATAATATTTCTTTAAACAATAAATATTAATTATTTTAAAAAAGCAGTATTAAAATTTATTATATTAAATAAGACTAAACGCTTAGTTTTGTTAAATATTTTTTTGTTTGTTTTATACTAATATTATATTCAAAAATAGATTCTTTTATTATCCAATTTAAGAAGGACAATCATACTTTGTTAGAAAGAATGGACTGATTAGAAAAAGTTTTACGGAACTCATGACATTTGAGAGCTTATTTTAATTTTCAGTTAACTGATACAATCTTACTTAGATACACAAAACAGTGAATTCAGATTTACTGTCAAATAAATAAATGTCTTAACGTTTAGTAAAACAGTCTCACACCTTTACTGTAATAAAAATAAAATCTAATTTTTTTAATTATTTTATATTTTTAATAGGTTTTGATTAATATACATTTATAATGTAAAAAAATAATACAAATTATCAATTGTAACTATTTTTATAAGTTTAAAGTGGTTTAAAAAAATTAAATACCGTCTAGATAGAAAAATGTATTTTATAAAGATTTTAATTTTGACAAGTACTGTACATTTAATCTTTTCTATTAAAAATGCAATCACTCAGTCTACTGACAGTTTATATCCTAGCTTACTGTGCAATAGGAACATATTGCTATTTATTTGGAAGCAGCTGATTAAAAATCTATAGCATAGCTTACAATTAATTTGATAGGAACACATTCAGTACTTTCTTTAAATTTCACTCACAATATTGTGCACTCACAACACTTCAAGGAGACGTAAATACAATCGACACAGCAGCTGTCCTCCTTATCCTTATCATATTTAATGCCGTCGACTTCAGTCTTGCCTTCGACGAGAACAACTTGTGGTTCAGTTTCTTGTTTTTCGTTGCTACTTAAGCCTACAGGTTGAATCAGATTGATTTCGTCAATATTTTCACAAATCGTTCTTCTTCTTTCCTGCCTAGTGAATTTATGAACTGAAATTAAAATTACATTTAATTAAAAGAAATTTTTTTTTTTAAATTGAAAAATTTTGTTTAACACCCATGTTCTGCACTTTGTCTTGCCCATTTCAAATTGAATGTAGCCTGGTACAGTGTGTTCAGAACAGAATTGTTTAACGGTTTCTTAGAAGGTAAATAAGCTATTTAACAGAAAAATTATACTTGCAAACAAAATTTCCCATTTCTACTTTTTATGATTTAGGTCACAGGATTTGGTGGTACGTTATTTTAACTTTCAAAAAATACTGTAAGTTACTTAAACTTTTTTTTGTTTTTATAGTTATTTTTAGTGAAGGAATTTTCATGTTATCTTTTTATTACTACATACATCATCATTTATGAACACAAATATACGTTTCAAGAGATCAAAGATCAAAAAAATTTCCCATTTCTACTAATGCTTTTTTTGTTTTTATGATTTAGTTATCTTTTATTCATACATACATCATCATTTATGAACACACACGTTTCAAAAGATCAAAGATCAAAAAAAATTTCCCATTTCTACTTTTTATGATTTAGGACACAGGATTCGGTGGTACGTTATTTTAATTTTCAAAAATACAGTATCTTACTAATGCTTTATTTTGTTTTTATAGTCATTTTTAGTGACAGAATTTTCATGTTATCTTTTTATTCGTACATACATCACCATTTATGAACACAGAATACACGTTTCAAGAGATCAGAGATCAAAAAAATTTCCCAATTCTACTTTTTATGATTTAGGTCACAGGATTCAGTGGTACGTTATTTTAATTTTCAAAAATACAGTATCTTAATAATGCTTTATTTTGTTTTTATAGTTATTTTTAGTGACAGAATTTTCATGTTATCTTTTTATTCATACATACATCATCATTTATGAACACAGAATACACGTTTCAAGAGATCAAAGATCAACTAACAAGTGCGTAACTTAAAATAACATCAACCTTGATGTTTAGAACCTTGATGTTCTAAATAAAAATACTAAAACTAAATCCAAGGAAACAAATGCTCAAGGCATTCTTTTACCTTTAGCAGTAAAAGAATTACAAATTATATGTGACCACTTGTCAATAAGGAAACGGAAAAGGTTACACAATGCTGACAAATAGTAAACGAAAATGAGAATATGTGCTGGTCATGACTGAAGGGCCTAACTGGTTAACGTAGGGATTCCTATTGTTCCCTCTCTTTTAAGCTCCCAGCTGATCTCTAGTAGATTAGATTCTAGAGGAAGGGATTTGTTCAACCACAGGCACTGCGATCAACTGACCTATTGTGCATCTTACCTCTTATAAGTTCCAACAACCCACTGACTACCTCATTCTGCTGAAGATCCCTAGGGTCTTGGAAACCAAAAACCCCTAGCCTCCTACTAGCAAGAGCCTCACAAAATCTCTAGTAATGACACCTTATTTTTAACTGTTAAAAACATTGGCATTTTTTAACTTAAAATTACGTATTTGTTCTATTTTAAGTTCATTTTTAATAAAAGGTAGCCACAAATGTCTTATTTCTAGATGTCTTTTACTGATTACGTTGTCCATTAGGCTAATGTTGCGATAGTAGTATATAGAAAAATATACCTCCACTGAAACAGGCCGTGTAGGCGTGTTAGGAACCAATTCTGTAACACTGGTGTTTATTTCAGCAACTGTACTGATTTCGGGAGGACTATCAGGTGCTGTATCACACTGTATCCCTATATCCGTCATCTTGCGCGTTGACCTCGACCTCAGTAGTGTGTGTGTGTCAGTTCGGCTGTGAGGTGCGCCATCCCCCGACACCATCAGCCTGCACATAAAATAAACACACGCACTGTATTGCAATTTATCCTTATCTCTTATACAGGTTTATGATTCATTAATTAATTAACGATTTATTAATTTTTAAAAAGCTATACACACGACGTTATACTCAAATGATATAAATCTTCCTGCACAAAACAATAGTGCATCGTGATAAACCGATTTCAGAAAATCAGAGAGATTATTATCAATAATTCTTGACTTTGGATATTTTAGAAATACTGTAAATAAATATATGCCATACATTTTGTTTAAGAAAATGAGGGAAAAATTTGTCAGAAATCTTTTGAAACTGATATTTGTTAATTTTTTTACTCCCAAAGAGCTTTAAAATGAATATTATAGAAAGATGGGCAAACTACCCTTACTTACACACAGTGTTCAAGTTATTACAAAAAGTAATAATATAATAGCATGGTATACATTAAAATCACACTGAGAATTATACACTACTTCAAATTACGAGAATATATAACTGAAGAAAACTTCCTTGTATCATACATAATCGTAGATGGATAAGAATTTCAACATATTACCTTCAATACATTTAAATTTATTATTTATGTTTTCCCACACTTTACTGTACACATTCTCTTCTGCACTGGACATCTTAATGTTAGATATGTGATAAAAAAGGGAGGTGCCAAGTGAGGTCATATCGTTCAAATAATATTAATAACGGAAAATAAAAATATTACAAGTCTTCTGTTGCTAACTTCGGTTTTCCAAGATGTTAATTAAGATGTTAATTATGTTAGTAATGAATGATTCCATTGACAATAAACAAGTGAGAAGGAGACAACTACTTTTTTATAAATTACCTTGGTTACTAATAAATTTTTGTTTTCTTTTGTTACTGATTGTTTTGTGATTATTTCCAAAATTATTAAACAGAAAGGGTTTACCTAAAACATTGATTCATTCACTTAGTGTGTATACAATGTCAGTGAGTCATCATATTAAAAATGTTCTTATTTAATAACTAAATATATATATATATATATATATATATATATATATATATATATATATATATATATAAGGGCCACAGGCAAAAACGATCAAAGTCCATTTTTCTGCCAAACTGAGATTACAGTGGGAACTGGTAGCTTATTGTAGGCAGTATATAACTATGATAACATTCAGGCAAGAAACATCATAGTCACTGTGTTATAATAGGAAAACAATTGGAGCTAACGTGGAAGAATGATCACAGTCCACACGCCAGCGAGCAAGACAGATACAGATCAAGGTCCTAATTGCTCCCTCCACTCACATCCGATTGTCAGCAGTGCTTGCTTTGTTTTTTGGTTAGTTGAAGTAATGTGTATATAAAACATAACCTCATGTGTATAAGGTAACCTGTTTAAACAATATAGATGAGTTATCTTGAGTGATTTTAGTGAAACAGGCAGTGAAGAAGGGACGAGTATACATAACAACGTGAAAAAAAAACAGGAAACTGAGGCAATTACTGTTCATTTTGAGAGAAATCTGTCTACTCTTTAATACAATGAGATCTGATGTATACTATCGTCAACAAGTGAATTTCATTTCTTTTAATATACATGTATTGTCACACTCAACCTCAGTATTTTAACATATGATGAAAGTGTCCAGCAGAGGAGGACAGATAACATTTGCTTGATGCTTAAACACTTCTTTTGGGAACATTCTTAGCCCAACAATAAACAAACCATTATTTTCTGCGACTAGTGTGCGGACAGAACAAGAATTTCACAGTTATGCGCTTTCTGCACTACACAGTTCATACACTGAAACGATTTGCAACCGTAAAAGTAGTTTTTTCCTTTTAAGAAGTCACTCTTATATGGAGGGGGAAAAGGATATAAGTCTCTTGTCAATGCAAATCTTACACTGAGACACCTAGTGACTGGACGGATGTCATCAAAAAGAGCAAATTCAAACCATCACCTTTCACTGTCATCAATTGTGCAACAGACGTCAAAATTGAAACTTAGACAGACTTTTTAGTGGAGCTTTATGTTAAAAAGTGTCCTATGCCAATACGACCAATTAGTATTTTAAAGGTTGACCAAAAGCAGGCAAGATTCATGATTTACAAGTCAAACTACTTGGGTAGTTGTTTGGATTAAAGGCTTTTTTGTTTTAAAACAAGAAATTAAGAAAGTCTAACAAGCAAAATGACCCAAACGTACTGAAAGAACTTTTCAATGGAAACTGCCCATTAAACCTGCAAAATTAATAATCTATTATATTTAAAACAGTTTTAGACTAGTCCCGATTCTCAAGTATTCTACAATTTACTTGTTCCTGCCCTTGGTTTGGAAGAAGGAGGCGAATATGACATCGAACATCCATACAACCCACCAATTGATGATGCTTCATAACTGGCAAAAACGATCAAGGTCCTGACATCTTTTTGTTTTTAATTTAACTGTTCATGTTTCATCTGATAAGTGTAGGTTTTTTATTTCTGAAATGTACAAACTTTAAGAAAGTTATATTTATACCAATATTTATGTTATTTAATCGACTTGAAACTTAAAAAACTTAATTCTGAAAATTTTGGTGTGTAGGTCTATGATCGTTCTTCCCCATGGCCCTTCATATATTAGGAATACAAGGGCTATTCCTGTAAATTGTAGAAAGCCCAATGTCCTGATTTAAGTGAATACAGCGTGTTCAGAAAAGTCGTTCAAAACATGACTACTTGGTATTTGGCTTCGAATAAGGTTTCTGCATACTAAATTTAAAGTTGATATAACACCTCTATATAATGTGGATGGCAAGCAGTGGCTGGGAGAGGGTAGTAGACAGCGAAGGGTAGTATATACTACCTTTCTCCAGAAGCACAATTCATCTTATTGCTGGAGTGGGCAAGCACTCCAAGAATTCTGTATCAGGGGTTGAAATACCAAACAATCAAATACCTTAGATTATAAAGAGAGATCTCCTCAGAGACATTGTGATGATAAAACAAAAATGGTGGGGTTAAATATTCTAGACATACAAATAATTTTACTTTTATCAGACCAATTTGATCAAAAATAAAAAATAGTTACAGAAAACATGATCTACAAGTAAATAATTTCTTTATCAAGACGTTTGTAAATTTTGGTGATTTTTGCACTAAAACACTTTGTATAAAAGTGCGGTAACAATGAGAAGTTAGAAATAAATGAAAATAAAAGTGAAAAACATAACCTCAAAATGACTAGTGCACGACAGTAGGTTAAAAGGTTTTACATCGCGAAAACGAATAATTAAATGCATGTAAATAAGGAAAAGAATTTAAACTTTTATATTTTTTTATACTATAGAACATAATTCGACTCAGTAGTTGTGCGACTTATAAAACGTGATAACGATCATGTGCAGATTTAGATGAGTGATGGTGTAGTAATCGTGCACAGTAAATCTAGCTATTGCATGCAAAGTAAACAGCAATGACATTGCAATATAGTTCCATTAAAAATGGCTTAAAATCATAATAAATTTAATTTTCCATGGTTGATATCTTAATTCAGTAATAAAAGTCTCAAAAGTTCATAAATACCCTATAGAGTGAAATATTTATTGGTTATTTAACTTTAAAAATTTTAAGCACTGGATTTATAGTAGGTAGTTTAGTACAGTAGGTAACCTATGTTTAATGTTTCAAATGAATAGTTTGAATTTTTTCTAACTCTTGGGGTGGGATGGCCCCTTAGGCTGCAAATGGTGCCCTCTACCCTTCTCTCAACAAACACTGGTTGCCCCTTGCTTCCTTTCATTAGCATTCAAGGTTTACCCTGTTCATTACATATAGACCTAATGAACATAAGGAAAATATCAGCTAATAAACAAAATTGTCCTCCACTTTTACAAACATACCGACAGACTTTGGTGATAATTTTTCCTATTTAGTTTTGGTAATTTTGGTCAGCAAATAGATATATTTGTTAGAATGCTTTGGACACATCACGAAGGTGTCAGCATCATCATCTTCTGCAGCTTATCATACTGGGAACCCTAGGGATTGGCTCAAAAGTAAACAAATCCTTATTCCTAGTACATTTCTGAAAATAACCAGAATAATGTTGGCCATCTTACATACCTTAGGAAGATGGTATCTGAAGATGACACTGCTAAAATAAAAATCAAAATAGATGTTATTTTTCGTAAATTTTTCCAGACTAGTATTTAGCCTATATCTTTCTACAAGAACATTCTATATCCGCCATTACAAGACCGGCTCTAATCTACTGATAAACAAATACTGTACGGTACATACCATGTATTTACATAGCCCGCTACTACAAAATTAATCACACTTTGCATCCCAAAGATCACGAGAGTAATCACCGACACAATCAAATTAATTATCACTTGCAACATAATTCACATAGCAGTGCATACACTGTGATTTCCCAACCGCTGAACTGAACTGAGCACTGAGGGCAGAGGTGCCCTACAGCTGTACGCACTACGCAGTCAGTGTGAGAACTGATAGGGTTTTATAAACAGTTTTAAGTTAAACAAACACTAGCTTTGTTTTCGAGCAATGCTGAGTAAGCTGGAAGCAGTTTCTATTGATGGAACAATTATTTTATCTGCATCACATTATTATGTACTTTGAGATTTTTTTAAAATTAATTTAAGAAAGTAAAAATCAGTATTAGATTTCGTAGTTTATTCTGAAAAAATTGACCCCGCAGGGGGGTGCAGACTAGCTGCACCTATTGAGAGGATTTAGACGTCCCTCGCGGCACCCACGTCAAACACACTTACAACTCTACACTTACGACTTTAACACTTTACACTTACATTTAGGGAGGCGATAATAGCCTTAATGTGCTTTTCGCCTTAAAATAAAAAAAAATATATAAAAATTATATATAACTGACAGAGCGAAGCGTGTTATCTTCAACTCGGTTTGTGTGTGACGCATTTGACCAATTGTTTAGAAATTGTGTATAAAGCCCGAATGACGTGTACATTTTTTTCTCATCATTTACGTTTCAAGATGGCGTCTCTGATTTATATTGACGATTATACCCAGTTTGACTAAACCCATTTACAGATTGTTTTGAAATTTGGTGAAGCCTCGGTGGCCTAGTTGATAGCGTACTGGGCTTTCACCCCGAGGACCCAGGTTCGATTCCCGGCCAGGGCTTGGCATTTTCATACGCTATAAATCATCCCATCGTCTGCATTAGTCCAAGTGTGCACAATAGTCGGATGTTAAAAAAAATTTGGTACGAAGGTATCTTGTGTAAAGCCCGAACGACGTGTGTGTAGGATTTTTCCCCATTCACTTTCATTTAAAGATGGCGACTTTTGATCTAACGACGACTAATGTACACAATTTTGGCCGAACTCACTGGCCGATTGTTATGAAATTTTGTGGAAGGTACCTTGTACAAAGCCCGAACGACGTATGTGTAAGATTTTCGCCCGTTCAATTTCATTTAAAGATGGCGGCCTCTGGTTTAACGATGACAAGCGTACGCAGTTTTGGCAAAACGTAGCCTACTGACCGATTGTTTTGAAATTTAGCACTAAAGTACCTCGTATAAACTCCAAACGACTTGTGCGTACGATTTTTCTCATTCGATTCCGTTTCAAGATGGCGGCCCCTGGTTTAACGACGACGAGTATAGTTGCTGGCTGTTTCTTGTAATACTGGCTGAACGGAAAGACCTGTCATAATTTTCACCGCTTCGTGGAGAAAGAGCATAAAATTTTCATTAACACTGGTGCAGTAACATTTTCCTAAATATTACGGATTCCGATTAAATTGGCGGAAAAGGTTACGAGCGCGTCAAAACGTTATCGTAGAACGGTGGCCAGGCAATTAATTAAGAATATACTACGAGGTCTGCTGTTCTTTGAACTACTAGTCTTTATCCCGACAAAAGGCCTCTGCCAGTACTAGAATTAACTTAATTTCCAATGGCGATTTTTTCCTTCCCATATTGGCACATAGAGTAAGTTTTGGAAGATAATTTCTGGGCACTCTGTATCTGTGTTATTTATCTGTAATATATAATATATCTGTAACTGTGCTCGTAACACGCGTAAAGTACGGTGTCAATACGTAAGATAAAAGTTACGTAGCCTTCTAGCCTACTTGTTTTATCTGTGAAGCTGGCTCCTGGCTCTGGGCCAAGAACCAGTACAGCCACTGTTGCAAACTGTACGACAATTTAGCCTTCCTTACTATGTACGTTAGTCTGTTCATACGATAATTTTTGTTCAAGCGACCCAACAATTTCTAATTTTTACAGGTTATAGTAAAATTTTTACCTAGGAGTTCAAATAAGGCTAGATTTAAATATATCAAATTAGAAATAGAGACCATTGTTATTTTAAATTTTAACGTGTAAAGTGTAAATTTAAGTAAACTAAAATCTTAATTATTTGAGTTTGTTCTTAAACCATTACAAAACTAGGAAGTCTTCGCCATTGTTAATCTGATTCATAGAATAAAATTTCGTCATGTGATTCACTGCCTGTACTTCAGTAGATTCTGCTTCAGGTTCTAGATCTTTCGTGATCATCAGCGCTGGGTTTTTGTTTAGTCTTTGTCATAAGCGATAACATATCATACTTTATTATTTCTCGAGTCAACATCTCGATACTTTATTGTTTATCGAGATATTATTTCTCGAGTCAACATCCCTTTTTCTCAGCACATACTGTTCGTGCAGGCATAAATAAGGTATCTTTAGAAAGATTTTTTAACCGGCTTCTGACATTGCAAACGATTTTGAGCTAAAACTTACTGTTTGTAGAAAATTCTAACATAAAAAGACACTTTTAACTGTCATAGGCAAAACGGCATCATGGATGCGCATGCGCGGAATCACAAATCAGACAATATTTTCTATATTTTAAGAAGCTAACTTATTACTTTTAAAAGTCAAACTTATAGGTTATGTGGCCCTACTGCCTGTCGTACAAGCCGGGACAAGCATTTCGAATACCAAACACATGTTTTGGACAATGTTTTTACACAAATATATTTGTGATTTCAAAGAGCAGGATCGTATTTATCAAATACCGCCTTTACTCACGGACAATTGTATGTAGCATTTTCAAGAGTAACTGAACATGTCCATATCCATTAAAGAAAATGAAACACAAAAAGTAAAAGAAGATTAAATTCTTAGAAAAAAATATCGTTTACAACGAAGTACTTGTAATGCCCTGTAAAAACGTATATTAAAAAAACAGTTATTTGTACTGAAATATATATACTACAATGACTCATAAATTTGTGATTTTTTTTAACGTCCGACTATTGTGCACACTTGGGCTAATGCAGACGATGGGATTATTTACAGCGTATGAAAATGCCAAGCCCTCGCCGGGAATCGAACCCGGGTCCTCGGGGTGAAAGCCCAGTACGCTATCAACTACGCCACCGAGGCGGCATTTGTGATTATTATTTCAAACCGATCGCTTTTCGATTTATTTTTTTAAACATATTTCCCTTCTTTCCAACTAAAGCCCTCTCTTCAACGGCTATTCTCATTCAAAAGACTGTGTTTACTTAAAACTTTCATAGTGTAAAATTGCGCACGGGTCCCCTGGTTTATACTTAGGCCTATTTTAAAAACTTACTGGAACCTCCATCTTCTGAGACACGCTGTGCTGTAAGAATAAGTCCGTTATTGTGGGCGTTTGAAGTTTATCTCGTGTCTTGGTTTTCATTAAATTTACCTTGGAAAATATTCGTTCACAACGGATAATGCAAAGCTAGCATATCTCCTTAAACCATGAAGATGTTTCAACTCAGTGTGTCCCAAAACTCATCTTTGTCATTTCTTCATTCCCAGCAGCAAAATATTTTTCTTCGAGCAGGTACGAAGTGAACAGAACAGCTGACAATGACAGTTCCCTTCGAACACAAAAACGTGTCTGCAAACCGTACGATATTACCGGTAAAAATACGATAATTTAGAATGTTTTGTACGGTAGTTGAGGTCTGAAGAGTTAGCAACACTGAATACAGCCAATTGTGTTGCATTTGTAGCTTTCGCTTGATTGATATAACCATCAGTAGGAGTTGAATTATTTATTGGAAATAAATACTGAAAGTATACTGTCCACCATTAAAGAATCACTACTAAGAATTTATTTTAAACACTTCTTTTTTTATAGGAAAATGAACTATTTGAGCAGCCATCTGCTATCAGACCCAGACCCGGGACCTTGAAATGAGCGCCGAAATCTCGGTTACTTTTTAAAGGTCATTTAATATCATAGTAACAACAATACCAGGGATCTTGAAATAATAGTGACCTCTAGATCATTTTTTTTTAACTATTAAAACTTTTATATTTATATATAATCCGTATGCGTGTGCTTGTATTGTGTGTGTGTGTTGTGTGTGTGTGTGTGTGTGTGTGTGTGTGTGTGTGTGTGTGTGCGCGCGCGCGCGGGCGTACGTGTGTGCGTGCGTGCGTGTACGTGCATGCGAGCGTGTGTTGTGATTGTGTGTGTGTGGCGCGCGCATTATTGTGATGCGTGTGTGTGTGTGTGTGTGTGTGTGTGTTTTGTGATTGTGTGTGTACGCGCGAGCTATGGTTTTGTATGAGTGTGTGTGTGCGTGTGCGTGCATGCGAGCGCGTGTTGTGATTGTGTGTGTGCGCGCATGTGTTGTGATTGTGTGTGTGTGTGTGTGTGTGTGTTGTGATTGTGTGTTTGCGAGCGCATGTGTTGTGTGTGTGTTTTGTGATTGTGTGTGTACGCGCGAGCTATGGTTTTGTATGAGTGTGTGTGTGCGTGTGCGTGCATGCGAGCGCGTATTGTGATTGTGTGTGTGCGCGCATGTGTTGTGATTGTGTGTGTGTGTGTGTGTGTGTGTGTTGTGATTGTGTGTTTGCGAGCGCATGTGTTGTGTGTGTGTGTGTGTGTGTACGTGCATGCGAGCGCGTGTTGTGATTGTGTGTGTGTGGCGCGCGCATTATTGTGATGCGTGTGTGTGTGTGTGTGTTTTGTGATTGTGTGTGTACGCGCGAGCTATGGTTTTGTATGAGTGTGTGTGTGCGTGCATGCGAGCGCGTGTTGTGATTGTGTGTGTGTGTGTGTGTGTGTGTGTGTTGTGATTGTGTGTTTGCGAGCGCATGTGTTGTGTGTGTGTGTGTGTTTTGTGATTGTGTGTGTACGCGCGAGCTATGGTTTTGTATGAGTGTGTGTGTGCGTGTGCGTGCATGCGAGCGCGTGTTGTGATTGTGTGTGTGCGCGCATGTGTTGTGATTGTGTGTGTGTGTGTGTGTGTGTGTTGTGATTGTGTGTGTGTGTGTTGTGATTGTGTGTTTGCGAGCGCATGTGTTGTGTGTGTGTGTGTGTTTTGTGATTGTGTGTGTACGCGCGAGCTATGGTTTTGTGTGTGTGTGTGTGCGTGTGCGTGAATGCGAGGGCGTGCTGTGATTGTGTGTGTGCGCGCGCGTGTTATGATTGTGCGTGTGTGTGTGTGTGTGTGATTGTGTGTTTGCGAGCGCATGTGTTGTGATTGTGTGTGTGTGTGTGTGTGTGTGTGTGTTGTGATTGTGTGTGTGTGTGTTGTGATTGTGTGTTTGCGAGCGCATGTGTTGTGTGTGTGTGTGTGTGTGTGTGTGTGTGTGTGTGTTGTGGGTGCGCGCGCGTTTAGCCTCTCTAGTTCGTATATTTGATCCGATTTGATTTAAACTTGGTACGAAAATCGATTTTCCAAATATTACTTGGACTAGTTCATTATCAAAAAAATCTGTTCAACTGGGCAACGCTTTGAAATACTGTACTAAAAAAAGAATCACTTTTTTATTTTTTTTTTTTATCATCTGATTTCACCGCAATGATAAGCGTTTAAAACTTTAAATTACAGTGAAAATAAACGAAAGCCAACAATTCACATCGCATAAAGTGAAAGATAAAATTATTACGGTATTGTTTCTGGAAATTCGCTTCCATCACGTCCGCGAGACAGGTGCGTGTAGCGATTATTTCGTTTTCCCGTTAAACCATGTATAATCAGTAACTGACTGATTGTAGAAAATGGGTTTCTGTGGCAACAAACATTTATTATTATGTACTTTCTTGTTTTACGATCTATAAAATCGAAGTAGTATGTCGTTAAATTTTAACTGGCGCGTATCGGTTAGATTTGTATATTTTATATCGATATATTGTATACCGATTGTATATCGGTGAATATAGCAAGTAGATTCAAATGATTTCTTCGTTTAAACGATAGCGTCACGCAGTTTTCCCGCTAACGTGTTGGCAGCGTATTTCCAACAATAAGAGTTGAAATACAAGTGCACTAGTTTCCGATTAATTTTTGCTCGCTAACATCAGATAAACGTGTGTCAAGAGCAGGAAACTACTGCATAATAATTTTGTAGTAATCAGCCTTGCAAGACTTGTTGAGCCAACCAACACATTATGCGTGGAAGTAAAGTATTTGTCATCATTTACTGGTTTTCCGACTTAACATGTTAATCTGTTGTTTGTAAACAAACATGAATGATAAATTCAACCAGATGACTGACGAAGTGGTGTTTTGCCACGTCTGTTCGATGGTTTGTGAGCGAGATAAGTGATAAAATCGTTATGTCTTTCCTTTTGTTATCTTGTTTATCCGACTCTTACATAAGAA
Organism: Callitettix versicolor; assembly: GCA_022606455.1. Classification (NCBI taxonomy): domain Eukaryota; kingdom Metazoa; phylum Arthropoda; class Insecta; order Hemiptera; family Cercopidae; genus Callitettix; species Callitettix versicolor. The sequence continues at coordinate 85,652,902 of CM040183.1, read as the reverse complement.
ATAAAAATAGACTTATACGAGATCGAGAAACCACAATAAAACGAAATAGTACAAACCATCAGTAAATAACTTACTTATGTCAGCTCGTGCCAACACAGGTTTGTTTATCCGATTCTGTAAACATATCAGTATAAAAACTAGAAACAAACACTCGAAGCTGATTTCCTGAGTGGTCAGAAACAGGAAATAAAACTAAAACACATGAGATCGAGAAACCACAATAAAACGAAATACTACAAACCATCTTATGTCAGCTCGTGCCAACACAGGTTTGTTTATCCGATTCTTTAAACATATCAGTATAAAAACTAGAAACAAACACTCGAAGCTGTTTTCCTGAGTGGTCAGAAACAGGAAATAAAACTAAAACACATGAGATCGAGAAACCACAAGAAAACGAAAAGTTAAACAATAACTGACAAATACAGTAACAGGATAAGGGTGTGTATAAGCCAACAGTTTACTGATGTCCGCTCGTGCCAACACAGGTTTGTTTATCCGACTCTTTAAACATATCAATATAAAAACTAAAAACAAACACTCGAGGCTGATTTCCTGAGTGGACACAAACAGGAAATAAAACTAAAACTTACATGAGATCGAGAAACCACAAGAAAAGGAAAAGTTAAACAATAGCTGACAAATACAGTAACAGGATAAGGGTGTGTATAAGCCAACAGTTTACTGATGTCCGCTCGTGCCAACACAGGTTTGTTTATCCGACTCTTTAAACATATCAATATAAAAACTAAAAACAAACACTCGAGGCTGATTTCCTGAGTGGACAGAAACAGGAAATAAAACTAAAACTTACATGAGATCGAGAAACCACAAGAAAACGAAAAGTTAAACAATAGCTGATAAATACCGTAACAGAATAAGGGTGTGTATAAGCCAACAGTTTACTGATGTCCGCTCGTGCCAACACAGGCTTGTTTATCCGACTCTTTAAACATATCAATATAAAAACTAAAAACAAACACTCGAAGCTGATTTCCTGAGTGGACAGAAACAGGAAATAAAACTAAGACTTACATGAGATCGAGAAACCACAAGAAAACGAAAAGTTAAACAATAGCTGACAAATACAGTAACAGAATAAGGGTGTGTATAAGCCAACAGTTTACTGATGTCCGCTCGTGCCAACACAGGCTTGTTTATCCGACTCTTTAAACATATCAATATAAAAACTAAAAACAGATACTCGAGGCTGATTTTCTGAATAGTCAAACAGGAAATAAAAGTAAGACTTACACGAGATCGGCAAACCAAAAGAAAATGAAAGAGCTAAACAAAGCTGACAAATATAGTACAGAACAAGAATGTGTAAAGTCAACAGTAAATAACTTACTGGTGTCCGCTCGTGCCTACCTGTTTAGATAAATGACACCTGCCGTTTCCTTTCTACGAGGGTTGATCAAATATAAACGAGACTGACTTTCTAAAAACTTTTCCATTGGACATTGAACTCTAAAGGGTGGGGTTTCAGGTAGCCTGGGAGGTTTGGGACGGGCGTAGACGGGCAACATTTCCGTTCGGACCCTTCAGTATAAAACTATACAATGAGTGAGAGTGAAGTGCACGTTTCCGTGGAGCAGAGAATTATTATTAAGTTTTTGGCCAAGGAGGGGGTCAATCCGACTGAAATCTTTCGTAGATTGACGGCTCAATACGGGGACAGGACCCTGTCAAGAGCTCGCGTTTTTGCTTGGCACAAGGACGGGAAACAGTAGAAAACCTGAAGGCCAAATCACGATCGTCGGCCGGGAAGGTAATGGCCACTGTATTTTTCGACAATCAAGGCGCCTTTCACGTCGATTTCCTCCATCAACGACGCACAATATTATTGCGATGTTTTAGAGGCCACAAAACAGTCTTTTCGTAGGAAAAGGAAATCTAAACCGGCGAGAAACGTCATTCTTCTTCACGATAATGCCCGACCACATTCGGCGAACGCTACGAGGCTTAAACTCGATCAAATTGGCTGGGAACCAATGGAACATCCCCCATACAGTCCAGACTTATCACCCTGCGACTATCACCTGTTAGGGCCACTCAAAGAGGCGCTTGGAGGCCAGCGTTTCGAAGACGATTCTGCGGTGGAGACCTTCGTGCTCCAATGGCTCAATGAACGCCCGAGAACTTTTTACGAAGATGGAATTAAAAAACTTCCAATCCGGTGGGGAAAATGTGTTACTCGTGCGGGAGACTATGTAGAAAAATAAGTTGTATCAAGAATAATTTGTAAGTAAGCAATAAATTTTTTAAAAAATCAGTCTCGTTTATATTTGATCAACCCTCGTATCATATTTCTAGCCAAAGATCTCGTAATGGTCAATCCTTTTTAAACCGTTTAAACTCCAGTCTTTTTTAATTTAAAATTATATTCTAGTTGCATGTTTAGGTATTAAGTTCCCTCAAAACGATAGTTGAACCATATTCCAGAAACGTCAATGCCTGACTACTACTATGAACACGAATGATGTCAAATGTCCGAATAAACAGTAATATTAACATAAATATTAATTTAAAAAATAGAAAGTCCACTGTTAGCAAGTGAAAATGAACTACTTCAAAACATAAAAGTTGTTCGTGGCTGTTAAAGAGTAAACAATTGTTCAAAATTCGCTTCTATCACGTCAGCGATAAAGCTGCAAGCCAGATCATTGTAAAATTATACAAGGAGAGTTCGCTATAAATCGGACACGTACATAGGTTCGAGTCTAATTACTACAGTTGGTTTTAGGATCCGAGTGTCGCGTCGATTTCATCGTTATTAGTTTAACTGTTCAGAAATAAACAGCACAAAATTAGTTCTGTTAAATGGAGAAGTTGTTGCCAGCGAACTCTGTTAGAGAATGTCAGCAACACAACGAAAGAATCCAAAGTGCTAACCACGCAACCCTGAAATAAACATGCAATGCAATACATGCCAATAAATAAATAGAGCGTACTTGAAAGTCAACAGCACGTTGGACTGAGTCGGGTGTTCCAGGTGCGCCACACTCTGCCGGGCCTGAGAGAACACGTTGGTCTGGGTCTGAGGTCTGCGACAGATACAGAGACAGAACGCGTTAGTAAGGAAGTGAAGAGGAGAGGAAATATCTGACCACCTAAAAGAAAAGAAACTAGTGCGTTTAAAGTGTGACTCATGTCGGTCGCGATAAAGAAACGCAGCTGTCTCGCGGTAACGGAATGGAAGCGAAATTTCGAATTAACAAAAACAGTTACACACTTTTTTTTAATTCTGACTTCACAACCACAATCAGCCAAAACTAACTGCAAATTAACCTTGACTACCGTCATTTTAACGGATTTTGAAAATTAAAAACTGCAAAAATGGGTATACTACTTTGCCATTTTGAAATGGTTGAACGGATTTTGCTGGGTTGCGAACTTCGCCAAGTTTGAATCGAATCGAACCAAAATTATGAATGTCACAGTGCACGCGCTCGCTCGCACGCACAAAAAATACAAATATTTACTAAGGGTTGATATGTGTTGTTTTCGCGTGCCCCTGCAAGTTAAGGAATATACAAATATCAGACCCGCTGTAATCCGGCTTATATCGAACATTGCTATTGCCGTATTGTCGGAAACAATGGATTATTGGATAGGAAGGAAAATGTAGTAAATTAGTAAGCAAATTGGTAAATAGTAATTACAGTGCAATCACTCTTATTTTAATAACTGAGTTTAAAATGGAATTAATATTGAAAAACTTAAAGTTATCGTGAAAAAAAACATTAAAACTTCTCTATCTACGAGGGTTGATCAAATATAAACGAGACTGACTTTCTAAAAACTTTTCCATTGGTCATTGAACTCTAAAGGGTGGGGTTTCAGGTAGCCTGGGAGGTTTGGGACCGGCGTAGACGGGCAACATTTCCGTTCGGACCCTTCAGTATAAAGCTATACAATGAGTGAGAGTGAAGTGCACGTTTCCGTGGAGCAGAGAATTATTATTAAGTTTTTGGCCAAGGAGGGGGTCAATCCGACTGAAATCTTTCGTAGATTGACGGCTCAATACGGGGACAGGACCCTGTCAAGAGCTCGTGTTTTTGCTTGGCACAAGGAATTCGCCGAAGGACGGGAAGCAATAGAAAACCTGAAGGCCAAATCACGATCGTCGGCCGGGAAGGTAATAGCCACTGTATTTTTCGACAATCAAGGCGCCTTTCACGTCGATTTCCTCCATCAACGACGCACAATAAATGCACAATATTATTGCGATGTTTTAGAGGCCGCAAAACAGTCTTTTCGTAGGAAAAGGAAATCTAAACCGGCGAGAAACGTCATTCTTCTTCACGATAATGCCCGACCACATTCGGCGAACGCTACGAGGCTTAAACTCGATCAAATTGGCTGGGAACCAATGGAACATCCCCCATACAGTCCAGACTTATCACCCTGCGACTATCACTGTTTGGGCCACTCAAAGAGGCGCTTGGAGGCCAGCGTTTCGAAGACGATTCTGCGGTGGAGACCTTCGTGCTCCAATGGCTCAATGAACGCCCGAGAACTTTTTACGAAGATGGAATTAAAAAACTTCCAATCCGGTGGGAAAAATGTGTTACTCGTGCGGGAGACTATGTAGAAAAATAAGTTGTATCAAGAATAATTTGTAAGTAAGCAATAATTTTTTTAAAAAATCAGTCTCGTTTATATTTGATCAACCCTCGTATGTACATACGAACGAAAGTTTTTTGTAGAAGCATCCGCCAAAATAAACCGCTTTCGTCCGCACTGTAAACTCGATTCGGAACTAAACCTAAACTATTTACTGTTTAATGTTTAAACTTCTGTATGGACGGAGCAACAACATTAATGTCGTGCGGTAGTTTTTCACCGGAAACAGACAAAAAACTGATTCCATACAGTCTTACCTTTGACGAGCCACCCGTCACTGGCTTTAAAGTCATTTTCTTACAAAAAACTTTGCCTTCTCTCACGCATTGTCTCCCAAAAATTAGAGTGTGTTTGTGTCTTTCTTGTAAAAACTAGGAAAACTCGCTTTACGATCTCCGAAACTCGCCGAATTTATTGTTGGCCGTTTACTTGACACTCACTCGGGATGGTTGACGTACGATTTCTTTAAGAACAGACAAATAACACCGACAGATTATTAGACGTGCCGGATAGTCGCGAGTGTATTTGTATTGTACTCTTTTAACACATTTAAAAGTGCGTGCCAGCGTGACACTTTGGAAGGAAGGGGCTTCCTGGACTACACATAATACTAATAATACACAATTACAAATATCAAGTAGCCGCGTGTATAGTGTGGGCTCCTGCAAGGTGAGAGATGTATCGGATACTCTTTGATTGTAACAACGTGATACTTAATCACTAGACTCGTGGGTGTCTTTATATGTAATTTAAATACATTATATATCGTGTGTTCAGGAAGTGTCTGTGTGAATAATGGACTGGACAGTACCAACACTCAAGTTACACTCTTTGCCAAAGTGTTTTACTGTAAATAAGTGGAATGTACCGACACTCAAGTTACACTCTTTGCCAAAGTGTTTTAGTGTAACTTAGTGGACATTACCGACACACAAGTTACACTCTTTGCCAAAATGTTTTACTGTAACTCGGTGGACTGTACCAAAACTCAAGTTAAACTTTTTCCAAAGTGTTTTACTGTACCTTAGTGAACTGTACCAACACTGAAGTTACACTCTTTACCAAAGTTTTTTACTGTAACTCAGTGGATTGTACCAAAACTCAAGTTACACTCTTTGCCAAAGTGTTTTACTGTAACTCAGTGGACTGTACCAAAACTCAAGTTACACTCTTTGCCAAAGTGTTTTACTGTAACTCAGTGGAATGTACCAACACCCAAGTTACACGCTTTGCCAAAGTGTTTATTGTAATTCAGTGGACTGTACCGACACTCAGTTACACTCTTTGTCAAAGTGTTTTACTGTAAATCAATGGACTGTACCGACACTCAAGTTACACTCTTTGCCAGAGTGTTTTACTGTAACTCAGTGGATTGTACCAACACCCAAATTACACTCTTTGCCAAAGTGTTTTACTGTACCTGAATGAACTGTATCAACACTGGAGTTACACTCTTTACCAGAGTGTTTTACTGTAACTCAGTGGATTATACCGACACTTAAGTTACACTTTTTACCAGAGTGTTTTACTGTAACTTAGTGGAAACTGAAGTTACACTCTTTGCCAGAGTGGTTTACTGTATCTTAGTGGACTGTACCAACACTGAAGTTACACTCTTTGCCAAAGTGTTTTACTGTAACTCAGTGGAATGTATCGACACTCAAGTTACACTCTTTGCCAAAGTGTTTTATTGTACCTGAGTAAACTGTATCAACACTGGAGTTACGCTCTTTACCAGAGTGTTTTACTGTAACTCAGAAGATTGTACCGACACTCGTTACATTCTTTACCAGAGTGTTTTACTGTAACTTAGTGGACACTGAAGTTACACTCTCTGCCAAAGTGTTTTACTGTAACTCAGTGGAATGTACCAACACCCAAGTTACACTCTTTGCCAAAGTGTTTTACTGTAACTCAGTGGAATGTACCAACACTCAAGTTACACTCTTTGCCAAAGTGTTTTACTGTAACTCAGTGGAATGTACCAACATCCAAGTTAAACTCTTTGCCAAAGTGTTTTACTGTAACTCAGTGGAATGTACCGACACTCAAGTTACACTCTTTGCCAAAGTGTTTTACTGTAACTCAGTGGAATGTACCGACACTCAAGTTACACTCTTTGCCAAAGTGTTTTACTGTAACTCAGTGGAATGTACCAACACTCAAGTTACAGTGTTGGCCAAAGTTTTTTACTGTAATTCAGTGAGCAGTACCGACACTCAAGTTACAACTCTTTGCCGAAGTGTTTTACTGTAACGTAGTGGACTATACCGACACTCAAGTTATATTCTTTGTCTAAGTGTTTTACTGTAATGCAGTACACTATGCCAACACTCAAGTTACACTGTTAAGACCCAAACAACTTGTGGGACCTTGAAATGACCTCTAGATTACTTTTTGAGGAGTCGTGTGTGTGTGTGTGTGTGTGTGTGTGTGTGTGTGTGTGTGTGTGTGTGTGTGTGTGTGTGTGTGTGTGTGTGTGTGTGTGTGTGTGTGTGTGTGTGTGTGTGTGTGTGTGTGTGTGTGTGTGTGTGTGTGTGTGTGTGTGTGTGTGTGTGTGTGTGTGTGTGTGTGTGTGTGTGTGTGTGTGTGTGTGTGTGTGTGTGTGTGTGTGTGTGTGTGTGTGTGTGTGTGTGTGTGTGTGTGTGTGTGTGTGTGTGTGTGTGTGTGTGTGTGTGTGTGTGTGTGTGTGTGTGTGTGTGTGTGTGTGTGTGTGTGTGTGTGTGTGTGTGTGTGTGTGTGTGTGTGTGTGTGTGTGTGTGTGTGTGTGTGTGTGTGTGTGTGTGTGTGTGTGTGTGTGTGTGTGTGTGTGTGTGTGTGTGTGTGTGTGTGTGTGTGTGTGTGTGTGTGTGTGTGTGTGTGTGTGTGTGTGTGTGTGTGTGTGTGTGTGTGTGTGTGTGTGTGTGTGTGTGTGTGTGTGTGTGTGTGTGTGTGTGTGTGTGTGTGTGTGTGTGTGTGTGTGTGTGTGTGTGTGTGTGTGTGTGTGTGTGTGTGTGTGTGTGTGTGTGTGTGTGTGTGTGTGTGTGTGTGTGTGTGTGTGTGTGTGTGTGTGTGTGTGTGTGTACTTCTGATGAAGTGTAATTATTAGACACGAATACGAAGAGTTTTTTTGTTTCATCTTATTTTACAAACACATTCGTCCTGTAGATAGACGCATGTCGTAGTCCCAGTAGTAGCGCGAGCCCAGCACGGCTGCATTGTCCTATCCCTGTTCACTTTATTTCGAAACTAGTAACTTTACAGTCGGCAGTGAAGCAGTTTTTGTGGAATTATAGAACATATTTCGTGAGTTACGTTCAATTTTATATTTTTTTTTTACAGTCGAGCGAACACCAAAAACGTCAAGCCGTCCGCAGCCACGAATTGCTCTCCGACTATAGTTCGCAAACCGCTGCAGTAGGAGATCGATTCAGAAAGGTTGCGAGTTGATTGAATAGGTCGAAGTAAACTCGACGTGTCGAGGCGTGGTAGGATAGTTCCAATACTCCTAGATTATACTGTATTCACGGTTATCCCAGTAATTGTATACGTCAGCAGTTCCGCTCGGCCGGTTATGTCATCCGAAGTGCTTGTACGCTGACCGCGCATTGTGTCATCGATATGGAAAAAAAATCACCACCTTTCATTTATTTTTAAGTACACTCAACAAAACATAAACATTGTAACAGAACGTAACTCAGGAGTTGCAAAAAAGAAGGAATCGGCAACGGGGAAATTTTAGAAGCATGTTTCACAACGGGGCTTGCACTCTACATTAAACAAACTTTCACTTTCAATTACCTCCCTCCCCCCACACAAACAAAATCCGGCTCGGAGGCTAGGACAAAGAAAATTGGAAATTCTATTATCAGATTCTGTTTAGATACAAAGAATCTAAATCAGAAGTAAGTAAGAATATATACAGTAAGTAGTTAAATCGAAGAAAAAACACACCCGGCGGCGGTCAGGGTTTACTTTTGTGGTTTTTTCGATACACTACAGTACCGTGAAGTTATTTTTACTTGAAATTAGCTACACAGATTTCCGTTGTAAATCCGCACATACTCGTACGACAAAAACTTAACAGAAATCTGGTTTTGGGAAATTAGGATAAATTTTTTTGTGCTCTTTTCTTTTCGGATTTTAGGGAAATGTTTTTTATTCGGTTATTTATGAGCTATATTTAAGAAAAGTTTGATCGAAATCGTACGAATACCAAAAATGAGTCACTGATTAAAAACAATTTTTAGACAAAACAGTTGTCTAGACGAATTCGCAAAATTTTCTAGAAAATCTGTCACTGCTCTTTTCTGATTTCAATGTCATAATCAGCATTAAAATCTGCATATATCAGCATTTTAAACTTTCAATTTGCACTGAAAATACGAAAATGAATCCTCGTCGAAGTCAAATTAAAAATTCTTAATTCGTTTGAAATTCAAAATCCCGATTTATTAAATTGTTGACTCTGATTACGACGGGGAAATCAGATTTTCAAATGAACTAGACAGAAAAAAGTTATGAATTTTTAAAGATTTGAAATGGCCGCCATTTTGAAACTGTTGAACGGATTTCACTGGTTAACGGACTAATTGCGTAAAATTTTGTTTAAGTTTTTTTTTTGTTTAACGTCCGATTATTGTGCACACTTGGGCTAATACAGACTATGGGATGATTTATAGCGTATGAAAATGCCAAGCACTGGCCGGGAATCGAACCCAGGTCTTTGGGGTGAAAGCGCAGTACGCTATCAACTAGGCCACCGTGGCGGCTTTTTGTTCAAGTTATTACTACAATCGATTTTTGTGCCAAGTTTGAATAAAATCGGTCTAAAACGTCGAACGCGAGTGTGCTAATGTATATGAAAACTTTAACGACCCCTTAAAGAGTGACGTAGAGGTTAGGATTGGTGCTCATTTTAATGAGAGTTTTCTGATGAAAATTCTTTAAAAATAAAGCAAAGGTTTAGGCAGTACTTGTCCAGCGCTAATCAAGAGTTAAACAAAAAATGTGCGCTAGGCTTTAGTTCACAAAAATATGAGGCCTTACATATAGCCTAAATAGGCTAAGAGGTTTTAAGAGTTCAAAGATGATGTCACCTTGTTCTAATATAATTTATTATTTCCTGCCCATTTTGTAATTACTAAAATAAAAGTATTAATTGATAACCCTTTAACGATAGAAGCTCGGAGAAATTTTAATTGGCGAATTATAGCTGACATTATGGTAAGACGTAAAACCGAATCTGCCGGAGGTCAGGGTTCATTTTCAATGAAATTTGAAAAGTAATTAAACTGGATCCGATTATGAAAAAAAATGTGTAAGAACTTACGAAGTAATTTTACTCGGTAGTGAACGTGACTTATTGCCAAATCAGTTTTTGTTGGCAGTTTTTAGAAATTTGTTTCTATCACTTAAGTGAAACAGACGCTTGCACCATGGAAGAAATGCAAGCAGCGATACGTTTCCTCAATACAGAAGGTGTGAAACCAGCAGAGGTTATTCGTATAACGCAACAACAATATGGAGACTTCACAGTCCTACAGGGTCTATACCAAAAGTAGTAGGACTGATTTTTTTTGAAAAAATATTGAAGATATGTTTACAATTCCTTAATATTCTTTGAAATAGCACCCTTGGGCAGATACACACTTAGAATAACGCTGCTACTATTCGTCGTACGCCTTCTAGAAATCAGCTTCGGGGATGCTGTTGAGAGTCTTTGTCGATGCTGCTTGAACGTCCTGAATTGAGTCAAACAGATGTCTTTTCATCCGTGGGAATAAAAAAAAGTCAGGTGGAGCCAGATCAGGACTTTAGGCGGGGTGCGGCACCGTGGCAACGCTGAATCGGGCCAACAGTTGCTTCACGACAATCGTGCCATGGCACGGCGCATTGTCGTGATGCAGCGTCCAGTTGTCGCAGATGGCTGGTCGGACGCGATTCACTCAGTCTCGCAGGCGGGTTAGCACTTGCACCCAGCAGTTCTCTCACTTTGTCCACATGGCCGTCCGGTGCGATGGTCGTTTTCAAAGAGCTCCCTACCTTCTTTAAACAGTTTGTGCCATTCAAAAACACTGTAGCGGCTCATTGCAGTATCCCCGTAAGCCGACAACCATTTCTAGGGTTTCGGTTGTCGATTTCCCGAGTTTGACACAAACATTTATCGAATATCGCTGCTCGAGATTTTGACTCATTTCGTGCATCGACAATGACAAAAAACAAGCTTCACAATAAACGACGTCGATAGTTAATCAAAGTCCGTAGGCGACTGCGGTCGGTGTTTCTCTGTTGCTAAGTGTCCCCTCCATCTCCTCCAGCCAGCCAATCCTCTCCACAGTTCCGCTCTTGCTACAGAAAATCAGTCCTACTACTTTTGGTATAGACCTTGTATGCCTTTAAAATCTCGGTGGCCTAGTTAATAGCGTACTGGGCTTTCACCCCGAGGACCCGGGTTCGATTCCCGGCCAGGGCTTGGCATTTTCATACTCTATAAATCATCCCATCGTCTGCATTATCCCAAGTGTGCACAATAGTCGGACGTTAAACACCAAAAAAAAAGAAAAAAACAAAATCTCGTTTTCAGCTACTGGACCACACTCTATATGGTCCAGACCTGGTTTCAAGCGATTTTCGTCTTTTCGGCCCATTGAAAGAATAACTGCGAGAGAATCATCGATCTGATGACGAGGCCGTACAAGCGGTGCGAAATTTTCTGAACACCCGGCCGCAAAACCTTCTTCCAGGAAGGAATTCAAAACGTGGACTAAACGCGTACAATTAGGAGGGGATTTTGTTGAAAAGTATCATATGTAGATCTTTTCAGTTTCACTTTACTTACTGACTTATCCTCGTAAATAATGGTTTAAGTATAAAATCAGTGCAAACACATGTTTCCTGTCACTACCACCTGAGCGAAGCTTGAGGAACGCGTACAATATAACATTGTACGTAAGTGTATGGCATTAGGCCAAGTGTATTCAGTAGTGCAAACTGGCCGCGACAAACTCGGCAATTGTCCGTAATAAAGCCTACTTTCGTTTTATTACTTCAATTAGCAAATAATGAAAGCAATTGAACTTCAGCCTTAAATTTAGAAACATCAACTAGACATGCAAGCCACGAGGAGAGTGGCATAGATAGCGTAGTGGAATGTTAACTATTAATAGTAGTCCAAAGTCGCAGTATATTATTAATTGCATTGGGCAGCGCTCTGATACGCTCATAAGCTTTTCTGTCAATTTAACCGGTAAACGTAATATTTAGGGAGCATAATGGACCAACATTATTGGAAATTTTATGCTCTTTCTTCACGAATCAGTCAATATTATTATTGCCGTTCAGCCGATATTACAGGAAACAGTCAGCAACTACACTCGTTTTCGTTAAATCAGAGGCCGCCATTTTGAAACGGAAGTGAATGGTGAAAAATCTTGCACATGTATCGTTCGGGCTTTATACGAGGTACCTTCTTACCGAATTTCAAAACGATCGGACAATGCGTTTGGCCAAAACTGCGTATATTCGTCATCGTTAAATCAGAGGCCGCCATTTTGAAACGGAAGTGAATGGTGGAAAATCTTACACATATGTCGTTCGGACCTTATACAATGTACCTTCATACCGAATTTCATAACAATCGGGCAATGCGTTTGGCCAAAACTGCGTACATTTATCATCGTTAAATCAGGGGCCGCCATTTTGAAACGGAAATGAATGGAGGAAAATATTACACATATGTCGTTCGGGCCTTATACATTGTACCTTCGTACCGAATTTCATAACAATCGGGCAATGCGTTTGGTCAAAACTGCGTACATTTATCATCGTTAAATCAGGGTCCGCCATTTTGAAACGAAAGTGATTGGTGGAAAATCTTACACATATATCGTTCGGGCCTTATACAGTGTACCTTCGTACCGAATTTCATAACAATCGGTCAATGCGTTTGGCCAAAACTGCGTACATTTATCTTCGTTAAATCAGGGTCCGCCATTTTGAAACGAAAGTGATTGGTGGAAAATCTTACACATATGTCGTTCGGGCCTTATACAGTGTACCTTCGTACCGAATTTCATAACAATCGGTCAATGCGTTTGGCCAAAACTGCGTACATTTATCATCGTTAAATCAGGGTCCGCCATTTTGAAACGAAAGTGATTGGTGGAAAATCTTACACATATGTCGTTCGGGCCTTACACATTGTATCTTCGTACCGAATTTCATAACAATCGGACAAAGCATTTGGCCAAAACTGCGTACATTTATCATCGTTAAATCAGAGGCCGCCATTTTGAAACGGAAATGAATGGAGGAAAATATTACACATATGTCGTTCGGGCCTTACACATTGTACCTTCGTACCGAATTTTATAACAATCGGACTATGCGTTTGGCCAAAACTGCGTACATTTTTCATCGTTAAATCAGGGGCCGCCATTTTGAAACGAAAGTGATTGGTGGAAAATCTTACACATAAGTCGTTCGGGCCTTATACAGTGTACCTTCGTCCCGAATGTCATAACAATCGGACAATGCGTTTGGTCAAAACTGCTTAACAAACACACGACCAAGTGCCTCGCTTCGCTCGGTCAATTAGCGTGTTTCCACTGGAGCGACATTACAGTAAGACCCAGACCTGGGACTATAAAATGAGTACCAAACCGTACGTTCTGAGAGGACGTTAAAACTTACCACTGTTTGCTTTTGTAGAACCAAATTAGCACTGCTTGAACACCGTCAATGACTACTGTACATGTTGTGTGCAGGGTGACTTCAGTCAGGGGCGGAATAGGCAATTTAAGTATACGAATGTGTTTCACGTGTTGCATTCTGCGCCTTACATATTGATATATGTACAAATACAGTACCACCACCTTGCATTACTTAAGTGTTACCAGACCTTGTATAATCGGGGCATAAGGGGAAGCACTCCATTACAATCCGGATAGAGGACAGGCTGCTGCAGGATTTGGCGAATCCTACCTTTACGTAAGCTACTCCCTCTTCAATCCCTCGGGAGATATTAAAACCCCTAAACATAACTTCCTTTCCACTTTCTAACAGTCCTTCTCTATCCTATCCATACAAAAAGCCAAGATGGGGCACCAAGCGGACTCCGGATACCACCTGTGCAAGCGGGGTTCTGTATGGATAGAACTGTTTATTTCTCCAGCTATTAGTGGCTATTTTGTGGCTGAAACCAAATTGTCAGAATCCATAAGACATTGAAAAACTGGCAAAATTTAGGCCTAGGGAGTGGAAATACATGAAGAGAAGGAACTTGTGATTTTATTAGATCAAACTAGAGGAAGGGTTAGTACAACCCCAGGCACTGCGGTCAAAGGAACCTATTATCCAACTAAAGATTACTAGTTTAACAGATTGATACTCTTAGTAAGTTCCAACACGCCACCGACTAGCTCATTCTGCTGAAGATCCCTAGGGTCCTGGAAACCAAACACCCCTAGCCTCCTACTAGCAAGAACCTCACAATCATGGATCGTGTCCTGCAGTTTCCTCCTCCTGCACAACCTACACACGGTTTCTCCATGGCACATACCTATCCTGTTCATGTGCACTCTCAAACCACAGTGTCCATGATTTTCCTGAGTTGTGTTCTACCCAAAATGTCTGCAGCTCTTTTAAGTCCTCCATGCAGAACCTGCTTAAGACGCACTTACAATGGGAATGCCCATTAAAGTTATCCCATCTTGCTGGTGTTGCTTATTAATCCACCTATTAATAGCAGATCCAGCCAACGAGGAAAAATCCCTAAAGCTGGCTCAGGTCCGATAAACTCAAATGCAGATCCAAGACCAGCCAGTCGGTTTATCTTCTCTTTCCCTTTAATTCTCTCTTATGCTCCGGAAGCCAGTGAAGAGTTAACCGGATACCAGACACAGAGTGTTGAGATTCTCCCGACACTACCAGACCAGCCTAGACTGAATTGTAGGACTCGCAAGGGCGTTTATTGCTGCCTGACTATCGTATATGAATAGGAGCCATCTTGAAACCTGACGGAACTCAGATACAGTGAATCCACTAACCTGCAACGGAACTCAGAAATCTATAACATTTTTTTTTTTTTAACGTCCGACTATTGTGAATCGCACTAGAATGGGATGATGAACGCTAGAAAATGCCAACTGCAGGTCACCCGGGTCCTCGGGGTGAATCTATAAGCTATCCACTAGAAAGGCGAAGAATGCTCAACACAGACAAATCTGTTAAACAGTTTCAAAATGGCGGCTATTCCAAATATTTTTTAAATATTCAGAACTATTCAAAGCTTAAATTGCTGCTCTTAGCGATTATTTTAATTGATAATCAATTGTTATGAACTAAGAACCTTTTTATTATAATAATTCAGTGACACTGTGTACGACCATGATAATTAATCAATGTTTTAGGTTAGCCCGTTCTGTTTAAACACTTCGGAAATCACGAAACTGTCAAAATAAAGTTTTTAGAAACTATGGTACTTTATAAAAAAATAAGGCTTGTCTGCTTTTTCACTTGTTTGTGGTGAGAGAAGGTCACGTGCCTTTTCTGGGGCGCTGATTGGCTTGTTTATTTAGATTGGCTTTTGCAGCACGCGACAGGAAACGTGAGACACACAACAGCGACACGAGCTTCTAGGCATACTGTGCAACTGGTATGAAGGCACACTTTCGGCATGTTTTGCCTAGTTTGAATCAAATCGGACCGAAATTGCGAACATGAGCGTGATAAAACACGCACAAAATGCACACACACACGCGCGCTCATAGACACTCACACACGCATACGCGCACACACACACACACACACACACACACACACACACACACACAGTCACACAAGCGCACACACGCACGTACCCACGCGCGCGCACACACACACACACACACACACACACACACACACACACACACACATTTTAACGACCCTTCTAAAAGTGATCTAGAGATCAAGATCGTTTATCCTGTGAAGGTCCCGGGTCTGGGTCTTACCACGATGTCGCTCCAATAGCTCATTTTTCCAATGGAAATTTGAAATAAATATAGTATTTACTGTAGGAAGAAACATGAATGAGGGAGTGAGGTGAGGTAAGGAAATACTTAAAGTTGAGGTTAATGACCTCACATCGGACAGGGTGAAAGCTATTAAGGAGCTCTGTAGAGTGAATTTAAATCCAGCACAATGTTATTGAAAAACAAACACGATACATAACAATGAAATGAATATACCTAAAGTTACGGTACAATGGTTACAGATCAAACAGTAATAAACACGATTACGTAAAACAATGGCGGCACGCATCTGTCTCGCTGACATGTTTAAACCCCTGAGATTTTATTATTTATTTATTTATTGCGCACTGTCTGTACTTTATACCAGTTAGGCTAATGAGGGCGGAGGATGGACGTTAACGGTAAGGAAAAGATTACGGCAGTACAGCTCCGGTTTCGAACCTACGACGTTCAGGTGCGCAAATTCGGAGACGCAGCAGACTGGCCGCTGCTTAATCACCTCGGACACGCCGACGACCCCCTAGCTGTTACATACACTGTTCCTCTCATACCTAATTATGAAATACTAGTGGGCCAGTACGATCTTTCGCAATTAATAGGAAAAAGGGTTTTTTTTTTTTTTTTTTATTATATAACAATTACAACTAAGAATTTACACTTAACAAGTAATATTACATTTGATATTACGATGTCACTTTGTTTGGATCACCATTCAGTAATGGAGTCCCATAAATTTTAAACACAATGTTCATGTGTTACTCTTGTTTTATTTATTATCGTCCACTAATATCCAAGGGCTTTGTTCTATTAAGACGGCGAACATCATCTGTGTTATTCAACAAGCACAACACTTCAGGATTGACATGTTTTTGTAGTCTGTTTTTATGCATGATTGCGTATTTCATTATTTCTTCTGAAACCGTATTCATCCTGAGGTCACGATGCAGGTCATCATTACGCACGAACCATGGTGCATTAACAATACTACGCAGAACCTTGTTCTGGAATACTTGAACGGCTTTAGCATTTATTTTCTTCTGTACACCCCCACAGCTGTATTCCATAAGTCCAAACAGGTTTGAGTAATTGCTTATAAATTAAAAGTTTATTGTGTAGGTCTAGTGTAGATCTCCTACCAAGCAGCCAATTCATTTTCTTGAATTTAATATTTAATCCCTTATTTTCTTCTTGACATGCTCTTTCCAATGAAGTTTTGCGTCAAGCGTCATCCCAAGGTATTTTGCTGTATTAACAGGAGCTAATGAGTGACCATTTAGTTCAATATTGGTTGGGTTTATCTTTCTATTGGTAAAGTTTATGTAGTTTGATTTAGATTCATTTAATTTTAATCTCCATTTCCTTATCCAGATACTGACTTTATCAATAGATTTTTGAATTTTCAGTTTTGCTTCCTCTACATTATCCCCAACGGCCAAAATTGCAGTATCATCTGCAAAAGTAGCAATTACTGTATCGGAATCTTGAGGTATGTCTCTTGTATATAACAGAAACAAAATAGGTCCTAATACGCTTCCTTGGGGAACTCCTGCAGCTATATCCTTTATTCTAGAATATTCACCATCACATTTGACCCTAAAGCATCTTTCTGACATGTATGACTTCAGTAATTCATAAAATTGGTTTGTAAGATCTCTTTGTAACTTATATAATAAGCCTTCATGCCAGACTTTGTCAAAAGCCTGTGCCATATCCAGAAACAGTGATGAGCAGATTTTACGCTCTTCAAGTACTCTTTCAACAACATTGGTAATCCGATGTATTTGGTCAATCGTCGAATGTTGACTTCTAAACCCAAACTGATGATGTGGGATTAGGTTCCTCTCTTCAATAATAGGTTTGAGGCGTTTTACCAAGAGTTTTTCAAAGACTTTTGAGATAATTGGCAAAAGAGAGATGGGACGGTAAGATGCTTTCTCCTGTGATCTTTTCCTGGCTTAGGTATCATTATAACCTCTGCTATTTTCCACTGTCTTGGGACATATCTTAGCCTAAAAGAGGCGTTTATCAAATGTAATAATTTTCGAACAGCCTTTTCTGGTAATTCCTTAACAATTTTTCCAGTTATTAATTCATAACCAGGAGCTTTATTAGCTTTTAAACCTGTTATTACCTTTACAAGCTCGTTGTATGTTACTTTACCAATATCCACTAGGTCGTTCTTTTCTATTGGTATTAATGTTTCACCTGCTGCTTGCGCCTCAAATGGTTTGAATGTGTTCTCTAGGTGAGCAGCAAACAAATCAGCTTTTTCCTTATTACTTCTTGCCCAAGTATTGTCAACCTTCCTAATTGGTGGAATATGGTTTCTAGGTCTCTTGATGCTTTTAGTGGCTTGCCATATTTTGTAGTCACTATTCTTATCTGACGATAGCCCTTCATGATATCTAGAAATGGATTCGCTTTTAATTTGTTTCAATAATCTCTTAAGTTTATTGTTCAGTTCATTTAACTCAGATTTATATTGAGGCACTCGAGTTTTCTGCCACTTTTTACGGATTTTCCTTTTCTTCTGAATCAAATCCCGTACTTCTATCGGGTATGTGATATTACTCTTAGGTTTGGATAACCAAGGTGTACTATTCCAAGCTGATTTTTGGATATTGTGGATGTAAGCCTCTACTTCGTCTTCCAATTGATCAGAGTCTTAAGAGATGTTTGCAGTTCAATTCTACAACTCAACTCCTTTCTAAAATCATCCCAATTAGTTTTAAGATTTGTTAACTTAGGAAGTTCATCTTTTGTATTATATTCCCACTTATTGTCATAATAACTGGAGAATGGTCAGAAGCCAACTCATAACTTTCACCAACACACACATACCCATCCGACACGCCTTTAGCGATGAAAAAATCAAGAAGATCAGGGATCTTTCTAGAATCCGATGGCCAGTAAGTTGGTTTGCCGGTGGAGTAGAAATCGCATTTAATTTCTCTCCCCGATTCGTATAATGCTTTACCTTTTGCAGTAGTCAATCGTGACCCCCAATAAGTGTTCTTTGCATTGAAGTCACCTCCTATTATAAAATTATGTCCTAGTGTATTAAAAAGCTTTAAATAGTCCTCCCTTCTTAGATTATGTCTAGGTGGACAATATATAGATGATATATTAAAGTATTTGTTTTTGAATTTCACTGCAACTGTTGTAATTTGCAGGGAAAAAGGTAAACAGTGTTATAGCACCTCTTTGTTAGCAATGTTCGAGTGACAACTCAATCCTCAGTTATACTTAGGTTATTTGATACAACAGGCCTTACTTTGTTCTACTTTCGTATTTAAAACTATAACCTATAAGATTAATGACTGAATTCCAACGTTGTACCTTCTTGAAATATTTACAAATGTAACCTACCATAACCGTATTTTACATTGCACACCTAAATTAGGCTACAGTACTTAATGGCTGCTAAAAGCAGAGTCTTTCATTTAATAACATTTACATATCAGAACTGACATAAATTTTCTTACCAATTCTACTTTCAAAACTGATTCGATCAATAATTACTAATAATTTAAATATTACTTTCAACAATGTTTGTTTTAGCAATCAGCTGTTTTGGTACACACACAATTATTTCTGTCACCTGTGCCTGCACTGTGCTGCATTCTTACGGAGACGCCTTATACTGTTCCTGGACTTTTGTTTACAAACTTTTTTGTCGGTTTTATTTAGTGTAAAACTTTAAAATGGAAAAATATGAAACGTCAGAATTCCATGGTGCCCTGACGAACCTGTAGGTACTCCATTTATGTACTTTGAATAACCGAATGAATAATTTTAAAACCCGTGAAATAAATAAAACCGTGGAAATCTATAAAACTAATGCACAGATTTTGACTATAAAAGTCTCATTTTCTCTTACACAACAGTAGGTAGCGCCAGTTTGTTAATATAAGTAGCTCATTTTAATTGTCGTAGTATTAAGTATTGCTTCATATTTAAATATTGTGAAAAATGTCAGTTGCGGTAAACGGAAGAAACATGAAACATAATATGTAAAAAAAGTTGTAAGCTGTGTAACTATGAGACTAATTTCACTAGAATAGAACCAGTTTGTTCGCTTGTGTGTGTGTGTGTGTGTGTGTGTGTGTGTGTGTGTGTGTGTGTGTGTGTGTGTGTGCGCGCGCGCGTGTGTGTATATGTGAGAGTGTGTATGCGTGCGCGCGCGCGCGCGTGTGTGTGTGTGTGTGTGTGAGAGAGAGAGAGAGAGTAAAAGTGGAAAATTCAAGAACCCCATAAAAACTTTAAAATATCTCATGATTTTGACAAAACGGTCAAAATTATCAAACGGTGGCCGATGTGGCTAAAACACCGGTTTGTCTGTTGTGTCTCAGAACTGCGCATTTAATAGTCGTGTATT
Organism: Callitettix versicolor; assembly: GCA_022606455.1. Lineage (NCBI taxonomy): Eukaryota > Metazoa > Arthropoda > Insecta > Hemiptera > Cercopidae > Callitettix > Callitettix versicolor. The sequence goes on along the minus strand of CM040183.1, from coordinate 85,632,901 downwards.
ATAGTCAAACTGGCGTGTTCATAGTGTCATTATAATAGTGTTCATTAGTCAAACTGGCATAAGTATGGACGTTAAGCATAAAAAAATGTTGTTAATTATGGTCGCCATTTTTATAAATATTAAGAAAATATTTGGTTGAACGAATCGCAGAAGTTTTAAAAACGGTAAAAAATTTTAAGGAAACTTTGAAAATCGTACGTATAATTCTAGTGCATACACAGGATGGATGAAATCACATTTCTATTGTATCGCTTGTTTTATCAAAACGCTTTTTAATGTTCAGACGTCACGACCTTGAAACGTAATCCCATTGTAACGTAAAAGATTTGTTGAAATTGGTTTTGCCGTGAATCGTTATCTGCGGATTATTAACGCCTGTCGAGTGGAATGAAACTTTCGCCGTATTGTAATACGTGTTTAATTATAAAGATACCGAACACTGTATTCGTCAACGATCCGAAAATAAATACGGCACGCAGCTGTCTCGCTGACGTTAATGGAAACGAATTCCACATTTTCTTTATTTGCCTTTTTGATAATCGGCATTAAAATCTACATATATTAGCATTTTAAATTTTCAAGTTGCTTTATTTATTTATTTATAAGTTGCTTTATTTAATTTCAAGTTTAAAATACGAAAATGAACCCTGACAGACGTCAAAATAATGTTTTTAATTTCATTTTGTTATGATCCTTTCTTAAAAAAAAAAATACCAACAGATTTTAACGCTGATGAAATCGGATTATCAAAAACGCTTAAGATAAAAATTCTGTGGATTTTTAAAGAATAATTGATCGCCATTTTCAAACTGTTGAACGAACGTGCCCAACTTAAAATCGATTTTTGTGCCACTTTAGAATCAAAATATTAAGAAAATTGAGACTACGACAATTTTAATGACCCTTACAAAAATTTTATGATCTATTGAAAAAAGTAAAGATACCAACGAATGACTACATAAAAATGGGTGATAGACTGAAGACGTAATCGCCAAGTTGTATGTATTGTGAGGCTGAGAACACACTATTTTTGAATGCGTGTTTTGGGAGTCAGCGGGAAGAGCTAAGATCAAGCTGGAAGAGTTTATTGACACCTGAGACACTAGTTGATAAAATGATAAGCTCTAAAGAGAATTGGCAGCGTGCAACGGACTTCTTTAAATGTGTCCTAATGAAAAAGTAAAATGATTCCAAGATGAGGGAAAACCAGCAACGGGAAAGTTGGAACGCACAAGGTGAAGTGAGGAGGAACACCAGGTGTCCGTCCAGATGCAATGATATATATCAGTCCCTGGATGGCGTTGAAGGTTATTAAAAAAAAGGACTGAAGACGTAAGGAAATAAAATATTTAGCGAAGCAGAAGACTGGCTGAGAATGACTGTCTATTGAGAAAAGTAAAGATACCATTAAATGGTTACCCCACGATGGATGGTGGACTGAAGATGACAGGAAGTTAAATGTTTAGCGAAGCAGAGGACTGGCTGATAATTACTGTCTATTGATAAAGCGAAGGTATCAATGAATGGTTACACCAAGACGGGTGGTAGACTGAGATGTCAGGAAGTAAAATGTTTAGCGAAGCAGAAAGACTATTGAGAATTACTGTCTATTGAGAAAAGTAAAGATATCATTAAATGGTTACACCAAGATGGGTGGTGGACTGAAAATGTGAGGAAGTAAAATGTTAGCGAAGCAGAAAGACTAGCTGAGAATTACTGTCTATTGATAAAGCGAAGGTATCAATGAATGGTTACACCAAGATGGGTAGTGGACTGAAGATGTCAGGAAGTTAAATGTTTAGCGAAGCAGAAGACTGGCTGAGAATTACTGTCTATTGATAAAGCGAAGGTATCAATGAATGGTTACACCAAGATGGGTGGTGGACTGAGATGTCAGGAAGTAAAATGTTTAGCGAAGCAGAAGACTGGCTGAGAATTACTGTCTATTGATAAAGCGAAGGTATCAATGAATGGTTACACCAAGATGGGTGGTGGACTGAGATGTCAGGAAGTTAAATGTTTAGCGAAGCAGAAGACTGGCTGAGAATTACTGTCTATTGATAAAGCGAAGGTATCAATGAATGGTTACACCAAGACGGGTGGTAGACTGAGATGTCAGGAAGTAAAATGTTTAGCGAAGCAGAAAGACTATTGAGAATTACTGTCTACTGAGAAAAGTAAAGATATCATTAAATGGTTACACCAAGATGGGTGGTGGACTGAAAATGTGAGGAAGTAAAATGTTTAGCGAAGCAGAAAGACTAGCTGAGAATTACTGTCTATTGATAAAGCGAAGGTATCAATGAATGGTTACACCAAGATGGGTGGTGGACTGAAGATGCCAGGAAGTTAAATGTTTAGCGAAGCAGAAGACTGGCTGAGAATTACTGTCTATTGATAAAGCGAAGGTATCAATGAATGGTTACATCAAGATGTGTGGTGGACTGAAGATGTGAGGAAGTAAAATGTTTAGTGAAGCAGAAAGACTATTTGAGAATTACTGTCTATTGAGAAAAGTAAAGATATCATTAAATGGTTACACCAAGATGGGTGGTGGACTGAAAATGTGAGGAAGTAAAATGTTTAGCGAAGCAGAAGACTAGCTGAGAATTACTGTCTATTGATAAAGCGAAGGTATCAATGAATGGTTACACCAAGACGGGTGGTAGACTGAAGATGTCAGAAAGTAAAATGTTTAGCGAAGCAGAAAGACTATTTGAGAATGACTGTCTATTGAGAAAAGTAAAGATATCATTAAATGGTTACACCAAGATGGGTGGTGGACTGAAGATGTGAGAAAGTAAAATGTTTAGTGAAGCAGAAAGACTAGCTGAGAATTACTGTCTATTGATAAAGCGAAGGTATCAATGAATGATTACACCAAAATGTGTGGTGGACTGAAGATGTCAGGAAGTTAAATGTTTAGCGAAGCAGAGGACTGGCTGAGAATTACAGTCTATTGATAAAGCGAAGGTATCAATGAATGATTACACCAAAATGTGTGGTGGACTGAAAATGTGAGGAAGTAAAATGTTTAGCGAAGCAGAAAGACTATTTGAGAATGACTGTCTATTGAGAAAAGTAAAGATATCATTAAATGGTTACACCAAGATGGATGGTGGACTGAAAATGTGAGGAAGTAAAATGTTTAGCGAAGCAGAAAGACTGGTAGAGGATCATGACCTATTGAAAACATAAAAGATACAATTACACAAAGCCGGGGGAACAAATTACGTAAGAAAATAAAATGCTTGCTGTAATAGAAAGTCTGGCAGGCGATTATTGTCTATTGAAAAAAAAACATTGATGAACGGCAATAAGATAAAAAAACTTAACAAGTTAAAATTTCTAGTAAAGCACAAACCCCAGTAGAGGATTTCATTAATTAATTGAATTTAATTGATTCAGAGAAAAGGAGGCAACTGGTAAATAAATGTCTGTCATTCAGTAACAGTGCCGAGGTCAGTCCAGCTGTAATTGTATTCGGGAAACAGAAAGATCGATAACGCTATAAATATAAATCGATACATCGACACTGGATAAGTAGGCTGACATATCGAATAGAATAAAGCCACAATTATACGGGTCTAACGGTCTAGCCTGCTCATACGACCAGATGTAGATGAAAAAATAAATGCGGCAAGCAGCTGTCACGCTGACGTGATTGAATCCAATTTCCAAAAGTGTTTTTTTCTTTATTTTACCCTTTTTGAATTTTCTAATTTCACCGACATAATCAGTGTTAAAATACGCATGTATTGGCATTTTCAACATTCAAATTACATTGTAAATAAGAAAATGAACCATGACCGCCGTCAAAAGATTTTTAAGTTTCAATGGAAAAGTTCTGAATTTTTAGAGATTTGAAATGGCAGCCATTTTTAAACTGAACGGAATAGGTAACGAACTTGTCCAAGCTGTTACCAAAATCGATTTTCGTGTCGTTTGAATCGAACCGGACCAAAATTGCTAACGTAAGCGTGCTAAAACACACACACACACACACACACACACACACACACACACACACACACACTAGTGCACGCACACACCCACATACACACACACACACAAAAGCGCGCGCACGCACGCACACAAACACACAAAACAAACACACACACACACACACACAAATGCACAAAACAAACATAACACACACAAACACACACACAAAACAAACACATAAAACACACACACAAACACAAAACAAACACATACACAAACACAAAACAAACACAAACACACACACAAACACATATACACACACACAAAACAAACACACAAAACACACACACAAACATAACACACACAAAACACACACACAAACATAACACACACACACACACACACACACACACACACACACACACACACAAACACACACACAAACACACACACAAAACAAACACACAAAACAAACACACAAAACATACTCACAAACACAAAACAAACACAAACAAACACATACATAAACACACATACACACAAAACAAACTCACAAAACACACACACAAACACATATACACACACACAAAACAAACACACAAACACACACACAAACATAACACACACAAACACAGAAAACAAACACACACACACACACACAAACACACACACAAACACACACACAAAACATACTCACAAACGCAAAACAAACACAAACAAACACATACATAAACACACATACACACAAAACAAACTCACAAAACACACACACAAACACAAAACACACACACACACACACACACACACACACACATACATAATGGGGTTGCAAAAAACCCTTTGTAAAGTAGCTTCAATAAAACTATCAACATTACGAAAACACTTTGATTAAGTACAAGTTAAAATACTATAATTTCCAAAAATTAAGCTGAAACGTTAAAATGATTATAATATAATCGATTTTTATTGCTCTCTATTTAGAGACTTTGTTCACTGAATATGTTATATACTAAAGGTTATTAACAAGCCACTTTGGGCGGCTGTAGTTTCTCCTAATACCACATCAATATTGTGCAATTTTAGTAGAAAACATTTATGAAAACTACAGTAGTTAAATCATAAAAAACTGTTAAAGTGTAATTTTGCAGCTGTAGAGTAACAATTACTAGTTCAGGGACTGATAAATACTAGTTAATCTAATTGGCGCTAATAGTGGTTCTGTTTCTGAAATGACTACACCGTTAAATTAGTCTTGTGATTTACTAGACGAAATCTAACAACCTATTATAGTCTGGCCCACGAAAGAAAACGCCTGAGTTTAGGACGTTATAACGTGCCAATCGGTTATTGTACGGAAATTAAAGTGTGTTCTTTTCTCTATAAATCTGTGTTAATTCTGTTAATATATTTTCAAACTTCAGTTGTATTTCAAGAAATTTACCGAAATACACAAACAATTTTTCTACTACTAACTTCTTTGAAAGTTCATAACTTTGTCAGTTTTTTTCTCCACAACTAACGTTGTTCAAACATGTTACGGTTGACACTTTTTCCGAATTTTGACCAATTTTTTATTCTTTATAAAAAAATGTCATTTTATCACCATTTGGACCTATGGAATACAGCTGTGGGGTTGTTCTAAAAAAACTAATGTTAAAATGATTCAAACGTTCCAAAATAAAGCATTGCGGAATATGGCTAATGCACCATGGTTCGTACGTAATGATGATCTTCACCGTGATCTTGGGATGAGTTCTGTCACAGAGGAAATTCAGAGATATGCGATCTTGCACAGGAACAGATTGCAAAGACATGAAAATTCAGAAATGCTTGGTCTACTGGATAACGCAGACGACGTGCGGCGCCTGAAGCGAACAAGACCCTTGGATATCAGTGGATGTTAGTGTAATCCACATGAAGAGTGCCTGCACAATCATAGGACTCCATCACTGGATGGTGTTACCAACACAGTGACAATATTGTGAAAGACAAATTGCTGGATAAGTGTAAAACTTAGTTGTAATAATTAAAAATAAATAAAAAAAAAAAAATTTTATCACCAGCCACTTTATTAGAATATTTTTTTAACAGACGACTATAATTTTACAACAGTATTATCAAGACTTATTTTCAATCAGATTTATAATTATTTTTAATGAATAATGTTGAGTACAGTCACGTGGCGCGCACTATAGACCTCTGGAGTTGTACATAAAATTTAAAATGGAACAGTTGTTACGTTCTGAAGGTCTATAGTGTGAGCCACCCGACAGTACTTTGGTAAGGTACGCCAGTATAACTCGGTGACGAGTGCTGTTAGAATTTAATTGAAATTTCTTTTCAATAACTTTACGTTTTCTCATAAACACAATTATAAATCTAATTTAACTTAGATCTTGATAATATGTAAAATTACATATATCTGTAGTTGCTGGTTATCAAAATGAGCACTTTTTTAAATAGAAATTCACCATAATTTCAATTTTTGTCAAAAGTTAGTAAAATTAGGCAGAAACATTAACAAATGTCTATACCATAACATAATTGAACAGCATTGTTGTGGAGTGAAAATTGGCAAAGTTATGAAGCTTCAAAGTAGTTAGTAGTGGAAAAACTGTGTGAAAATCGTGTTCTTCGGTAAATTTCTTCAAAAATAGAAAATTACGTCAGAAAATATACTATCAGAATTAACACAGATTTATAGAAGAATCACTTTAATTTGGACTTACCAGAGCAATTCTTCAGAATTTTAAAGTCATACCTTTGTGAGAGACATTTTCGGGTTAGATATGAACTCGAATACTCACAAATTAAAACAATTAATACAGGAGTACCTCAGGGAAGTTTTCTTGGCCCTGTACTGTACCTTCTGTACACTAGAGACATACCAGTTACTGGGAACTCCACAGTAGCAACGTTTGCAGATGACACGGCAATTTTAACAGTTGGGGACAATATTCTAGAAGTCACAGAGAAATTACAGAATGCCACCAACGCAGTAAGTCAATGGAAAAAAAATGGAGAGTAAAGCTTAATGAAGCAAAAACTGTACACATTAATTTTACGAATAGAAAATATGAACCATTACCAATAATATTAAACGAAAGGAGTATAACATATACAAACAGTGCTAAATATCTAGGAATGACACTCGATGCAAAGCTCCGATGGAAGGTGCATGTAAAAAATAAAAAAGAGGAGCTACAGCTCAAATTCAATAAAATGTTTTGGCTTATTGGAAGAAATTCAGAACTTTCGATAGCCAACAAGATACTGCTATACAAGCAAGTTCTAAGGCCAATATGGACCTATGGTGCACCACTCTGGGGATGTACAAGAAAAATCAATAGTAAAATTATTCAAGTTTTTCAAAATAAAATATTGAGAACGATCGTCAACGCCCCTTGGTATGTGAGAAATGAAAACATACATAAGGACCTAAGTATTGAATCTGTTCAGGAAGTCATTAAAAAGCTCTCGGTTAAGCATTATTGCAGGTTAGAATAGCATAATAATACAGAGATTGTCCAACTACTATGCCGCAGTGACAACATCACAAGAAGGCTGAAGAGGACCAAGCCAATTGACCTCTCCAGGCCGTAAACACATTGGGACCAGCCGTCGGACTGCACCCCAGCACACAGTGAAAAAGAAAAATTACTAGATGGGGCACGCCTCAGTTGTAATTAATAAAAAAAAAACTTTAATTTGGTGCATTTCTGTACAATAACCAATTGAAACGTTGCAAAATACTAAACTCGGATGTTTTCTTTCTTGGGCCAGACTATAATAGGCCTTTGTAGAATAGAATTCAGTTTACAAGTTGGCAAAACTTTAGCTTAAAAATTTTACACTACGGAACTAGATTTATTTTAGATAAATGTTGTCTAGTGACCGTTCAAACTGAAGGATAGTTTTTGTTTAATTACAAGGCCTGATAAAATAATTTTTTATAAAGATTATTTTCTTCAAATTCGAGGTTAGGCCTAAATCGATTCTGGAACGATATCACATGTTGAGTAACTAAAACGTTATTTAATTATAAACGTATTTTTTTCAATTTGTATTTTTCTAAAATAGGCCTATACTAACTGTAATATACCCTAAATATTTGTTTACTTTTAAACCAATTTGTGTCAGAGATTTAAATAGGCCTGGCCTTACGTTTATTTGTTTTATTCTGAGGCGGAAAGCACATTGAGGCTATTATCGCTTCCCTAAATGTAAGTGTGAGAGTAAAGTGTTAAAGTCGTAAGTGTAGTGTTGTAAGTGTAAGTGTGTGTTAGATTCGGGTACCACGCGGTCGTCTAAATCCTCTCAATAGGTACAGCTAGTCTGCAACCCCCCGAGGGGATGTACTTACGTTTAATAAAAGTCCACTTGTAAATACGCCTACAATAGAATAGTGAAAGTTCGACAGATATTACAAGTTATAAGTTTTGTAAAATCTTTCAGAATTAAAAAAATATATTACAAGTGAACATTAGACTTGTTCATTTTGTAGCTAGTAAGTTTTAAAAATGTGCATTATTTTAGACACGTGACTCGGTTATTTTTTTTTTTTAATATTACAGTGTTACCATGACAACAACAAATTTGTTATCGCATCGTCAATCAATTATTAATTGTACATTTCAATAATATACGTAAAAGTTCTGTTTTATGTAGATTTCATGAATATATAGCGTAATAACTGTTTAACAGTGTTAAAATGAATTAATTAGCGTGAGTGTTTCTCAGCTAATTTTATTATCGGGCAATTAGTACATAATAAACAATCAAGACACGCAGCTGTCTCGCTGATAGGAGCTAATTTTCAACAATGTTTTGCATTGTACACTTTTTATAAACAAATTTCATTATATATTTGTTTTTTGTATTTCCAGCTGCATTTAAAATAAAAAAACCAACCCTGTCGGCAATAATTTGAAGTTTTGTGCAGATTTTAATACAGATTATTATCGTGAAATCAGATTTTCAAAATAGTTTAGTAAGAAAAATTAAAGCTTTGAAAATTAGCTTTAATCGCGTGGATTATTTACGTCTCGAAAATAAATCGAAAAACAAACGTAGGCTATAGACTTTTTCTAAATCTTTAGTACCGATTGTTTTCAATTAAAGAATTTCACTCGATCCAACACCATTTGATGTTGATTATTTGTTATTTAAAAGTAGACCTACAACGACAAAAAAATTATAAATTTAATGAAAAATTGTTTTCTTAGTAAAAGCATTTTGATATAGCGAAATGAATAGGTCGCTGAAGAATTAGAGTCTATAAGCACTCGGGGAAATAAATATGTCCTAATTTTACCCTTGACTATTTTTTAAGCCTGACAATGTAGAATACTAAAAAATTCGGACAAGAGAAATAGATTTAAATGATTAATTTCAAAATCGATATGGATCCGATCATCCAAAATTAATTAAAAAATTATAGGTGATGAAAAAATGTCCTGTCAAAGTTCATTCTTTACCGAAATATCGTTCTTTAAATTTGCTAAATCAATAATATTTAAAAACGTTAAAGAATTTTTACACTTAAGTCGTAAAAAGTCAAATTTAATTGGACTTGCACAATCTTTGACGGAGCATTTGAAAATTGCAAAATTCGCAGCGGGAGAATTTAATTTCAATAGCTTAGATTTATATTAATGGCCTCTGTATTCTTCTATTCTATTATTAAATCAATGAGGTCTGATAACAAAACATGTTTACAACAATACCCGTCTGATTGATTAGCAATATTACAACATTTCAATTGTTTACGACGAAATAAAAAAATATTTGAGGTTATGTTTACGCTGTACCTTAGCGGCGTCCATTGCAAAGCCATCTTGTTATTTCTTGGTTGTGAACAAACACTTTCTCGCACATCACACGCGACACTTACCGAGCCACGATTGGCGCACGACTGTGTAAGTTACAGTAAGTACTACTGAGCGGTTAAGCCTACAGCCTACAGTACAGTATCACTTCTGTTACATCACCATGTTTTAATGGCCTAATTTATCTCGGGTTCCGTTCTCTTCTACGTAAAAATTTAAGCGAATCACCAAACTAAACAGTAGCCGGCAATTGGTCGCGGCCTTCTTGATTAGTGTTCGTAATGGTTCGTTGAACGCCGTTTAAGCCTGAACTAACTGTTGTGAAGGTCCTAAATTTTATATTTAAGAAAATTACATTTCGTAGTTGTTATATTTCTTTCTTTTTTTCTTTTTCTTTTTTTTCATTGGTGTTTAACGTCCGACTATTGTGCACACTTGGGCTAATGCAGACGATGGGATGATTTATAGCGTATGAAAATGCCAAGCCCTGGCCGGGAATCGAACCCGGTTCTCGGGATGAAAGCCCAGTGCGCTATCAACTAGGCCACCGAGACGGCTATATTTTCATATTTCCTCCCCATACAAAATATAATTTATATCCATAGTGAAAAAAACCAATTTGTTGTGAATATATTACAGCTTTTTAAATACTTCTGAATATGAAATATTAGACTACAAGTAGGACTATTTAAATGAAGGCTGCGTATGAAAAACATCTAAATTGATGAGGATGATTAAAATAAATTTTTTGCTATTTATCTGAAGTTTTTTAGTTTTTTTTCTTTCATTTTTATAATTCTAGCACCAATAATATCGAAAAGAGAGATAAATGCGCTTACCTTTTTAAATATGCAAATATTTTACAGAAATAAAGATAGAAGGGACTTTTCCAATGACTAACGTAATTTTCGAACAATCTTTCGAGCCTGAAAACAGTGGAAAAAATGTATACATATAGTTTTTTACCCGAAAAAATTGTAAATGATTCTATATTTTATATTTTTTGATGGGTTTTGACAGTTAGTGCTGTAGAAATACATCTGAAAAATTGTAAAAAAAGTAAAAAAAAATGACATCGGTATGATTTGTAATGTTTTATAGATGGATAAAACCGGAAAATAGCTGAAAATATGGGTTTTTGATGGTTTTTGGCGTTTTTTACTATGTTCCCCCGACTCGAAAAATCTGAAAAAATTCACAAAAATATTACTTTAAGTAGAAAATATAAAAAAAATTATTTCGTGATACCACCACAAAACCTCGAATTACTGTGAATTTTTTAAATTTTCAAACGCTCATAAAAATTTGAATTTCCCGCCAAAACATTTGAAAAAAATACTAACTTGTAGGTCTTTCAAAAACCTACAAAATGAAAAAAAAGAAGTTTCTAGCATTATTAGATACCGCAAAAATACTGAAAATCACGTTTATATATTTTTTTTTGAGGTTATGTTTGACTCTAGGGGGCTGAAAATTTCAGGATAGTGACAGTTTTTGATCCTCTACAAGTGGGTATTTTTTTTTCGTAAAAGGTTTGGGGGCACTTTTGACCATCTTAACCGGCTAGACCCTTTATGTTAATTTCGCTTAGGCTATAGGTGTACTTTGCCCGTATGTGTGGAAACTTTAATGTTTCGTTTTTCTTAAATTTTTCAAAAAAATTACTAAATCGTCCTAACAGCTCAAATGTAGGACAACTCACTGAACCCTCGGGCCAATTGAAAAATGAGGCACTTGGTATACTATGATCGAAATTAAATAGGGGTTCAATTTTAAATTTAAAAAAATTTTAATTAATTATTGGAACACTTATTCAAAAATTGTTCAGTATAAGTGTGTTTAAGCAATGTTCTAATTCTTCAAGACATCAAAGTATTCTGTCGATTACTTTTTTAATTATTTAATTTTAAGAAAATTATATCCTGTCAATAAAATCATGGAAATAGTTTTAAAATCTCGTTGAAATATTGATCGTGCGTTTAATAAATACCGCATTACATGTCTTCTATTTTTTCAATTTTGCAAAATGCAGAATTATTACATAAAAATACAAAACGTTTACTAACATTTATATAATTTGTAAGTTTGATTCACATTTTTCATTTGCCTTTAGAGACTCCTTTCCGAGACGAGGTTTCCGGCGATCGCCGGCTTCGTCCAGTTTTTGGCATAGATAAACTCTGCCCTTAACAACCCAAAAAGCTATGTTGAGTATAATGATCTGCCTTCCCTAGCTTCGTCAATTCTACTTTCGTTGACGCGTTTCGGAGAACCTCCATCTTCAAAAACTATATCTATTTTTTTTTTTTTAACGTCTATATTCTAACGCATGGGATGATGTATAGATCTAAGCCCTCGCCGGGAATCGAACCCGGGTCCTAAAGCCTATCGTAGCTATCTAAACCACCGAGGCGGCTAGAAAACTATCTAGTATATCTATCTATATAGTATCTAGTATCTATATAGAGTATAGTTATAGAGTATAGATATAGTTTTTGAAGATGGAGGTTCTCCGAAACGCGTCAACGAAAGTAGAACTGATGAAGCTAGAGAAGGCAGATCATTATACTGAACATAGTGAAAATAATCCTAGCAGAAAAGAAGAAGAATATAAAAAGAATTTCAACCCAAAAAGCGTTTAAAAAGATTATTGGGCAATTTTGAAAAACGCATGTCTATATTTCAAGACCAACACTCTCAAGTTGGTCCGTTGGTCCGATTTGATTGATACTAAGACAAGAAAGTCAACTTTGGTAACAGCCTGGTTCATTTTCGTATTTTCAGTGTAATATGAAATGCTAATATATGCATATTTTAATGCTGATTATGATAGCGTATCTCATTTTGTTATATTGTCACGAAATTATCTTAGCATTTACGATAAGTAACAGAACGTTTTCGCGAATTTCCGCTGGAAAATAAGCCATTCGAGCGGCCATCATGGTAAAACCCAGACCTGGGACCTTGAAATGAGCACCGATCGTGATCTCTAGATCACTTTTTGAGTGGGCGTTAAAATGTGTGTTAGCAAACTCACGTTCGCAACTTTAGTCCGATTGTTTCAAAATCGATTAGAGGACAAGTTCGATAACCTGCAAAATTCGTAGAAGTTTCAAAATGGCGGTCATTTCGAATCTTTAAAACTACTTGACTTTTTTCTTACACATTTTTCAAAATCCGATTTCACCATCGTAATAAGTGTTAAAAATTGCGCAAATTAGCATTTGGATATTTCAAAATCCGTTGAAATTTTTTCATCGCGGTCATGGTTCATTTTTGTATTTTCAATGTAATTTGAAAGTTTAAAATGCTAATATATGCAGATTTTTAAATGCTGATTATGATGGTGAAATCGAAATTTCAAAGATAAAAAAATACTTTTGAAAATTCGCTTCTATCCAATCAGCGAGACAGTTGCGTTCCGCAATTTTTAAGTATATTGGGTTACACAGACTAAATTTGAATACGGGGTCCGAATGAGGGTAAATTATCGATGCTAGCCTATGACCTTTGCTTGTAATGTGTACATAGCCTAAAACTAGACCCTGCTACAATAATTTGGATGCTAATTGCATTCTGTTAGTTAAAAATGTTCAAGACTTGATGTTTTTGTATTTTAAAAAAATATATTTTAAGATTTAATATCTGAACAATAAATTAAATATTATTTTATCACGGCTGTTAACATTTCTTTTTTCAGTGAGGTTAACTTATTGGTCCATTCAGCGATAAGAAATATGCCCGTT
>CM040183.1:85614382-85616882 GCA_022606455.1 Callitettix versicolor | reverse complement strand
TCCCGCAAAGGTTTTTAGTATAGTACTTTCAACCACACGCCATTAAAATACTTGCCCAGGCCCAAAATAAATATAAAGTATTTACTTTATGCATTACTATACCATTCATCAGATCACCAAGAAACTTTGGGAAATTGTTGAGTACACTGCCGCAAAGGTTTCTGCACAGTAGTTTCAATCACATGCCATTACAATAACTGCCCAGTCCCAAAATTAATATAAAGTATTTACTTTCTCTTAAGTTCAAATAATTTTTTTTAAACTTGTAGTGGATGATATGAAACTGATGGTGGTCTATAATTTCTCATAGACCATCAGCAGCTTCATCAATTAGAAAGGGAAAAATAGAAAGCAAATAAATAGTAACAAAGAAAAATAATAGTCCAACACCAAAAATAACAGTCCAACACCAAAAATAATAGTCCAGCACCAAAAATAATAGTCCATCACCAAAAATAATAGTCCAACACCAAAAATAATAGTCCAACACCAAAAATAATAGTCCAACACCAAATATAATAGTACAACAGCAACAATATTAGTCCAACACTAAAAATAGTTGTCCAACACCAAAAATAATAGTCCAACACCAAAAATAATAGTCCAACACCAAATATAATAGTACAACAGCAACAATATTAGTCCAACACTAAAAATAGTTGTCCAACACCAAAACTAATAGTCCAATACCAAAAATAATAGTCCAACACCAAAAATAATAGTCCAACACCAAAAATAATAGTTCAACACCAAAAATAATAGTCCAACACCAAAAATAATAGTCCAATACCAAAAATAACAGTCCAAAACCAAAAATAATAGTCCAACACCAAAAATAATAGTCCAAAAATAATAGTCCAACACCAAAAATAATAGTCCAACACTACAAATAATAGTCCAAGTCCAAAAATAATAGTCCAACACCATACATTGAAAGGAAAATGGAAAATTGCAAGGAAATTCAATTATTAATTTGCCTCTTAATATTATGATTCTGTCATATGTATATAAATATTTATATTAATTGTAATTATTTAATTAAAAGTAACTAAAATACAATTTTTCTTTGTTGACCCTAAGTAGGAATTGACTTAATTTTTTTTTTTATATTACTGGTTATTATTAAAAAAATACAACATCCATTCTGATAATGTATTACAATTCCATGTGTAATAGAATAGTTGTCTGTATGTGTTCAACATCAGTGTGCACAGAATAGGCCTACAAAGTGAGTGGGACACTCAACGGCACTTAAAGTACAAGACGCTGTACATAATGTTTAGAGCCGTAATTGACAGTATGTGTGGTCATTTACATTCATGAATGCGTGCACGTTAAGATAACATTATCTAAAGTGAACTAATTAAATCAGTGTATGAATGTAGGCTATGCAACCAGTTGATAAGTCTAGGCGTACCCAACATCGTTCACCCTTAGTTAATTCTAGTCGTTATTCGATTTGAATCTTGTAATGGCTGATAAGTCATTTCCAAGGTCACCTCTATCAGTCATCCCCTATCCTGTTACTACATAACTGGATACATTTATAGTTAATGTAGTAGTATTTTGTTCACATATAACGTAATAAATATTTTTATATTGAAATCGTTTTGCCCCGCAGTGGGTGCACACTAGCTGCACCTATTGAGAGGATTTAGACGTCCCTCGTGGTACCCGAGTCTAACACACACTTACACTTACAACACTATACTTATGACTTTAACACTGTACACTCACACTTACATTTAGGGAGGCAATAATAGTCTCAATGTGCTTTTCGCCTTAAAATAACAAAAAAAAAATGTAATCGTTTTGTAAAATTGCCAGCCAGGCTTTGTCATTTTATTTATTTATTTTATCTAAATACCATCATATCGAGAGGAAAAAGTGAAAAAACGGTTGTAAAAAACAAAAAAAAATACCATCATATCTAGATACTGCAAACTAATTTTATAAGTTTCCAGTGTTTATAATTTGAATTTGGTTTATAGTTACTAATTATTTTTTCTCTAAACTACAAACATTTTCATTTGTTTTTATGCACTGAGTGTACATTCACTTTTGTAAGAAAGTTTCTATACCTATTTCAGCTAATTAGAATTATAAGAGACTTTCTAAAAATGAAAATTTCTATCCTACAAGTTGGCTAAAATGTTTCTACAGAAGAGAAAAATTACAAATTAATAAAAATTAAAGTTAAACTAAAATTAAAAGAAAAAGTTTTTGTGGCATATAAAGATATCATTAAAACTCAACTTTACTAGCCCTGCGTTTTTAATTTAACGTTCTTTTAGTATTTGTGAAAATAAAAGATTATTAAAACTATTAAATAATCACCAAATATTAAGTACTGTCTTTAGTGTATTACAACGTTACTGTAGTAGTTTCGTATGCGGCCGCTAGATAGTGCAAAAACCCCTATTTGCAATCAAATCTAGCTATACAGTAATTTCTGCTGTTAAATACTGAATAGTTTAGTAGAGGTGGGCTTTTCTGCTAT
>CM040183.1:85486882-85609382 GCA_022606455.1 Callitettix versicolor | reverse complement strand
CAGAGTCGGCCGATAGGGGTTTCTGTGTGTCTTCTATAAATAGGTGGATGAATAAGCAACATCAGGAAAGATTTGACAATGGAGCATTTCTATAGTAAACGTTTTTTAGAAAACGTCTTTCTAAGAAGTCTTAGAGAGGCAGTAGGGATCCAGGGCAGAGGGAAAGCACAGGACTCATTATAGGACTTTGTGGTCTATGGGTACACAAAAACCAGAAGGAATGTACACGGAGAAACCGTGTAGGTTATGCAGAAAGAAAAATGAAACTGTAGGGCATTAAATCTACGATTGTAAGGCTCTTACAAGGAAGGGGTTAAAGGGTGTTTGGTTTGCAGGACTTTGACGGCATCCAGCAGAATGAGCTGTTATTTAAGGTCGAATATTGTATTACTGTATGCGAAAATGGACGCCAGTGCCACCACCATCAGCCTAAGTAAAGTCACTGAGTATAAACGTATTAGAAGTACAGCCACCATTGTAAAAACTGTGTAGCCGTTGCAGCCACTGACTAGTGGACTGCTAAAACTCATTCAGGGACTACTGAACTAGAATTTAAGAGGATTAGTTCTACAATAGGCCTTTTGATCCTACGATCAGGAGATACAAAACTTTTTACCTCTAGACCCGGGGTTCTCAACCTTTGTTCTGCTTCGATCTCCTAATTTTTTTTTTTTATTCCGTAGACCCCTGTGTGTTTACAATGTGTTGCACAAATATCACCGCAAATGAAGCTTTTATTAGGAGCAATTCAGTAATACAATTTTTTTTTAAATAATTTGTATTTTGTATTATTGGATATACATTAAAGATATAATTATGTTTATAGAAGCAGAAATTATAATAAATAAAAGATACAATTTTAATGATTGGTTACGGTTGATGACCTTCGATTACCTTACTTATATCCGGGGAAATATTTGTTAATATTAATCGTAAATCACCACGTTCTGATATCTTGAATCGATTTCTCGCCTTTGGCAATGAATTATGTACATAATCTAAATCCTGCCTCAACCGAGTAAGAACTGGGAAATGCTAACAATAGTGGTTCGCTGATACTTGTTAATCTGACGTATTTTGTGCGAAGTCTTTGCAACTCCAACATTCATCATATCCGCTTGTTTGTAAGTTGATTTTCAGTTTCAAATTCTCTTTAAGTTCAATCAATTCTTCTTGCAGTGAGAAATCAATATCGGCCATGTCGCTTTCAAATGGTTTTATAATCCAAAACGGAACATTTGATTTTTTTAAATCTTTGTAACGAACATTGATTTCCTCTTTCAATTCTTTTGAAAGATTTGAATGTTTCGTGTGGAGCAGACATAGCTAAACGAGAATGAGCAGAAACAATAGCAAATTTTTGCAAATATAAAAATGATTTTTTACAGTTTTCATTTTCTACGAAGTGCACGTTAAGGAGTTAAAAATGGAATTTATTTCATCGACAGCCAATAGACACTCCGAATTCAATCGACCCCCTTCAAAAGTTGAATAGATCCCCGTTGAGAACCCCTGGTCTAGACGTTCCGTAAGTAATCAGTTTTTTTTTTTAACGTCCGACTATTGTGCACACTTGGGCTAATGCAGACGATGGGATGATTTATAGCGTATGAAAATGCCAAGCCCTGGCCGGGAATCGAACCCGGGTCCTCGGGGTGAAAGCCCAGTACGCTATCAACTAGGCCACCGAGACTTCGCTAACGTATCCGTTAATGACAAAGACAAATTTTGAGGTTAGGTTAAACCGAACGAAAAATAAGAATAACATCGATTAATCGATAACTCGTGGGACGATATGATTTTTTGCAGTTAATCGGGAAAAAGAAATGGATAATACACAACAATGCACAGCAAGAAGTTAAACATTGTCAGAGCACCGCTTTATAAACAATATTCGAAGTGACGTATGAAATATGTAGCAATCATAACTTTCCTTGTTAGTACACGAAAGAAAAGGAAAAGATGTTGGGGTGTTTTTTTTATGAAATCGTTATTTGTAACGTAAAAAAAGCGAACTCTGTAAACAAAATAAAAAATAAATAATACCATTGGCTGGTATTTAATTACAATCCTGATCTTATTCTGATCTTAAGTGCGTGTGATTAAAGATCACTTGATTTAAAAGTGAACCTTTAAACGAGCGCCGATTCTGATTCTGAAAGTCCGTTACGCTCCAAAATCAATTTTTGCAATTTCAAAATGGCGGCATTTCAACATTTTTTTTTTAACGTCCGACTATTGTGCACACTTGGGCTAATGCAGACGATCCGCCTAATGTTAATGTACATTTGTAAAGTAAGTACATACAAAACTTTACCATAAATTTAGTTTAACATCCACATCATCCCGTAGATAAGTAGACAAATAATTTAACCAAAATGACAAAACGCATTAAAATTAAAAGCTTTTTATGCTCGAGTTGCATGTCGCGATGGTAACGCTATCTAGTAGCGTATGAAAAAACTACTCAGCATATTGTAAACGCCTTTGTAGAATATTGCATAATGAAAATATAAACATTATGACAGTTGTAATGTATTATACAAACATACCAGCGAGACACGCACCGTGATTACATGTAATTAATCTTATCAGTTTTATCAATAGTTTGAGATTTATTAAATGGTAATGTTTATATTGATGCCTCCGTATTGTACACTTTTGAAAGTACTTTATTATATACACAACTTTTTGTAAAGCTAAACACAGAAAAGAACGTACTGATTCAGTTTTTGTTTGTTTGTTTTATTTAACAAATCACTAAATTATCTATACGTGGGAAACGTGGGTACACATTAGTATTGTGGACAAAGTAGGGGTAAAGTTAACGTTCACAAACGACTTGCTTTTATTTTTATGAGTAGAGCAAATTTATTTCCTTCAATGGTCTTAAATCGAAAAACTTTTGTTTTTATTTACTTTTGTATTTCATAAGACTCGAATATTGTTTGACGGGTGTAAGGCCAAACAGTTATTTAGTTTGATATGTTTTTATAAAGACTTTGTGATTACAACTTACAAGCACCTTTTCTTTAGGAACAGCTATAGATTGGCTTTTACAGAAATAGACTTATGCCTATTTGCAGGAACGTAAATTTAATATTTCGTTATGTAAAGTGACTTTAAATTGAAATGTTCTCTGTTGCAAAAACATTTTTAACAAATCCGTTATGTAATGCATGTTTAAAGCTTTGTTCGATTAGTCTGGTAAGATGGCCGTCCGACGAACAGCTGATCATTTTCAGGTTATTTTTACAATTGTTTTTAAGGTTATGTGTTTTTCTTACATTCGTTCTTTATTGTTTCTATTAGCAGGCCTTAGAACAGCTGATCATTTTCAGGTTATTTTTACAATTGTTTTTAAGGTTATGTGTTTTTCTTACATTCGTTCTTTATTGTTTCTATTAGCAGGCCTTCGAACAGCTGATCATTTTCAGGTTATTTTTTAAATTGTTTTTAAGGTTATGTGTTTTCCTTACATGCGTTTTTTTTTTACTTTTTCTATTAGCAGGCCTTAGAACAGCTGATCATTTTCAGGTTATTTTTACAATTATTTTTAAGGTTATGTATTTTTCTTACATTCGTTTTTTTACTGTTTCTATTAGCAGGCCTTAGAACAGCTGATCATTTTCAGGTTATTTTTACAATTGTTTTTAAGGTTATGTGTTTTTCTTACATTAGTTTTTTTTATTGTTTCTATTAGCAGTCCTTAGAACAGCTGATCATTTTCAGGTTATTTTTACAATTATTTTTAAGGTTATGTGTTTTTCTTACATTCGTTTTTTATAGTTTCTATTAGCAGGCCTTAGAACAGCTGATCATTTTCATCTTATTTTTACAATTGTTTTTAAGGTTATGTGTTTTTCTTACATTAATTTTTTTTATTGTTTCTATTAGCAGGCCTTAGAACAGCTGATCATTTTCAGGTTATTTTTACAATTGTTTTTAAGGTTATGTATTTTCCTTACATCCGTTTTTTTTTACTTTTTCTATTAGCAGGCCTTAGAACAGCTGATCATTTTCAGGTTATTTTTACAATTGTTTTTAAGGTTATGTGTTTTTCTTACATTCGTTTTTTTATTGTTTCTATTAGCAGGCCTTAGAACAGTTGATCATTTTCAGGTTATTTTTACAATTGTTTTTAAGGTTTTGTGTTTTTCTTACATTCGTTTTTTTATTGTTTCTATTAGCAGGCCTTAGAACAGCTGATCATTTTCAGGTTATTTTTACAATTGTTTTTAAGGTTATGTGTTTTTCTTAAATTCGTTTTTTTATTGTTTCTATTAGCAGGTCTTAGAAAAGCTGATCATTTTCAGGTTATTTTTACAATTGTTTTTTAAGGTTATGTGTTTTTCTTACATTCGTTTTTTTATTGTTTCTATTAGCAGGCCTTAGAACAGTTGATCATTTTCAGGTTATTTTTACAATTGTTTTTCAGATTATGTGTTTTTCTTACATTCGTTTTTTTATTGTTTCTATTAGCAGGCCTTAGAATAGCTGATCATTTTCAGGTTATTTTTACAATTGTTTTTAAGGTTATGTGTTTTTCTTACATTCGTTTTTTTATTGTTTCTATTAGCAGGCCTTAGAACAGCTGATCATTTTCAGGTTATTTTTACAATTGTTTTTAAGGTTATGTGCTTTTCTTACATTCTTTTTTTTATTGTTTCTATTAGCAGGCCTATTGTTACTATTTTTGTATTTTCAAATTATATAATCAGAAACTATAAACACAAAAATTAACGGTTATTTAAAACTAAAGTTTAACAAAACTAATACTACAACACTGTAAAATAATAAGCACTTTTATCGATTGTAAAACATAACCTCTAAAAATATATTTAATCATTGTTTAAATTTACTTTAACAAACGTATAACGTTCCTTTAAATTTTAACACACGTTTTAGCAACACAACATATAAATTTAGATTACAGCTTTAAAGCTACGTTATTTTAACAGGTGTTTCTGCAACCCAATTATATGTTTAATTAGGCTTTAATATACATATAAATATAAGGTATTTTAAAGAATTTAATAAACGTTCTTGCAACCGGACAATAGCCTGGTTTATACAAATTAGCTTCAACATTATTAACCTGTACAACCAAACATACCTATTCATAGATTACATCTTATAATTGGTAATTCTGTTCTTTGGTATCACCCTGTAAAGCCGTAAACATGTTTTTCTGTTTCTTAATTAATTAATTAATTATTATTCGGACATCTCCAATCATCCGTGTTCGCGCATTATTAGTCTACTTATTTTGTTATGAAAGATCGCAAACCGATTCCATTTGACTCGCGGTAGAACCTTTGGTAAAACGATTTTAAAGCCACGGACTATTGGCCTTCAGCAAAATTTAAGAACAGGCTAATGGCTAAGAATAGCGAGGTTGAGCAAGCTAAGCCGCAAGGAGGTTTTACGCTTGAAAACATGTATTTTCCTTTCTTTCGTTTCGTGACATTTTTACAAATAACACTTTTTTGTGCAACGAATGTTATGACATCAAATACGTCACAGATTCCAAGCCTATAGACTATACAATTGTACAATTTGACTGACATACGAGGTAGGATCAAGAAGTTCCCGGAATCGGTCAATGAAAATTTATTGAGCGTACGTAATATTTTAACATTTTTTTTTACTTTCAAAACACTCTCCTCCTGCATGTACACACTTCTTCCAACGTTCACACAACTGTTGGAAACACTCCTGAAAGCCATTTTTGAAAATTTCGTTTAGCCGCTTCGTAAATCAGCAAAACAATGCTACTTCAATGTCATTTTCAGTCGTGGAAATAGGTAAAAATCCGATGGTGCCAGGTGTGGATAGTAGGGAGGGTGTTCCATAGTGGTAACATTGGTCGTGGCAAGGTATTACATCACCATCAGCGTCAATGGAACAAAAAGCATCCGTTCCCTGACTATTTTCCAGGTCGTTTTCATCTAACTGCATCTCGTAACCGTTTCAGGATCTCCTTATAACCGCGATGTTTTCCCTTCGTAGTGAATCAAGCCGTGGTAAAAAAACCACTTTACCCTGGTTTCTGTCCCAGCGAAATTCTTTCTTCCTTGGTGGTGTTTTTGATTTCCATTCAGCAGACTGAAATCTGCTGTGTCTGAGGGTCGTAAAGGAAGCATTATGTTTTTACCTGCTTCCACGACTGAAAATGACATTGAAGGGACATCGTTTTGCTGATTCGCAAGAGGCGATGGAAAATGCGACGAAGCGGCTGAACGGAATTTCCAAAAATGGCTTTCAGGAGTGTTTCCAACAATTATACGAACGGTGGAAGAAGTGTGTACATGCAGGAGGGAGCATTTTGAAGGAAAATAATGTTAAAATATTATACGTACTTTCAATAAATTTTCATTGACCGATTCCGGTAACTTTTCGACCCTACCTCGTATATGCACTGTTTATAACAAATAATATACAAAGATTTTGTTTATATAATATATGCAGTTGGTCTTGGTTATAACATCACTGAAGAGATCAATAAAAAAGACGTTATACAAAATGTGTTATAAAACCATCTGTTTTCAAAATTAGTAAAAAATAATCACAGTAATCATAATAAATCGTTAAAAAACCACAAATTATGGTTAAAAACTAACCAATCCATTAATCTTTATCTAGTAAAAGGAAGGAAATAATAAGTGCCGGTCTTTGGGGTGGGGGCGAAGTAGGGCGGTGCCCGAGGGCGCTAGCTCAGTTAGGGCGCCGCTGTCTAGGTTCTTAAAGTTATCAATAAATATTAAAGTTATATTTAATTAAATGTTATTTTTACAATAATAATCATTAGGCTAACATTATAATCAATAAATGATTTTCAAATTTATTTCAAAAGTGTATTAGTTACCCATTTTTATTAGTTATCTTAAAAAGCGTCTCTTACATAGGCGCGACAGTAAATTTTGCCCGACCTGTCCAAAAGGCTAAGGCCGGCACTGGGAATAATACTGCAACCACAATTATCTTTGGGCAAAAGTGTAGTGGAATAGACTATACACGCGACTATACAGCTCAGTCTTAAGAGCAACTATGCTTTTCAGCATGACAAATTTATTGCTGATAGCTGAGTCGTTGTTTTATCAGCAGTAGCACTTATCTGCAGCCCGGCAACTTCCTCATCGACCTTACCACCCCTCCGAGTTACATTCGCGGTTTTTCCTCGTAGCGCTAGTACCTATTTTGTTTTTGACGCTATACACAAGTAGCATAATAGTTAGCGTCGCTAAAAACGGATTTTAGGTTAAAGTTAGGCCGTTACGACAAAGTTCGACCGCGTATAATGTTTTTCTGTGTGATTGACTCCTAATAATTAGTTTGGGATTTTCAAAACTTAATTATTTCAACAGTAAATGTATTTAGATATTAAAAAGTTTAAGAACCGTTAAAAAATCGGGTAAACAGCTTCGTTCGCCGTTGTTTTCGTGCACTTTGAAGTCGATCGTGTGTGTGTGTGTTGAAATTTAAAAGAAATACAATTCCACAAAATTTTTTTCATTCGTACCGGGTAATTAGTCCATAAAATATGATCCCCCCCACGTGTCGAGTCAGGAAAGTTGAAAATCGCCGGCAAACACTGATGTGGGAGCGTTACTAACACAAACTTTCATCCTTCCTCTTTAAATCAAGACTAATATTAGAAATATGGCGGAGTTATGGTTCGGTTATTGAAATTAATTCGACATAAATCATCGAGCATTGTGCACTAGTATTGAGTTAAAATGCGTTTTCAGATCAAAATGTTTATAAGTTAAATTTTTTAATTAAATAGTGGAAATGTTTTTGTTTCTGCTTGTACTTGCAACACTAATTGTTTCTCAAACTCAAAATACAATAAAGCGTAGACCTGCCATACAGACTATTTTGCAAAATATATTTTTGATATTTTCCTAATTTTGATAATAAAATCTGCTTGCAACCGGTATATTTTGTCGAAGTTCAATTCGGACACTGAGCGAAACAGCTTGGCGTGTAATAACAAAAGAAGTGAGCTATTCGAAACAGCTGATTCTATTACGTGACCTTGAACGTGGTTGAGCCTACCTGGTGTTGACGTTTCAAACTGCACAACACACAATCGCATAGCCGTAAACAATCTCACAGTCTGAAAGTAAACTGAAAACTAAAGCCAGGCCAGAGGCCCGACGTCGAAGTCAAACGTCAACATTACGTTTAAGGTCACCACCGCTCAGCGCGCTCTACCGTCAAATGCCACGTACTAACTGCATGTACTCTATGGAATATGAATGACTAGTCGCGCACACATAAGCGAAGATAAGGGGGACAGGTTAGGGGCGAGCCTATTTGAAATATCGAAATAGTACCCGCAGTGCATTTTTATTAATCGCGGCGGTCTTTCTGTACAGTGTGAAAGTGAAATGTCCGAAATACAACAGAATTGAATAATTACAAATACCAGCTGTCAGTGCCGGCCTTGGTCTTTTGGACAAGATGAGCAAAATTTACTGGCACCTATGTAAGGGACGCCTTTTTAGGCATCTAACAAAAATAGGTATTTTAATCTTAATCCATAAATCCATTCATTTTAAGATTATTTTAAAAAAATATTTTTATTTATAACTTTAAAAACCTAACTGAGCTAGCGCTCTCGGACGCCGCCCGACTTCGCCCCCTCCCCCAAAGGCCGGCACTGCCAGCAATAAAAATTTTTTTTTAACGTCCGACTATTGTGCACACTTGGGCTAATGCAGACGATGGGATGATTTATAGCGTATGAAAATGCCAAGCCCTGGCCGGGAATCGAACCCGGGTCCTCGGGGTGAAAACCTAGTACGCTATCAACTAGGCCACCGAGGCGGCTCTAGCCAGCAATAACAGATCCATCAAGCAAAAATGTGAAAAACGAGCAATGACTTAGCCGCCGCAAAGTCAAGGGGCGCCGAAATGCTAGGAAGGAAAAAATTGTTTTGAACTTTTTATTAAAAGTAATTATAAATCTGATTGAATATAAGTCTTTATAATACTGTTGTAAAATTACAGGCTTTTATAGAAATTTTTGATTTTCGTACATAATATATGCAGATTTTAATGTTTACTATACACGTGAAATCAGATTTTTTAAATGACTTTAAGGTTAGAAAAATAATATCTGAATAAATAAAATAAATATGGTTTCCATCTTTTAACAGAGTGGCGCGATTGTTAAGGAATTTTTTTTTTGTTGTGAAAATGAGCTATTGGAGCGGCTATCATTGTAAGATCCAAACCAAGGGATTTGTAATGAGCACAGATCACTTTTCGAAGGGTCGTTAATTTTTTTCCGTAAATTAGCAGACTGAATTTTCAAAATCACGAACCAATTTGATGGTGTTCAGATTTCAATTTCTTACTTGAAATATAATTTTTAAGGTTTACCTGTCTGCAGTTTAAGATCAATCTTAAACAAAGGATTTACCTTCGTACTTGATCAATCTTGTACGTTTATGGTTGTCCAATGTTTGAAAATAAGGGTAGGCCTACTTGATAGGGAACAATGCGTTTTCGTGCTTTAGGCGACGGCCGTGAAAAATTTTTTGACGCTGTTTTTATTTTGTTTAGAACGCTAATTTCACCCGAGCTGTCCCTGAAAAGTAGAAAAGTCTTTTTTCATAAAGTAGCAAAGTTTCTAAAACCGTTTTTCTTGATGGTCTTATGATTAATTCAGAACTATTTAAACAGAAAAAAATAACCTAAAACAATCATCACCACGCGGGTGTACAATATTAGTAAGTCATATTAAAACGTTTTAGTACTTATTTACATTTGTTCGTTAAACAAATATATATTATTCCTAATGTTATTCCACCCCACACATTCATTTTATTCATTACAAAACTCGCAATTGTCTGGTATTTGGCGTTCAAAAAAGTAGTTTGAAATATTAGGAGCTAGACATTGCTTTTTTACACATATTTTTTGAATGGGAAAAATATAATTGTACAGTGGTACCTCGATATATGAGTGCCCTAATATACGAGTGTTTTGAGATATGAGCCGCCGAGCGATAGATATTTTGCTTTGAGATTAGAGCAAGATTTGAGATACGAGGAATCGCACACTACACCGCTGCACACGACCCAACATGTGGGGCATATGTTGGTGTCGTGTGCACCTTCTCCCACCTCAGACTAGATCTCAGTCTGTGTGCGCATGTTCTGGAAGGACCACTGTAACATCGTGATATGCCTAAGAATTATTGATCAGGCCTGGCTGGGTGTTACAACGAGGACCTTAACCTCTGCATGGAAGAAGCTGTGGCCTGAGGCTGTAGCTGAAAGGGCCTTCGAAGGATTGGAACCTGAAGTGTTTGTGGTAGAGGAGATTGTTTCTGTAGGAAAATCCATGTGTCTGGAGGTGGATGAGAGAGATGTGAACGAACTTGTCGAGGAACAATCTCAGGAGCTGATAACCGAGGAGTTACACGATCTACATGCGCAGCAGCATACGGTGGTTCAACGAAAAATTAGTTTTGAAGAGGAGCCAGAGATGGAGGAGTTTATCTATACAAGAGATATAAAGGAGATCTTGGGAATGTGGGAGAAAGTTGTAGAGTTCGTGGATAAAAATCACCCCAAAAAAATTGCAACTGGTCATGCATCGGAGTTGTTCAACGAAACTTTCCTAACTCATTTCCACAATATCCTAAAAGAGAGGAAGAAACAAACCTCCTTGGACAGTTTTTTTAAACAGTCTGCAGGTGAAAATGAGCAAAGCGTGACAAAAAAAGTGAACACCAGTGATGAAAATTAAGCGCTTCCATAAGCACTTCACTTTTTCTTTTATTATGTTTTTATAGAATATGTATTTGTTATTTATAAATAAATGTTTCTTCTTGTAAATACATTTTTCTTATTCAAAAACACTTAACAAAAACAACTGAGGTGGTGTTTTGGGAGCTGGAACAAATTAATGGCATTTCAATTAATTTCAATGGGGAAAATTGCTTTGAGATACGAGGAAGGTTACGGAACGAATTAAACTCGGAAACATGAAATGAACACTGATCGTGACACCTCTAGATCATTTTTTGAGTCGTTAAAATTTATATGTATATAGGCCTATATAAATGTATTAGTATATTTACGTTTGTAATTTTGATTTGATTTCATTCAAACTTGGCATAAAAATCGATTGTGGAATTAGCTTGGACAGTTTCGTTAACCGGCAACAGCATCATTCAACAATTTCAAATTTATAAAAGTCCATAACTTCTTTGTATTATTATTTTTTAAATCCAATTTCATCATTGTAATCAGCATTAAAAACTGAATAAATTAGCATTTCGAATTTTAAAAATCCGTTGAAATTATGAAATTTAATTTGACGGTGGTCAGGGTTCATTTTCTATTTAATATCAAAGAAAATTGTTTTCTAATGCTAATACATGCAAATTTTAATGATTATTGTGATGAAATCATAATTTCAAAAGGGATATGATAAAGATAAATCCTTGTGAAAATTTGCTTCTATCATAATCATTAATTGTTTCCCCATCTATTCAAACTACTTTGAAATTTAAATACAAATTACCAGTTCCATTTTTCATGATTTAGTTTAATCGATTGATTCCTTTTATATCTATTTTATTATTGTTTGTATTATGTCCTATAGGTTAATTTACTGAAACAATTTTGATGAAACTGAAATATTTAGCTAATATCTTTTGTTATTAATTTCTATGTACAGTTTTAGGACAACTATAGACATTTTAACTTTAAAAATAGATTAGTAGCCTAATAATTTAACAGTTATGGCATTATCAGGACATCTTACTTTTTGAATAAGAATTTTCATTTTGAAAAACAACATTAAAATGTAAATAGGGCAAGCAAACAACTTACGTAACAAAATATTCAAGAACATTACAACATGTGGTGATATAAGAGTCTGTGGACCTTTGTCGGCTATTATGAATCTGTTCAGTGTAATTCTAATGATAATTAACGATACAGATTACTTCACTATTTGTTAATATAAAATAATGTTCCTTATCTTATTTTAAAGGTCTTGTATGAGTGAATGTTTTCTGTCTTTTACATTTGTATATTCATTTTTCCTTTTAAAGTCTTATAGGGAATATTCAATATGCCCGACAGGATCCATAGACTTTTGAGTGGTTAGTAGGATACCTATTGTTAAATCAAAATAACAATGACTAAAAATACTAAAATAGGCTTAAGTGGAAAAATACTGTGGAGGTATTTTAAATAAATTATTTTAAATCTTCTCTTATAATTTTTATTAAGAAAATATCGTTACATATTTTTTTTTACAAAACACACTTTACTTTCTATTTGTATAATAAACAATAATTATAAACATTAACTTTGTAAAAAAATAATCACTAACAATTTCAACAAGTAATCAGTGTTTAACACCTTAGCCCTTTTATTATATTTTCTTTTAACATTTTTGGTTGTAAAAACGCTGTGCTTAGCGAATGATCTGCGATAAGGACGTATACAATATAATGAGATTATTTAAAAGACAAATGGCGTAAGTTATGGTTACTATGGTTAAATGAATAATGTGAAAGGTCAGAACATACTGTGTCCATGATGTTAAATGAAAAATTAGACAGAAAGGCACAAGGATCGGTGGAAGAACTTAATGATTTAGATGTAAGATGAACAATAATGTATCTCTACAATAAGTAGGCATATTTTAACATGTATGAAAAGATATGCAGTGTTATCCTGCAGTGTTATCTGCAGTGTTATCTGCAGTGTTATAAGAGATGCGATTAGGTATATGAGGATGTTTTGAGGGCTGAGTATCAGATGACTGGCTGAATGCAATATACAAAAGGAAGTTGCTGGGTGATAACATGAGATGTCTTTTAGGTATATTTTAATGTTTAATGATGACATATTTTGAAACAAGTACTCTAAATTTTTATTCAAGAAACGTTAAAATGTATGAACAAAAATTCACAAACAGAAGTCTCTGAAAAATATTTATTAGCTTTTCCCTGTTTTTACCTTCTTTAATTGTTTAACTTGCAAAAAATCAAAGAATAATATCTTAAAATGTATTTTTTTAAATGCTATTCGTTAAATAATTTCAAGTAAATTAAATGCCATTGAAAAACATTAATTTAAAATGTACGACAAACTGAAACCGTAACTTTGAATTTTCTTACTATATTAGAGTTAATGAATAATATTAAATGATGCACTGAAAAGGATTAATTTTACATTATCTCCATTGCCTATAATTTAGTGAAACATAGTGTTAGTCAACAATTTGAAGTAGAATATTAAAACACGGAACATTCTAGTTTTAAATAATGTCCCCATTGAGTTTATGATATATTGTGCTGTATAAAACTTGTGTTTGTATGTTTTTTTAGTATATATTTTTCACGATTTTTTCATTATTTATATAATTTTTTTTCTTTCAGAATGCTGCATTCAGTTATAAGAAATACAACCAGTTCCTGAGGCTAATGTGAGTATGAAATTTTAATTCATTTATTATAAGCTTGTCTTGTCACTGCTTGCGCTGGTTTTCATTATGAATGATTTTTTTAACCGCTGCAAAAATATCATCGGCTAGTAGCGTTGGTTGTTCGAAAGCAGCGAAGTGTCCTCCACTTTTCAAGTCTGTCACTTGAACAAGATTCTTGTACTTTAGTTTAATTATAGATGTTGGCATAATGAGCATTTCATTTGGGAATCGGGCGCATGCGGTGGGAACATTTATCGGAACGCTGAAATCAAAAGAACAGTTAATGAGTTTTATCAACTGTGAACAAATACATTTTAGCATGAAACCAGATGGCCACAAATGCAGAGTGAAGTTGCGCCGAGCAAAGTGGACTACATATTCAAGACCTAATCAATTGTTTTTAATGTAAGCGTGGCAACTGAAAGTAAAGCGGAGCCCAACAATGCCACTCTACTCTGTTCCGCTTTCAGTAGCCGCACTTGCATAAAAACAATAGGTTCAGTTTTGAATGCGTAGTCTGCTCCGCTCAGCACAACTCCACTCTGCATTTGGTGGCTACCTGGCCCTAAATTAATGAAAATTATTGTTTATATGGATAATTGAATTGAATTAATCATTAAACACTCTGCATCCTGTCAAATACTAACATGGTGCAATTAGGATGGGTATCTGGGCATTGCGGAATTGAGGGAAATGAGAGAGCAGATATGATGGCCAAGAGAGGAGCTGCTTATCGACTAGTGGGACCAGAGCCCGCGTGTAGCATTAGTCTCAAAACTACGAGAGGAGCAGTAAGAAAATGGGCTAGGGATGAACACATCAAACAATGGAGACAATTCCCTGGCCAAAGATTGGGAAAATGCCTTCTCTCGGGACCAGACCCTGTACTGATAAGGACATTTGTTCACTTTAACAGGAGGTCAGTGAGGCAGGTCGTTGCCATGATCACTGGACATGGCCACATCCGGAATCATCTACATAAGGTCGGATTGTTACAAATCTCGCCTGAATGTTATTTGTGCGGGTGGAGTGTCGAAACCACAGCACACATATACCTTGAGTGTGAAGTCCTGGAGGCCAAAAGAAGGAGACTCTTTGGACCTCAGCAACCAGATCAGGAGTTCAACAAGGATACCATACACAAGATTCTGGAGCTCGTTAAAGCACTGGAGTCAGTTTAAGGTGAAGTGATAGGGTACACAAAAAGCTTTTAAGCTGACATGTCGGGGGCTACAGAGCCACTGTTAATCCCCAAAAAATCATCAGACAGATAACTGTAAAGTTATCAAAAAGACAGATTTGACAGACTTTCAGAATGTGAAATGCTTCTAACTAATATTTCTTAATTAGGCTAATCACGTGAGATTTGCGGGATGGAATTATATGGACATAAAAAACAAAATAAATACTCTAAACAAAAATATTGTCTCAAAGGTAATGTAGAAATTTGCATGGTTTTTTTTATTATGATGCATATTAATCCTAGCTTTTACAAGATTTGAATTGACAAAACTAGAAAAAACAGCAATCAGTGATGAATGCAATAATAATTACTAAAACTTACTTTTCCAAATTAAGCTTTTGTTCTTCTTGACTTAATGATTCACTATACAACCTCATCGAAGTGGTAACAGAGTTAGTCACCCAATAATACATGACGTTATCAAGTAGCAGAGTCAAGTCGTATTTCGACAGGCCACCATCCGGTAGTTTTCTGTACTCACGGTCTGTCCAGGTAGAAAATTTTTCCAAAATATACGCTGCTAACCCAATAGGAGATTCCTGCAGAGCCACTCCTGGAGATAACAATACACAACATATTATGATTACATTTTAACTGACATTTTGCCATCATTTCTGTATACATATGGTACAACTTCCAACATTAATCAACTATGATTCTCATGTGCCTAACCTAAAATATTAAATCTTAAAAAAGAAAACTTAAGCTTAGGCGTGTATACCTACGTTAAAAAAAAAAAAAAACCAGAACAAACGCTCAAGACTAATACCTTGAGTGTGTAAAAAAGAAAACTGAACCTCATAAGTGAACAACAAAATCACAAAAACAAAACAAAATTTACAATAGCTGGCAAATGTCCAACCAAATGGGAAACGTGTGCTAATCAGAAATATATTTATATGCAGGCCTACATAGTTTTTATGTTTTACTCTCCACAGACAGATTATTTTCTCTGGCGAATCTCCAGTTAAAAATAATAACATGAGTTAAAAAATTCAAACCTGTATAATTCGGAAAAAAAATGTTATTATATAGACTATAACAGAAATATATGCACACAATTTGAATACTTTCACTGTTGTTATTGGAATGCTACCATATTTTGTTGATAGCAATAAAAATAATACTCAAGGTGAATAGTGTAGCAAGTAGCAAAGTAAATTTTTAGTGGAGTATGAGTCAAAATAATCGTAGATTTCATGATTATCATCGAGCTCTAAGGTGAATATAAAGACACAAAAATGATGGAAAAGAGTAAATTTCTTTTCAGAATACTTAAAGTGAATTTAAAGGATCTATTTTTATACTTGTGGTTTGTGTAAGGGGGATTACAAACCAATTTGGGCCTATGGGCTGCATGTAATCTGTTAACCCCAGGAAAACATCTCTTGTTCCTTTTACTAGGAACACCCTGTATTTAGGAAGATGTTGCACATCAGGTGAAGTACCTGGGCTTGTTGTTGGACACCAAATTAACCTGGAATGCTCACCTTGGGCGCATCATGGGAAAGCCAATGAATCATTGATGGCAGTTAGAAGAATGGTTGGCAAAACATGGGGACTGAGCTATGCATGATGCTACATCTATACTGGGATCATTAGACCCATGGTGTGCTATGGTGCTGTGGTGTGATGGACTAAGACCGAGCAGAGGGGGACCAGGGAATTCAAGAGGTTGGCCTATGCATGCTTCATGAACATGACACCAACAGCAGCTAAGGAGATCGTTCTGGGATTTCTCACCTTTGACTTATATGTCATGAGAGGTATGTAAAAGCAGCATATAGACTGAAGGAAAATGGAGTTCTGGCTATTTGACCTTTGGGGCATGTCAGAATCACAGAAAAGATCACAGACCTGATTCTAGTGATGTGAACTATGATGGTTAAGTCGCCATGGTCAAGAATACATGGTTTCCAGATTCTTTAATGTCAAGATGACATTTGATGGCTTTAAGACAAAGACAGGCACTGGTGTGGGGGTGAGTAGAGGTGAAGACAGTTTTTAACATGGGAGAAAATGTAACAGTATTTCAGACAGAGAGAATGACCATTAATGACTGTGTTTGGAAGAATTTGAGACATGCCTTCAAGAAGTCTCAAATTCATATTTACACCGATAGTCAGGCAGCAATCAAAGCACTTGCAGGATCCCATAATTCAGCCCAAGCAGGTCTGGGAGTGTCAAGAGGATCTCTGTCTCTGGGAAACCGGTACACTTTATTACATGCACTTCACTTGGTTCCGGAGCATAAGGGAGTAGAGGGTAACGAGGAGGCAGACCAACTGGTGGAACTTATTGGACCAGAGCTGGCTTTAGGGATTTCTACCATTGGCTGGGTCTGCTATCAGTAGGTGGATAAGCAAGCAACACAAGGCAAGATGGGACAACCTTCATGGGCACTCTCACAGCAAAAGCACTTCTTAACAAAGGTCCCTGATAGAGGACTTAAGAAGAGCAACATATCTATCTTGGGTAGAGCAAAATTCAGGAAACCATGGGGCTCATTACACAGCACTGTGGGCTACATAATTTATGATTGTGAGGATCTTGCCAGCAGGAGACTAAGAGTATTTGGTTCTTAAGATCTCCAGCAGGATGAGATAATCAGTGGATTACTGCAACTTACTAATGGCACCAATCTGCTAAACTAGAACTCAAGAGGTCAGTTGATCGCAGTGTCTGAGGTTTTATTAATCCATTCCTCTAGTATTCTGTCTATCTATCTATCTAGTCTGCATGCAGTAAATCA
Organism: Callitettix versicolor; assembly: GCA_022606455.1. NCBI lineage: Eukaryota > Metazoa > Arthropoda > Insecta > Hemiptera > Cercopidae > Callitettix > Callitettix versicolor. Next base: position 85,591,920 of record CM040183.1, on the reverse strand, counting down.
TACTTAAGAGCTTTAAAAAAGTTTGTTAATACTACCGTACCTTGTTCGGTCCATCACATGACTTTTGATAGTACATATTTCAATCGTAACATATAAAAAAAAAAATGCAAATCAAGTAAGTTTTTTGTCATCTGCTGAAGAAAATTAGGCTGCATCAGGGAATTGATAGAAACCAAAACTACTTAGCATTAATCTGATCAATTTAATCTTTTTCTAAACAAAATTCCAAAATAAATAATTGTTTTATTTGATAAAATATTTTATGTAAATAAATAACTTTTTTGATAAGGCTGCAATACTAATTAATTATACTTCCTACTGTTTTGTCTTATGAAAAAAATAAGTTAATTCAATGAATAAATAACTAATTGTAATATTACTTGGAAGAATCTTGACTTTGTCTTTGATAAACCCACTTTGAATATTTTACATAACATGTAAAATAACATATTTAACTCATAGTCAGTAAAAATGTTTTGTAGAGTAGGTTTCAAATGTAAAGGGACATTGGTGGCCTTGAAATTTTTGGGTTAGTCCTCTGCAGTGGGTCTAATTTGTTGGTATGTACTAGAATCGCCCATCACAAGGGGGTTAGTATACAGCGTTAGTTGAACTCTTATTAGTAAAACTCTATACTTCTTACTGTTGAGTATATGCTTTGTGTTTGTGTGTGTATAGCATTAACAGTGTGTAATATTGTGTGTATATTATAAAAGCTAGCGACTTGTGAAAAATGACAGATAAAAGTAAATTAGGCAAAAAAGGCCAGATATTGCACAGTCAAAGTAGGGAAATAATAAAAAATGTAATAAATTTTTAACAAAATTTAAAAATTTGTCTTTATAGTATTATTAATATTTGAGTAACACATGTCAAAAATGGCCTTGCACATTGATGGTGATAACGTTCAATGGACTAGAGCAGCTAACACGATGTTTACAGGCAGAGTAGTAATACCCTGCCAGCAAAGGCAAACCAAAACAGCTAAAATGGTGGAAAAGCCTACAATCGTCAGTGGTTGGTGACATCACTGTCCCTTTACATCTGAAACCTACTCTATGACAGGTGCATATATAGCATTAATATAGATGTTTACCATAGTTTAAAAACTAACCAACAGTATCGGGTTTCGTTGCCTGCAAGTGCATGTAGCCCATTTCTTCCATCATGAATAAAAATACTTTGCTAAAAGGAAAAAGGAAACTCTCTTCGTGCTTTTCGGCAATCAATGATGGGAAAAACTTCCCACAAGAATTCTTAACATTATGTTCGGGTTAGGTTGAACAACGCACATGTTCAAATGTAAACCTCGGACTCTGAAAAAAAAACAATTACAATTTTATGTAAATGTTAATTTTTGTCAAATTTGCAAATATTTTGTGCCAGAACACTTCATTTCATGTTCAATAGTAGTAATACAAAAATATAAGAGTGGGAAAAGATCTAACATGTTTTTCATCACTAAAACGATTTATTAAATGCATGTAATTAATAATAAAAAGCAACAGAAACTTTTTTTTAAAATTAACTTCAGTACCTAACACAGTTTTGTATGAAAATAGTAATAACCTTGTATTTTTTTTTTTTTTTTGGTGTTTAACGTCCGACTATTGTGAACACTTGGGCTAATGCAGACAATGGGATGATTTATAGCGTATGAAAATGCCAAGCCCTTGCTGGGAATCGAACCCGGGTCCTCGGGGTGAAAGCCTAGTACGCTATCCACTAGGCCACCGAGGCGGCAGTAACCTTGTAATGAGTGTTATGGGGATATAGCAATTTCTTGGTGGGTAACCTTGGCAGAGTAAATGTAGCATACTCCATGCAATGTAAATGGCTGTGATACCACAATATAGATCCGATGAAAATAGCATAAAATTATAAGTTATCGTTAAAAAATTTAATCTTCCACAGGTAAATATTTTTTTTTTTTTTTTTTTTTTTTTTTTGTGTTTAATGTCTAACTATTGTGCACACTTGGGCTAATGCAGACGATGGGATGATTTATAGCGAATGAAAATGCCAAGCCCTGGCCGGGAATCGAACCTGGGTCCTCGGGGTGAAAGCCCAGTACGCTATCCACTAGACCACCGAGGCGGCTTGTGAATATCTCTTAGTTTAATAATAAAGTACGTAATAAAAGAAACAAAAATTTCAAAAATCATTACTTCAGTACTGGTTTAATGTCACAAATACCAAATTTTGTAATACTGCATCATCTGTAGTGGCATCTAGTCATGGGAAACACATGGGTGTTCTAACCAAAGCTTACTATTCTGTTGAATACCAACGAAATTCTGACCCAATTTGTAAATTGCTATTGTTTACACCTTATGCATGCCGTGGAACATGCAACATTGGAGGCTGAAGTAATTGAATAAATAAACACTGTAATGTCTTTATTGAAAAACACTAAATTTGAAATAATTAAAGAATTAAAATCCAGTCTCATATTGAAATGTACGAGGGTTTTTCATAAAGTAAGGTCCATTTGGGAAAAAACAAAGATGTTTTCCAAAAACTTGTTATATTTACGTTCCTTACATCTTTCTATGTAATTTCTGTACTTATTTAAATATTTACCACCAATGTTCAACAAGCTTTTGAATGCCAGAGTCATAGAATTCATCTGTCTTGAGGATAACCAGTCTTTAACAGTCCCTATCATTTCATTGTCTGTCTCGAAGCGACTGCTGTGAGAAAATCCTTCAGGTAGCAGTACAAGTCGAAATGCTCAGCACCTGATCTGGACTGTACGGTGATTGGTCCATCTGTTCCCATCCAAAAGACTTGATCAGTGTTTGGGTTTCTTTCACCATATATGGGGGGTCTGCAGCAATAAAACTACAGACATCAAAAGGCCACGTCGCTTATTCTGGATTGCACGCTGAAGTTTAGTCATGGTAGTGCAATAAGCTGCTTTATTGATCGTTCTCCCGTGTTTCATAGTTGACTAACAAGACTCCATGTCTATCCCAAAACACAGATTCCATAACCCTGCATGTTGAAATTGTCTGCTTTGCCTTGACTTTGACTGGTGATGTCGTGTCGCCATTCCATTAACTGGCGTTTAGACTTGGAGGTCATGTATGAAACCCACGTCTTGTCTCTTGTGACAATGTGTTATCATGAAATTCGGCTTGGCCAAGCTACACACGCGACTTGTATGTCGTTACATTCCGGACATACGAGTCGCGTGTGTAGCTTGGCCAAGCTGAATTTCATGATGAATATTTTAAACGTGTAATTGTCCTCAGTGTTTGTGATGTATGTTTTAATGTTTTGTTTGACTTTGTGACAACCTCGACAGAGGGATTTAACATTTTGTATAACGGCCTGAAGATGAAACGATAGAGTTTCGAAACCGTGGTAGCCTTTATGAGGTGAGTGGATAGACCACTGACGGGAAGAATAGGTCATAATCCTAATCATTTGAATATGTGGTCCAGTGGCTGTGTTACAATAATGAAACTACTGTCATTCCAAGCTTTGTAATTTTAACTCTTGGTAATACATTTTGAGACGATCATATTTTAAACTTTTACTTTAGATCATCTACAATTAATCCTAGCATTAATTAATACTATATTTTTTCTGATTTTAGGATTGAATTCTATTAGTCTCCTATAGGCCAATCAATTTTAAATCTGTTACCTTATAGGCTTATAAAGTATTGATCTTACACTAGCACAATTACAAAGTTTCGTCTCAATGAAATAAGTGAACTATTTTTTTTTTTCAACATAAATAAGTGAACGAAATAAGGGTACTTTTCTAATAATTAGCTGTATACGCTGACTTATTTTATACGTAAAAACTTTTTTTAGGTGAGTCTAGCAGGAGTTTCTTACTAAGAGATATGAGTTCAAAATTGGCTGCAGACCTGTTTTTTTATTTTTAATAGTTATATGTTTAAAATTATTTATAAAAATAACTTGAATAATAATTATAATTACTGCTATAATAGTACATAACATACCCATCTAGCACATAATTGTTTAGGGTGTTCACAGTTAAATATATATTGCATGCAGTTGTATACAAAAAAAGTTCATTAATAATTATTTAAATTATTGATGAGTGCCATTGTACTACATGCCCAACCATAATAACTAATTATTAGAGCTTTAACAGCTGGATGTATTGCATACAAGATTGGTGTTTGGTGTAGATAAGTGTCCATTTTTTAAATATTAGTTGTATATAATTTCAATTAGCAATAAGGGCAGTAATATAACTAGAGCAATACGAACCAATTTGAAAACTGATTAATTCAATTCTTTAAGTTTTTGTTTCTGTCGGTCAGACCTGCTGACTACCATATTTTTTTAATAACCAACAACATTTCTCTGATATACGAAACAAAGCACAATTTTATTTTATATATTTTATTAAACTTCTTTCAGTTGAATTGTAATTTTCCCGCTTATTGGTTTTGTGAGACTTACCTTTCAGGATAAAGTTGTGCCATTATTGTGGTTATAGCAGAGCCCCAATCCCCACCTTGTGCAAAGTATCTGTCGAACTTGAGTTGTTCCATTAGTTTGCCAAAGATTGTAGCTACTTGAGATATAGACAAGCCTGGCTTTGTCGTTCCCTGAGAAAATCCATAGCCAGGTATTGCCGGAGCGATCACTTCAAAGACAAAATCTGCTCCTGGTCTTGGAGTAGTAAGCAGAGGTATGATATTGTAGAACTCTACAAGAGATCCTGGCCATCCATGGACAAGTAGAAGGGGAAGAATTTTTACCTGAGACAGATAAAAGTTTTATTCGTTATAAAATGTATCTCAGGTTAAACGAATATAAGAATATATTGCAAAACTGGAGGTAAATGTTTTGTTGGTCTGCGTAGTATGATTATAAACTATACCATTTCCTCAAATATCCTGCATAAAACAAGAGGCAGAGAAGGAAAAGATTGTAAAGACTATTCAACAAACTTTGATTCTAGATCTTTGTTTCTTCTGGCAATCAATATATGATAAGACACAATATATTTTTTTTTATTTATTTATTTTTTTTTTTTTTTGTGTTTAACGTCCGACTATTGTGCACACCTGGGCTAATGCAGACGATGGAATGATTTATAGCGTATGAAAATGCCAAGCCCTCACCGGGAATCAAACCCGGGTCCTTGGGGTGAAAGCCTAGTATCCACTAGACCACCGAGGGGCTCATAGTACTATCCACTAAATATAAAGGCATTACCCATTCATCAGATCACCAAGAAACTTTGGGAAATTGTTGAGTACACTGCCGCAGTGAAAAGCACTGCCATTACAATAACTGCCCAGTCCCAAAATTAATATTATTTTAAACACATTATGAAACACTTAAGTACAGCTGCAGTTAAGACAGGGAGAGATAGGCTGAGAAACAAAAGAACACAGGGTGAAGTTGATCAGAAAAAGTGGACACCTTAGAGAAAAGACAGCTGAAATGGTACGGATAAGTACAGCCTATTGGGAGGGAATCATGAAAAGACACATTCAAAATTAAATAAAGAGCAAGCAAGAGTAGATTCCCTAAGAGCTTGTTAAAACCTAAGGTTATAGACACAGATAAAATTCAGTTAAAAAAATTTCCTTAAGCTTTGTGTTCAATAACATTCAAATTTGAATCTGATAAAACTAAAGTGCTAGGTCTTGCATCTAATAACATAAAGCACAGCCTAGATATTGAATAATTTTGACATTTAGCATTTATTAAAGGTAATTTAGGCCTATATAATATTGTGTGTTGATTAATATGAAAGTAATCATCATTTACGTTAGTTTATTTTAATCAATAATTTCCTTTCTCCTTTAGAGTTCCAGAAAGATTTGTTTTTCCATTCAAATTGTTTCCTACGTGTTTTGATAACAATATTATGTGAAGGTAAAATTTAACAAAAAAACATACTATAAATTATGAATCATAATAATGACAAACGGTTACTATTACGTGTGTGAGCAAAAACACGGAAAAACAAAAATACCAATAATCAAACTTTACTAATTTTGTTAATTCAGTGTGCTGCGTCTCTGAACTTGTGCACTTCAAATTTGTTGGTACAAGATTGGAGTGAGCTTTTTTCTTTGCTGTTAACGCTGATCCTTTGTCCTTAGTAGTCTATAGTTAGACAAAGGCATAAAGTCTGTGCATAAAGTAACACAGACATTAAAATAAAATTTTAATAAATCTAACCTAACAACTTCAGCGAAGGCAACTCAAGTGAGCAGCTTATCGGTTTAGCAATTCCACCATATCTCTAGCTCATACTACTCTTTCACCTATTCATTGAATACATACATTCACTACTTTACATAAGCTGGCTAACTCTAATGTGTAAAGCGATCAGTGCTGATGGAGTGAACGACAGCTGTATCCAATGGAGCTCAGGGATACCTAGCAACCTCACAGTGTACCTTACCCTGCATGCAAGGCTGTTTGGCAGATATAATTTCCCTAGCTACACATTTTCCCATGAGATAGAATTTAAACAAAATGAGCGATATCTCACAGTACAATAAAAAGCTATAGTGCAAAAATAAAAAGAATTAGCCAAAGAAAATATAAATGTCTCTTTCAGAACAACTAATAAGTTATCAACATTATTAAAGAAGCCAGTTGGTAATACAAGTGGAGATAACTTTGAAAAAACTAGCATATACAAAATGAAATGTAGCTTCTATATCGGTCAGACATCTCGCTCTTTTAAAAAAAGATTTAAAGAACACATACCCTGAAGTGCATTATCGACAAACTCGGCTTTCGTATGACATCTTATGGACAAAAACCGTAAATTCAAAGACATCCATACTAGCATGGAAATATGTCATAAAAGCAGTTATATAGATGCAACTGAAGAGTTTGAGATTTACAAGAAAAAAAAATCAGACCCCCACAACATCATCAATGAAAAACTTTCACTTAAATCAAATTTAATATATGACATGGCTCCAAGGAAAAATGATTTGAATAAATAACATAAACCAACAGACGCACTGTAAATGATAATACTGACGGGCGTGGTACTACTTTTGAAGACTCCGCAGTCCGGAATTAACGACATACGAGTCACACATATCGTTTGGCCAAACCAAATTCCATCGTACATATTTTAATCGTGTAATTGTGCTCAGTGTTTGTGACATATGTTTTTAATGTTTTGTTTGGCTCTGAGACGACCTTGACAGAGGGATTTAACATTTTGTATCACTGCCTGAAACGATAGTTTCGAAACCGCGGTAACCTTTACGAGGTGAGTAGATAGACCACTGATGGGAAGAATAGGTCATAATCCTAATTACTTAAATATGTGGTATGGTGGCTATGTTGTAATAATAAAACAAAAAGCTGGTGAAATGGAGCACAATCCCTGTAATAAGGTTCAAGAAGTACATTGAATGGAATTAGTAGAGCAATCAGTTCAAGTACTGCAGTAATGAATTAAGAAGTTACCAATTATAAGTGGAGGAGTTACCCACCTTGAATCCTTTCCAAATCCTAGACTTTATGAAGAGACTAGGACTGGAGAAGGCTCTGTAACTGAGTGATCAGGAATACAGAAAGGGAACACAATAAATTTACAAAGGTCACAGTGTAATAGTAGAAAATCTAAGTTTATGTAACAAAAATTGAACTAAGGATAATTTGCTGAAAAAAATTCAACCACGATTTATGTATGCAACTGATATGCGAGGTTGATCTTAGTACTGGCCTAGATTTGGTTCAAGAACTATGAGAAAGATAAAATGAATCAACAACTGATAATAAGTAATTTCGGCATATCAGATAAGCAATATCACAGCAGTAAAAAAAAGATAAGTGCAGATAAAATAATACAATGTCGTAAAAATGTACATAGTACTGAGAGTCCACTTTTAGACTTAAATAACCTAATAGGCAACAGAAATGAAATACTTTTGTAGTCACAGTTAAGGCAAGGAGAGGTAGGTGGAGAAATGGAAAAAACAGTGAAGTTGGTCAGACGAAATGGAAAACCTTAGAGGAAAGACAGCTGAAAAGATATGGACACATACAGTCCATGGGGAAATTATAAAGATGAAGATGAGAAGAACAGCATGCAGAGAGGGGTGTTTAAAAATACATGAGAGGACTAGATAGAGAAGATGAGTTTTTTTTTGTGTTTAACGTCCGACTATTGTGCACACTTGGGCTAATGCAGACGATAGGATGATTTATAGCGTATGAAAATGCCAAGCCCTCACCGGGAATCGAACACGGGTCCTCAGGGTGAAAGCCCAGTACGCTATCAACTAGGCCACTGAGGCGGCTTCGCACAGGATGAGGTCAGATGAGGTCAGGGAAATCATTACCATGTTTTTGGAAGCCAAAAAATTGTGAACGACTAGCAATGTATATGTAGGTGGACTGTCATCATGGAGAATCCAGCTCTTGTTCTTGAAGATGAGGGAAGGCAATGAGTGAGATGAGGACTCTGCAGGAGAGCATGGCTGGTGAGAGGTCAACTCGATGCTTAACAGCATAAAGGACCAAAACATAAGAACTTCTGTCATCAGCTAAGACTGTTAAATCTGTAACAGGTTACTCACCCCGGCTTAGCTGCAGGCTTCACATGTATAAAATGTATTTTCAGTCCAGCGACTTCTGTCGTGAACTGAGGAAATGAATTCAAATAAACTTGTCTGTCTGTCCATGAGTACTTGTTCTTCCAGAAGTCGAGAACTTTGTTTAGGTAATTTGTGTTAAATCCATATTGAAGCCAATGCCTTCCAGAGGTGGGTTGAACGGTTTCACTGATTTCAGTCGTTGTTGTAGATCTGCTATAACCTGCAAAGAGATTAAGATGAATGGTTTTTTGTTCCAGTTTTAAATAATTAGGCTACACAGTGTTACAATTTGTAAAATTTTAAACATTTTTTATATTTCAAGTTTGTTACAACTTATGTGATATGCATTAATACTTTTTATATATGACTAAAATCTAAAGAACTGATTTTGAGAAATTTGGGTGATTTTCTAATTTTTATCTTTATTTCTGAAAGGGATTTTCCATGTAGGTTATAACTAATAAGCTACATTTTATTTGGTTAGTTGAACCACATTTGATCGAAACTGTTAAAGCCAATATTGAGAAAATCTAATTCACTGATTTAATTTAAATTTGGCATGCAGATCTGGTTTCTCCATATCTCTGGACCATTTTTTAAATAAAAAAAGTTTTTTGAAGCTCCCTTTTCTCCATCAAAAGTAGTCCATAAAATTTTGGTTGTTATAGCTGCAAAAAATCCATGCAAAAAAAACTATTGAAAAAACTGAAAAAGTGTTTTTTTTTCAAATTCGTCAAAATCAGTTCATCAGACTTCGCTCGAAATTTTGAGAAAAAATTGAAAAAAGCCAAAAATAAACCTAGACCTCTATCATTTTTCCCTTTGATTTACTTCTTAAACAATAAATTTCTTCTAATTAAGAAAATGAAATAGTTGGTAAAAAAATAGTGTATTGATGCACTAATTTCAACTGTGTTTCTTCAAAATTTGATCAAAATCTTACAAACTGTTTTTACGAAATTACACCAAATTTTTTTAGTCTGATCCAATTTTTTTGGAAAATAAATTAATGTGTGCATATTTGTGTTTTTTGTTTGCATCATATTTTCATTCACAACAGATTCTCTGCACATACTCTAGAGATAACAAAAGCAATATGCAGCGAGTAAGTCTACACTAGATTTTGTGACAATCTAATTAAATTTAACTAAACACTATTCTTACCTCTTTGGAGATGTTTATCTTGAAGGGTTTTACACTAGTGTCACTCTTGCCTTCCTTACCAACCCCCCACCATTTCAAGGGGATGTTTGGAGCAGGGGATGTAAACAGGGTACTCTTCTCATACACTAGAGCTACAAATATAGCAAACACCAGTACAACAATGGATTTCACTATTATCGAAACCATTTTATTAACTGCAACCTGAAAAAAAATCAAAATCAGAGCCAAATGAAAATACTTCAATCATTTTTCTTATACAGCGTGTTTATTAGTAGTAAATTTTAATTGGCCATCATGGTAAGGGCCCAGTACCTTGACACGAACACAGATACTGTCCTTTAAATAACTTTTGAGGGGTTCTGGTTAAAAATTATATCACATGTTAGAAGTCTAGTATTCGAAATTCCAGTCTGATTTGATTCAAATTTGGCACAAAAATCAATTTTGTCATACAGTAGTCTGGTCCACAAAATAAAACACCTGACTTCAGGACGTTATAACGTTCCAATCTGTTACTGTACAGAAATTTCAGATACATCAAATTAAATTGTGTTCTTTTGTCTACAAGTTTATGTTAATTCTGTTAATATACTTTCAAACGTCAGTTTTATATTTCAATAAAAGTACGATTTTCACACACTTTTTCCACTATTAGGTATTTTGAAGATTACCAATTTTGCCAATTTTTAACCCACAACAATGCAGTTCAAATACGTTATGATATAGACATTTGTTAATTTTTCTGCCGAATTTGACAAATTTTTGGTAAACATTTAAATTATGGTGAATTTCTTTAAAACGAAGTGCTAATTTTGTTACCAGCGACTTTATTGAAATAATTCTTTAACAAATATCTGTAATTTTACAACATTAAGACTTATTCTTCAATATACAATTATTCAATTCCTACTATTACTCTCCCTATATATATATATATATATATATATATATATATATATATATATATATATATATATATATATATCAAAGATCAGATACATATAGACCTATTCCCGTTTTACAAAACGTCATTATACTACTTACCCAGCCCAAAATAATTATCAGTTTTTAGTTTTGTAACATCTGTTAACTATAGTTAGGTTTAATTACTGTTTACTGAACATGAGATTTAGGCACCTGAGATGGACATAGATCTAATCCAATTTTACAAATCTTAATCTATGTTTTATTTATTGCAAAATTATTGTTTTTAATGTTACATTTTCATCTAATAATCACAATCTGGTATTTTTCATTTAAGACTATTCAATGTTTGTAAAACAGAGTGCAGAATATATATATATATATATATACAATTTTATTAGGATACTTTAATTGTAAGATAGTATATATATTTGTGTAATTACATTATATGAAAAAATGGTAAATATGCATTGCAGCATCTATTGGAGTTTTCGATATTTTTCTTACTAAAATGCTTTATTATGTGCCCAAAAGCAAGAATCCAAAATATGAAAGCAGGAGAAGTACGATAAAAATCGAAAATAAAAGTAACCAACATAACCTCAAAATTGGTACCGGCGAAAATCGGTACCGTGTTGTACTGATTTTAGACGTATTTTTATTGTTTTACTGATCTACAGATCAGTAAAACAATAAAAATACGTCTAACACGGGTTTGGGTGATAGGAAACCCATTTTTTAAAAGAATAGTGGATAACCTAAGTGACACGGTTGTTAGGCCTAACACGGTGATGCGTGAAAAAACCTTTATATATTTTTAAAGATTATTTGGCTACATATCCTAACTGTCACGGTTGTTAGGCCAAACACGGTGATGCGTAAAAAAACCTTTATATTTTTTTAAAGAATACTTACTGCATATCCTAACTGACACGGTTGTTAGGCCTATCACGGTGATGTGTGAAAAAACCTTTAAATTTTTTAAAAGAATACTAAGTATATTAACTGACACGGTTATTAGGCCTAACACGGTGATGTGTAAAAAAACTTTTATATTTTTTTAAAGAATACTACATATCTTAACTGATATGATTGTTATATCATTGTGATGTGTGAAAAAAACCTTTATTTTTTTTAAAGAGTTTCCAAACCTTAACTGACACGGTTGTCAGGCCTAACATAGTGATGCGTGATAAATCATTATATTTTTTTAAAGAATACTCCATAAGCTAACTAACATAGTTGTTAGGCCTAACACGGTGATGCATTAAAAGAACCTTTATTTATTTTTTTCAAAAGAGTACTCCATAACCTAACTGACACGGTTGTTGGGCCTACTAATACGGTTATGCATGGAAAAAAACTTTATATTTTTTTTAAAGATTACTCCATAACTTAACTAACACGGTGATGCGTGAAAAAACCTTTATATTTTTTAAAGAGTACTACATATCCTGACACGGTTGTTGGACCTATCACGGTGATGCGTCAAAAAACTTTTATATTTTTTTTTAAAAAATACTAGGCTACATATCCTGACACGGTTGTTAGGCCTAACATAGTGATGCGTGAAAAATCTTTATATTTTTTACAGAATACTCCATTAGCAAACTAATATGGTTGTTAGGCCTAACACGGTGAAGCATTAAAAAAACCTTTATTTATTTTTTTAAAAACAGTACTCTAAACCTAACTGACACGGTTGTTGGGTTAAACGGTGATGCAGGAAAAAAACCTTAATTTTTTTTAAAGAGTACTCCAAAACTTAACTAACACGGTTGTTGGTCCTAACACGGTAATGCATGATCTTTAATGTATATTATGATTGCGGGCAAAGCCGTGACGGGTAACAGCTAATCATATTATATTTCTGAAAGTTTGTTTTTGTTTATTTGTTTGTTATTCAAATACACTTTAACTACTGGACCAAATGAGATTACATTTGGTGTGAACACGTTTTAGGTATCTGAGATAAACACAATACTATTCCAGTTTAATTGTATAATAAATAACTTTTTAATAATACTGTATTTTATTAAAATATGACATGACCCTGTTTTAGCATATCGAGTAGCAAAAATTGATATGTCTTTGCCTGATAAGATATTTGATAAGATATTTTTTAAAAGAGTACTCCAAAACTTAACTAACACGGTTGTTGGTCCTAACACGGTAATGCATGATCTTTAATGTATATTATGATTGCGGGCAAAGCCGTGACGGGTAACAGCTAATCATATTATATTTTTGAAAGTTTGTTTTTGTTTATTTGTTTGTTATTCAAATACACTTTAACTACTGGACCAAATGAGATTACATTTGGTGTGAACACGTTTTATGTATCTGAGATAAACACAATACTATTCCAGTTTAATTGTATAATAATGACTTTTTAATAATACTGTATTTTATTAAAATATGACATGACCCTGTTTTAGCGTATCGAGTAGCAAAAATTTATATGTCTTTGCCGAAAACCATAAATCATATAATATTGTATATAGCAATATATTAAAATGAAATGACCTATTCTGATTTTGAAAATTGATTATAAATTTTATTGCTTACATTATAATTGCAGGCAAAGCCGCAACGGGTAACAGCTTATATATATATATATATATATATATATATATATATATATATATATATATATATATATATAAATCTTGTTCAAATTTTCAATCGTTAATAAAATACTTTCTATTCATCCCCTTAAGTTTAAATAATTTTTTTTAATACTTGTAGTGGATGACACTTGATGTTAATACAGTTTTTTGTCAAATATTAATATCGCATATTTGTACAGACTATACGATAGGATTTCCTTAGGTAATTCCTATTATTATTCATCCTCTCTAGTTCAAATACATTTTTTTTTATTATAGTGGATAACACTTGATGTTAATCGAGTTTTTTGTCAAATATTATTATCGCATATTTGTACAGACTATACGATAGGATTTCCTTAGGTAATTCCTATTATTATTCATCCACTAAAGTTCAAATACATTTTTTTTTAATTGTAGTGGATGACACTTGATGTTAATAGAGTTTTTTGTCAAATATTAATATCGCATATTTGTACAGACTACACGATAGGATTTTATTTAAATGAAACGTATGTTCTATCCTGTGTTGGTTTTAGGTCTACGCCAGTACAACTTAGTGACGAGTGCTATTAGAATTTCTTTCAGTAACTTGTTTTTATAAACGTAAAGTTGAGTACAGTCACGTGGCGAGCACTATAGACCTCTGGAGTTGTACATAAAATTTTTGAAAGGCGTACTAATAAAACACAATTATAAATGTGACTTAATATAGATCTTGATAATACTGTTGTAAAATTACAAACTTATGTTAAAGAATTACTTCAATAAAGTTGATGGTAACAAAATGAGCACTTTTTAAAAAGAAGTTCACTATAATTTCAGTGTTTGTCTAAAGTTGGTCAAATTCGGGAGAAACATTAATAAATGTCTATAACACAACATACCTGAACAGCATTGTTGTGGAGTTAAAATTGACAAAGTTATGAATCTTCAAAGTAGCTAGTAGTAGAAAAACTGCGTGAAAATCGTGTTTTCGGTAAATTTGTTGAATATAAAATCGACGTTTGAAAATATACTAACGGAATTAACATACGACGTTTGAAAATATACTAAAGGAATTAACATAATGCGTTTGAAAATATACTAACGGAATTAACAAACGACGTTTGAAAATATACTAAAGGAATTAACAACCGACGTTTGAAAATATACTAACCGAATTAACAACCGACGTTTGAAAATATACTAACGGAATTAACAAACGACGTTTGAAAATGTACTAAAGGAATTAACAACCGACGTTTGAAAATATACTAACGGAATTAACAAACGACGTTTGAAAATATACAAACGGAATTAACAACCGACGTTTGAAAATATACTAAAGGAATTAACAACCGACGTTTGAAAATATACTAACGGAATTAACAAACGACGTTCGAAAATATACTAATGGAATTAACATACATTTATATACAAAAGAACACGCTTTAATTTGGTGTATTTGAAATTTCTTTACAGTAACCGACTGGAACATTATAACGTCCTAAACTCAGGTGTGTTTTTTATTGGGCCAGACTGTAATAGCTTAGACAAGTTGGTGACCAAGCAAAATTCGTCCAAAAGTTCAAAATGGCGGCTTCTGATTTACAATAATTTGATTGTACGCTGTTTTAATCAAAAGCATTGACCGATTGTTTTAAAATTTGATAAGAATTTACCTGTATAAAGCCCAAATGAACGTATTTGTAACACTGTTTCCTACCTACTTCCTTTCAAGATGGCTGCCCCTAATTTAAGGACGAAGAGTGTACGCAGTTTTGGCCGAACGCACTGACCGATTGTTTTGAAATTTGGTACGAAGGTACCTTGTATGAAGCCCGAAACACGTATCTGTAAGAGTTTTTGTCATTCGCTTCCTTTTCAAAATGGCGGCCTCCGATTTAACGTCGAGAATGTAGTTGGTGGTTATTTCCTTTAATATCGGCTGAACGGCAAAACCTATCATAATTTTGACCGCTTCATGGAGGAAGAGCATAAAATTTCAAATAAAGTTGGTTCAGTTTAACGGTTACCAGTTAAATTGCAGAAAATGTTAAGAGCGCTGTCGCGGAGTGCTTGATGTTAAGGATATACTGAGAGGTCCAATGTCCTTTGAACTATTTACTAACTTTATTAGTAAAACGTATTGTGACGGCAACCACAAAGTGAATCTATGCTCGGAACGTCTGTTGTTCAGCATATCTTCGGGCGCGTTTACTTAATGCGGTATTCTAGTAAAACCACAAACCCATAACGACGTTATCAAACAGTTTATCAGAATAAGGATTGATAAACGGTGGAAGAAATCTAGAGGAATACAAAACGGTGTAAGATTTAAACTACAGTGGGACAAAATCAAAAGTTCAACAGTAATAAATAGTTTAATTACATTCCTTGTTTACTGGTGTTTGTCAGGACATTTATCATAACTTGTGCGCGTCTAAAACAATACATGATGTTTCGAGAGTTGGATGAACTTTTCTTCCGAAGTGCCAAACGTAAAACATAAACTTAGCAAGCAGAACATAGCCTAGACGTCTAGATTTATGTTTTAAATAATTATTTTAAAGGGGTCAATCATATGTTTCGAGAGTGGGATGAACTTTTGTTCTCAAGTGCCAAACATAACTTAGCAACCAGAACATAACCCAAACGTATAGTTATGTTTTAAATAATTATTTTAAAGGGGTCAATCATATGTTTCGAGAGTTCGATGAACTTTTGTTCTCAAGTGCCAAACATAACTTAGCAACCAGAACATAACCCAAACGTATAGTTTTGTTTTAAATAATTATTTTAAAGGGGTCAATCATATGTTTCGAGAGTTCGATGAACTTTTGTTCTCAAGTGCCAAACATAAACTTAGCAAGCAGAACATAGCCTAGACGTCTAGATTTATGTTTTAAATAATTATTTTAAAGGGGTTAATCATATGTTTCGAGAGTGGGATGAACTTTTGTTCTCAAGTGCCAAACATAACTTAGCAACCAGAACATAACCCAAACGTATAGTTTTGTTTTAAATAATTACTTTTAAGGGGTCAATCATATGTTTCGAGAGTTGGATGAACTTTTGTTCTCAAGTGCCAAACATAACTTAGCAACCAGAACATAACCCAAACGTATAGTTATGTTTTAAATAATTATTTTAAAGGGGTCAATCATATGTTTCGAGAGTTCGATGAACTTTTGTTCTCAAGTGCCAAACATAACTTAGCAACCAGAACATAACCCAAACGTATAGTTTTGTTTTTTTTAAATAATTATTTTAAAGGGGTCAATCATATGTTTCGAGAGTTCGATGAACTTTTGTTCTCAAGTGCCAAACATAAACTTAGCAAGCAGAACATAGCCTAGACGTCTAGATTTATGTTTTAAATAATTATTTTAAAGGGGTTAATCATATGTTTCGAGAGTGGGATGAACTTTTGTTCTCAAGTGCCAAACATAACTTAGCAAACCAGAACATAACCCAAACGTATAGTTTTGTTTTAAATAATTACTTTTAAGGGGTCAATCATATGTTTCGAGAGTTGGATGAACTTTTGTTCTCAAGTGCCAAACATAACTTAGCAACCAGAACATAACCCAAACGTATAGTTATGTTTTAAATAATTATTTTAAAGGGTCAATCATATGTTTCGAGAGTTCGATGAACTTTTGTTCTCAAGTGCCAAACATAACTTAGCAACCAGAACATAACCCAAACGTATAGTTTTGTTTTAAATAATTATTTTAAAGGGGTCAATCATATGTTTCGAGAGTTCGATGAACTTTTGTTCTCAAGTGCCAAACATAAACTTAGCAAGCAGAACATAGCCTAGACGTCTAGATTTATGTTTTAAATAATTATTTTAAAGGGGTTAATCATATGTTTCGAGAGTGGGATGAACTTTTGTTCTCAAGTGCCAAACATAACTTAGCAACCAGAACATAACCCAAACGTATAGTTTTGTTTTAAATAATTACTTTTAAGGGGTCAATCATATGTTTCGAGAGTGGGATGAACTTTTGTTCTCAAGTGCCAAACATAAACTTAGCAACCAGAACATAACCCAAACGTATAGTTTTGTTTTAAATAATTATTTTAAAGGGGTCAATCATATGTTTCGAGAGTTGGATGAACTTTTGTTCTCAAGTGCCAAACATAAACTTAGCAACCAGAACATAACCCAAACGTATAGTTTTGTTTTAAATAATTATTTTAAAGGGGTCAATCATATGTTTCGAGAGTGGGATGAACTTTTGTTCTCAAGTGCCAAACATAAACTTAGCAACCAGAACATAACCCAAACGTATAGTTTTGTTTTTAAATAATTACTTTTAAGGGGTCAATCATATGTTTCGAGAGTGGGATGAACTTTTGTTCTCAAGTGCCAAACATAAACTTAGCAACCAGAACATAACCCAAACGTATAGTTTTGTTTTAAATAATTATTTTAAAGGGGTCAATCATATGTTTCGAGAGTTGGATGAACTTTTGTTCTCAAGTGCCAAACATAAACTTAGCAACCAGAACATAACCCAAACGTATAGTTTTGTTTTAAATAATTATTTTAAAGGGGTCAATCATATGTTTCGAGAGTTCGATGAACTTTTGTTCTCAAGTGCCAAACATAAACTTAGCAAGCAGAACATAGCCTAGACGTCTAGATTTATGTTTTAAATAATTATTTTAAAGGGGTTAATCATATGTTTCGAGAGTGGGATGAACTTTTGTTCTCAAGTGCCAAACATAACTTAGCAACCAGAACATAACCCAAACGTATAGTTTTGTTTTAAATAATTACTTTTAAGGGGTCAATCATATGTTTCGAGAGTTGGATGAACTTTTGTTCTCAAGTGCCAAACATAACTTAGCAACCAGAACATAACCCAAACGTATAGTTATGTTTTAAAATAATTATTTTAAAGGGGTCAATCATATGTTTCGAGAGTTCGATGAACTTTTGTTCTCAAGTGCCAAACATAACTTAGCAACCAGAACATAACCCAAACGTATAGTTTTGTTTTAAATAATTATTTTAAAGGGGTCAATCATATGTTTCGAGAGTTCGATGAACTTTTGTTCTCAAGTGCCAAACATAAACTTAGCAAGCAGAACATAGCCTAGACGTCTAGATTTATGTTTTAAATAATTATTTTAAAGGGTCAATCATATGTTTCGAGAGTGGGATGAACTTTTGTTCTCAAGTGCCAAACATAACTTAGCAACCAGAACATAACCCAAACGTATAGTTATGTTTTAAATAATTATTTTAAAGGGTCAATCATATGTTTCGAGAGTTCGATGAACTTTTTGTTCTCAAGTGCCAAACATAACTTAGCAACCAGAACATAACCCAAACGTATAGTTTTGTTTTAAATAATTATTTTAAAGGGGTCAATCATATGTTTCGAGAGTTCGATGAACTTTTGTTCTCAAGTGCCAAACATAAACTTAGCAAGCAGAACATAGCCTAGACGTCTAGATTTATGTTTTAAATAATTATTTTAAAGGGGTTAATCATATGTTTCGAGAGTAGGATGAACTTTTGTTCTCAAGTGCCAAACATAACTTAGCAACCAGAACATAACCCAAACGTATAGTTTTGTTTTAAATAATTACTTTTAAGGGGTCAATCATATGTTTCGAGAGTGGGATGAACTTTTGTTCTCAAGTGCCAAACATAAACTTAGCAACCAGAACATAACCCAAACGTATAGTTTTGTTTTAAATAATTATTTTAAAGGGGTCAATCATATGTTTCGAGAGTTTGATGAACTTTTGTTCTCAAGTGCCAAACATAAACTTAGCAACCAGAACATAACCCAAACGTATAGTTTTGTTTTAAATAATTATTTTAAAGGGGTCAATCATATGTTTCGAGAGTGGGATGAACTTTTGTTCTCAAGTGCCAAACATAAACTTAGCAACCAGAACATAACCCAAACGTATAGTTTTGTTTTAAATAATTACTTTTAAGGGGTCAATCATATGTTTCGAGAGTGGGATGAACTTTTGTTCTCAAGTGCCAAACATAAACTTAGCAACCAGAACATAACCCAAACGTATAGTTTTGTTTTAAATAATTATTTTAAAGGGGTCAATCATATGTTTCGAGAGTTGGATGAACTTTTGTTCTCAAGTGCCAAACATAAACTTAGCAACCAGAACATAACCCAAACGTATAGTTTTGTTTTAAATAATTATTTTAAAGGGGTCAATCATATGTTTCGAGAGTTCGATGAACTTTTGTTCTCAAGTGCCAAACATAAACTTAGCAAGCAGAACATAGCCTAGACGTCTAGATTTATGTTTTAAATAATTATTTTAAAGGGGTTAATCATATGTTTCGAGAGTGGGATGAACTTTTGTTCTCAAGTGCCAAACATAACTTAGCAACCAGAACATAACCCAAACGTATAGTTTTGTTTTAAATAATTACTTTTAAGGGGTCAATCATATGTTTCGAGAGTTGGATGAACTTTTGTTCTCAAGTGCCAAACATAACTTAGCAACCAGAACATAACCCAAACGTATAGTTATGTTTTAAATAATTATTTTAAAGGGGTCAATCATATGTTTCGAGAGTTCGATGAACTTTTGTTCTCAAGTGCCAAACATAACTTAGCAACCAGAACATAACCCAAACGTATAGTTTTGTTTTAAATAATTATTTTAAAGGGGTCAATCATATGTTTCGAGAGTTCGATGAACTTTTGTTCTCAAGTGCCAAACATAAACTTAGCAAGCAGAACATAGCCTAGACGTCTAGATTTATGTTTTAAATAATTATTTTAAAGGGGTTAATCATATGTTTCGAGAGTGGGATGAACTTTTGTTCTCAAGTGCCAAACATAACTTAGCAACCAGAACATAACCCAAACGTATAGTTTTGTTTTAAATAATTACTTTTAAGGGGTCAATCATATGTTTCGAGAGTGGGATGAACTTTTGTTCTCAAGTGCCAAACATAAACTTAGCAACCAGAACATAACCCAAACGTATAGTTTTGTTTTTAAATAATTATTTTAAAGGGGTCAATCATATGTTTCGAGAGTTGGATGAACTTTTGTTCTCAAGTGCCAAACATAAACTTAGCAACCAGAACATAACCCAAACGTATAGTTTTGTTTTAAATAATTATTTTAAAGGGGTCAATCATATGTTTCGAGAGTGGAATGAACTTTTGTTCTCAAGTGCCAAACATAAACTTAGCAACCAGAACATAACCCAAACGTATAGTTTTGTTTTAAATAATTACTTTTAAGGGGTCAATCATATGTTTCGAGAGTGGGATGAACTTTTGTTCTCAAGTGCCAAACATAAACTTAGCAACCAGAACATAACCCAAACGTATAGTTTTGTTTTAAATAATTATTTTAAAGGGGTCAATCATATGTTTCGAGAGTTGGATGAACTTTTGTTCTCAAGTGCCAAACATAAACTTAGCAACCAGAACATAACCCAAACGTATAGTTTTGTTTTAAATAATTATTTTAAAGGGGTCAATCATATGTTTCGAGAGTGGGATGAACTTTTGTTCTCAAGTGCCAAACATAACTTAGCAACCAGAACATAACCCAAACGTATAGTTTTGTTTTAAATAATTATTTTAAAGGGGTCAATCATATGTTTCGAGAGTGGGATGAACTTTTGTTCCGAAGTGCCAAACGTAACTTAGCAACCAGAACATAACCCAGTCGTCTAGGTTTATATTTTAAATAATTACTTTTAAGGGGTCAATCATATGTTTCGAGAATTGGATGAACTTTTGTTAGGAAGCGTCAAACGTAAAACATAAACTTAGCAACCAGAACATAACCTAGACGTCTAGTTTTATGTTTTAAATAATTACTTTTAAGGGGTCAATCATATGTTTCGAGAGTTGATGAACTTTTGTTCTGAAGTACCAAACATAAAACTTTAAACTTAGCAACCAGAATATAACCTAGACGTCTAGTTTTATGTTTTAAATAATTACTTTTAAGGGGTCAAACATATGTTTCGAGAGTTGATGAACTTTTGTTCTGAAGTGCCAAACATAAAACAAACTTAGCAAGCAGAACATAACCTAGACGTCTAGGTTTATGTTTTAAACAATTACTTTTAAGGGGTCAATCATATGTTTCGAGAATTGGATGAACTTTTGTTCTGAAGTTCCAAACGTAAAACTTTAAACTTAGCAACCAGAATATAACCTAGACGTCTAGTTTTATGTTTTAAATAATTATTTTTAAGGGGTCAAACATATGTTTCGAGAGTTGATAAACTTTTGTTCTGAAGTGCCGAACATAAAACAAACTTAGCAAGCAGAACATAACCTAGACGTCTAGGTTTATGTTTTAAACAATTACTTTTAAGGGGTCAATCATATGTTTCGAGAATTGGATGAACTTTTGTTCTGAAGTTCCAAACGTAAAACTTTAAACTTAGCAACCAGAATATAACCTAGACGTCTAGTTTTATGTTTTAAATAATTATTTTTAAGGGGTCAAACATATGTTTCGAGAGTTGATAAACTTTTGTTCTGAAGTGCCGAACATAAAACAAACTTAGCAAGCAGAACATAACCTAGACGTCTAGGTTTAAGTTTTAAATAATTACTTTTAAGGGGTCAATCATATGTTTCGAGAATTGGATGAACTTTTGTTCTGAAGTTCCAAACGTAAAACTTTAAAACTTAGCAACCAGAATATAACCTAGACGTCTAGTTTTATGTTTTAAATAATTATTTTTAAGGGGTCAATCATATGTTTCGAGAGTTGATGAACTTTTGTTCTGAAGTTCCAAACGTAAAACTTTAAACTTAGCAACCAGAATATAACCTAGACGTCTAGGTTTATGTTTTAAACAATTACTTTTAAGGGGTCAATCATATGTTTCGAGAATTGGATGAACTTTTGTTCTGAAGTGCCAAACGTAAAACATAAACTTAGCAACCAGAATATAACCTAAATGTCTAGTTTTATGTTTTAAATAATTACTTTTAAGGGGTCAATCATATGTTTCGAGAGTTCGATGAACTTTTGTTCTGAAGTTCCAATTGTAAAACATAAACTTAACAAGCAGAACATAACCTAGACGTCTAGGTTTATGTTTTAAACAATTACTTTTAAGGGGTCAATCATATGTTTCGAGAGTTCGATGAACTTTTGTTCTGAAGTGCCAAAACTTAGGAACCAGAATATAAACATAGAAGTCTAGGTTTATGTTTTAAATAATTACTTTTAAAGGGTCATTTACACGATCATATCTACCACTTTTAAAATGTAACACGTGACGTCACCTACTACATAATTACTTATTAATATTATAACCGTGAAAACACTCATATACGGCAGAAAATGTGAAATGACCTCAATGCGAACTGCGTGAAATTCTCATACAACCTCATATCAAGCATAACTTTTCACTACTACCATTGAATATAAACGCTGCTGGTGGCATCTTGTGGCAGACTGTTCAACTACAGTTAAATAGATAATAATACTGTATATTGTCTCAAATGTTTCCATCCCCTGTCCTTGCACTTGCAGCGTTCGTAGCGGCAGATAGTCCAATTACTTGGACTTTAGCCGCTGATATCGAGCACGCTTTTTATAATGACTGTACTTCTAGTCCGCTTATATTCAGTGGTCATACCCTATTATCGGATCTTCTATTACGGATCCCTGACTTTGATTCATTGTTACAAACAAACGAAAAATAAAGTAATAAGGTTATTTTGTTGTTTTTTTAACTTAATTGTTTTATTCTTTACAATTACACACATACGTTCTTTTTAGAATTATATAAAAAAATTTCTAGAGTAATATATTATAAAAAACACAGTTTTTTGTAGTCTTTTTGCTCTCGTTATATTTTATGATTTTACCAGAAAGAGTATAACTGATATTTTTCAATTTTTTATTTTAATTTCATACAGAGTTAAGTTTTTTTTCTGATATACTGCTCATTCCGCTTGTAATAATACTAATCAAATGATATTTGCATGTACTGTACATGATTAATATAATATCTTTAGTATTTCACCACAGAAAAAGTAGAACAATTATTTAAATTATATTGAATTATTATTGATAATTGATAATTATAAAAAATAGGCGATGAAGGTACAGTCTGTGCCCAGCAACAGTGGATACGCACCGCTTGACTTGTAAAATGATTGCCAGCAGAATTTATACATCGTGTACTGCGTTTTGCATTTTCAAAATATGAGCTAGCATTAAACGTAAACTGCTTTGGAGATTTACGAATTAAGGAGATTAGTTTTCGTAAAATAACGTCTTCTTCTTCTTTTCGTTTCACCCTCTTTGGGGTACGCTGAATTAATCATTTCTTGCGCGCTGTACTTTTCTTTGTTCCCAGTAGCTCTTCATTCTTTCCGATCTTCTTTTCCTCTCCTCTTCTGAAATGATAGGTTTAGGTTTTATTTTGGAATCTTATTCTTTCGTCTTTGGTAATTATCTTAGCAGTTTGGTCAAGCAGTGAATTTTCTGTAATTTTTAATTCTATTAGGTCTTTTTCAATTTCTTTAAACCAGTTCGGTTTTGTTTTACGATTATGGAAAAAATCAAACACTTGTTTCGTTAATCTATTAGAATTCATTCTAAGAAGATGGCCGTAAAATTTATTCTCCTTTTTCTCATAGTATCTGACAGTTTTTCAATTTTCTTGTAGAGAGCTTCATTTCTTATATATACTACCTTATTATCCTGAAATTTTGTTCCTATAATTTTTCTTAAGATTTTCCTTTCCGTTATTTCAAGCTTTTCTATCTGGCCTATGCGATTCATGGTTAATGTTTCTACTGCGTACAGTGCTTCCGGCTTAAAATAAAGTCTATTAAATACAAAAATATTTGATTTTAATACACTAGGGATTTTGCTTATAACCACTTGTATGGCACCGACACGTCCAACAAAGAAACGGCAAGACTGGTCACAATTCACAAAGAGAAATGTTTACAACTTCGGTACTACTGAAAGAATAACTAGAACTGACACTGATAAGCCTACTACATAATACTTTGAAGTGTGCATGTGCGAAGGTCGGGGGGACGGTGAAATTAATGAGTCATGTCCGCCACAGTTGTTTATTAAACAAAATCTTGTACTGTTACATAAGTATGGTGAATCAGAATCTGTTTTGTCTGTGTTAGAAATCGGGTTGTCTCTCGTTTCGCAGAACGTTTCGTCCACAAATACCTTAATCACTTTACGGGTTTTTATTTCCTAGCGATAGCTTGAGATAAGCGAAAACCGAAGCGTATGTGCTTTATGTTTTAGCTGCTAATACAACTTTGAGTTTCAGTTTTCTAAACCTGTTTTTATCCAACTGTTTTAAAAAGCAGCTTTTTTCCTCAACAAACAGTTTGTTGACGTTTTGTAAAAATAGCAGAAACGCCCACCTCTACTGTACAGGCATAATGGCGTATACACGCTAAAACCCTGCAGGGGTGCAGACTAGCTGCATCTATTGAGAGGATTTAGACGTCCCTCGAGGTACCCGAGTCTAACACACACTTACACCTACAACACTGCATTTACGACTTTAACACTTTACTCTCACACTTACATTTAGGGAGGCGATAATAGCTTCAGTGTGCTTTTCGTCTTAAAATAAAATAAAGAAAAAACGTAAGCACAGGGCTATTTAATTCTTTGACAAATTGGTTTAAAAGTAAACAAATATTAATATTTAGGATAGATTACAGTTAGTATGATTTAGAAAAATACAAACTGGAAAAAAATACACGCTAAAATTGGCTAAAAACTTGTGACGCCACTCGGTTTAGCGACAGTTTCCAGTAGTCGAGTTTTGTTGCCTTATTTCCGTGCAAAAAGTCTTTGATTGATCATTGTATCGAACATTGAAACAGATGTTCGGATGTTTTAATTTTAACAACATCTTGGCTATACGTTGATCTCAAAAATTTTTATTGTTTGCCTCAGCAACACCGAAATCAGATATATTAATATCTTTTACAATTTTTAATAAAGCTGATTCAAGGGTCGATTTGTTCTTATAATTATTCAGGTCGTAGTCCATAAGCATTCTTCGTCTCTGTACAGTTCCACAAATTTTAAAGTGGTATCTCCACCGCACTTAGCCATTTTAACTACACACAACGATCAACTATTACAGAACACTTGGTACGACTTCAGTAGCACTGAGCTAACCACTCGTACCAATGCCGTCCTCAGCCTTTTGGACAGGTCGGGCAAACTTTACTGTGGCGCCTATGTAAGAGACGCGTTTTTAAGATATCTGTTGTTGTTGTTGTTTTCCAATGGCTTCCGTTGGCTCACGCCATCTTTGATCTTGCTTCCCAGTAGAGGCCAGGAGGTCTCCTCTTCTCTGCTTCTCTTCATCTAATTTTCTGCAGACCAGGAGATGGTCCTTGTTTATGATGGTGTCTGGGCATTCACACAATGTGCAGTTGTCATAGTTTATTATCTTAATTTTCTTCAGGTGTTCATTCAGACAGTCGTGTCCAGTTGTCAGCCGAAAGACCGCGACAGATGTCCTCCTCTGGAGATCCTTGACCTTCCCATACAAGTCGAATACATTCTCATAAGGCTTATTCTTTATGTCTTCCTTGACTTTGTAAATTCAAGATAAGATGTTCGCTTCAGTGCAGTTTTTAAGATATCTAGTAAACATATACAAATGGAGTAATCAAATGCAATTTGCATTTAGAATAATTCAATTCCATTCATTTTAAGATTATTTTTTAAAAAATTATTTTTATTTATAACTTTAATAACCTAGACAGCGGTGCCCTAACTGCGCTAGCGCCCTCGGGATAACTAACTTCGCTCCTCCCACAAAGGCCGACACTGACTCGTACTGTTACTCGGATCGTGTAATCGGTCTAGTATGTCACACAGTCGATTACTGTGTGGGGGAAACAACTGGTTCCTGTAAATAGGATTGCTTTCTATTTACTCGACTGGTGTGGAGAGTACTGGAATACAAAACACCAGTTTACACAAAGGGAAGTACCCGGTTACTGAAATGAAGTACCCGGTTTTGGTGACTCGTACGAGTTACTAGCTTCTTTATGTGCCAGTCTGTATTTCCACCACTGAGCACGGCCCAGCGTTGCCGGTTTTCAACTTTTTGATAATAATTTAGTTTTAAAATACCGCTTTTTGAAATAACTTATCACTAGCACCATACAGACTGACGAAACTGCAACAGTTATTTTCGTGCAAAACACACGTCAAGCGAATCAACAAGCGTTATTCACAAAGAACTTAATAACCGGGTAAATATTAGACATAAAAATTCCAATTTCAAGTCTCCTGTTCACAACTGTACTGTGTTCAACCGCTGCAAAAGAAATTTTGTCTCCATAAAACTCTTGTCCCGGTAAAATCTTAAAAGTACAACAAAAATAAAAAAGATTTCTAAAAACTGTGTTTTCTACACATATTATTCTCAAAAAAATTGTACATAATTCGTAAAAAAACTATACGTGTAATTGTTCAGGATAAAACAATTTAGATAACAGTGTAATTAATTACATTATTTTTGTTTGCTTGTAACAACCAATCAGAATCAGAGGTGTGTAATAAAAAACAGTTTGCTCACATCCCGGAATTATTTTTTTAATTTTTCTACTCCAGGTGGTTTTTTAAAATCTGTTCTAACGATTTCGTATATAAATGTAGTTTTTAAGTAACGGAACAAAACGTAGATTTGAGGAACATTTCAATGTGTTTTTTTATCCAGGTGTGCAGATCTTTGAATAATAATTTGTCTTATCTAGATCTGCAATCTGCAGAACATTCTGCTATGTATCTTCTTTATCTAGATCTGCGGAACATGTCAAAACAGTATGTGTCTTCTTTATCTAGATCTGCGGAACATGTCAATACAGTATGTGCCTTCTTTATCTAGATCTGCGGAACATGTCAATACAGTAAGTGTCTTCTTTATCTAGATCTGCAATCTGCAGAACATTCTGCTATGTGTCTTCTTTATCTAGATCTGCGGAACATGTCAATACAGTATGTGTCTTCTTTATCTAGATCTGCAATCTGCAGAGCATTCTGCTATGTATATTCTTTATCTAGATCTGCGGAACATGTCAATACAGTATGTGTCTTCTTTATCTAGATCTGCAATCTGCAGAGCATTCTGCTACGTATCTTCTTTATCTAGATCTGCGGAACATGTCAATACAGTATGTGTCTTCTTTATCTAGATCTGCAATCTGCAGAGCATTCTGCTATGTATATTCTTTATCTAGATCTGCGGAACATGTCAATACAGTATGTGTCTTCTTTATCTAGATCTGCAATCTGCAGAGCATTCTGCTACGTATCTTCTTTATCTAGATCTGCGGAACATGTCAATACAGTATGTGCCTTCTTTATCTAGATCTGCAATCTGCAGAACATTCTGCTATGTATCTTCTTTATCTAGATCTGCGGAACATGTCAATACAGTATGTGTCTTCTTTATCTAGATCTGCAATCTGCAGAGCATTCTGCTACGTATCTTCTTTATCTAGATCTACGGAACATGTCAATACAGTATGTGTCTTCTTTATCTAAATCTGCAATCTGCAGAGCATTCTGCTATGTATCTTCTTTATCTAGATCTACGGAACATGTCAATACAGTATGTGTCTTCTTTATCTAGATCTGCAATCTGCAGAACATTCTGCTATGTATCTTCTTTATCTAGATCTGCGGAACATGTCAATACAGTATGTGTCTTCTTTATCTAGATCTGCAATCTGCAGAGCATTCTGCTATGTATCTTCTTTATCTAGATCTACGGAACATGTCAATACAGTATGTGTCTTCTTTATCTAAATCTGCAATCTGCAGAGCATTCTGCTATGTATCTTCTTTATTTAGATCTACGGAACAATTCAAAGTGTATCTTTTTACTTAAATCTGTGGAATATTTAAATAGCATCTTCTTTATCTAGATCTGCGGAACATGTCAATACAGTATGTGTCTTCTTTATCTAGATCTGCAATCTGCAGAGCATTCTGCTACGTATCTTCTTTATCTAGATCTGCGGAACATGTCAATACAGTATGTGTCTTCTTTATCTAGATCTGCAATCTGCAGAACATTCTGCTATGTATCTTCTTTATCTAGATCTACGGAACATGTCAATACAGTATGTGTCTTCTTTATCTAAATCTGCAATCTGCAGAGCATTCTGCTATGTATCTTCTTTATTTAGATCTACGGAACAATTCAAAGTGTATCTTTTTACTTAAATCTGTGGAATATTTAAAAAGCATCTTCTTCATCTAGATCTGCAATCTGCAGAACATTCTGCTATGTATCTTCTTTATCTAGATCTGTGGAATATTTAAATAGCATCTTCTTTATCTAGATCTGCAATCTACAGAACATTCTGCTATGTATCTTCTTTATATAGATCTACGGAACATGTCAATACAGTATGTGTCTTCTTTATCTAGATCTGCAATCTACAGAACATTCTGCTATGTATCTTCTTTATTTAGATCTACGGAACAATTCAAAGTGTATCTTTTTACTTAAATCTGTGGAATATTTAAATAGCATCTTCTTTATCTAGATCTGCAATCTGCAGAACATTCTTCTATGTATCTTCTTTATCTAGATCTGTGGAATATTTAAATAGCATCTTCTTTATCTAGATCTGCAATCTGCAGAACATTCTGCTATGTATCTTCTTTATCTAGATCTGAGGAACAATTCAAAGTGTATCTTCTTATTTAAATCTGTGGAATATTTAAATAGCATCTTCTTTATCTAGATCTGCAATCTGCAGAACATTCTGCTATGTATCTTCTTTATCTAGATCTGTGGAACAATTCAAAGTGTATCTTCTTACTTAAATCTGTGGAATATTTAAATAGCATCTTCTTTATCTAGATCTGTAGAAAATTTCAAAAATATCTTCTTTATCTAGATCTGTGGAACATTCAAATGATTATCGTCTTAAGATCTCTAAAGCATATTTCAATAGCATCTTTTTTATGTAAATCTATGAAAAATTTCAATATTATCTTCTTTATCTACATCTGTGGAACATTTTAATAATTATTGCCTTAAATCTGTGGAATATTTGAATAGCATCTTTTTTTTATCTAGATGTACGAAACATTTCAATAGTATGTTCTTACTTAAATCTGTGTAATATTTCAATAGTATCTCCTTTATCTAGAACTGTGGAACATTTCAATATCATCTTCTTTATCTAGATGTACAGAATAGATTACAGTGTATAGAAGATTCTTTAACACGATGTACCGAACATTTCAAAATGTATCTTCTTAGATCTGTAAAACATTTGAATAACATCCTCTTTATCTAGATCTGCAGAACATTTCAGTACAGTATGTATCTAGATTTGTGTACAATTTCAGTGTGTATCTTCTTAGTGGGTCTGTATAACATTTTAACAGCATCTTCTTTGTATATATTTGTGGAACATTTCAGTTTGTATCTTCTTACCTAGAACTGTGGAACATTATAATATGTGCTTCGTACAGCAACATAGTGCAAGAAAAATCACGATATATGCCTTATTCCACTTTTCTGCTATATTTTCTTTAAAATGTTTCTGGAGTCTATAAACAGATTATTTGTTTAGCCTATTAAAACAAATTGTCTAACAAAAAAAACTTTTCAGAAAGAAAAGGTTACGAAAAAGACGGGTTAATTAAATCATAATGTTACTGTACAGATAGATTTTAACACAGGTTTCTTTTACTGCCACCAGATGTCAGCTAATTCAAGTAGGCAAAGAATGACATAGGCTCCCTAAGTTGTAATTTATTTCTCTGTTCCACTTGAATCAAGGCCGCTCATCTGCCATTGGCCAGCACTCCGTAGTCAGTAGTTAGCCTAGTAGACAAACCAGCTTTACTCACGCAACAAATTTGGGTTTCATAATAGCTGTGTGTTTTCTCAGTCTATAACTAATACGACAGAGAATTTAATGTAATTATAGTGTATATTCAGTTTCCTGTTTTACGTTTCACACTGACTGGTACACAAAAAGACCGAGGAGATACTTTAGCTTTTTACCCGTCACGGCAAAATTTTATTTAGTGTACTTTGAACGATTTAATAAGTTTTATTACACACAAGTTTTCCCTCAGGCTGGATCTAAAAATTTGCGTAAAAGCGTATTCTCAGAAACACTTTATTTTCCATCTGTCGGGCATTTTGTTTCTTCCTGGAAAAAAACGAAACAAAAAGTTATTGTTTTTGATTCGAAATTTGGTTTAGCCTACGCAAGTTTCTGCCTTTAGTCTGTATTAGCAACCAAAACTTGATCACGTAAATTTTAAAAGTAGCGGGAGTACAATTTTTGATGACAAATTTACGATAACAGCCCGTTTTACAAATATTTCCAAGTGTTTACTTTAAAGATATGGCCTTATGGAAAAATAATGCCAACATCCGAGTTGACCTAACATCTGAGGCTGTTGTGTATTTTACACACTTTTTTTCTTCGTCACGGTAAGGGGGTTTTTTGACACTAATTATTTTGGACAAATGTCTCTAATGCTAGGGTTTATCAAATGTTATACAGGTAGGCCCCCTACGTATGGCCTACATTTAAACAAAATTTTATTAAAATCGTTTAAGCCGATTTTGAGAAAATAAAAAAAAGAATACGTGTGGCGCTGCGAAGTTTTTGTTAATATCTTTGCTGAATATATTACTCTGAATATATGTTTACAAATATCTTGTTTTGTTTATATAAATAAATACGAGACCTAGCTTAGATATTATTTACTGTAGTTATAAAAGATCAGCTGTTTTATATTCGTAACGATCAGCTGATTTTATTGAACAGCTGATAGGCTAAAATAAATTTCAGGTTATGTCGTTAAAAACTTCCAATATTAACAACAATTATTAAAAACGTGCACGTGTTCTTCAACTAAGGAAAAATACCGAAACCAAAGCAACACAACGTTTTCATATAATACGTGTATACTGTTATCGAAAATGAGGAAGAAAAAGACAGAAATAGTGACGAAATTCGTTTTCAGTTCGTTCCATTCTTCCGTTACATTATCCGTTGGGCAGAGTTTTTTCTACTCACTCCTCTCTTCAAATCTAACATTAAAAGCTTCATGTTCAGTATAATAACCTGCCTTCCCTAACTTCGTCAATTCTACTTTCGTTGACGCGTTTTGGAGAACCTCCATCTTCAAAAACTATATCTATAAGTTACTCTATATAGATTATTATACTGAACATAATGACAATAATCCCAGCAGAAAAAAAGAAGATATAAAAAGAATTAAAAGCTTCGCTTCAAAAGATTTTTTTAAAATTAAAAGATGGTTTCTTAGTTGGGCAAACTAGATCTACATGCCGAATTTCATTAAAATTGGTTAGTTTGTTTATTTAGTCCTTAAGAAGAGCACAGATATCCAACTGAAACCCACTTATTTGGACTTAGGGATCTAAAAACAGATAAATCCACGAATATCTTAAAGATATTTTCCACAATCAATATTGCATACTTTTTATACATAGGCTATTTGTTTAATGATTTGTTTATTAACGAATTAATTATGCATAGTATATGCAATATGTTTACTTTTGAACATAGAATTTTCAACGCGCGTTACCCTACTATGATTTAAGTGTTGTTTTGAAACTATTTTGTTCCTTCTGGCGGGTCCACACAGTTTGAAACCGTGGCTCCCCTTGTCTGGCGCCTTGAACCCAAAACCGACACTGGGCCTCGGGTAGAGATTGTAATTAGCAGTTCCCTTGAATAGTTATCTAAAAATGAGTAAACGACCGCCATTTTTAAAACATACGTAATGTGCTTACTATAGTTTACTTATTCTTTATACAGAAAAAAATGTATGCGAGGTGTGTTCGGAAAGTAATGAGAATTTTTTAATTTCGCGGGCTGGGAGAGTCCGATTGTCAAACATTTTTTTTATTATGCTGGTATACATGCCCTTGAAGTATGATAAAACTTTCAGCTGTTTTCATTGTTGACTTTGTTTGTGACAGCCACTAAGGTTAGACGTGTTTTTATGAGCTCGGCGATTTTCGTTTGTTAAAAGAAATGGATCAAAGAATTTGTAAAAATTTGCGTTAAAAAATGGAATAAATTGTGTGAAATGTTACAAAGGTGAGTTTGCTATGAGTAAAGCAAGAGTTTACGAGTGGTATAAGCGTTTCTAAGAAGGCCGTGAAAACGTTGAAGATGACGAACGCTCTGGATACCCCAGCACATCAACAACCAATGAAAACGTCGAAAAAGTGAAAGAAATGGTTATGAACAATCGTCGAATCACAATTAGAGAGGTCGCTTATGATGTTGGCATATCGATTGGATCATGTCATGACATTGTTTCCAATGTTTTGTGTATGAAACGCGTGGCAGCATAAGTGGTTCCAAAATTGTTGAATTTTGAACAAAAACAGCGGCG
Organism: Callitettix versicolor; assembly: GCA_022606455.1. Taxonomy (NCBI): domain Eukaryota; kingdom Metazoa; phylum Arthropoda; class Insecta; order Hemiptera; family Cercopidae; genus Callitettix; species Callitettix versicolor. Next base: position 85,559,236 of record CM040183.1, on the reverse strand, counting down.
AATGGAAGCTGCTCAGGAGTCACTAAATGAAGTCAACGACGATGCAGAATTACTGAAACATATTATAACAGGTGACAAAACATGGGCTTGCGGATGTGACGTCGGTCTAAACTAAGGCTCAATCATCCCAGTGGAGGCATTCTGGCTCGCCAAGTGCGGTTGAACGTGAAGGTTTTGTTCTTCGATATTAATTACATAGTGCATAATGAATTCCTGCCACCAGGTGAAACGGTCAATAAGGAGTACTACCTACAAGTTCAACGCCGTTTGCATAAAGCAATCCGAAAAAAAAACGCCCGGATCTGTGGAAAAACAAAGCATTGCTTTTGTACCACGATAATGCACCAGCTCACACTTCATTGCTTGTTCGTGAATTTTTGGCCAAAACAGTACTGTAACGATGCCCCAGCTTCCATATTCGCCAGACATGGCTCCGTGTGACTTTTTCCTATTTCCAAAAATAAAGAGAACCTTAAAGGGCCGTCGTTTTACAGCCGTAGATAACATTAAAAGCGCATCGCTGAAAGAACTAAAGGCTATCTCAAAGTTTGAGGAAGTGTTTCGAGGATTGGAAGAAGCGCTGGCACAAGTGCATAATCTCCAATGGGGACTATTTTGAAGGCGACAACATCAATGTAGAAGCATAAATAAATATTTTGTTCAAAAAATTAAAATTCTCGTTACTTTCTAAACACACCTTGTATATATTAAATTTTGATTCAAAATCTAACAACTTTTAAAGGTGTATGAATTCTTTTCCGGAAAAACAAAATGGTCGACAGGAGAAAACGAAACGTTGCCGGGCATAATTAGGTTGCAGGCAAATGTACTATCTTCGTCCAGGTTTAGGTTTTGTCTTATAACTAAAGGATTCATTGAACGTTCAGAAAAAATATAATACAATTTGTTCCTCGTTAAACTCGAACAATATTTTGACTCTTATGGGCCTACATTTTGTCTGTGAAGTTTAACACTAAAAATATCAAACGGCTGTATATTTTCAAAATGAGGTGTCGGTTCTTTTAAACAGCTAACGTGGTCGCATATCTTCTTACAATTTTTACAATCTTTGAAATTGTAATTTATCTTTTTTCGAAAAAACAAAACAAAATGGCTGACACAAAGCGTTCCCAAACCTATAGACTTTTCTGTTATTTCTAGCCCCTGTGTTTTGTGCAATCTGTGCATATTTACAGGCTACCTCAAATCTTTCAAACCTAATTCCCCTGGGCTATTGCCAAACTAGGCGACTATTTACAATGTTCCTGTTTCTTCTTTAGCTATAAATTGTATTAGTTTATTGTCATGTTTGCATTGACTTAATAGCTATGGTTATTTCGATACATTATACTTACACTTACCTAAAACAGTGTTACGAAAAATCTAACCTAACCAATGTGAAGATGATAATCCGAAAACAAATCGACAAACACTGGCACTGTGTAATCTGTGCACTGGAGTGGGCACAGCGAAATCAACAAGTTAACTAACGGTCAAGGGCGAGGGCAGACCGGTACGTCATGGTCGGTGCTCAGTACTCAGTGCTGAGCTCTAGTGGTTCGTCCAGCAATCAATTGCAATGAACTGTTTTACGACCGTATAAGTGCATCGGTTAATATGTAACTGTAATAGTAAAACAATTTTGTTTGTTCAAACTACAAGAACAATTCAAAGGGAGTTAATTAATGTTAAATTTTTAAATTCCAATTAAAAATCTTAGACTAAACTTCAAATGTTGAACTTTACTAAAATTTTGTTCAAATATTATAAGGTCCAACAAGATCCATGTCAATGAGAAAAAAGAAAAAGATAATTTACAGTTCTGGGGAAAATGCAGTTTCTGCCCAGTGTGTTTATTTTTACTTTTATGCTGAAAAGTAAGACTTCGTTTTATAAATATACACGGGGCTAGCATAAATAATACATGTTTACAATTTAAAGCATGTATATTACTGTATTAAAATGTCTTAAAAGACTATTTAATTTAAGCTGGTACCATTAAAAGAACAACTGAAAAAGTTTACATTTGAAATTATTTAAAAATTATCATAATTCTGATTTTATTTAATAATAAAAGATCAACTCAGAGTTTAATAAGAAAAAAAGCCCAGCTACTAACTTGGCCAACGTACGAGAAAAAATGCCTGTCAATAAAAACAAAAATACGCCACTACAAATCAGTGGTACTCCCAGAAACATTATATGCCAGTGAAACTCTCTTCCAAATCAAAAACAATAACAAGACGGACCCGCTGCTTAAGACAGAGAGAAGGATCATCAGAACGTGTTTCAATAAAAGCTACCGGAAAGATGGGACCTGGAGAATAGCCACCAATGAAACAGTATACAAATATATCGACCCAGTTCTCAATATAATAAAAAAAAGAAGAATTTCCCACTTCTTTCACATATTAAGAATGCCGGAGGACAGAATCCTGAGACAACTGGTAATGAGAAGCATCAACAGGAAAACACAGGGAATATACATCACACAAGTCCTCAGAGACCTCAGTGAAATAGATGGATGTTTCAACAGACAAATGTAAAATAACAAGCATTCTTAAGACAAATTTAAAGTGGATAAACCGAGAGAGACACAAGAAGGTAGTGATCACAGATACCATCAGAAAGCAATGATCTGATCGAATGAGGGATTATTGGAGAAAAAATTACAGCCCAATGTTAGGAAAAACTGAAATTTAGACTAAAGTGGTCCCATGAGGCCAAAAATAAATAAAAAAAAAAAGATCAACTCAAAAAGATGGATGAACAAGGCAACTGCCTAGGGATGCCTTCGAGGAAGGAAATTTTTTTTTTAATATGTCTATAGTTTAACTATCTATGGTTTAAGAGTTATAACTTTCATTTTAATCAGTTTTTTAGGTTTAGGATTACCTGTCTGCAGTTTAAGATTTACCACAGATTTTGTATGTTTATAGGTGTCTAAGTTTCAGAATAAGGGTCAAGTGCTGTTATTCTCAAATATACGGAAGAATAATGCAAAGGAGTTGAAAAATATTTGGAACACTTTTTTTTAGTTTTGCCTAGGGCGCTAATTTCACTAGAGTGGTCCCTGGAAAAGATTTACCGCAGATCCTAGCGTGACAAATGTTCATTGCAGTCTCCCCATATGACACAACACATTTAGATCTTGCTATACTTTTACAGAAGTGTTTTGGTCGATTAATTGGTTTCAGTGATGCGTTACCGAAGTTCAGTATGCTGTTTACAAATGCGATATAAACAATTACTTGACCAATTCCCACAAGAAAAAATAATGGAGAATAAGATGCAAATATCAAGGAGGCCACGTCAAGAGTACTTTGTCATAAGGACCAACACAAGTCAATTCCCAAATGTTTGGCGTTCTTGTAGTTCGGCCCAAACTTGCAAATTGTAATGTGGTGGTGCTTGGTGCTCCGTTCAATTGCCGTATGGAATTCGAGCTATCTTGATGTAGTTGTAATATTCAGAGATGATTTCTGTTTTGGTTTATTCAGTAAAAAAAAGGGATATACAATGTTGTAATAATACTAAGCATGTTTACTTTTGGAGAATCGTGCATTGGTCAATACAGGCTTGTGGGTTCTCCCTATGCTCTGATGTAATGTCTGTCCAATTTACAAACAAATGGTATCTGTATTTATTGCTAAACACTAAAGAATTTATAGTTTTAATTTTCCATTAAATGTTGCAAACTTTCACAAATAAAAAAAATTTGACACTGTCATTTCATTTGAATGCTTTAAGAAACTGAAGTTTGTATGGGTGTGAAGTTCTACGTAAAACATACCAAGTAGTTTTCTGCAGTATTCCAAGTCAAACTTGGTAAAATTGAATACTTAAATGTTTTTTTATGATAACTAATATTGTTAATTTTGTATTTTTAAAAATTGCTTTAGTTTCCTTTAAAAAAGTTTAACTGTCCTAAAAATTCTCTCTCACTCAAATAGTTACAATTTTCTAAAGAATATTTGTATTAAGGCACTTTCAAAGTAGAAGGCTCTCTGAATGTAAATAGTATGTGGCACTTAAAAGAAATCATATTTCTCGTCAGATCACCAACAACACAAATATTTTGTTATGAATTTAAGATTGATTGACTTAAAGCATAGGGAAAATATCGTGAATGATGGTGGCATCACTGTGTCACTGACGGATTAATGCAATTTTGTGGGTGGGGGCAGTTGGTTGGATAATTCAATTTACAAGAGGACCTCCCTGGGGTGATGACAATTTTTGAAATAATACTTTCAAAAACTAGCACTACTGAGTTGTTTTGCGACTTAAAACAGACAAAATAAGTGAACAAATTTATCACTTAATTTTTTTAGATTCTTAATTTTAAAACTTTTGCAAAACTGGCCCCATTTACATGAGAACTTTGAGAAGTTCCCCTCTTCTCAATATATTTATCTATAATTTTTTATATATAGCCGCAGTTCATAATACTTAGCTGATCCCTTGTCCTCATTAGCCAAAACAAGTCCAGTTAAGCACCACAATAATTTCACAACCAAATTTTGATCAATTTTAGAGTCAAGAAAGATCATTCTATTATTGCAATTAACACAGGAAGAGAAGAGAGAGACCCAAAATAACAATTTATTAACGCTATTCTCACCCTCAGAGTGCACAAACATACACATGGACAAAACGTCATGTACATACAAAGTTGAGATTGGGTTTCGAAACCCTGGGAGGCCTCAATGTCTCTTTGATTCTTTGCCTTGAACCTACGATACTTTTATTTTAAGAAAATCAAATAGGATCTTTTACATTTTTTATTTTATTTCTTTTCTCTAGGGAGTTGCAGTCTCTCCTTCGCCCTCCCCCTTTAATCCATCCTTGCACTGTGTACTTAGGCATTACTTGCAAAAACTGACACAACACACTTATTTATTTAAGAAAACTGACTTTATTGCAGTCATGTGTTTTGTCACCCAATTCTAGGACTCGGCTGCATGTTTAAGAAAACATGACACAGAAAACATTGGACGCGATGAATAACCTGCCATGAGTATAGTTTCTCTGCATATTTTCTGACAGTCTAGGGACCGTATAAAGCGGCATAATAAACGAAACAACAACTTCAAAGAATTTTATAATTTCATATATTAAATGTACAATCTGAACAACAGGAATAAAATTTTGTTAATTTTATATTTATGTAAAAAACAAATACAATATAAAAAGGTTTATTCATAATGAATTTCACCAAATAATATACAGCAAATAATTTCTTTACAATCTATATACATTTTACAGTTAATATAACTTGTTACAAAGGTTAATTTCTATATACAAAGTGTTACTGGGATGCTATTTATTTGTGTATGTACAATATGCGTTATTTTAACTTTTGTGAGTTATTTATCGTCTAAAGATTTTTCATTAGAGTGAAAAGTGTTTGTTTTGTTTTCATTTATGTGTGAGTTTAAAAATAAATCTGGAATGTAAGGCTTTATTAATAGTAATGATGGAAAATCTTCAGAGTTGATTTTGAGAGCTTTTTTAATGCCTTCCAATTGTAGGCGAAGATTGTAGACGGGTGTTCATTACAGTGTTGCTAGAAGTGTATTTGTACCGTGACTCCACGACTTTTTAGTGTTTGTCAGCAAGTTAATGAAGATTTCAGCCACTGGAACATGATAAAAGTAATTAATTTCACACAAATAAAAGTAAATTAGAGGTTCCTGTTGTAACACTACGTGCTTGGTCGGTTACACTCTTACATTTTACATTATGAAGCTCTTGTTCAGCATATCAGGACAACAATAGGCTATTCCCAACTTGACAACTCTTCACCTGTTTTTACAGATACAATCTACAATTGTTGAAGATTTTGCTTTGCTTTTTAATAATTAATTATTAACAATTAAAGCCAAAAATTAAATGACAAAAAAATAATGTATGTATTTGTTAACCATTTTAGTGCCATGGAAAGATTTTGCATGGGTAAAAAAATTTTGGGATATATTTTAAGACAAATGAAGATTTTTATGAAAGTTGTTTTTCCAAGTGAATAAACACAGTGTACAGTAAGAAAAAAATAGCAAAACTCTTAGTCTGCTATACAACTCACAGAATTCTGTGCTTCTACCACAGACTGGCACACTCTGAGTTGCACAGAAAAAATGGCCGATGCGGGGTTCAAATTCGCTTATGCTTAACATACCACACTGGTCAGGTATAGCGCCTTAGAGTGCTCAACCATTTGACCAATCTGAAATTGTTTTAACAAGTCTCATATCTTGTTGTGTTATTATGTTATTGTTTGGTTATATTCAACAATTTATTGATGTTTTTTTGTTTATTTTTGAAAAAAATATTGTAAGAACTAAATAACGTTAGGATTAGATTTATACAAAACAGATGTCTGGTAAACATTTTTCAAGACCGTTTCTAAGTTGGATACGTTGAAATTGATTTCTTTGCTTTTTAATAAATTATTAATTTTTAAATTACAAAAAAATAAGTTGCCAAGACAAAAATTTTTTGGATGTCAGAGGTTTAAAATTCTCTGTAAGTTGGCGTTGAAAGTGCAATAAATTTTATACTAAGTATATCGAAAGTATATTGTTTTAAATTTTACAAACAGTAGACAATATTACAGACTATTTGGAGATTAGGTTTTTTATTCATTCCAAAAATGTTGAACTTTATTTAAACATGAATAGTTATTTATGAATCATTAAGTTTGAACAAAAGTTGCAGATCAAATTTTCAGAAATTACAGTTTCTAGATGTACCTAGATGGAAGCTGAAAGACTTTAATTTACATATAGATTTAACATTGATAGTAAATTTATAAAATTAATGTTGAATTTTTTATGGTAGCAACCTTGATTGTAAGTTGTAAGTAAAATGTTGAAGGGTTCTTGAAGTACAGAAAATATATAGATCAGTAGTTACCAGGCGTAAGCAAAATAGCCACTTAGTTTGTAAATGAGGTTCGAAAAAATGCAAAAATGTGTTTAATCAAGATTAGTTTTAGGTATTTCATGATATTTGCATGCTATTATTATTGTTTATTTTACACGTTTATATAGAAACAATACACAATGTTAAGAGAGTATGGATTAACACTCATTATAAATTAACTTGAAACATAAACTTAGCAACTTAGAACGTAAGCCTAGATACCCAGGTTTATGCTCAAATATTAAACTAAAATTTGGGAAAGAGAACTAAATTATAATTACTCTTGCATGATTATTCCATCATTAAGTAACAATTATAAAAACACATGTACATGTTTGTTTTAATAGAGCATTGAAATAATCATCTGATTTTTATCAACAAAATTTGATTCTTTCTATATTAAACAAACTGTTGCTTCCATTGTTTGTTATTAGAAGATAGGTTTGGTAAAAAACAGTTGATTCAGCTTGATAACTATCCAACAGATGCTAATGTAATATTTAAACATTTAACTTTGTGTATGTGTGTGTGTGTGTGTGTGTGTGTGTGTGTGTGTGTGTGTGTGTGTGTGTGTGTGTGTGTGTGTGTGTGTGTGTGTGTGTGTGTGTGTTGTGTGTGTGTGTGTGTGGTGTGTGTTTGTTGTTTTCTGTTTACTGTACTTTTATTACTGCATCTTACTATATTTTATTGTAGACTTAGACCCCGCATTGTAGACTTAGTCTTAGGTGCAGACTAGCTGCACCTATTGAGAAGATTTAGACATTCCTCGCGGTACTTAACACACCTACACTTACGACTTTAATACTTTACACTCACACTTACATTTAGGGAGGCGATAATAGCCTATCTATGTGATCTTTGCCTTAAAATAACAACAACAAAAATGTAGACTTAGATTTAATGTACATAAAGTAAGATAGAATGTGCATGTGATCATACAGTATATATATAATAGACTCAACAGATGTTGAAGACAGGAACGCATACAGGAGAAAGATGCTCGGTTGGAAGGTCCCAGAGAATGAAATCCCAAAGAGAGCAGTGGTAAAATGGACGGAGGAGCGGAAGGGGATCCATGGGGACAGGATGAGGGAGGTGTGGAGGATTAGAAGGAGCAAGACATCAATCAGAGTGCTTTGCGTGATCCAACAGGGTCTATACGCAGATAATAATAATATATATATAGGTTTTGTGAAAATATATATCATGATTTTATTCATCCACTCCACTTCTGTAATCATCGGAGTAAATTATGAAAATTATAAACAATTTTTGCTGGTATTTTTTTATCTTAATTTGAAAATATTCACTATCATATTTATTGGTTTATTTTGACAATCCGGATGGGTCTAGTTCCAAATTGATTTGGATTATCGAGACTACTGTATATCCCAAATGTAAATGTATCAAATTATGTAATATCTATAAATTTATATAAAGTAAGATATTAAGATATTACCTCAGCCAGACTTAGTTTTATTGTTCCGTTCTGTAATGGGTCCTTTGACTCGAAAATATCTGCAAAAATAAATTAAGTCATGTAGACTGGTTACTGCTGTATTTATTATTTATTTTTAAGAATAGAGCTAGTTCTAAAATTTGTAGTCCACAAAAATTTGCCAGAATTACTCTTATAAACATAATGTAATTAAACAATCTCAAATAATTAATAGATTCACCAAAAGGAGGGTGAAAGGCAAAAGATCTTGACATACTGAATAACGGTCCGTTAAAACTGAATAACTGACTACTAACAACCATATTTCACTAAAACTAGCAGCCTACAATGTTTTGAAAATTAATCAGATAAAATCACATTTTATAACAATTTTCTAAATAAAAACATAGAGAACCCTTTCAAATTTATTATCAATTTTAGAAAATTTTACAGTTGTAATAATTAGAAGTTAATGAACTAATTAGATAAGGACGCATTAAGATATTCTATACAATGTTTTAATATAGTGTGTGACCTGGATGTTTTGGGAGTACAGTATATCATATGTTCTGTTAAGATATTTACGGACTACATTTTGATCCGTAACTGAACTTAGCCTCTAGTTTTGTCAGAAAAATGTGTCTTCCTTCTTAAGGGCTTATATAGGTTTTCTCAATATATATTTAGTATAACACAAGTTTACTTTTGTAAATAGGAGAATTTATTTTGACATATTTTTTCTGCAAAATTGCGTGTGAAAACTTCCAGGCAACTGTACTCCCGATGAGTTCAAAATTGTTTTATAAACAGCAAATAGATGGAACAAAGCTTTATTTCTTGAGTTTTTGCGATGATGGTGGTGATATTTATTCAAACACAAAATCATTATAGACATTTTTTACACCTGATTTTCTGATATGTAGAAAAGTTTGAATATTAATTTAAAATAAACTTACTGAACGCTACGCTAAGGTGTAAAATGGCAGAGACAAAATCGCCAAATCGCAGAGTTCCGTCTTTCCTCATGTAGCGCAGTATTAAAATTGACAGCACGTCATTACTAAGTTGGAATCCTGAAACATTTTTAAAGATATACTATGACATTTAAATATATATCAGAGTAATATTTGGAGGATTATGGGTTTCTCCTACGATGTGCATCATTTTTCACTATTGTGGAGGGGGAGTGTACAAGCTGTTCTCTTGTAGGTTATACAGCCTATGCCTATAACTCACTTTACAGGTGACTAATCTTATTTACACTTTTTAGTGAGACTTTTTCTACACTGCTAAGGTAGAACCAAGGACCCTTATGGGCACAAGTATTCTGCATGTTGATAACACAAATCATATTCTTAAAAGTTGTGATTGGTAACTTATAAAATTTTGTGAAAATGGTCTTTTAAAAGCCAAAACCCAGAAAAAAATAGAGGTTGACGACAAAAAGTTCAGAGGTAGTTAAGGACGTATCATTTGAAACTAAAAGTGATACTGCTTCCGTATGTATATGTAGCTTTTGCACATAATGGGGTTAAATAGAGCCACCAGATATCCCTAGGCTTCAAGTGTTCATGTCCCCCTCCCTTATAATTTTGTCATGTCAGAAAATTCTTAAAAATTTATAAACCTATTTTGTATCAAAACAAAATCTGTCTTTTCTGGATTTTTTGATACTTAACATATTTTTTCTTTAGATTTTACTTATTCAGATTTAAGTTAATTACTAAAATTTTATTTTACTCATATATATATATATATATATATATATATTGTAAATATATAAATTTTTGTAACATATTACAATTAAAACTTTCAAATAGTAATATATTATTATTATTTGCTTTGATAATAGATTTCTATATCTTTATATTAATGTATATATTATTATTTGCATATAGACCCTGTTGGATCATGCAAAGCACTCTGACTCATGTCTTGTTCCTTCTAATCCTCCACACCTCCCTCATCCTGTCCCCATGGCTCCTCCTCCACTCCTCCATCCATTTTAACCCTTCTCTCTTTGGGATTTCATTCTCTGGGATTTTCCACCTGAGCATCTTTCTCCTGTATGCGTTCCTGTCTTAGATGTCTGTTGAATCTATTTCTGTGTCATGTAGGTCTATTCTGACTTGTGTGATCCACGACGTTGTTTATTTGACTCTTTGTATATACTTAAGGATTCTGTTGGCAAGTCTCGTTGTTGAGAGTCTACTGATGTGTCCATAGAATTGAAGCCGCATTCTTCTGATATCTGCTGCCAGGTTCGATATCTTCTCTGTGGTCTTCTGGGAGTACAACCTGTATCCGTCTTCTGTTAATCTTGGGCCAAGGATCTTCCTCAAGATTTTGCGTTCTTCCTTCAAAATGTCTTCCATGGTACCTTTTGTGTGGAGTGCCAGCATTTCGCTTGCGCATAATGCCTCCAGTTTTATGACTGTGTTGTAGTGTCTGATTTTTGTATGCGTCAACATACATTAGACCAGCTGCACCTATTGAGAGTATTTAGGTACCCGAGTGTAACAAACACTTACACTTACACTCTACACTTATGACTTTAACCACTTTACACTCAGACTTACAGTTAGGGAGGCAATAATAGCCTCAATATGCTTTTTGCCTTAATATATATATATATATATATATATATATATATATATATATATAAGTTATATCCAGAGAGTAAGTTCTCTTTGGTAATGAAACAAAACTAGTTGAGGTATAGAAAAACTATTTGTTACACAAAATTTACAAAACTTTAAACTAATTTTCTACATAGTCCTCCCAGTATTGTCATTATTGTTGAAGTTTTGGCCACAAATGAACGGTTGTAGGTGCAAAGAGAGATGGAATTTGTTAGGTGCACAGAGCTGTACAGAGAGTGATCAAACATATCCCAGCCAAAGTCATGTAAGAGTTGTTGTGTTACCAGGGTGTCTACCAGCTCCCTTAAACAAAAATCAGGGGACTTTTTGGGGACATATATTACAAAAACATGGAACCATGAATTTCTTTGACATTAGCGGCATCGTATATAATATTAGTTCCACGATTAAATACACTAGATGGTATATAATAACTTTAAAATTAAGTTTTTTGGAAGCCTACTTGAATTTTTGGCTAATAGAAGCACATTCTATTATTTTCTCCGTATCAAGGTTTATTTATTGGCATTTCGTATCATAATTTACAAAATCACTGAGAAGGGAAGGAAATTATTATTTTCTAGGGAAAAAGGGGATTTTAATTCTAAATTCCGGTATTATCCGTGACATCTGGGACCACTTGATAAAATCCGTGTCTTTTAGGAGACATCGGGGATATCAGGGACTAGTAGACACCCTGGTTACTTTCGTAGAGTGAGGTCGGATATTGTGATGAATCAAAACAATACCATTTGTGAGCATTCTTCAATGCTTGTTCTGTATTCCTAAGCATGTCGCAATAAGATTTGTATTAACTCTTTCACCATGTGGTAAAAATTGAATGTCGTACCAGTTGAATGTCGTATCTGTCCTAAAATACTGTGTATATCCTAAGTCTTATCTCTAGTCACTATCTGGCTCATAAAATCATCACTGTCTTTGTTGAACATGTTAAAAATTAAGTGTACTGACCTGATGCTGTTTTTTCTGTTGCTCTGTAACAGTGTTTGGTACCCAACAAGCATAAACTTTTTGAAAGCACAGTTTCACAGAAATAATTTCATGATCTGAAATTTGTAAATTCCACAGAAAGAGCAGAAATTGTAAATTTACAGTTGTCCATAATCTTTTCTTCTACTGCAAGAACCAATTCATCACTAACCAAAGATGGTCACTCAATTCATGCACTTGATCAGTCCTTCAGCAAACTGTTGGATCCCTCTCCTTACCACTGAATCACTCATTGCATTTTCTCCATAAACCTGGAAGATCTGTTGATGAATGTCGCCTAGTTTAGTGTTCTCCACATTTAAAAACAAATTGCATATCTATAATCTCACAAGGGGTGAGATACCCAACCAACTTGATTGTTCTAAACAAGCGCTACAAAGCACAAACAACAAACAGCAATATCAAAGTGGTGTCACCTTCTTTGACTGAAAACAACTACTGCAATGCACCGAACTGCTAGTCTGGCAAGAAAAAATACGAACGGAACTTACTTTATGGACGTACCTTGTAATATTAACTATGAGAATAATTGTACTTATGGTGTCCATTTGGAGTAGATTTTGGCAGTAATGGGTTTTGCTTGATGCACTGTTGAATATCAAATAGTTGAAAAAAATTATAAATTTACCCCATATACATAATGCATTATAACTTTCAACAATATAGATTAACATATTTTTATTGTGGAATATTGTAATGAGTGGAACAATAATATATGCAATAATTATATATACATATCATTTTCCAATCTTATATTAGGAATAACTACAGTTGTTTCAAAGTAGTGGATTTGACAGTTTTTGCGTTATAATATTTCAGAAGGTCATTTTGTCACTTTCGAGCGTTAGTGTACATTTACAACTTTTAATTCAACAAAATTAAACTCACCAACTTCTAGTAGAGCATCTTTTAGGCGTTCAGCTTTAAGAATGCCTGCTTTCTCTTTGGCATGGTTTTTGAAAGCCGTTTGCCAATATTTTAAACTGCACATAAGGTCTTTGAAGTTACTCAATCTAAGACGTCCGCTATTGGTATTCTGTTTTCTTGGTTAAGGTTATTTTTGCAAAGATTAAACATTTTTTCACACATTGTAGATATTTTTGTTGTTAACTAATAATAAGAAATTGCACCCGTAAATAATTTGGAAGATTTTTTGTGAGGGTAACTCCATATATTTTACACAATAAGGCCGGTAGCAATGCTAAAGTCTTTGGGACCTCTCTTTTATATAACCACTCCCAAATAAATATATGTGCAAAATATTAGATACGAATAAAAAGAGGTGGATACTTAATCATCTCAGTCATTTTTTTATACATTCACTTTGCACAGGTCTTCTTATTTTATTGTTAGACAAATTTTAAGTTAGACATATTTAAATGAACATATTTTATGGAAATTATATTTTCAAGTGCACACACAAAACATAGTAACAAAAAGTAACAAAACTCTTGCTCATGTATGCAACTCACAAACAATTCATTCATCCCCCCCGTCAGCTTCCACTGGAGAACTGTTCACCATTTGTTTAAGGTAGGCCTCGTTTCTCCCTCTACTACAGAAAAACTATGCAAAAAATAATCTAACACCTTCTTTATCAGTTAAAATCATTAAAAATCCCTCAACACGAAAATCTGTTGTATACATAATCTCATGAAGTGAGTTGCACAGAATAATCAATTGTCGATACAGTGTTCAAACCCACTCACAACTAACACACTATACTGGCGAAGTTTAGCACCTAACCTGACCAAACTGATATCATGATACATTAATAAGTCTCATAACCAACTTAGTATATATTTTTTCTTACCACTTTTGACTGTTTTTAATGTCATAATGTATATTTACACTTTTGGACACTGCATATTCAGACATTCTGGAACGGCGGTGGTCTTCTCTAGTGTAGGATATTTGCAAAACAAATAAACATACTTTTGATTTTTATATTATTCTTGACACTATGCATTAAATTACTATACTTATGTTTTTATCATTATTCAGAAATATTGTTTTTTTTTTTTTAAGTAGAAAAACCATTTTATTTTTTAAATAAATCTAGGGCTTAATTACATTAGATTTCTAAATAACAGTATTTCTTTCTTTGTATAAAAATATATGGACCTAGTTATTGTTGTTGTAGCAATAACTATTGTTCTTATTTATTGGGCAAGAGGATTTATTGTATTATTGGAATTAGTGGGCGAGTGGATTTATTGTATTATTGGAATAAGTGGGCGAGGGGATTTATTGTATTATTGGAATTAGTGGGCGAGGGGATTTATTTATTATTGGAATTAGTGGGTGAGGGGATTTATTGTATTATTGGAATTAGTGGGCGAGGGGATTTATTGTATTATTGGAATTAGTGGGCGAGGGGATTTATTGTATTATTGGAATTAGTGGATGAGGGGATTTATTGTATTATTGGAATTAGTGGGCGAGGGGATTTATTGTATTATTGGAATTAGTGGGTGAGGGGATTTATTTATTATTGGAATTAGTGGGTGAGGGGATTTATTGAATTATTGGAATTAGTGGGCGAGGGGATTTATTGTATTATTGGAATTAGTGGGCGAGGGGATTTATTGTATTATTGGAATTAGTGGATGAGGGATTTATTGTATTATTGGAATTAGTGGGCGAGGGATTTATTGTATTATTGGAATTAGTGGGTGAGGGGATTTATTTATTATTGGAATTAGTGGGTGAGGGGATTTATTGTATTATTGGAATTAGTGGGCGAGGGGATTTATTGTATTATTGTAATTAGTGGGCGAAGGGATTATTGTATTATTGGAATTAGTGGGCGAGGGGATTTATTGTATTATTGGAATTAGTGGGTGAGGGGATTTATTTATTATTGGAATTAGTGGGTGAGGGGATTTATTGTATTATTGGAATTAGTGGGTGAGGGGATTTATTGTATTATTGTAATTAGTGGGCGAGGGGATTTATTGTATTATTGGAATTAGTGGATGAGAGGATTTATTGTATTATTGGAATTAGTGGATGAGGGGATTTATTGTATTATTGGAATTAGTGGGTGAGGGGATTTATTGTATTATTGGAATTAGTGGGTGAGGGGATTTATTTATTATTGGAATTAGTGGGTGAGGGGATTTATTGTATTATTGGAATTAGTGGGCGAGGGGATTTATTGTATTATTGTAATTAGTGGGCGAGGGGATTTATTGTATTATTGGAATTAGTGGATGAGGGGATTTATTGTATTATTGGAATTAGTGGGCGAGGGGATTTATTGTATTATTGGAATTAGTGGGTGAGGGGATTTATTGTATTATTGGAACGAGAAGGTCTTGCAAAAAAAATGTTTGCTCAAGCCTTGTATTCGTATATACCACTTCTGTCCTATCGGTATAAAGCTACGAAAAAATAAAGGATACATCCAGGGTCATCACAACTTGTCGACATACTTCTAGACAGGCACAGCTCTTGATGTAATCTGCAACAGTAAGAGCAAAGTTTACTTACTTTGATTATCAGTCTCTTATTTTATGTTCACATATTTTCACTGAAATTATTTGTTTTGCACTGTGCGTTCAATTTGTCTCTCTTTAAAAAGTTATCTACTTGGTTTATTGATGAGTAATGGAAAAATTTTAATATTTTTGAAAATGAAGGGGCAAATTATGTAGGATAGAGGTAGGCGTCGGAGGTGCCTACAAGAGCTGAGCACCTACATTTTGCGGCCCTGTTCAGAAATCAACAATTTTGGTGAATATCTTAAATCTACAGAATAACAAAAACTTAATTAGCTTAGAAAAGTTATTCCAGTTCTGATTGGACTTGTCAGGGTAAAAAACGATATTTATATACACTGTACAGAACACACTGCCTATATCTATACATAAATTTCCATTAGGTATAATTTGAAAACAGTATTTTGTTAGACTGGTTACTTGTAAAAAAGTGGTTTGTTTTAAAGGTCTCAAATTTGAAGGAAACTGTACATTTTTATTAATTAAACTCTTAGGAAAGGCTACGGTCAACTGTGTTCAACACCAGTATTTTGAATAACAGCTGTTTTGTATTTTGTTTTAAGTAATAAATTACGGTTTATATTTTCTAGGGTGAAAGTTGGAAACTGTTTTCTGTCTATTTATTAATAAATAACAAATATATAGGATCTGTTGCCTTAAGAAGCTACTATTTTCATTAAGAACCATTGTACTGCTTATTATAATTATCACAGACACAAAGGAAGACTTGCCAAATGTACAGTACAGAGCTTATAAATATTTGCAAGATTTGTATAACAGATTTAGGTTTAGGTCATAGTGATATCTACTTCGTAAGAAACTATGTAGGCTATTATTAGTTAGGCAATTATCCACTGTAAGCGCTGCAGTAGTCATGTTTATATTCGAAATGCATATTTATGAATGTGATTATTTCATGAGGCTCAAAGTGGAAGAACTGGAGTGAAAACAAACTAGATAGGCCACTTCCATTCACCACTCTGTGTGTCTGTTGAACTTGTCTGGAGACTAAACGAAATGACCAACTTTGTTGATATACATAAAGGTATAATTTGACTGTGCTTCAAAACAATCAGTTTTTCAAAAATTCTAGTTTTCTAGCAATTTTATTGTAAAAAAAAGATGTATACAGATGCGTTACTCGCAGTAATATTGTCAACTGTTATTTTATTAATAAAATACAAGCATGGGACTTCAGTAATTATTATGGAGACTAACAGCTTTGATAGAAGATTTTTCCTAATTAACTGTAAATGAACAATAATACCATACTTTCCGCACAATATTTTATTAAAATAAATGCCTATACCAAAATAGTGTTAAACATACATCCCATGAATCACATAGTAGAAGAAGAAAATAACACATTAAAAAGTAAATAAGCAAAAACAATAATCATCCACTGTCAAAATAGGGGGAACATTGCAGGGGAAACATTATTTAGAACTATAAAAACCAAAAACTTGTTCCGTAGAAGTCAGTCAGAGTCTTGCATTTATCAGTAACCAGTGTTGAGACAGCAGAACCACTTGGGGCAAAAACAAGAATATATTTTAGAAAGTAGTACACCTCAGATCTAACACTGGAAACAACTGCCTCACTACACAGAATCACCATCATAATATCAGGACCTAAAAGTTCCAATGCAGCACTATTTGTAAACAGCAAGACACCATAAAGTGCAGAGATTACCATTTCATTTGTTTAGGTTTGGCCTTGATCAATACTTTTCAAATTTTAGTAATTAAAAATGTAATGTTTACTAAAATAATTAAGCTTACAAAATTAGATAAATTCTAAAACAAAACCTTGAACATTGGATGGTTAGAATGTAGACATATTGTGATTATATGTAGTTAATAGTATTTTTTTTTCGGCGAAAAACTGTTAAGGTTATCATCGCCGTTATAGATATTTTAATTCGTTGTATAAAAGCGCATATCGTATTTGTTCATAAAAAGTATAACTTCATTCACTGCACCCAAATATTTACCATTAGGTAAGCAAGCATCCAGTAATTCTTGAAGTTCAAATGCATTTACAGTTCTGTGCTCATCGGCGAGTTGAAGAAACACTGCTTCGTATTGGCTAAAACTTTTACCGTCAAGGGTAGGTGGGGCCTAGAACAATCAATAAAGATATTAAACAAAGCATCTGAAGATATTTTAAAATTTATAGTAATAGTGAAAGTTATAACAATGGGGGTAGTGCTGTAGCTCAATTGGTAATTCTACAGTTCTGATTTATTTGCAAGTTTAACTCTTGATGGCTTTTTTTGTGAGTTACATTGATCCCTTGTCTTCACTAGTGTAACCAGTACAAAGTAAAGATGTTTAACAAAAATCAGTAATTTAAAGTAATAGTTGTTGTAATTGTTTTCCAATGGCTTCCGCTGACTCGCGCCATCTTTGATCTTGCTTCCCAGTAGAGGCCAGGGAGGTCTCCTTTTCTCTGCTTCTCTTCATCAGCAGACCAGGAGATGGTCCTTGTTAATGATGATGTCTGGGCATTCACCATCATTCATCTACTATTAAAGTAATAGTAGATGTTTTTAAATAGATATTAAGCAGTCATTAATGAAACAAACTTTTGTTATTTTTTAGTTTCACCATTCATCAGAATTTTCAATTATCTAAACTTTATGTTTTGACTATACTGATTATTGCTAGATTATAGATTCTATATTATAGATTGCTGATTATTGCTGGAAGATAGTGAGGAATGCACTTTATATGTGAGAAATTGGTGTAACTACTTGAGACCCAGAGCTCTGTGTCATAGCAAAGTTTGTTGTCCAGTTTTATTCTAAGAAAGGAAACTTGTATTACACTACTTGTGCATTATCAAGTTTCCAAATGTTACAAGACAATAGGTATGTATAAACTACAAATACCACTTCTAAGGTAGACCTATCCAAGGAGTAGATATTCAGTAATCATTCATTGCAAAAATCAGTTATTATTTCTGATACTCTCTAAAGAAGACAATGCCCATTTTTTAACATATCTGTCTTCATTTCCACCATGACTGGTAAGTACCCAGTGATTAATTCTCTCTTCAGTGACCATTACCACTCTTGAGATACCCATCTGCATTTTTTTTTTTTTTTTTGGTGTTTAACGTCCGACTATTGTGCACACTTGGGCTAATGCAGACGGTGGGATGATTTATAGCATATGAAAATGCCAAGCCCTGGCCGGGAATCAAACCTGGATCCTCGGGGTGAAAGCCTAGTACGCTATCCACTAGACCACCGAGGCAGCTATCTGCATTTTTCCATTAGTCGAAAATATTCTGTTGTATTCAAATTCCTAACATATCTATATTTCCTCCACAAGCAGTAGGTTTCCTGCTGTTAAAATTATGTTGTCTTTTTGTAAGGGGGTAAAAAACATTGTCCCTTATAATGTATCAATTTGCATTTTCTCCTGCCACTTGGCAGGTATCTTGTAATTAATTCTGTCTTCAATAAAAATTATATTAAAAAAAGTATCAATTTACATTTCATCTTCCAAAAGTAGGAGTTTTATATTGTGCTCGTTTCCCTCTTCATTAAACTTTTTTTTTTTAAAGGCGAAAAGCACATTGAGGCTATTATTGCCTCCCTAAGTGTAAGTGTGAGTGTAAAGTGTTAAAGTCGTAAGTGTAGTGTAAGTCAGTGTTAGACTGCAGTACTGTGAAAGATGTCTAAAGCCTCTCAATAGATGCAGCTAGTATGCACTCCCCTCTGTGGGGCCTCCCAGTAAACAGTGGCACTCTTAAAAAATATCCAACTGCATTCCCACCACAAGTGTCATTCTACTGCACACCTCAAGGTTCACAATTCAAGCCGCAGTTACTCCCGTTGCATACCCGACCCGTACAGTTAACTCTGATGCCTTTGTGGGGACATCAAGAAAAAAACACAAGTGATAGGTGTCTTTCGATTAATCCCCACATTAGGAAATGCACTTTCTCCACAAGTTGTATTGTTCTCAAGTATACTGTTTGTTATTTACCCTTTGCATTCCATGGACATACTGTAGACAGGGATTTTCACAAATATTGTGTAATACATATTACACAGTCATCTGTGATTGTTTAAAAATCATTCAACAGAGTCAGGCAGATATAAGTTTAGTATCTGTAGACAGCTGAAGATTGATTCTGTAAGGTAATGCTGAATAACTAGTTTACTACAGTGTCCCAATCTTAGAGATAGTTCCGTCCATGCCCGTATCATGGGGATAATTATAGCTCTCATTTGCCGTACTTCACTTTTTATAAATTATATATTTCCAACTATTCATTCCAATAAAAATATAACACTGTTTCATGTATAAATAAAATGACAACAATAGCATTCAAAAATACTTTTCATATTAAAAGAATTGTATTAAACACAATTACAATGAACTCCAATGTTGAGTTAGTATTTACTAAACTTTGATTTCTATAAACTTAATATGTCACTGCTTACTGTATTGTATATTAGGCAAGAAATTAATGCAGAAGCTCTCATATTGAATATATATGACAACCTGAAAAGTAACTAAATTGCTATTTTGCTTGTGTATATTTTAAAAGTGAGGAAATATAATTAGTTCTTTGTGATCGCCAAGGTTGTTCCATCAAGAAACTGCTAGATAGTTGCGTTGCAGATAATACTAATTAGGGAAATCAACTGTTTTTATTTTTATTTAGTCTATCCACCTGAACTTTTTGTTTATCTACTTCTAAAATGTCTGTAAATATTTAGGATGTTTTTACTTGGTGTCTAATTTTTGCGGTTTTAATGTGGTATTAAATTATTTTATTTATTTACTTTATACTGACCTTGATAATGGCGGATTTAACTAGAGAAGGATGTGTGTCTAATAACCTGAAAAAATAATAAAATAAAAATTATTAAGAGGAAGCAGAGAGCATGGATTGTTTGATAAATGAGCAAGTTATCAGATCTGAGATCTTTGGATGAGAGTAAAGTTTGGATTGTTAGGTTAGGTTTTGCTCATTCAGAATTTGATTACTAATAGTACCAAGTATTTTTGATAAACTAACATGATATATTGCAATTAAAATCTTACTAATCCATTAATAATAACGTTTTTAAGGTTTTAACTAAACTTCTTAGAATATTTTTTCAATTCCTACTATTGGTTCACACACTCCCTTCTTATATATCCTGTTCAAATTTTCAGTTGTTAATAAAATACTTTCTATTCATCCACTCAAGTTCAAATACATTTTTTTAAAACTTCTAGTGAATGACATTTGAAGTTAATACAGTTTTTTCAAATATTAATTTATTAATTAAATTTAATTAATTAATTTTAGTTTTATATGGGAAAAATTTCTCTTATATAAGATATTTAGCTGGATATAAATTTAGGAATAAATTGTTCACCTATGTAGGAATCGACTTAAAATTTATTTATTTTTTATTACTTGTTCTATATTTGTATGAATAAACACGAGTAATGCTCATGAGCATGAAGTAAAAGGTTTGCTCTTGAGTTAAAGTTTTAAGTAAAAGCAAATGCTCACTTTATTATGAATAAGCTTAACTTATAATCAGTCATTCCTTGTGCTCCATGAAATCTTGTGATATCACTTATGCACCATGTGTTATTTTAAAGTAAACTTATTTTACAATAAACAACTGATAGGCTTTGTAAAAACATAAATTTAGGTTATTGTAGATTACATTAGTGAAATGACGTATTGGTGCAGTTTTGCTATTAGTTACTGCTTTATGAATTTAATCTAGTATTTATAATTGAAACCATGTCTATGTCCGAAAATTCAGGTATTGAGGGCAATTAATAATTAAATTTTATTTATAATAATATTAAATAATTCCTTGAAATGTTATAAATAATAATTATTTATTTACAATATTTATAAAATTAATTAATAATTAATTGGTTTAAATTTGATTCATAATATTAATAAATAAAATATTATAAATGGTAATTATCTTTTACAATATTTGTACCATTAATTAAAATTAATTGATAGCTCTACAGAAAAATAATGCTTATAAGATGGTATTTTATTATTAAACAAGAATTGTCACAAATATGAAGAAATTTACAATGCTTTTTGATAAATCACAAATGCCTACCAAAGAAATAAAAGATGTTTTATACAAAACATATTAACGACATAAGTTAATTGTTAATTGTGCTTTTTCCAAGTTCGAGTTTACTACTTGAGTAATAATTTTAAGAGCAATTACACCAATGCAAATTTGCATGTGTAGAGTGTTCATGAGCAAAAGGTTCAATTCTATTTTTTTTTACTTTTAATCAAACACTAGAATGCTAACACATATAAAGTGATTGCACTGATGTATACAGTTTTTAACTACCCTTTAAGAAAGTGTTCCAGAGTCCAAGTGTGGCACTCGTTACAAGGTCCTAGGTATGGGTTTTACACTTAGGTAGCTGCACAAATAGCTAATTTTCTGATGGATATTCTCTAATAATAAATTTTAAGTGTAGCAAATTTACAGCCATAAATGTTAATCAAACTGAAGTCACTGTGATAGTACAGCAGGCAGGAGAAACATACAACAATAATAACCTTATTCAGTTGGCAGTCGTTAGACTTGCTTAGTTCTACAAACTGGAGTACATTTAGGTTTTTTTTGAACAGTGTAAGTAATAAAGAATGTAAAGCTCCTAGAGAAAAAAGCTATGGAATCTAGGAAAAATAAAGTTGAAATAGCCTTCCAAATTACCAAAGACACATACAACAAGAAGTCCCTCTCCTGGAATACAAAGATAAGGCATTATGTTACGGTAATTAAACCAGAAGCCTTATATGCAGCTGAAACATTATCTCTCACAACCCAGGGCCCACTTGAAAGGCTGGAGATCAAAGAAAGAAAGATATTACGAAAAATCTTAGGCCCCAAATTCCGTAACAACCAATTACTCCACATCAGTAATGAACTCTTTACCAAAAAACTGAAACACTATCAGGCACAATAAGAAAAAGAAGAATTGATTTTTATGGGCACATCCGCCGAATGGACAAAAATAGACTAACCAAAAAAATATTTGATTAATTTCACAATAAAAGAGCCAAACCGCTTTAGTTTAGAGAAACGGAGAAAGACATAACAGAACTACAAATCACTGACACTATGCTCATGGACAGAACAGCCGAAACAATAACCAAGGACAAGAAGCAACGGTTCCAAGGCAAAGTCAAATCCAAGCGAACGATCCAAATCTCTGGCGAAGAAAGAAAAGCAAGATCACAACGAATGAAGCAATACTGGGCTACGAGGAAGGCATAGAACATTAAAAAGTTATTGATTTGGTGTACCCCAAAGTTGGATGAAACAAATAAAGAAAGAAAGAATGTAAAATCATGAAACAAATTGAATTAACCAAATTCTGAAATTATGTTTGTTGACGCCTTCCTTCAAGTGTGTCAGACGCAGGTTTTACTATTTTACTGATTAATAAAGTTACGTTTACGCAGTTAGGACTTACTTATGCACCATTCAACAACAGGTTAAATTAACAGGTTAGATTAAGAGGTTCAAATATTCCAAAGTGAGAATGTCGGCTAGTGGTTGTGCCTAATATCAAGTTGCTCTGTAGGTTAAGGTGCAAAACAGTTCTTTATATTTTCTCATTTGCTAGGTTACTTACTTAAGTTTGAGAGGTTTGCTTGAATAGACCCTGAGCGTGAAACTCGACTCTTGGCCTGGCTCGAAAGTCGTTGGTAGCACTAAGTAGCCTCCTTGTTCCAGTTGACACCGGTGGCTTACCTGAACAACATCATAATCAAAATTACATAATCTTTGGCTTATACAAGCTAGAAAAACCAAAATAATAATGTATGCAGTTTAAAAATAAAATAAACATTAAACATGTAATACATGAACTATCATGTACAACTAAATTCACTAAATTCACAACTATCACACGTCCTCTAAATACAATCAGTAAACTCTGTTCTTTTTGTTTTTAAATAAACAATTCATATATACTAAATTTTATTTAACAATCTTCAACGATTTTGAATAAATTTGGCTTAATATGCAATCACGTACAGTGGGTTTGTTTTGTATCGAAAAAAGACCACAAAAAAGAGACCATTGTTTAAACTAGTGCAGTAAGCCTTCTAATTAACAAACTTCGGATTTAATGGTCAAACAAAATCCAATTATTATTTTGTTTGAAATTTTGAAAGTTAGTGATAACATTTCGTATCCAAATCTTTAAAATAATTTTGTTAATAGTTCAGGTGCCTGTACTGCCCATACAGTTCATATTATGAGTTGCAATTGTATAAATACATTTTTAAACTTACTATTAAGTTCTAAGAAACTAAACCGTTTAATAAAACACTACATTTTTTCATTACAACTGAAAAAAAATATATAAAGAAGGTAACCGCGCTCATTTCACAGACAAACGGTTTAAGGAACTATTTCCAACCCCATCAATCTGTTAAACTGAGTATTTACTGTACTCTATAAACAAAATTTGTACACATAATAAAAAAAAACATTTTAGATGATTATAACATAGGTTATAATGATTCCCACTAATAATGTCTAGTACATGAGGTGTTGGTGAAAATAAGAAAGTCAACATTATATGCAATTAAACAAAAAAAAAAATATTTTTGTAAAAATTGTGGTTGTATAATATATGTAGCATGTCATTATATTGCACAAAGATTCAGTAGAAGTATTTTTACCTGGCGACTATTTGTGTACTGGGAGTTAACAAGAGACTTGTTCTTCTTGAAGAAAGCTCTTCCCGTGGTGTCCATATTGTTCTTGGGCAAAGAGTACGCTGTGAAGCCTATAACCTGTATAACATAGGTCGGAAGGTTAAGCAAAGGACATCTAGAAAGTAAAGATCGTTTGAAACTGAAACAGACACCAGCTCTACCACGTCTACTATCATCTACCTATTCTCACTACCTCTACATCTAATCACTGATTTTTCAAGTTACAGTCTAGGTGACTGCGAGTCTCTGTAGATATTTTGTTTACAATATTTGAATTTTTTTAATGTGATAAAATCAGCATTGTTGCTAAATATGCGAGACAGGTCATAAAAGATTGTGTTAACATTATGAATGTCGCTGGTTATGAGTAGCAAGTGGTGTATTATGTTCAATGGCAAACGAATAAACAAACAACAGCAAATGCGTTCAAGAAAATATCCTACAAAACAAAGGTTTTTTGCTTGAGTTTGCACCCTTTCTTTTTGCTATGAAATTGTCAGAGATATTGTGTTTTGGTGATTAATATTTTGTCAGATGACAGTAAACATCTATTGGAAATTAAGCTCTCTAATGATTGGCCTTCTGGGATTGTTCTTTAAAGAGAAGGAGGATATGGATTTTTGAACGTATTGTTACTGGTGATGAGAAATAGGCTTCAGAAACAAAGAGTCAATCAATGGAATAATGTCACTCTTAATTCCGTCAGAAAAAAAGTGCACACAAGCTCTCTAAGCACAAGAGAAGTCTTCTTCTTCTTCTTCCAATGGCTCCTTTTGTTTCACACCATTTTGGACTTTGCCTCTCAATACAATCCAGGAAACGCCTCCCAAGAAACAAGAGAAGTTATAACTACAGTTTTTGGTATTGAAGAAGTATACTGTGTCAAGAGGAGAAACAATAAATGTAGGAGCTTAGTATCAGATGCTTCATCGACTCTTGCTTCACCATCTGAAATAAACAGAGTGAGTTACTACTTAGCAGGGTTGTGTTGATTCACAATAACGCTTGTCAGTACTCAGATGTGTAAAGGTTCTCTGTGGTTTAGTTTGGATGGTTTTTTCAAACATCTGACTGGCAATAAAGGCTCTCAACTCTGTAGAAATCTCATCCAAATGTGAATGGGATTCCCTCTGTGTCCTGTCAAATGCTAACACTTGTGGGATGGGTACCTGGACATTGTGGGATGGAAGGAAGTGAGAGCAAACCTGATGTCCAAAAAAGGAGTTGCTGCTTGCTTCGTGGAACCGGAATCGTTTGCAGGATCAATGACACAGTTGTGAGGAGCAGTTAAGAAGTGGGCTAGGAAAGAACACATCTAAAGATGGAAGCAATTTTTGGGGCAATAATTAGGAAAATATGTTCTCTTGGGGCTAGACCCTGCACTGATAAGGATACTTGTTCAGATCAATAGGAGCTCGCTGAGACAGGTCGTTATCATGATCATCAGATACGGCCACATCTGGAGTTATCTGCACCCTTTTACCACAAATTTTGCTTGATTTTCCTATGTGCAGACAAGACCTTAAACCATAGCACACCTACTCCTTGAGAGTAAGACCCTGGAGTCCAAAAGAAGGAGACTGTTCGGACCAATAACCAAATAAAGAGTTTCACAAGGACATCCTATACAAGATTCTGGAGCTTGTCTTAGGTACTGGAGTCAGTTTAAGGTGAAGTATAAGAAGAAGACAAAAAGCTTACAGCTGATGTATCGGTGGCCAGTAGTACCATGAACGGGAAAAACCTTTGCCGTATAGTTATAGTTTACACTTAGCAGCTACAAAATATCATTTCTCCCTCACAGCTGAAAGACTTTTGGTTGGCTATTACTTCACAAATGAAGAAGATGAACTGAGAGAAACCATTATTACTAAATAAATCATCTAGTATGGAAGCATGGACAAACTTGTAAAACTTTATGTGCTTGAACTTGAATGGAAAGTATTTCTAAACTAAAAGTATTCTTTATTTTCTTCTACTGTTCCATGATTGAGGCTTACCTTTGGTTCCATAATACTGTGCTGGTTCAATGAGATGATTACTTCTTCCATTTCACTCAAGATGAGGTGAAGTTGTGGGTTGATGTGAAATGTGTCTGGAATATAATATTCAAAGTTAAACACATTATTTTTTAATTGTATCTCCGAAAATACATTACTCACAAATTTCAGTGTTTGACGATTCAAAGTTTAACCAATTTTAACCACTTTAACGAGCATAAAGTTTATTAAGGTATGTTCTTTAAGGAATTGTTTTGAAACCTATTGGCAAAAAAAATTGAAAAATAGCGAATGTTTTTTAAATTGGATTGATTCATTTTGTTAAATATTTAATACAGAAACATAACTCAAATAAATGTATAAAATCTTTAAAAAAAACTAGTTACAGTTTACAAAAAAAAGTGTCAATGAAATCATTGTGACAGTTCACAGTTTGAGGAGACGGTGCTTTCCAGAACGAGCAAAGCTGCTTTTCTTGAATAAAGAAGAAAAATTAGAAATGCATAGGATGCATTTGTAGATACACATACTGAAAATTCATACATTTTATCATCGTTGTGACAGTTCACAGTCTGAGGAGACGGTGCTTTCCAGAACGAGCAAAGCTGCTTTTCTTGAATAAAGAAGAAAAATTAGAAATGCATAGGATGCAGTTGTAGATACACATACTGAAAATGCATACATTTTATCATCATTGTGACAGTTCACAGTCTGAGGAGACGGTGCTTTCCAGAACGAGCAAAGCTGCTTTTCTTGAATAAAGAAGAAAAATTAGAAATGCATAGGATGCATTTGTAGATACACATACTGAAAATGCATACATTTTATCATCGTTGTGACAGTTCACAGTGTGAGGAGACGGTGCTTTCCAGAACGAGCAAAGCTGCTTTTCTTGAATAAAAAAGAAAAATTAGAAATGCATAGGATGCAGTTGTAGATACACATACTGAAAATGCATACATTTTATCATCGTTGTGACAGTTCACAGTCTGAGGAGACAGTGCTTTCCAGAACGAGCAAAGCTGCTTTTCTTGAATAAAGAAGAAAAATTTTAAAAATGCATAGGATGCAGTTGTAGATATACATACTGAAAATTCATACATTTTATCATTGTTGTGACAGTTCACAGTCTGAGACAGTGCTTTCCAGAACGAGCAAAGCTGCTTTTCTTGAATAAAGAAGAAAAATTAGAAATGCATAGGATGCAGTTGTAGATATACATACTGAAAATGCATACATTTTATCATCGTTGTGACAGTTCACAGTCTGAGGAGACGGTGCTTTCCAGAACGAGCAAAGCTGCTTTTCTTGAATAAAGAAGAAAAATTAGAAATGCATAGGATGCAGTTGTAGATACACATACTGAAAATGCATACATTTTATCATTGTTGTGACAGTTCACAGTCTGAGACAGTGCTTTCCAGAACGAGCAAAGCTGCTTTTCTTGAATAAAGAAGAAAAATTAGAAATGCATAGGATGCAGTTGTAGATATACATACTGAAAATGCATACATTTTATCATCGTTGTGACAGTTCACAGTTTGAGGAGACGGTGCTTTCCAGAACGAGCAAAGCTGCTTTTCTTGAATAAAGAAGAAAAATTAGAAATGCATAGGATGCAGTTGTAGATACACATACTGAAAATTCATACATTTTATCATCGTTGTGACAGTTCACAGTCTGAGGAGACGGTGCTTTCCAGAACAAGCAAAGCTGCTTTTCTTGAATAAAGAAGAAAAGTTAGAAATGCATAGGATGCAGTTGTAGATACACATACTGAAAATTCATACATTTTATCATCGTTGTGACAGTTCACAGTCTGAGGAGACGGTGCTTTCCAGAACAAGCAAAGCTGCTTTTCTTGAATAAAGAAGAAAAGTTAGAAATGCATAGGATGCAGTTGTAGATATACATACTGAAAATGCATACATTTTATCATGCACTATATTTAACATATATCAACAGTAATATTATGCAAGCATGTGTCCAAGCGTGGCTTCACTGCTTTAATCTAATTACCACACGCATGACTTGTTACTGTTGTACGCTGTGAGCTATATGAAAATAAGACATATTTAAAATGCTAACCAGGATTATTCCTGCATCCTCCAGCGGACACTCCCTTCTGCCATGCACCTTGGTACAGCCTCATCTGCCATGTCTGTTTGTGATGTAGAGAAGGTTCGTCTCTTGACGTGTCGCTATCCAAGTGGACTGCTTCGAGATGGGTGAACGTCTTCACAAAGTCTGAGTAGGACATCCTGTGAACATAAAAACATGTGTCTAGAGTGACTTAAAATAGGTGCACACAATATTGAGTTTGTTAAATTTAAAACATGTTTTGTTAAACATTAATTTACCTTAGAATTAGACTTGGGTAAATAACTTTATGACGGAGATTCAAAAACAGTCTTTTTTGGAAATACTACAAGGAACTGAAATCTGTGTGACTTTTTCTGTAGTGGAAAATAACTGTAATATACAATACTAAAGTTTTGAATATCAAAGTACGTTTAGTAAAGAAACATTTTTGGTTCTAGAGTCTGTTGATTTGTTGCAGAATTTTATATTGCAGTTTTTAAACTGTATTAAATTAGAGGAGTACTCTTTCTTCTGTCAATAGGATAGTAGGCAGTCTGTTTGAACTTTGACCTTTACAAAAGTTCAAATAGTTACTATCCTTGGCTTTATCCAAGTGCTACGTCAATCCCCCATTTTAAGAGAAAGATGTTTAACTACAAAAATGTAAAAAAATTAACTAAATTAATGGGAAAATGTGGAAATAAAAGTAATTTCCAGGTAGGACAAAAATTTTAACATAACTGAATAAATTTTCCAAAACCAGTTAAGACCCACTTTTTGAAGATAGCAGGCTGCCTCGGTGACAGTGTACTGGGCTTTCACCCCGAGGACCCGGGTTCGATTCCCCTGAAAGATTCCGGGTTCGATTCCCGGCCAGGGCTTGACATTTTCACGCTATAAATCATCCCATTGTCTGCATTAGCCCAAGTACGCACAATATAGTCGGACGTTAAACACAAAAAAAAAAAATTAATAAATAAATAAAAAATAATAAAAATAAATTGAAGATAGCATTAATCTCTTAACTTAAACCGAAATAATAGTTTACAACGGTGACTAGAAACGTAGCTTGTTTCTTAAGCGATTTTGACAAGTTATTTAAACAGTCTGCTAATAAATATTGCATACAGAAAAAACCTTGGTCGTTTTATAATTACTTTAGCGGTGATGAAAGATAACTACTATGAGATAATATTTAGAAAATTCAGTTTTGACATGATATATGATTTTAAATGACTCATTTGGGAATTTAGGGAGCGCTAACAATTTATTTTCTCCTGTTGTGAGCTGCATATATAACTTAGAAAAAAACAAATTACATTTTTAGTCTCCCTTTTGTTCAAAGAAACCAATTTCAATTCAAATTCGAAAATTTAAATTAATTCCCTACTGATTTCAAACGGTGTTGTGTTTACCTTAGTTGATCCATGAAATACAAGATAAAATTTAACGACAAAATATACATGGGGATGTATATTTTTAAGTTATTCAACCCACAGGGGGTGCAGACTAGCTGTACCTATTAAGAGGATTTAGACAAACCTTGTGGTACCCGAATCTAACACACACTTACCTTACAACACTATACTTACAACTTTAACACATTTACATTTAGGGAGGTGATAATAGGCTTAATGTATTTTTTGCCTTAAAATAACAACAAAAAAAAATTAAGTTATTCAGGTGTTCTGGAAATATTTCACTACCCTGTATCTTGCTCTAATCATTAATATCTTAGTTTTAGTTACGATTATATTTCACTTTGAGTTAAATTAGTAGAGTAGGGGAAACGCTAAATTGGTAAAAGGAGGGGAGTGAAAATCTACATTTCCCTATTGAAGTGTTATAAAGTGTTCGACAAATTTAATTAATTAAGAAATTCCTTTACTTCATTAATGTTTTGTCACTATAAACCTGTTTATATATTGCTCTAATTAATTACAAAATTAATTAATTCTTAGATAATATTATTTCTAATTACACTAGTATAATTATGCAACAGAATACAGGTGTTTGCTTTATAAAATTAATGTTGGACAAGTTTACCGGTTGCGTACACAATCAATTACAAAGAGAGGGGTGAGAGGGTAATTGTGTTGGTGTATTTCAAAACCAATTTGTTTTGTTGGGATAATCATAGTCAGCTGACCCCTTACCAGAACTCTCCGTCTGCACTGTGCCTAACAGCTAGCCTGTCCTTCTCTTGGGGCGGTACTTCATCCCATTCTGTTGACTCTTTGGACCATGCCCCTACATATTCTCCTCCTCCGACTCCTAACGGGTTCCTTAGTCTTACTAATTGTACTGGTTCTCCGCTGAAAGATTCTACCTGTTTAACAATAAAACTTTGCGTAATTTATGAAGAAAATTGATAAATATTAATAACAGTGGGTTTAATATACTGAAAGGTTGGCCTTACCCTTTCTACTGCGTATAGCCTGTAATTGGTTCCTATTTGAATTCCGTTGGCTAATTTTTCCACCAAATTTCTAACCTGGAAAAAGAATACAGTAAATAATGTTACTTAAACATAATACTTGTTTGAAATACTTAAAATAAGATTTTTATTCCTAAAATATGTAGCTTCATGAAAAATATTAAGTTCAATGTCTGTCTGTCGAAATTTCAAGAAAAACTCATTTTTTACTTAATGCTCATAATACTTTAAGGCTAACAAGGCTGAGGGATCAGTATTAACAGAGAGGGTGAAACTTATGGCAGTATTACAGTCTTGATTCTACAACCTCAACAGGGTAGAACTTATGACAGTATTACAGTCTTGATTCTACAACCCTGAGAGGGTAGAACTTATGGCAGTATTACAGTCTTGATTCTACAACTTCAAGAAGGTAGAACTTATGGCAGTATTACAGTCTTGATTCTACAACTTCAAGAGGGTAGAACTTATGGCAGTATTACAGTCTTGATTCTACAACTTCAAGAAGGTAGAATTTATGGCAGTATTACAGTCTTGATTCTACAACCTCGAGATGTGAAAGTTCAGAAAACAGATGGTTATTGTCCGACAAGAAAAGCTCATACTCCATATTCATAATTATATTTTATATTTTGATGATACTATATATGTGGAATGTTTACTGCAGTTGTTGTATTACTTTTAAAAAGTCTGATGAATTAGGAGGTTGATAGGCTGGCTGGTTTCTCTTTGTCTGCTATAACAAGGTGGATAAACAAGCAACACTAGAAAAGATGTGACAACCTTAGAAGGCATTTCCGTAGTAAATGTCTTCTAAAAAGGTTTCTCAAGGAAGACTTAAAAGAATAGCAGGGATCTAGGGCAGAGGACAGCTAAGGAAAATCTATGGGACTCATTACATGGCACTGTGGTCTAAGTGTGCATCTGAACAAGATAAAAATGTACCACAAAGAAACTGTGTGTAGGCTATACAGGAAAGAAGCTGAAATGACAAGCCACATAATCTGTGAGAGTGAGGCTTTTGCCAGTTGTGTGTTTGGCTTCCAGGATCCTAAGGAACTCCAACATAATGAGCTAGTCAGTGGACTGTTAAAACTTTTGAGGGTATCAGTCTACTAAGCTTCCACAGTAGGCCCTTTAATTGTAGTACCAGGGGAGCACTAAAACCCACAACCTATAAAGAACTAATCTACTATGGCAGGCCACATAATCTGTGAGAGTGAGGCTTTTGCCAGTTGTGTGTTTGGCTTCCAGGATCCTAAGGAACTCCAACATAATGAGCTAGTCAGTGGACTGTTAAAACTTTTGAGGGTATCAGTCTACTAAGCTTCCACAGTAGGCCCTTTAATTGTAGTACCAGGGGAGCACTAAAACCCACAACCTATAAAGAACTAATCTAATATGGCAGGCCACATAATCTGTAAGAGTGAGCCTCTTGCCAGCTGTGTGTTTGGCTTCCAGGATCCTAAGTACTCCAACATAATGAGCTAGTCAGTGGACTGTTAAAACTTTTGAGGGTATAAGTCTACTAAGCTTCCACAGTAGCCCTTTAATTGTAGTACCAGGGGAGCACTAAAACCCACAACCTATAAAGAACTAATCTAATCTGGCAGGCCACATAATCTGTGAGAGTGAGGCTTTTGCCAGCTGTGTGTTTGGCTTCCAGGATCCTAAGGAACTCCAACATAATGAGCTAGTCAGTGGACTGTTAAAACTTTTGAGGGTATCAGTCTACTAAGCTTCCACAGTAGGCCCTTTAATTGTAGTACCAGGGGAGCACTAAAACCCACAATCTATAAAGAACTAATCTAATATAATCTTGGTGAATGAAACTGAAAGCTTCCACAGTAGGCCCTGATATTTACGTAGATCTGAATAAAACCACAATCTATAAAGTAATCTAATATAATCTTGCTGAAAAGTGATAGTGTAGGTGCCTAATAGTGTAGGCCTAAATTGTTGGTTGATGTAGTACTATGTAGACTTTATTCCAAACACTGCTTTTAAGGAGGCAAAAGCTTAACTATACAGGAAGATAGAATACTTCAACCACTAAAAAATTTTATACACTGTTTTCTCATAAACTATCTGCTGTAGAGAAAACAAGTTGAAATGTTGGGCTTTTGATTGCTCTCATCTCAAATTCAAGTCTGGATGGTTCAAGTGTTACATAGTAGGCCTACCTGTTGCGTTGGTTGTACACAGCAGGTGATGATAGTGGTCATCTCTAGCAGTTTGTTGAGCATCCTGCCGCAGGTGGTAGGATCCTGGCGGATACTGATGCTCTCTGTAATACCACCAGTAAGGTCTGCCAAACCGTCCAATAGTGTGCCATACTTAAGGGCTTCATATGACCCATGTAACCTGCAATACAAGAACAGGTGATAATGACAGATAAGAAGCAACAAAAAAAATTTGAGAAAGATTCGTACAAGGTAGCGTATAGTTACCATTACTAGCAGGTTTAGCACAGGAGGATTTAGCAACTAATAAAACTGTGCGAACTGTTTTTTACATATGTAAGAGTTTACGTTAAATAAAAAAATTGCAATATTAGGCCTAAACAACAATAAAAGCTCATTCAATTTGTGGATTGTCTTGAAATTTTGTATACCTACTTTAGCTCTTTAGGTACTAGGTTAGGTTTTTTGGCAAATTCAGTGGTCAAATTGTTTAATTATTGCATTACAGTTGTAAATGGGCAGGCCATGAGAAGTTTAAAGTGCCCTTCTGTAGTCTGCCTGAATTACTGTTATCGATCGATATATCGTATTCACAGATCATTCGATTACATGTTCGATGTAACATAACCTCAACAAATTCACCAACGTAAATACAATACATTCACGACATACATTAAAATATGTTTTAAGATTATTATTAACCGGGTTTGTGAAAGTTTATTCATCGCGTTTGTTCTTGTTCCGATAGATAAATATTCATGAGCAAATTGCGTGTGTAAGTATTTAGACTAGGCGGCCACCAATGGCACGCACATGCGAAATTGTTTCTCACGCTTCAGTTTAGCCCGTGGCGCATCGTATCGAATAACAGCGGCTCTGTAATGTAAAAGTGAGTCGTACGCTGACCTCTATAGCTCTGTAGCGACGTGAAAGTGCTGACCCAGTCCCAGTGCGGCAGTGAACTTGACGCACCTGCTTGGCCGCCCCAAAACTGTGCGTCAGCATATGGAGAAAGTTGTACCCGGTCTTGCTTCGTCTTATGTAGTGCTTTGTTCAGTTTTCTGGCCACAATCTATTGTTACGTAGATTCCGTTTTTTTTTTCTAAAGTTTTACTGCGTAAATATAAGATACAAAAGTAAGAGAAAAATCGTCCATGGTAGGCAAAAGTGGTTTTAAACCTTTTTTTTTAAAGTAGTGTTTCGACAGAAATCGAAAATCACAGCTGGATTCATTTCAACGATACAAATGGAAAATTTATAATAAATTTGAATAGGTTAAAAACGCAAAAAATAGGCAATTAAAAATTCTGGTCTTCAAACAATATTAGTAAACTATAATCTGAGGTCCCCTATAAACATTACTGTCCACTGCCATCAAGGTTAGAGTCCACATATTGTAATAGGTATGGAAAAGGTCAATACCACAGCTAGCGGTGAAGATCAGGCTGGCTAAATGGCCTTGACACAGAGATGAAAGAGGTGTATGATTTATGCTAGATTTCACGCACAGATTCGTATCTGGGTGCAAGCCTACTTTACGTACCCGGCGTCAGTAGTAAAAGCGTAATTCTTGAATTTATATTATTTCCTTTATTTCGTCTTAACGGTATCAGTGACAGAAACCGAGTTCTTGTGTTTGCAGTGTCACTTATTGTCATTTTAATGATATCAGTGACAGAAGCTGAGTTTTTGTAACTACAGTATCGTCTCTTTTTACGTCGTAATGATGTTTAGGGACAGAAGCTGAATCTTTATAACTTAAGTATTGTTTCTTTTGTCATTATGAATGTTCAGTGACAAAAGCTGCGTTCTTGTGTCTATAGTGTCTCCTCTTTTGTCCTCTTTTGTCGTTAACATGTCAATGACAGAAGCTGAGTTTTTGTAACTACAGTATCGTCTCTTTTTACGTCGTAATGATGTTTAGGGACAGAAGCTGAGTCTTTATAACTTAAGTATTGTTTCTTTTGTCATTATGAATGTTCAGTGACAAAAGCTGCGTTCTTGTGTCTATAGTGTCTCCTCTTTTGTCGTCGTTAACAGTGTCAATGACAGAAGCTGAGTTTTTTTCTACAGTAGCGCCTCTTTTGTCATCGTAATGATGTCGGTGACAGAAGCTGCGTTCTTGTGTCTATTGAATCTCCTCTTTTGTCGTCGTTAACAGTGTCAATGACAGAAGCTGCGTTCTTGTGTCTATATTATCTCCTCTTTTGTCGTCGTTAACAGTGTTAATGACAGAAGCTGAGTTTGTTTTCTACAGTAGCGCCTCTTTTGTCATCGTAATGATGTCGGTGACAGAAGCTGCGTTCTTGTGTCTATATTATATCCTTTTTTGTCGTCGTTAACAGTGTCAATGACAGAAGCTGAGTTTTTTCTACAGTAGTGCCTCTTTTGTCATCGTAATGATGTCGGTGACAGAAGCCTGCGATCGTGCACCTACAGTTTCACGTCTTGTCATGACTGCGTCAGTGACAGAAGCTGCGATCGTGCACCTACAGTATCTCGTCTTGTCGTCAATGACAGAAGCTGCGTTTTTGTATCCACAGTGTCACAAGAGTGTATTTTGTCGTCGTAAGAGTGTCAGTGATAGAAGCCTTCAAGTTCTTGTACTTATAAGTATTGCTTCTTTTCTTTCATTGACAGAAGCTGATTTATTGTACTACGCATAGCAGCCTGTTTTGATATTACGGTATATGTAACAAAAGCTGAGTTCTTGTATCAAAAGATCACTTGTTTTGCCTTCACAAAATCTGAGTTCTGTATCAACAGATTACCTCTTTTTCCGTGACAGAAGCTAAGTTCTTGTATCAACAGATCACCTCTTTTCCTCGACAGAAGCTGAGTTTTTGTATCAACAGATCACCTCTTTTCCGTGACAGAAGCTAAGTTCTTGTATCAACAGATCACCTCTTTTCCTTGACAGAAGCTGAGTTTTTGTATCAACAGATCACCTCTTTTCCTTGACAGAAGCTGAGTTCTTGTATCAACATATCACTTCTTTTCCTTGACAGAAGCTGAGTTTTTGTATCAACAGATCACCTCTTTTGCCGTGATAGAAGCTGGGTTCTTGTATCAACAGATCACCTCTATTGCCGTGACAGAAGCTGAGTTTTTGTATCAACAAATCACCTCTTTTCCTTGACGCAGGCTGAGTTTTTGTATCAACAGATCACCTCTTATGCCGTGATAGAAGCTTGGTTCTTGTATCAACAGTTACTTCTTTTGCCGTGACAGAAGCTGAGTTCTTGTACCAACAGATCACCTCTTTTGGCGTGATAGAAGCTGGGTTCTTGTACCAACAGATCACTTCTATTGCGGTGACAGAAGCTGAGTTCTTGTATCAACAGATCATCTCTTTTGGCGTGATAGAAGCTGGGTTCTTGTATCAACAGATCACCTCTATTGCCGTGACAGAAGCTGAGTTTTTGTATCAACAGATCACCTCTTTTCCTTGACGCAGGCTGAGTTTTTGTATCAACAGATCACCCCTTTTCCTTGACAGAAGCTGAGTTTTTGTATCAACAGATCACCTCTTATGCCGTGATAGAAGCTTGGTTCTTGTATCAACAGTTACTTCTTTTGCCGTGACAGAAGCTGAGTTCTTGTACCAACAGATCACCTCTTTTGGCGTGATAGAAGCTGGGTTCTTGTACCAACAGATCACTTCTATTGCGGTGACAGAAGCTGAGTTCTTGTATCAACAGATCACCTCTTTTGGCGTGATAGAGCTGGGTTCTTGTACCAACAGATCACTTTTATTGCGGTGACAGAAGCTGAGTTCTTGTATCAACAGATCACCTCTTTTGGCGTGATAGAAGCTGGGTTCTTGTACCAACAGATCACTTCTATTGCCGTGACATAAGCTGAGTTCTTGTATCACCAGATCACCTCTTTTGGCGTGATAGAAGCTGGGTTCTTGTACCAACAGATCACTTCTATTGCGGTGACAGAAGCTGAGTTCTTGTATCAACAGATTAACTCTTTTGCCATAACAGAAGCTGAATTCTTTTACCAGATTTCCTCTTTTTCCTTGACAGAAACAGAGTTCTGTATCAACAGATTATCTCTTTTGCTGTATGAGTTCTTATATCTGCTGTGCTATTAGTTCAAACCTTAATGATTTTTAAACTATTATTACATAAGACTTGAAGAAAATTGATTATATTAACGTCTTACTTTCTTTGTTAAAGCTTAATAAAAACATATAATAATTTGCCGACTAAATTATTTTAATGTGTAGCCTATTTTTGTAATGTGATATAGGCCTTAGTACGTAACTTAGGACGAGAGGAACAATTAAGTAACATGTCCAATGTGTTAGCCTTGTGGTTTCGATAAACCGTCATAAGCGAGTGTATAGCGTTTTTTGTAGTAAAAGGACAGTGATGGTAAAAATTGTAAGTACCTGTGCACACACACCACGCCTTTCCGCTTCCTGTTACGTGCCTGCAGCAACCCAAGGGGAAACACGTACTGCACTATGCTTAAAAATTCACTGAAGACACTTTTTAAAGTGATGAACAAATCTTAAACTCACACCGATTTGATTTCGACCTGTTCCAACTTATATGTGATACTGTATTTGCCAGATATTGTGTAGATTTTTTTGCACTTTGTGTTGTTTGCTGATCACGTGTCTTGTACGTTTTACGTTTTATTTTTGACCTTTACATAAACGTTTGTTCCTATGGGCTGATTTAAGGGTAGGTCATGGGAACGTTGCCCTGCAGTTGTATAAGAGTAATAAAATGTTATGAAAATATAAATGTTTTTATTTAAATATTTGTTTTGCTTCGATGCTGTTTAGAGTTAATTAAAACGAACGTGAGGAAAACCAATGAAAATAGCTGCTGTGTTGTTTTATTAAAATATTAATACTGTTTTAATTAAAATGGACAAGTTTCAAAATGTTACTTCTAAGTAACAATAGCAACAACGACGCTACAAGTACATTACTTTGTATTTGTTGTCCCCGCAGGGGGTGCAGAGTAGCTGCACCTATTGAGAGGATTTAGACGTCCCTTGCGGTACCCGAGTCTAAGAAACACTTAAACATACATTTAGGGAGGCGATAATAGCCTCAATGTGCTTTTCGCCTTAAAATATAAAAAAAAAATAATATAATAAAATAAAAAAAACTGTATTTTTTGTTTCTATAACAACAAATAGTTCGTGTTTTTTTTTCAATTTATTCATAATATATGTACAAACTAGCTGAATACCCGTGCTTCGCTACAACGGTATACAAGTTTAGGACATAATGTACGAAAACGTTGAGAGGCAACGTAAAAAAGTTTTAAACTTTAAAGAGTAGAAAATTGCATTTATGGCCGAAGATTTTTCAATGAAACTGTTTAGCCGGTATTCATCGAAAAACGGGACAGTAGCTACTGTTTAGCCGGTATGCATTGAAATACGGGAAAATAGCAACTGTTTAGCTGGTATGCATTGAAATACGGGAAAATAGCAACTGTTTAGCTGGTATGCATTGAAATACGGGACAGTAGCAACTGTTTAGCCGGTATACATTGAAATACGGGAAAATAGCAACTGTTTAGCCGGTATACATTGAAATACGGGAAAATAGCAACTGTTTAGCTGGTATGCATTGAAATACGGGACAGTAGCAACTGTTTAGCCGGTATACATTGAAATACGGGAAAATAGCAACTGTTTAGCCGGTATACATTGAAATACGGGACAGTAGCTACTGTTTCGCAGGTATGCATTGAAATACGGGACAGTAGCAACTGTTTAGCCGGTATGCATTGAAATACGGGAAAATAGCAACTGTTTAGCTGGTATGCATTGAAATACGGGAAAATAGCAACTGTTTAGCCGGTATACATTGAAATACGGGACAGTAGCTACTGTTTCGCCGGTATGCATTGAAATACGGGACAGTAGCTACTGTTTAGCCGGTATGCATTGAAATACGGGAAAATAGCAACTGTTTAGCTGGTATGCATTGAAATACGGGAAAATAGCAACTGTTTAGCCGGTATACATTGAAATACGGGACAGTAGCTACTGTTTCGCCGGTATGCATTGAAATACGGGAAAATAGCAACTGTTTAGCTGGTATACATTGAAATACGGGACAGTAGCTACTGTTTCGCCGGTATGCATTGAAATACGGGAAAATAGCAACTGTTTAGCCGGTATGCATTGAAATACGGGACAGTAGCTACTGTTTAGCCGGTATTCATCGAAAAACGGGACAGTAGCTACTGTTTAGCCGGTATGCATTGAAATACGGGAAAATAGCAACTGTTTAGCTGGTATGCATTGAAATACGGGAAAATAGCAACTGTTTAGCCGGTATACATTGAAATACGGGACAGTAGCTACTGTTTCGCCGGTATGCATTGAAATACGGGACAGTAGCAACTGTTTAGCCGGTATGCATTGAAATACGGGAAAATAGCAACTGTTTAGCTGGTATGCATTGAAATACGGGAAAATAGCAACTGTTTAGCCGGTATACATTGAAATACGGGACAGTAGCTACTGTTTCGCCGGTATGCATTGAAATACGGGACAGTAGCTACTGTTTAGCCGGTATGCATTGAAATACGGGAAAATAGCAACTGTTTAGCTGGTATGCATTGAAATACGGGACAGTAGCAACTGTTTGGTATGCATTTAAATACGAGACACTAGCAACTGTTTCGCCGGTATGCATCGAAATACGAGACAGTAGCAACTGTTTAGTCGGCATTAATTGAAATACGGGACACTAGCAACTGTTTAGCTGGTATACATTGAAATACGGGACAGTAGCAACTGTTTAGCTGGTATACATTGAAATACGGGACAGTAGCAACTGTTTAGCTGGTATACATTGAAATACGGGACAGTAGCAACTGTTTAGCTGGTATACATTGAAATACGGGACAGTAGCAACTGTTTAGCTGGTATACATTGAAATACGGGACAGTAGCAACTGTTTAGCTGGTATACATTGAAATTCGAGACAGTAGCAACTGTTTAGCCGGCATTCATTGAAATACGGGACAGTAGCAACTGTTTCGCCGGTATGCATCGAAATTCGAGACAGTAGCAACTGTTTAGCCGGCATTCATTGAAATACGGGACACTAGCAACTGTTTCGCCGGTATGCATCGAAATCCGAGACAGTAGCAACTGTTTAGCCGGCATTCATTGAAATACGGAACACTAGCAACTGTTTAGGACACTGCATTGAAATAAGGGACAGTAAAAAAAAATGTTTTTTACAAAATATAACTGTATTACAACCTTCTTATATTGTTTCGGCTACATTATAACAACCTAAGAATGAACATTGATGTATTGAACCTATTCAAAATATTTCCCCGAAATAATGTTTCAAGATCCTCTCCGGAACTCTTGCCTCAATTTGTTTAACCCAAAAAAAGAGAAGGGGAACGCAAACTCGGTCTACTTACCCCTCAGACTGCCGATCCGTTGGTTCCCAGCACCGCCTGGCTGGAATGTCCTCTGGGAGCAACAGTTGGCCTACCAGAATCGACTGACCCTCTGGTGCCTCCCAGAATCGACTGACCGCGACCTACTTATTCCCCAAGCTTTTATCTAATCTGCTGTTCTACATACCTTGCTGTTTATAACAACAGGCAGTATGTCAGCATTTTCG
Organism: Callitettix versicolor; assembly: GCA_022606455.1. Classification (NCBI taxonomy): domain Eukaryota; kingdom Metazoa; phylum Arthropoda; class Insecta; order Hemiptera; family Cercopidae; genus Callitettix; species Callitettix versicolor. The sequence continues at coordinate 85,518,641 of CM040183.1, read as the reverse complement.
TAATTTTTCCGAGCCTTTGTCAAAAGTGTTTTACTCTTTGCCTGCACCCTCTTTACAATTTTTAAAACTAATAATTAAAATCATATTTCTAATCCCTAACACATTCCTTTTTATCTGTCATCTTTAGACCTAAAGTTCAGTTATAACATCAGTTCACTGGAAAATTGTATTTTCTTTTATATTGTCGTCTTCTTATTCTTAGCACATTATTTCTTTAGGTAGAGAATTATAAAATATTGAATTAAATTTTTTGATATTTATTTATCCTGAAAAATCGCAAAATATTTATTTAAATAAACATCCGGGTAGCTATTTCGTTCACTGGTGAATAGATCAGTTACGAATGGTTCTTTAAAAGTACTGTAGATATATAAAGTCACACTAAATACAGTAGGCTGTGAACAAACAGGAACGTTAGGCCTACTGGGAGCTTACAATAAGTTGAATAGTTTCACATCTGGGTCGCGTTCCGTAATTATTTATTTTGCTCCTCACATGCAACATGCCAGCAAGCACAGTTACTCCTCGAGGCTCAGGCTGAGGATACAGTGCGTTTCATATGTAGTTGGCGGTACAGGAAACCCGTTTACCGTGTTAACCAAGTAGTGCTACTAGCCACTTTGAAAACATTATTTTTCCAGAGTTACGGCGTTAATTTTCTTTTTCGCTTAAAAGTGCTGGTTACTAAAAATCTTAGTGCTACTAACCAATATGAAAATATTAGCTTTTCAAAGTTCCGGCGTTAATTTTCTTTTCCACTTAAAAGTGCTAGTTACAAAAAAACTTAATGATACTAGCCACTATGAAAATATTAGTTTTCCAAAGTTTCAGCGTCAATTTTCTTTTCCACTTAAGAGTGCCCTAGTTACTAAAAAGCTTAGTGCTATTAGCCACTAAGAAAATATTAGTTTTCCAAAGTTCCGGCGTCAATTTTCTTTTCCACTTAAAAGTGATAGTTACTAAAAAAACTTAATGCTACTAGCCACTATGAAAATATTAGTTTTCCAAAGTTCCGGCGTCAATTTTCTTTTCCACTTAAAAGTAGGCTACTAGTTAATAAAAAAAACTTAGTGCTACTAGCCACTATGAAAATATGAGTTTTCCAAAGTTCCGGTGTCAATTTTCTTTTCCACTTAAAAGTGATAGTTACTAAAAAACTTAGTGCTACTAGCCACTACGAAAATATTAGTTTTCAAAAGTTCTGGGGTCAATTTTCTTTTCCATTTAATAGTGCCCTAGTTACTAAAAAGCTTAGTGCTACTAGTCACTACGAAAATATTAGTTTTCCAAAGTTTCAGCGTCAATTTTCTTTTCCAGCCACTAAGAAAATATTAGTTTTCCAAAGTTCTAGATTCAATTTTCTTTTCCACTTTAAAGTGCTAGTTACTAAAAAAGTTAGTGCTACTAGCCACTAGGAAAATATTAGTTTTCCAAAATTTCAGCGTCAATTTTCTGTTCCACTTAAGATTGCCCTAGTTACTAAAAAGCTTAGTGCTACTAGCCATTATGAAAATATTAGTTTTCCAAAGTTCCGGTGTCAATTTTCATTTCCACTTAAAAGTACTAGTTAATTAAAAATCTTAGTGCTACTAGCCACTATGAAAATATTAGTTTTCCAAAGTTCTAGATTCAATTTTCTTTTCCACTTTAAAGTGCTAGTTACTAAAAAACTTAGTGCTACTAGCCACTACAAAAATATTAGTTTTCCATAGTTTCAGCGTCAAATTTCTTTTCCACTTAAAATTGCCCTAGTAAACTATCGTCTGCATTAGCCCAAGTGTGCACAATAGTCGGACGTTAAAAAAAAAAAAAAAAAAAATTAAAAAGCTTAGTGCTACTAGCCACTATGAAAATATTAGTTTTCCAAAGTTTCAGCGTCAATTTTCTTTTCCACTTAAGAGTGCCCTAGTTATTAAAAAACTTCAATTAATAATTTATATCTATAAACGCTTATAGAGAACAAGAATCATGACAACACAATTAAAGGAAGTTGTTTTGTAAAATTTAAAGCTTCCTAATTAAACAGCTGGTTAATGTAAAAATAATTAATCATATTATTAATATTTGAATAAAAATGAAATTTATTATAGTACTTGCATTTGTGTATATGGAAGCAATACACGACGTTCCGAGAGTATGGCCAACCCATGTTGCCATACTCAAGTGCCTAACTTAAAACACTAGTAGTTCAAAGAACATAGACCTCGCAATATATTCTTAATTAATATACAGGGCGCTCCACAACTGCGCTCGTAAACTTTTCCAACAATTTAACCTATAATCGTAATATTTACGAAAAATATTACTTGACCAACTTTATTGGAAATATTATGCTCTCCACGAAGCGGTCAGTACTATACGTCTTCAGCCAGTAATACTGGAAATAGCCACCAACTACATTCTCATCGTTAAAGCAGAGCCCGCCATCTTGAAACGGAAATTAATGGAAAAAACTCTTACACATACATATTTTGGGCTATACAATGTACCTTCGTACCAAATCTTAAAACAATCGGTCAGTGCATTAGCATTAACAGTAACATTAACATTAACATAACATTAGCATTAGCGTTAGCATTAACATGAATATGAACATGAACATTAGCATTAACATGAACATGAACATTAGCATTAGCATTAACATTAATATTGGCATTAACATTAACATTATCATTAACATTAACATAACATTAGCATTAGCGTTAGCGTTAACATTAACATTAACATTAACATGAATATGAACATGAACATTAGCATGAACATTAGCATTAGCATTAACATCAATATTGGCATTAACATTAACATTAGCATTAACATTAACATAACATTAGCATTAGCGTTAGCATTAACATTAACATGAATATGAACATGAACATTAGCATGAACATGAACATTAGCATTAGCATAACATTAGCATTAACATTAGCGTTAGCATTAACATTAACATTTACATTAACATGAATATAAACATTAGCATTAACATGAACATTAACATTAAACGCTCTTTATTCGCCAAGCGGTTTTAAAGCCAAGTTAGTGTAAACGTGTCTGTTAACTTTTCTTAGGCCTATATTTTCTCTAAAACGTTACTGTTCTCGCCCTACCCAGTACGTAACGCCTTTCACTGCTCATGACATGAGTCATTCAGCGCGGCTAGCGAAGCGTGAACTACCGCTTCTTTCAAAAAACAAGTTGAACCTTTAAACGGCCGTGGTTTCGTTATTTGTTAGCCAAACTCCGAGGTAAACTTTCAATATTGTGATTATGCCGCGATAGAACAAGTACACACGCTTGCAATCGAGTGAAAGATTACTTATTTGAAATCTTTGAAAAGTTTATGATAAGTGGGTACTGAATTTCATCCCCCGAGGTCTTCAGTTCGAAACCTAATAGATTGTTTAACATGTATAATGTTTTGAGGTTAGTTGTGATGTTGGATTTTGCGTAAAGCGAGCGCACAAATTTATACTGATATATAATAATATATTTTGCGCGTCGTGTCTCATATTGTAGTAATTAGAATTAGAATTTCCTGTGTTTCCGCCCGGGTTCGAACCGGGGACCTTGCGCAAGTGAGGCGCACGTAATAACCGCTACACTGCGAAAACTACGAAGAAGTTTGACCGATGTAAATACATGAAACTATTTAATTTTTATACTGGTAGTTACAGTAAAAGATCAGTTGTTTTATATTAATTCATAACGATCAGCTGATTTCATGGAACAGCTGATAGGTTATAATAAGTTTTAGGTGTTAAAAGCTAGCTACGTTAATTTGTCGTGTTTTCGAACAAATTATCGTAATTAAACTGGAAAAAAGAGAGAGAAAATATGATACGTGATTTTTATTTTTGGTTCATTAACTGAAATTTTGGTGGTGGGAGTTTTAAAGGACGGTAGTACATGTAATAAATTAAGACATAAATTATTACTTCTCCAGGAAGTTTTGGTTGCCGCTTCCAACACATTTACAATTAATAGCCTAACTCCCCTTGACAAGTAAGAGTGTGCCATAATTTTGAGCTTAATTTCAGTAGTTTAATTTCAAAAGACGTTGTGTAATTTATTTTGTCCTATTTTGTTAAACAAATTCGAATAAACTGTAAACACTTAAACACATTTTAACTAATTTTTTTAAAAATATAGTAATTCAGCTGCATATTACAGCACATATATTGTTGTGTTCTTAAGTATTTTTGATAGTTCGAAAATTTGCTTTGCGTTAATTTCCAAGGTTTACTAGAGTAAGTTTATCACGTTTATCCAAGGTGTATAAGTTTATCACGTTTATCCAAGGTGTATAAGTTTATCACGTTTATCCAACGTGTATAAGTTTATCACGTTTATCCAAGGTGTATAAGTTTATCACGTTTATCCAAGGTGTATAAGTTTATCACGTTTATCCAAGGTTTATAAGTTTATCACGTTTATCCAAGGTGTATAAGTTTATCACGTTTATCCAAGGTGCATAAGTTTATCACGTTTATCCAAGGTGTATAAGTTTATCACGTTTATCCAAGGTGTATAAGTTTATCACGTTTATCCAAGGTGTATAAGTTTATCACGTTTATTACAGTAATTAGTGCGCCAACGTACAATTTACACCAAGTTTACTGGTATGTTTAGTGCGTCAGTTTATCACGTTTACTGGAATACTTGGTGCGTCAATGCATCAAGATTACCGGAATTTCTAGTGCGTCAGTTTACTGGAATACTTGGGAGTAAAAGTGTATCAAGATTATAGGAATGTCGTGTGCGTAAATGTTCGAAGTTTACTCGCATGTCTGGTGGGGGACAGTTCACCAAGTTTACTGGAATGTCTGGTCAATGTACCAAATTTACTGGTCAATACTTGGTGCTTCAACTGACCAAGTTTACTGGCATGTTTAGTACATCACTTTACCAAGTTTACTGGAATGTTTGTTGCGTCAGTTTATCACGTTTACTGGAATACTTGGTGCGTCAATGCATCAAGATTACCGGAATTTCTAGTGCGTCAGTTTACTGGAATACTTGGGAGTAAAAGTGTACCAAGATTATAGGAATGTCTGGTGCGTAAATGCTCGAAGTTTACTCGCATGTCTGGTGGGAGACATTTCACCAAGTTTACTGGAATGTCTGGTCAATGTACCAAATTTACTGGTCAATACTTGTTGCTCCAATTGACCAAGTTTACTGGCATGTTTAGTACATCACTTTACCAAGTTTACTGGAATGTTTGTTGCGTCAATGTACCAGGTTTACTGGCCAATATTTGGCTTCAATTGACCAAGTTTACTGACATGTTTAGTGCGTCAGTTTACCAAGTTTACTGGGATGTCTTGATGCGTCAATGTACCAAGTTTACTGGCCAATACTTGGTGCTTCAATTAACTAAGTTTACTGGCATGTTTAGTATATCACTTTACCAAGTTTACTGAAATGTCTGGTCAATGTACTAAATTTACTGGTCAATACTTGGTGCTCCAATTGATCAAGTTTACTGCCATGTTTAATACATCACTTTACCAAGTTTACTGGAATGTCTGGTGCGTCAATGTACCAAATTTACTGGTCAATACTTGGTGCTCCAATTGATCAAGTTTACTGGCATGTTTAATACATCACTTTACCAAGTTTACTGGAATGTCTGGTGCGTCAATGTACCAAATTTACTGGTCAATACTTGGTGCTCCAATTGATCAAGTTTACTGGCATGTTTAATACATCACTTTACCAAATTTACTGGAATGTCTGGTTAATGTACCAAATTTACTGGAATGTCTGGTCAATGTACCAAATTTACTGGTCAATACTTGGTGCTCCAATTGATCAAGTTTACTGGCGTGTTTAATACATCACTTTACCAAATTTACTGGAATGTCTGGTCAATGTGCCAAATTTACTGGTCAATACTTGGTGCGCCAATTGATCAAGTTTACTGGCATGTTTAATACATCACTTTACCAAATTTACTGGAATGTCTGGTCAATGTGCCAAATTTACTGGTCAATACTTGGTGCTCCAATTGATCAAGTTTACTGGCATGTTTAATACATCACTTTACCAAATTTACTGGGATGTCTGGTCAATGTACCAAATTTACTGGTCAATACTTGGTGCTCCAATTGATTAAGTTTACTGGCATGTTTAATACACCACTGTACCAAATTTACTGGGATGTCTGGTCAATGTACCAAATTTACTGGTCAATACTTGGTGCTCCAATTGACCAAGTTTACTGGCATGTTTATACATCACTTTACTAAGTTTACTGGAATGTCTGGTCAATGTACCAAATTTACTGGTCAATACTTGGTGCTCCAATTGATCAAGTTTACTGGCATGTTTAATACATCACTTTACCAAATTTACTGGAATGTCTGGTCAATGTACCAAATTTACTGGTCAATACTTGGTGCTCCAATTGATCAAGTTTACTAGCATGTTTAATACATCACTTTATACCAAATTTACTGGAATGTCTGGTCAATGTACTAAATTTACTGGTCAATACTTGGTGCTCCAATTGATCAAGTTTACTGGCATGTTTAATACATCACTTCACCAAATTTACTGGAATGTCTGGCCAATGTACTAAATTTACTGGTCAATAACTGGAATGTCTGGTGCGTCAATGTACCACGTTTACTGGTCAATACTTGGTGCATCAACTGACCAAGTTTACTGGCATGTTTATTGCGTCAGTTTACCAAGTTTACTGAAATAATCAGCAGGCAAATATACCAAATATACTTGAATGTTTGATACGTCAGTTTTACCAATTTTACTGATATAGTTTCGGGCATCATCAGGCTTACTGATAAGATTGCAGCATAATTTTCAATTTTGTAACATGTTCGAAAGTACGACATGTTTGGAGTTAGTAAGTAAAACAGTGAAAAATTATAATTTCAAATTATTTTTATATTCTTCTTCTTTTCTGCTAGGATTATCTTCACTATGTTCAGTATAATAATCTGCCTTCCCTAGCTTCGTCAATTCTTCTTTCGATGACGCGTTTCAGAGAACCTCCATCTTCAAAAACTATTTCTATCATATTCTATTTCTATATAGAAATAGTTTTTGAAGATGGAAGTTCTCCGAAACGCGTCAACGAAAGAAGAATTGACGAAGCTAGGGAAGGCAGATTATTATACTAATTATAATTTCACTTTTGACAAATTATACTGTACGTGTCATTCTCAAATAATTGATAAAATCTAATCGAATGCATATGGTAATACATTCATTTGGCAGCCCTTTAAACAACATTTCAAAAAACAGTATTGTTGTTTGTAAGTAGGAAAGTTCAGACCGAAGTAAGCCAACGTTGTGAAACAGAACTGTATCTTATATATTATATCCCAGAAGAGGGGGCGTTACATCTCTTCATAGAAAGATTTATTCTCGTTCCTATAACGTAGGTAGACTTAGCTATATCCTTTCTGTTAAACTTAGCAGTGAGGGGGGATTTAAGGAAGGCTTGTAAAGAAATAATGTGCTTTGAAGTCTGTCTTCGAGTTATTGGCTTTGTCTCCTGTTTACATTTTCTGTCTGATTTACTACAGCATGTTAGTTCAGCCTGACATATTTCTTAGCAAAAAGTTTTAATTCTAGTAACAAAAATATTTAGGTTATTAGTTCAAAGAACGCTACAAGTCGCAGTATATTTTAATTGTCGGCCATCGCTCCACGACAGCGCTCGTATGTCCGCCAATCTAACCGGTAACCTGAGTACTGACGGAAAATTGTCACTGGACCAACTTTATTGGAAATTGTATGCTCTATCTCCACGAAGCTGAGAAAATAATAGGTCTTGCCGTTCAGCCGGTACTACAGGAAATGGACAACTGCACTCGTCATCGTTAAATCAGACGACGCCATATTGAAACGGAAGTAAATGGGTGAAAATTTAACGCATACGTCGTTCGGGCTTTATATTTGGTATCGTCGTGCAAATTTCGAAACAATAGGTAAATGCATTTGTCTAAAATTGCGTACACTCATCATATTTGAATTATTAGCCGCCATCTTGAAACGGAAGTAAATGGGGAAATATTTTACGTATACGTCGTTCGGATTTTATACAAGGTATCTTTTAAAAATATTGAAACAATAGATAAGTGCGTTTGATTCAAATTGCGTATACTAGTCATCATTAAATCAGAAATCGCCATCTTGAAACGGAATTAAATGGAAAATATTTTACGTAAACATCGTTCGGGTTTTATACAAGGTATCTTTTAAGAATTTTGAAACAATAGGTAAGTGTGTTTGGCTAAAATTGCGTACACTCGTCATCGTTAAATCAGAAATCGCCATCTTGAAACGGAAGTAAATGGGGAAATATTTTACGCATACATCGTTCGGGTTTTATACAAGGTATCTTTTAAGAATTTTGAAACAATAGGTAAGTGTGTTTGGCTAAAATTGCGTACACTCGTCATCGTTAAATCAGAAATCGCCATCTTGAAACGGAAGTAAATGGAGAAATATTTTACGCATACATCGTTCGGGTTTTATACAAGGTATCTTTTAAGAATTTTGAAACAATAGGTAAGTGTGTTTGGCTAAAATTGCGTACACTCGTCATCGTTAAATCAGAAATCGCCATCTTGAAACGGAAGTAAATGGGGAAATATTTTACGCATACATCGTTCGGGTTTTATACAAGGTATCTTTTAAGAATTTTGAAACAATAGGTAAGTGTGTTTGGCTAAAATTGCGTTCACTCGTCATCGTTAAATCAGAAATCGCCATCTTGAAACGGAAGTAAATGGGGAAATATTTTACGCATACATCGTTCGGGTTTTATACAAGGTATCTTTTAAGAATTTTGAAACAATAGGTAAGTGTGTTTGGCTAAAATTGCGTACACTCGTCATCGTTAAATCAGAAGTCGCCATCTTGAAACGGAAGTAAATGGGGAAATATTTTACGCATACATCGTTCGGGTTTTATACAAGGTATCTTTTAAGAATTTTGAAACAATAGGTAAGTGTGTTTGGCTAAAATTGCGTACACTCGTCATCGTTAAATCAGAAGTCGCCATCTTGAAACGGAAGTAAATGGGGAAATATTTTACGCATACATCGTTCGGGTTTTATACAAGGTATCTTTTAAGAATTTTGAAACAATAGGTAAGTGTGTTTGGCTAAAATTGCGTACACTCGTCATCGTTAAATCAGAAGTCGCCATCTTGAAACGCAAGTAAATGGGGAAATATTTTACGCATACATCGTTCGGGTTTTATACAAGGTATCTTTTAAGAATTTTGAAACAATAGGTAAGTGTGTTTGGCTAAAATTGCGTTCACTCGTCATCGTTAAATCAGAAATCGCCATCTTGAAACGGAAGGAATGAAACCTTACGCATTGGTTGTTTGGGCTTTATACAAGATACCTTTGTACCAAATTTCAAAACAGTCGGTCAATGCGTTTGTCCAAAACTGCGTAACAAACCAAATGTCGAACGTTCGAGTTGGAACAGAGACCTCGCTTAAAAGTTTGTTTAATATTTATTATTTTGTCAGACCGGGTGGCCACCAAACGCGGAGCGGAGTTGCACTGAGCTGAGGAGAGCGTATCGGAGCTGAGCGGAATGAAGTTGAAGGGCACCAGAAGCGGAGTTCAGTCAGTTTAAACAACGCTTCCGTATCTTTTAAATCTAAATATTTAGGCCTACTGAAAATACTATGTTAAAAACCGTAACCTAGACAACGAGAAATAATAATTTTGGAGGCGTGGTCAGCGTGGTGGGGGAAGCGGAGTCAGTTTGAAACCGAACCAAGACAGAGTCAAAGCTGCGCGGAGCAGGCAATAGGTTAGGCTTTGAATGTTGGTGGCCGCTCGGCCTGACTATAACTGGTCTTATCGATTATCTGACAGCTACTATTTAAACAATATCGCTTTTATAGAATATTGCCTAGTAGGAACACCAAACATTTCACACTTACACCAGTTCAAAGGGCTTCAATTTTTTCACTCACCGCACCAAAATCGCATTATCGAGTAACTGCAGCACTTCAGCACTGTTCGTGGAGTCAAGAACGGAAGGGCTACTGTCCCTCCCAAGGCAAAAGAAATAAAATTAAAAAATGTAAAAGATCCTGCTTTATTTCCATAAAACGGAAGTATGCTTAGCTTCGAGGTGGGTCAAGACATCTCAGGCCTTTTGATGGATCCGAAACACTTCACATTATCCCGATCTCAACTTTGTATGTACATGAAATTTTGTCCGTATGTACATCTGTACGTTTTTACACACTGACCTGTGTATTTCACCAATGTCAGTCGTGAGCTGACAATTTTTCTGCTCTGTGTTTTATCGCTAGATTAGGGTCTTTAACGTGCGATGACAACATACACCATACGGAATCACCATCTTTACTTCCGAAGAAAGGCGCATCTGCTGACTTATGTTCACATTAACAATCCCACTAATCTCGGTTGAGATCCGATCGCACAACCTTGTACGAGACTAATGCGCTAAACCAGGGGTCTCCAAACTACGGCCCGAGGGCCACATCAGGCCCGCGGACAGATTTTGTCCGGCCCGCGGAGAGCTAGCATACGGTCAGTGGACTATTTCACTTTTTACCACCTGCAACAATGATAATATGGTTTTGGCCCTCGGAACTTACTGGAGTAATCAGTATGGCCCTAAGGCTGGAAAGTTTGGAGACCCCTGCGCTAAACACTACTCTAACAGCGCTGACATTTTTCTAATGCAATTTTTAAAATAAAAGTGTGCATAGTTAGGAATTTGAAGCTAATAAAAACGCAACTTTCATCAACTTACGAAATATTGTTACAAAAGTTTTTTAATGTTTATTTTAATATTTGATTTCAAAAATATTCTTCTATGGTAATAGACTTAGTATATAATTGGTTTTGTTTATGGAAAATGGAGCCAGTTCTTAAAATCTAAAGAAATTAAGCATTTTTTTTTGGTCTAAAGTAAGAGTACATTTTTACTTTTATTTTATATCAGGAAGTTTTATTTGAGAAAGTTTCGTCACCAAGGACACTGTCCTTCAAGTTGAATCACTCAACCAACCGCCCCACCCACAAAATTGCATTCGTCATTGCGTGGAGTTTATGTTTCTGAACCTGTTTTTGTATCTCGCTCGAGAATGTTCATCAAATTCCGGTGAATGGTCAAACCGGGAAACATTTCTGCATGGCCTGTATAATTTTGATTTCTTTGCGCTAGCCCGAAGTAGGTTTCAACGCTTGAGTATAGAGAAGGCAGTGATAACTATGATCTCCAATCAAACTGCGTTTTCTTCTGAACACCTAGATCTCGTTTTTACTTGTTGCGTCGTAGCTTAGAGTCCAAGGTCATTTTAAGATGACATTATCCATTTATGTCACCGTTTGTTCGTTTATTTCTGTTGGAATGTGTGTTTTTCCTGTTTGCGTAGTCTCGATTAATTTTATACGCCATTCTTGGGTCGAAGTACTAAATTTATTGCAGCATTTCGTGTAGTTCCCGTTTAGCTTCTAATGTTTGTAGAGCGAGTGAGAAATAAATTTAAAACATCTTTTTCCCATAATTTAAGACTGCAGATTCGCCCTTGCCCAAACATCCTTTCTAGTCGCTCTTCCTCAGAAGCTCTTGGTCGTTATGTTTAAACATTGCCACATTCCACATAAGTGTTGCGTCATATCGACCTATTTCTTTGTTACCTTCTTTGTCAAAAATAATGGAAAAATTAATTTTGAACAGATTAATGAAAGTTGTAGAAGATAGAAAACTAATTCCACCGCACCAATTTGGTTTTAGAGCAAAACATTCAACAATTGATCAAGTCCATCGCATCACAGACATAATTGAGAAAACACTTGAGGAAAAGAAGGTCTGCGCGGCTGTCTTTCTTGATGTTGCGCAGGCCTTTGACAAAGTTTGGCATGAGGGATTATTATGTAAACTTAGGCGAGACCTTCCTCGACATTACTTTCAAATAATAAACTCATATATTTCAGATAGACACTTTCGTGTTAGACATGATAACAAGTTTTCAGAACTTCATAAAATAGCGGCAGGAGTTCCACAGGGGCGTTCTTGGCCCAACCCTTTATTTACTGTTTACCCGTGATATACCTCAGGAAAATAATACCACCATTGCTACCTTTGCCGACGATACCGCTATTTTAGCTGTTAGAAAAGATGCGGTCGTTGCTACTACCAAACTGCAGAGAGCTGTAGACAAAGTAATTGAATGGACTAAATGTTGGCGCATTAAAATAAATGAAGGAAAATCTACCTATATTCATTTTACAAATAAAAGTTAGTACCAATACCCTTGACAATAAACGCCAAAACATTGTCTCATGGGAATACAGCCAAGTATCTTGGCATGACACTTGATACAAAGCTGAAGTGGAAGGAGCATGTAAAGAAAAAGAAAGAAGAACTCAATATAAAATACAGGCAACTTTACTGGTTGCTTGGACGAAACTCTGAGTTGTCCATTCATAACAAGCTATTAATTTACAAGCAGGTGCTGAAGCCTGTATGGACCTATGGCATCCAAATCTGGGGCTGTACGAAAGAAACTAACATGATGGTTATTCAGAAGTTTCAAAATAAAGTCCTTCGAGGATTAGTTCAAGCTCCATGGTATATTCGTAATAGCGATTTACACCGGGATTTAAAAGTGAATTAAGTAAAAGAAGAAGTGAGGAAGGTGGCTTTGAGGCATAAACAACGTCTCCTAGTTCATGCTAATCAGGACATGAAGGACATGACTGGCACATTTAATAACGAGATACGCCGCCTCAAGAGAATCAAACCTCATGATTTGATGCTATAGAGATCCGGTGTTTAAAAGTGAAGGGACTAGATACTAGTGTCAACCCTACAAATGTGATTCAAAAGAGAGATAAATCTTTAGTCGATCTTATTGGGATTGGTCAAGATGATTAATTTGTTTTGTTTGTTATTTGTAATTAAAATATGTGTGTATTGTAATATGTACAATAAATAAACTAAAAAAAAAAAAAATTCCACATAAGAATCGAAGACTTTTAAGGGTTTTTAATACTTATGAATGCAAGATCGAAAGAATCGAATCGAACAGAATTCGATTAAATCGTGCCTCAAGTTTCAGATGCCGAACCGGGTCTAGGACACTGAAGTAGGACACCGAATCTCGTTCTTTTCGAAAATTTCCAGAAGCAGCTATGCCTCTCCAAGAGGCATGCTTCAAACATATCCTCCATTATCGTGACGGGATACGAAAACACAAACCATTAAAGATATTTTAATTATTTTCGTTTCTCCGAGTAGGCCTACCGTTCTGTCCGGGTTATAATCTGTGACACAGATGTACCCACCCCCTCAGTTGGGGAGGAAAATGGCGTCGGTGGTGTGCAATCTGCTCAAGGCTACTTAGATTAATTTGTGGCGATGTAGTGTCGAGCGTCACACACTGCCTTGGGCAAAAGGTCCTTTCGCCCGAAGGTTCAATTTATACCGTCATCAAAAGATAATTACCGCGGCACGAAGTTATCTCGCTGACGTAATGGAAGCGAATTTTCAAATAAAAAGGAACATAAAATCTGTTTATCTGACAATGTTTCAAAGTCTAATTTTACCATCTTAATTAGTGTCAAAATTTATAGTGTTAATTTATGCAGATTTTAACGATGATAAGATCAGATTTTCAAAATAGTGTAAAATACCGTATTTCATCTATTCTAAGACGCACATTTTTTCCTATTTTGATACTCAAGAAATTAGGTGCGTTTTAGAATCGATGGCGTCTTACATTTAATGTCGAAACTGTACCAGATAATCCAAAAATACTTCTGTTTTCATATTCCGAGAAATGAACCCTTGTTAACTGAACAATAGAACAAAGCGCACAACTCCAAGGTCATTCACTATAATAGCCCCTTCCCCCTACACAATTCTGTCATTTTGTTTCGTTAGCTAGTGAGTAACGAGTAGAGGTGGGCGTTTCTGCTATTTTTACAAAACGTCAACAAAGCTGCTTTTTAAAACAATTGGAAAAAAACCGGTTTAGAAAAGTGAAACTCAAAGTTGCATTAGCAGCTAAAACATAAAGCACATACGTTCAGTTTTTTAAGACTACTTTTTCATTCCCACTGCCACCATGTCCTTAAATTGTTTTTGGGTATAAAGCATTTAGAAAGGATAAAAATAATCCTTACAAGTGTAGTAATAATAAAATTACATTATTAAAACGTAATAATTATGTAAGCCATATATTTACAAAATGCAATGAATTTCTAATAAAAGCATTCTTTTTTTTACTTAAAAATTAAATAGTCCTTTACATATTTACCACAATGCAAATAATTTAGAATATTTTTAGTTGATTAAAAATATTTATGATTGATAATAAATATAAAAAATATGTTTAAATAAAATTAGGCTCTGTATTTACAAAATGTGAGAGGTTGTTACTACAACTCGCAACAAAATAGAGATAAACGTTGACATTGACCAAATAGTTCTTACTTCACTACAAGCAACAAGCAACTTTGAAATAAAGGGAAAAAGCAAAAAAGCAGGTAGAAGAAAAGCAGTTAGCAGGCAAACAGCAGGAAAACAGTTTTAACGTTTGCGGCAACGTTCGAATAGAACGTAGGTGTGGTAGTGCGGGAAGCCGTTCCTTGTTTAACAAATCATAAACCAGTCCAAATAGAACTGCTTGTTTCCGTTTGAAAAAGCAGTTTGTTTGTCGTTTATAGAAAAGCAGTTTTTTTTAACAGTTTGGTGTTTTCTGCCCCACCACTAGTAACGAGTGTTTTCATTTCAATCTTGTGTTGTAACGAGTGTTTTTATTTAAACTTGTGTTGTTCGGTGAGAACTTGTGTTGTTCGCTGTTGGAACAAATATCGTACGAAAAATGTCTTCAAAGAGATTACATTATGACGCAGCAACGAAGTGAAAAAGTTATGTTATTCGCTGAACAAAATGAAAACAGAGCTGCAGAACAGGAATTACAGAGATATTACCAGTACGAAACTATGTAGTTTCGTTATCAGCGTAACTTTAATTACTATGTAGTACTAGGTATCATAATCCTGAGGTTTAGTGTAGTATATTTAAGTGTTTGATCATGTGTTTTCAAGTAAGTACAGAAGGATATATTTATTAAATTTGATTTTTCTTTAAATGACACTTCGTAAAGTTTCTTAAAAATTATTTGTAAATACAGTGCGTCTTGGAATCAATGAAATACGGTAATATGATTGTTTATGTTTTGGAACGTCCGCCATTTTGAAACGCTTGAACTGATTTTGCTCGGTAACGAAGCTATTACGAAATCGATTTTTCTCAAATCGGACTACGATTGCGAGCAAACATCAGGACTCTTTTCAAGGTCTCAGGTCTGGGTCTTTCATTTTGTTTCGAGTATTTTCAAAGCATATTCGCTACAAAACTTATTAAAATACAATCGTAAGATTGTTGACAATTCCGTCCATATATAACTGTAATCCTTGAGCTGGATTCTCTCCTTCCTTGGTCCATCGTAAGTGTTGACCTTGGCATCAGCTGACACCTCTGCAGGTAGTTCCACATGTGGCCCAACTAACCTTGGACCGCCCATACGGGTAAAGTGGAACTCGTTGTCACTGAAACCGATATAACGCTTCCTGCCAGGTATATTCCGTTATTAGTGAGCTTCCGTTGGAAAATGAGCTGTTGGTGCTGATACACTGATCCGAACCTTCAAATGAGCGCCGTTCCGACCTCCAGATCACTTTTTTTAGGGGGTTATACATTTTACATAGTGGCCTAGAGTTCTACCGATTTTTCCAATATATCGTGAAATATTCACTCACATCTAGTACTCTGGATACCCTACTTATAGGTTATTATTATATATAGCCGCCTCAGTGGCCTAGTTGATAGCGTACTTTCACCCCGAGGACCCGGGTTCGATTCCCGGCCAGGGCTTGGCATTTTCATACGCTATAAATCATCACGTCTGCATTAGCCCAAGTGTGCACAATAGTCGGACGTTAAAAAAAAAAAAAAAAATACCAATACAAATACAGCTTTTACGGAATACTAGTTATATACCCAACAACTGAGTCGAATTAGTTTCGTCCTTTTTAAAAAAAGTGTATATATATATGTTCATTATCAATAACACGCATTTCATTAATTGTTTTCGTACTTAAAAACACGTTTCATACAACAGAGTGAAACTCCCAACAAACGAGTCGAATTAGTTGCTTTTTTTAAATGTTTTTTTTCGTTATTAATAACACGCATTTAATCGAACATTTTCGCGCTGTAGTCATTTTGAGGTTATGTTTGTCACTTTTATTTTCATTTTTTTTACGTTCCCGTTTATATTTTGGATTATCAATATTGGAGTATGTTTTGCACGGGGAAAAACTCAGTTTGCCGTCACGAAATGCTCAAGCGTCACGGAACGCTTGAAATAACTACTTCTTATCGCGGGGTATGATTGTATGTTTTGCAAGGGGAAAAATTCAGTTTGCCGTCACGGAACGCTTTAACACATCCATATGCACACTCTAGTGTCGTGGTTAAAATATATATATAGGTTATTATTGAACTTTGCAGTTAGGCACTGTTTCTAATGCTATCACTTTTGTCACTTTTTGATTTGTTAAAAAGCTCACATTTTGTATGTAAAATGTTAAAATCAATTTTGAGACAATTTCTTGTGATAGATTTTCCTTAAACTTTCATACATGCTTAATCAAGATTATATTATATTAGAAACTAGAGGAAGTGATTATAAAACTCCACACTGCGATCGACGGACCTATTGTGCTATGCAGTAGATCGGTGCCTTTAGTAAGTTCCAACAACCCACTGACTAGCTTATCCTGCTGGAGGTCCTTAGGGTCCTGGAAACCAAAAACCCTTAGCTTCCTGCTAGCAAGAGCCGTGCAATCATGCTTTACAATCTAGAGCACAATTTAATATTTGTTAATAAATTTAACAATTAATAATTTAATTTATTAATTATAATTACAATTGTCTTAGGAAGAACATTCCAGAATGATAGGCAACTGATGGTACCATTTCAGAATAGCCGCGACATTTCATTTAAATTTTAACATCATGCTTAAGTTATTAATAATTATTCATGCCATCGCATAAACAACATAGTAACCGAGTTACACAACCTAGGTCCGCCTACTAACAGCTTAAAAATCCCCGTTTCTCTCCAGGCTTGGAAACAGCTTAAGCCTGCGAAACCTAATTCACTTCCGTCAACAAATACTCACATCCGATTGGTTCGCAATGCACGCGTATCTCGGGTCTATACTGCGCTAGATTAATACAATCCTACCGGCGCATCACCTCGCATATTTCGTAAACAATAGCTTCATTCTGATTGGTGCGTTCTTTCTCTAGTTTTAACAGTGGAATTTTGAGAAGTTGTGGTAACCGCCATAATTTCGAGTGCAAAATAGAGGTTGAAAATCGTTGTTTGGCAGAACATCGAGGAGGATCACCGACTATACGACAGCCTACCGACACCCGGACCAACTGTACAAGAACCACGACTTGCTCGGGAGGAAATAGGAGGGATCCAGCCAACTCTAAACACGAAGCGAATTTATTTCACCAATCCCGCTGCCGACCTGGTAAATGCCCTAACTTCTATTTCTCTCCGAGACTATAACATTCATTATGTAAAAATTTGGTGTAACGTCCATCACGAAGGGAATCGATGAATACATTAAAAAAAATCGATCAAATTCGGACAAGTTACTACGAACAGATTTGCTCATTTTATTTTTTAGTGTTACGCCCTGATTCCATCAGGTATGTAAACTATTATTTTTCCTTTAGGGCTTCGCCCTATTGGCTTTTAAAGTTTAATATAATACAGAAGATTTTATTTAATCAGATGACTGCTTACATTCGTTTCATTAACCCAAATAGTTCATTAGATTCACCACAGAATGCAGCACATACAACCGTTTTATTACAGAATATTTGTATTTATGTGTTTGCAGATTTTCCATATCTGTGTATTATTAAAACGTTGGGTGTGTTTTTAGCGTGCATTAATTTAACTTGACACTTGAAGGCGTATTTTATAATTATCTAAAGATATATCGTCTTATACCGTAAAGTTATTTTTAAAATTAATTTGTACAACATCTTAAATGTATAAAATGATAAAAGATGATTATAATTACTTAATCTCACTTTACACTCGGCTAAAATAGGTTACAGACAAGCAACACATTATTGTGGAACAGCTCGGATAATAACCTTTACAAAGCGAACAACACAATAATGTTCACAGCTAAATATAAACGGATTAAAAGTATTTAATTAAACTTTCCATCACAGTTTAGGTTAGGTTAGGTTGTGAATCTTCCGTTACAAATAGTGACAGTAATATAGTATTGATATTAAAACTACTGTAGTTTCATATATCGATGGAAAAACGCAAGCGGTTATTGAAACTTAACTTCAGTCCGTTTAAAAGTACCGATTTACAGCGCTCCCTGTATAAGTCAGAATAAGTAGATCTACTTGCTTACAGTGTGTTCCGTTTTAACTGAGTCGAGGAGATTGTATGAAGTCATTGTTGCTGGATAGAGGTGAAGTTATCGACTTGTTGAATGCGAAAGACTGGACTTCACTCATTAATTACAGTAAACACGAGTGACAGTACGAATCTGGTGCAGTGAGCGAATGGAATTATTGTTTAATTTAAAAACAGTAAAACAATGGAGAAGGCATTATTGTTCACAAGGCTTAAGATTTACGCTTAATAAAAAGAAAAAAATATTATTTGTTAAATTCTGTATTATTTTTTATGACTGATATTTAGTATTTTTGTGTAAAAAAAAAGATTTTTTTTTTTTTTTTTCAGTGTAATGAATTAATTTTAACATGTATCGTGTTTTAGGGCTGTTTGTGGTGTTGGATTTTGGGCGTCGCGCAACGCGAGCTCACAAATTTATATTGGTAGTTATAGTAAAAGATCAGTTGTTTTATATTAATTCGTAACGATCAGCTGATTTCATTGAACAGCTAATAGGCTATAATAAGTTTTAGGTTATGTTGTTAAAACTTAGCTATGTTATAGTAAAAGATCAGTTGTTTTATATTAATTCGTAACGATCAGCTGATTTTATTGAACAGCTGATAGGCTATAATAAGTTTTAGGTTATGTTGTTAAAACTTAGCTATGTTATAGTAAAAGGTCAGTTGTTTTATATTAATTCGTAACGATCAGCTGATTTCATTGAACAGCTGATAGGATATAATAAGTTTTAGGTTATGTTGTTAAAAACTAGCTATGTTATAGAAGATCAGTTGTTTTATATTAATTCGTAACGATCGGCTGATTTCGTTGAACAGCTGATAGGATATAATAAGTTTTAGGTTATGTTGTTAAAAACCAGCTACGTTATAGTAAAAGATCAGTTGTTTTATATTAATTCGTAACGATCGGCTGATTTCGTTGAACAGCTGACAGGCTATAATAAGTTTCAGGTTATGTTATTAAAAACTAACTGTGTTAAAGTAAAAGATCAATTGTTTTATATTAATTCGTAACGATCTGCTGATTTCGTTGAACAGCTGATAGGCTATAATAAATTTTAGGTTATGTTGTTAAAAACTAGCTATGTTATAGTAAAAGATCAGTTGTTTTATTTTAATTCGTAACGATCGGCTGATTTCGTTGAACAGCTGATAGGATATAATAAGTTTTAGGTTATGTTGTTAAAACTTAGCTATGTTATAGTAAAAGGTCAGTTGTTTTATATTAATTCGTAACGATCGGCTGATTTCGTTCAACAGCTGATAGGATATAATAAGTTTCAGGTTATGTTGTTAAAAACTAACTGTGTTATAGTAAAAGATCAGTTGTTTTATATTAATTCGTAACGATCGGCTCATTTCGTTGAACAGCTGATAGGCTATAATACGTTTTAGGTTATGTTGTTAAAAACTAGCTACGTTATAGTAAAAGATCAGTTGTTTTATATTAATTCGTAACGATCGGCTGATTTCGTTGAACAGCTGATAGGATATAGCCTAATAAGTTTCAGGATATGTTGTTAAAAACTAGCTATGTTATAGTAAAAGATCAGTTGTTTTATATTAATTCCTAACGATCGGCTGATTTCATTGAACAGCTGATAGGCTATAATAAATTTTAGGTTATGTTGTTAAAAACTAGCTATGTTATAGTAAAAGATTAGTTGTTTTATATTAATTCCTAACGATCAGCTGATTTCGTTGAACAGCTGATAGGATATAGCCTAATAAGTTTCAGGATATGTTGTTAAAAACTAGCTATGTTATAATAAAAGATCAGTTGTTTTATATTAATTCCTAACGATCGGCTGATTTCGTTGAACAGCTGATAGGATATAATAAGTTTTAGGTTATGTTGTTACAAATTAGCTACGTTAATTGGTCGTGTTTTCGGACAAATTATCGTAATTTAAATAAAAATGAAGAGAAAACGTAATACTTGATTTTTATTTTTGGTTCAATAACAGACATTAGTTTTGTACTTGAAAGGCGACTCCCCTGACGGTATACAGAGAAATGGGTGTGTCTTTTTATATTGTAATATATATTTGTGTTATTAGGCCTACGTTGTGTAATTTGGGTTACAATAAAGGCATTTATCTACCTGGCGAAAACTAGTTTCTGACAGTATTGTGTATTACATTAGGTAAAAACATTTCACATTCTTTAATTTAATTGTTTTGAAATTTCTCGAAGCTACCGTTCTGTTAACATCTTCTTCTTCTTCATTGTAGACCAAAAGCCTGTTCTTCGTCACTTATGATTGTAATTAAAACCGTAAAAGTAACTGCAGTATTAACACGACATCGCATGACACGATACAGAAGGCCGAGCACCTACAGATATGGCGTCGCCTCTGGAATTCCTGCCAAAAAAGTCAGTCCTGTTACCCGAGTCACGTGACGGCGGGCGATGAATACAGAACAGCTGACTTGGCACAGCGTAAACTATTTCAGAAGTGAACAACCGAGAAGGCCTAATTTGCAATCGCGTTGACCCTGTATGGAAATTCCATCAGTGTAAAATTTCAGACAAAGAATGTCACAGTTACAGAGTAAATTGGAATCACGAAATTACGTCTTTCCCAGTGAACGTACCTCACTGTACAGTGCGCCTTTAATGGTTTGTAAAATTTGAATGATCGTATCACGTAGCTGTCTCGCTGGCGTAAAGAAAACGAATGTACAAGAGGATTTTTTAATAAGGATTTTAAGTGAAATCAGATTTTCAAAAAAAGGTATGAGGTAAAGAAGTTATGGTTTAAAAAACTATTTGGGATGACCGCCATTTTGAAACTGTTTAACGGGTATTACTGGCAGACGAACTTGTCTAGTTCTTTTTTGTATCTATTTTGAATCAAATCTGATGAAATTATTGGTGTTTTAAAGGGCTTAAACACACACACACACACACACACACACACACACAGACACACCGACACACACACAACAGACACACATCCACACACACACACACACACACACACACACACACACACACACACACACACACACACACACACACACACAACAGACACACCGACACCCACCCACCCACACACACACACACACACACACACAAACACATATCACTCACACCCACACACATGCACACACACACACACCCGTCCACCCACGCACATAAAAAAACACACACTCACACAAAACCGACACCCACACACACACACACACACCACACACACACACACACACACACACACACACACACACACACCCACCCACCCACCCACACACACACACCCACACACATCCACCCACACATACACACACACACACACACACACACACACACACACAAACACATAACACACCCACCCACCCACCCACACACACAAAAAACAGACACACACACACCCACACACATCCACACACCGACACACACACACACACACACAAACACATAACACACCCACCCACCCACCCTCACACACAAAAAACAGATACACACATACACCCACACACACAAACACATAACACTCACACCCACACACATGTACACACCCACCCGTCCACCCACACACAAAACACACACACCCGTCCACTCACACACACACACACACACACACACACACACACACACCACACACACACACACACACACACACACACACACACACACACACACACACACACACACACACACACACACACACACACACATACACACCCACCCACCCACTCCCACACACACACACAAAACCGACACACACACACACACACAACAGACACATACATACACACACACACACCCACCCACCCACACACACACACACACAAACACAGAAACACACACAACACACACACACACACATACACATACAAACAAACACACAGACAGAAACACATACACACACCCACCCACCCACACGCGCGCGCGCGCACGCACACACACACACACACACACACACACACACACACACACACACACACACACACACACACACACACACACACACACAGATAAAGATAGACTCTGCCGAGTCTGGGTCCTTACCATGATGACCTTTTTAATTGATTATTTTCCAGTGGAAATTCACTAATACTGATAATAATTTATTTATACAAAAGAATGCTTTAAATAGACATCGAGGATGTACAAGGGAGCCTATTTGGTGAATGACTTCAGCCTAGCACTGCCCAGATGCGCAGAATTTAATATTAAAAATTAAACTTTTGAAGAGAATGTATTCAATATATACGTGTATTGAATATAAATATTACTCCGGTATTCAATACTGTATGACAGTGTAATGTTTAGCTGCACTGCTCTAGCAAAGTCTTGCAATTGACAATGGCTCTAGGTTGTAGTCTACTGTGTACAGTCACTGGATTAGTAAAGAATAGGTATGTAACCTTGGCTCTGTACAGTCTGTTGTGCGTGAAAAACAGATTATTTTAACTAGAGTACATTTAAATGCAGTACGTCGGATAGCGGGACTTACTTAATCTATTTTGTCGTAAAAATATCACAATCGAATATGGAGACTAGTTTTTTTTTTGAAAAATTTGATACTGCAACTAATTCTGCTTTTAAAAGTTGTTACTTAAATATGGATTGTTTATTCTGACATTTGCCATGGTTCGTGTAAATGGGAGCAATACAGGACGTTACGAGAGCATGGCCTAAATTAAACTTAGCAACTATTGTTCAACTTAGCAACTATTGTTCAACTTAGCAACTATTGTTCAACTTAGCAACTATTGTTCAACTTAGCAACTATTGTTCAACTTAGCAACGGTTGTTCAACTTAGCAACTATTGTTCAACTTAGCAACTATTGTTCAACTTAGCAACGGTTGTTCAACTTAGCAACTATTGTTCAACTTAGCAACGGTTGTTCAACTTAGCAACGGTTGTTCAACTTAGCAACTATTGTTCAACTTAGCAACTATTGTTCAACTTAGCAACTATTGTTCAACTTAGCAACTATTGTTCAACTTAGCAACGGTTGTTCAACTTAGCAACTATTGTTCAACTTAGCAACGGTTGTTCAACTTAGCAACGGTTGTTCAACTTAGCAACTATTGTTCAACTTAGCAACTATTGTTCAACTTAGCAACTATTGTTCAACTTAGCAACGGTTGTTCAACTTAGCAACTATTGTTCAACTTAGCAACGGTTGTTCAACTTAGCAACGGTTGTTCAACTTAGCAACTATTGTTCAACTTAGCAACTATTGTTCAACTTAGCAACGGTTGTTCAACTTAGCAACTATTGTTCAACTTAGCAACTATTGTTCAACTTAGCAACTATTGTTCAACTTAGCAACTATTGTTCAACTTAGCAACTATTGTTCAACTTAGCAACTATTGTTCAACTTAGCAACTGTTGTTCAACTTAGCAACTATTGTTCAACTTAGCAACTATTGTTCAACTTAGCAACTATTGTTCAACTTAGCAACTATTGTTCAACTTAGCAACGGTTGTTCAACTTAGCAACTATTGTTCAACTTAGCAACTATTGTTCAACTTAGCAACGGTTGTTCAACTTAGCAACTATTGTTCAACTTAGCAACGGTTGTTCAACTTAGCAACTATTGTTCAACTTAGCAACTATTGTTCAACTTAGCAACGGTTGTTTATTTCTGTTACATCACCAAGAAAAAAATCTGGATGTATGCTGGTCAACAGTAAACTATTGTTATGGAGTTTTAAAAAATAAAATAAAGTGAAGTTGTGTAGGTTTTTGTTTTCTATGGACTTTTTCTCTGATTACACTTTTTAGTTTTGAATCTTGACCATTCGAGTAGTCAGTTTTGAGTGTTCTATGTTTAGTTAACATGGCATAAACCTACACTTATATGTTTAAAGTTAGGCATTTTAAGTTGGAAAACGATAGTTTATCCGTGCTTTCGAAACGTTGCATATTGTTTCCAGATAACACAAAGTTACCATAGTAACTGTTCGAATGAATATTAATAATAAATAACAGTTAAAAAAAATAACTCTATTTTTCTCTCGCCTTCACTACAGTCCGAGGCGGACTTTGGCCTCGTATACAATTCTGCCCCGTGCATCCCGATCCAGCACCAGCTGCTTCCATCCAGTTATTCCTTGCCGAGCCGCCTCGGTGGCCTAATTGATAGCGTACTGAGCTTTCACCCTGAGGACCCGGGTTTGATTCCCGGCCAGGGCTTGGCATTTTCATACGCTATAAATCATCCCATCGTCTGCATTAGTCCAAGTGTGCACAATAGTCAGACGTTAAACACAAAAAAAATTCCTTGCGGATTCTCCTCCAGGTCATCCAATTGTTTCCCAGTACGCCCTCTTTTTTTTCCCCCGTCAAGTTCTTTGTCATTCTACCATCTTCCATCCTCTGCACACATGACCGAGCCGATTCTTCGTGCTTTTATGAAGCGCATTATGTTCTCATTTATTAAACTTTCCAATTCCTGATTATTGCCAGAGCGCCGTACACCCTGGACACAAACCGGTCCAAAGATACGCATGGCACGTGCCGATCAGTGACTTTCAGCGTTTAGGATTCTGCGGCTTAGCAAACGGCAAATCTGACAAGCGATTTTAAAAGCTTTATCTTGGTAACTCTACAGAGAAGTGTCGATCTGAAATTGCAAGACCGTATCCCTTGCCATGATCAGTCTAACGATCTTTTCACCCATCTTGTTTTCGCAAATTATGTTTACTCCAAGGTACGTAAAGAGTCCAACTGCTTCAAAAGCATCATTAAACCGGAAATCGGCCGACTTTCTTGCTCCAGCTGCAGACACCACCATGTACTATGTTTTTGTTTAATTTGTAGACCAACCTTTTTACGTTCGAGCATTAGGTCACGTTCGCTTCTTCCTAGAACTATTATATCATCTGCATATACAAGAATCTGTGTGATATGGGTTCCCTTCGGTTCAGTTATCTTCAGGGCTTTGTGCAGTGCTAGGTTAAACAGTATGGCTGACAGAGTTGTCGGCTGTATAAGCAACGACAGTAGAAAAGTCGTTGCTTATTCTACTGCCAATAAGAAGCTCGTGAATGGAACAGTGTAATTTTAATTAAGTCAATCGATTTATAGGTTATGTCGAACTTTTTAAAGGCTGATGTTAGATAAGCTTTATCAAATCGCTCGAAGGCTTGCTTAAAGTCGATGAAGAGCAACATAATAATCTTGAGCTAGTAGCATTTCTCTAGCGCTTGTCTGTTGACAAACCCGTCAGTCGTAACCCTGTTGGACTTAAAGCCACATTGATGGTCAGTTAAAATCCGTTCCGAGTGTACCTTCAGCCTAGCCATTATAGTTTGACAATATCTTGTAGACGACATTATCTAAAATTGCGACAAAAATTTTTGTTCTCTTTTCTCAAAATTGGTACGATAAGTCCAGAAGACCTGCCGGCATTTCCTCATTTAGCCAAATGCTAACTATGAGGTAATTTATTCTGTTATTAAAAAGCTCATCTTCTGTCTTAAACTGCTCAGTTGGTATAGTAAGAAGATAGTAAAGTGTTTTGTTAATGAATTAGCAACGAACAGCTTACACACAATATATTTTGTTAATAAATTAAATAAATTGTATTGAATTATTGCACAAACGTTTTCACAAATCAATTTCTTCCAAAAAATTTGTTTAAAAAACTGCAGACAAGTGGAATCAATTTCTTTTAAAAATTTGGTTAAAAAACTGCAGACAAATGGCATCAGTTTCTTCCAAAAATTCGGTTAAAAACTGCAGACAAATGTCATCAATTTCTTCCAAAAATTTGGTTAAAAAACTACAGACAAATGGTATCAATTTCTTCCAAAAATTCGGTTAAAAAACTGTAGACAAATGGCATCAATTTCTTCCAAAAATTTGGTTAAAAAACTGCAGACAAATGGCATCAATTTCTTCCAAAAATTTGGTTAAAAAACTGCAGACAAATGGAATAAATTTCTTCCAAAAATTCGGTTAAAAAACTGCAGACAAATGGCATCAATTTCTCAATGGATGTTTGAGTATATATTTTTTTAGTTTCCCCCAATTTACACTGATTTTACTTTTAATCAGTCAGTCGAAAGCCGCCTCGGTGGTCTAGTGGATAGCGTACTGGGCTTTCACCCCGAGGATCCGGGTTCGATTCCCGGCGAGGGCTTGGCATTTTCATACGCTATAAATCATCCCACCGTCTGCATTAGCCCAAGTGTGCACAATAGTCGGACGTTAAACACCAAAAAAAAAAAAAAAAATTTACTTTTAATTTTTTCATATATGACTAAAAGAATCAAAAGTCATATTCATACCGATAGTCAGGCGGCAATAAAGCACTTGCGGGTCCTTTAATACAGTCCAAGCTGGTCTGTGAGTGTAGGAAGAACCTTGACATTCTGTCCCGGGATAACCGGGTAACTCTTCACTGGGTTTCGGGGCATAGGGGAGTTGAGGGTAATGACGAGGCAGACCGACTGGCTGGACTTGGATCTGCATCTGAGTTTATCGGACCTGAGCCGGCTTTAGGGATTTATCTATCGTTGGTCAGGTCCGCTATTAATGGGTGGATTACATGCCAACACCAGGTAAGATGGGATAACCTTCATGGGCATTCCCATAGTAAACGCCTCTTAAGCAAAATTCCTTCTGGAGGAATCAAAGGGGCAGCAGATGTCCTGGGCAGAACACAACTCAGGAGGATCATAGGGCTCATAACAGGGCACTGTGGTCTGAGGGTGCACATGAACAGGATAGGTGTGTATCACGGAGAAACCGTGTGTAGATTGTGCAGGAAGGAGGAGGAAACTGCAGGTCACATAATTTATGATTGTGAGGCTCTTGCTAGTAGGAGGCTAGGGGTTTTTGGTTTCCAAGACCCTAGGAATCTTCAGCAGAATGAGCTAGTCAGTGGGTTGTTGGAACTTATTAGGGGCACCAATCTGCTGAACTAGGTATTTTAAGAGGTTGCACAAAGAGTTGATCGCAGTGCCTGGGTTTGAACAAATCCCTTCCTTTAGAATATAATCTAAAAGAATCAACCAATTTTTACACATTACCGTGCTCATATTTTTAAATTTACTTCACAACTCACGAACTCAATTTGATGAGGATATTTAGCGAATCATAAATTTTGTTATCGACTACATTTGAGCAAACAATTTTTTTTTAGAGTGTTTATAGAAGATTTCGTTTTATTTTTATTTTTATCAGTTTTTGACGACTTTTTAGTCGAGGAAGAGTTCGTCGAAAATAAGCTGTAATAAATAAGTTTAGCTCAATCGTAACTCAGAATTTTTTAACAAATACTTTTGTTATGTTGTTGCAGGGTAGACGTTGCAGTAGTCTTACGTGCTCCTAAATTCGTCTGCGGTGAGTACACTCACTGGCCTTAAACTATTCTTGCTTTCAGATGCTTTTAAAGGATGTGTTTATGTACGTGGGTACAGGCCGTCTCTGTCGGTTTGAGATTACAGCTTGGATTCCAGTTAAATTAAACGAAACATCGAAACTGTCTCGCTGATATTATGGAAGCATGTTTCCAAAAAAAAATGATCTTCCACTTTTTGAAAATTTGACATCACTATGGCCAGGAGATACAAAAAAACCTAACCTATTGTTTTTAATGTAAGTACGGTCATTGAAAGCGTAGCGAAGCTGAGCTCCGCTCCGCGCAGCTTTGACTCTGTCTTGGTTCGGTTTTCAAGCTCCGTTTCCCACTACGTTAACCACGCCTCCAAACTTATTATTTCTCGTTACCTCGGTTACCGTCGCCTAGGTTACGGTTTTTGAATATAGTAGTTTCCTAGAATACGTTACAGTAGGCTTAAATATCTATATTTAGATACAAATGCTTTAAACTCCGCTTCTGAACTTCATTCCGGACCGCATTTGTGATATACAATAGTTGATCACGCTAATATTCCCTAGTACCTATATCTTCATTAATGATTACCAATATTACCATTATTATCGTTTGAACATTTGTCAGATTGCTCTTACTTAAACCGGTTTCATCCAGAATTGCCGTTTTCAGGAAACTGGTAGCTTGTTTTATTCAAACATTTGTTTAAAGAGCTTCTGAAACGGAAATTAAATATTTTTTCAAGATTTAGAATACCTATTGTTTAAAATTTACGGGACTTTACGTTAATTGCCGCCCCTTTTTTACCATATCCAGGATTTATATTTACCGGAGGAGCACTTATGTCGGTGAAGAGGGTTGGGAATAAACCCTTAAGTTGAAGAGCTTAAAATTGTAACATATAGTTAGCTTAAAAAGATTAATGATGTATAAAAAAGTAGTTGTGCTTGTTTTGCAAACATTCTTGGTAAGAATTTCCTGATAGAAGCTGTCGTTCTCGTTTAAAGTCAGAATAACACTTTAAGTTACGAATGCATAGGCTACTTTATTGAACAAAATTCTCGTTAGAAATGAGCATAAATTAAGCTATTATTCTAAATAAAAATGAGCATAATCCTTTATTTAGTTGTGATTCTAAATAAAACCGCTAATTTATTGAGCTACAGTTCTCGACAAAACTGTGTAGACTACTTTATTGAGCAACAATTCACGACAAAACTCTGTAGACTACTTTATTGAGCAACAATTCTCGACCAAACTGTGTAAACTACTTTATTGAGCAACAATTCACGACAAAACTGTGTAGACTACTTTATTGAGCAACAATTCTCGACTAAACTGTGTAGACTACTTTATTGAGCAACAATTCTCGACTAAACTGTGTAGACTACTTTATTGAGCAACAATTCACGACAAAACTGTGTAGACTACTTTATTGAGCTACAATTCTCGACTAAACTGTGTAGACTACTTTATTGAGCAACAATTCACGACAAAACTGTGTAGACTACTTTATTGAGCAACAATTCTCGACTAAACTGTGTAGACTACTTTATTGAGCAACAATTCACGACAAAACTGTGTAGACTACTTTATTGAGCAAAAATTTTCTACTAAACTGTGTAGACTACTTTATTGAGCTACAATTCACGACAAAACTGTGTAGACTACTTTATTGAGCTACAATTCACGGTATAACTTTGTACAATACTTTATTGAGCTACAATTCACGACAAAACTGTGTAGATTACTTTATCGAGCTACAATTCACGACAAAGCTGTGTAGACTACTTTATTGAGCTACAATTCTCGATAAAACTGTGTATGCTACTTTATTGAGCTAAAATTCTCGATAAAATATAGAATACTTTATTGAGTTAAAATTCTTGATAAAACAGTGTAGGCTACTTTATTGAACTACAATTCTCGATAAAACGGTGTAAGATACTTTACTGAGCTACCGATTATCGATAAAAGCGTGTAGGCTACTTTATTGAGCTGCGATTCTCGATAAAATTATGTAGGTTACTTTACAAAGCTACAATTCTCGATAAAACTGTGTAGACTATTTTACTGAACTAAAATTCTCGATAAAACAATGTAGAATACTTTACTGAGCTACTATTTTCGATAAAACCGTGTAGGCTACTTTATTGAGCTACGATTCTCGATAAAATTGTGTTGGCTATCTACCTAACCGTCGATAAAGTGTAAGTAAAGCCGATGCATTATCTATCGCCTGACTGGACATTGTACACAGAATAAAAACAGACGCCATTTATCGCCTGAACAAGACTGTACTGGACAACCTACTCCGAGTCTGCAGTGGATTCACTTATCTTATTTTAATAGGGAAGTGACTTGAGTTCCTTTGGGACCACTACATAAAACAAAATGGCCGGCCTAGATACATTGTACAGTAAGGTACAATTATAACGGATACACTTGTGTCTCGCGGTGGAAGTGTCGTGTAATTATATAGGTAACACTTCAGTGTGTAGATAATAGTTCGGATTTCTTTTGCATTTGTGTTTGTGGGTTACACTGGTGTCGGTACAGTCTGTGTCCGAACATACTGTACAGATTCGGCTGTGCATTACTTCATATCTTGAGACTTATTTGTGTGTGCGTATGCGTGTGTGCGTGCGTGCGTGCGTGCGTGTTTTAGCACTCTCACGTTCGTAATTTTGATTCAAACTTGGCACAAAAATCAATTTTGGTCAAATTTGTTATCCAGCAAAATCCTTCAAACAGTTTCAAAATGGCTGCCGTAACAAATCTTTATTTAGCACTTTTGAAAATTTTATTTCACCATCGTAATAAGCGTTAAAACGTGCATAGAATTTCTGATTTTGAAAAGTCCTTTAAGTTACGAAGTTGAATTTGACGGCGGTCGGGGTTCGTTTTTTTTATTTAGCCCTACCATGCTTAAAGCGCTAATGGGGGCCTGTATGTGGATTTTAATTTTATTTTCATCACGCCAGCGAGACAGTTGCGTGGCGAGATTATTTATATAACGTAAACGCGATTTCTGTTTGATCTGGTTGCAAAGTTTTAATTAGCGATTGATATTAAAGCTAAACGAAACAATTGATTGTAACACAGTACAGTCGGCGGGGAAATGGTGCAAGACCGAAACGTGGAAAATAAAAGTGAGCCTCGGTGAATTTGTTTCGCGGCCGAATCGTCGCTGCCTCCTGTATCCTATTGTTTTATCAACAATACACGCGTTGATTCATGGCACCGAGTAATCCTAGTTGCTACAATAGTTGCCCACACCATCTCTGCCTACGTCGGCCCGGCTCGCCTTCCTAATTCTGCATTGTTGTTCCTTCCTTCCTCTCGCATAGCGCAGAGAAAGAGGGAAACATTTAATTTTCATTGTTCTGTCATTTTGTTCGAGCAGTTTTAATACAGTGCAATGTAACAGTAGCACCTGTGCGTTGACACTGTGCGCACGCTGCGTGGGATTGTCGCTCAGGTCAGCCAACTTTCCCACAGTAAATATACCTCGTTACTAATTACACTTTAACATTCCTCATTTTTCGCATTGTGGAAACGTATTATGTTGATGCAAATGATGATTGCAAGTTCACAGTGCGGTGAGCGTAGTTTGAGGTTAGGAATGTTGAAGCCGGTTAGCGTCAGGCATTCTTGCATTGCACAGCCTGCAGTATTTCATGGTTTTATTTTTTAATGCGGTGCCACTGCTTCCGAATCAGTAAGGAAATCCGTATGGCACAGTTAGTTAGAGACGATATTATCTATGAAAACTGCTACTGCTACTTTTTAATATTAGTTAAATTAAATTGTGAATAACTGTGAACTGTGAAATAATGTCTTGGCTGGCCTGTTGTGTAGTTATTGCTACTCCATACAGGCTAATATAAACCAGAAAAAAACAAACAAAAACCGCTATTGATAGTATCTATTTATCGA
>CM040183.1:85471882-85479382 GCA_022606455.1 Callitettix versicolor | reverse complement strand
TTTAATGTTTCAGACAATCGTTTTCAAGGACCTTTTGTAGGCATTAACATTTAACAGAAATCGGATGTTTTGATCAAATGTCGTTCAGTATCCAGACAGAATATATCGCCCAAAATTATGGTTCCAGATTCGGCGATTCAAATTGGAAAAACGGCCAAATTTTTGAATCAACCATATTGTGTTCGAATTATAATTATAGTAATTCACGGTCGGGAATAAATTGGGAACGAGAAACTAATCACTGACCGCCTTACATAACATTGTGAATGTGTTTCTGTTGTCCTTGTTGGCTCCGATGGTGTTTTGTTTTCACTGTGAATCCCAGCCGTTTTGTAATTTAAACTTGATTTTTGATTAGAAAAACACACTTAGTTTGGAATATTTGTTTGTTGGAACTCTGATTCCAATAACGTGGGCTTCTGGTACGTTAAACCCACAAACAATTATTCTTTTTAAATAGCAGTTTAAAAAAAGAATCACTGGTATGTGGAAAATTTGAGCAGATTTAGTTACTCACTTGGCGTAAGCCTTCTCAAGAAGTCCCGGCCAGAACTGATCCGAATGTTGACTCTGCAAGAAAGCCAACCTCCCGGTAACTGTCGGGAGTCTGTCGTCCACTAGCACCTCCACCCACTCCCCGCACCACCAGAGTCTGAACCTGAACACTCCGGCGTATTGGTCGGCAGCGAAGGTCTGGTCTGCTGGCACCACGCGGTAGAATAGTCCTTTGCTGAGATACAGGACGCCCAGACAGGATACCAGCCATCTGTCCCCTGAAACATGCAACCGTTATTATCATATCTGAACCTTGAACACTTCGGCCTATTGGTCGGCAGCTAAGGTCTGGTCTGCTGGTACCACGCGGTAGAATAGTCCTTTGCTGAGATACAGAACGTGCAGGCAGGATACCAGCCATCTGTCCCCTGAAACATGCAACCATTATTATATCTGAACCTGAACTCTACTGTGTATTGGTCGGCAACAAAGGTCTGGTCTGCTGGCACCACGCGGTAGAATAGGCCTTTGCTGAGATACAGAACGTGCAGACAGGATACCAGCCATCTGTCTCCTGAAACATGCAACCATTATTATATCTGAACCTGAACTCTACTGTGTATTGGTCGGCAGCTAAGGTCTGGTCTGCTGGCACCCCGCGGTAAAATAGTCCTTTGCTGAGATACAGAACGTGCAGACAGGATACCATCAATCTGTCCCCTGAAACATGCAGCCATTATTATATCTGAACCTGAACTCTACTGTCTATTGGTCGGCAGCAAAGGTCTGGTCTGCTGGCACCACGCGGTGGAATAGTCCTTTGCTGAGATACAGAACGTGCAGGCAGGATACCAGCCATCTGTCCCCTGAAACATGCAACCATTATTATATCTGAACCTGAACTCTGCTGTGTATTGGTCGGCAGCAAAGGTCTGGTCTGCTGGCACCACGCGATGGAATAGTCCTTTGCTGAAATACAGATCGTGCAGACAGGATACCAGCCATCTGTCCCCTGAAACATGCAACCATTATTATATCTGAACCTGAACTCTACTGTGTATTGGTCGGCAGCAAAGGTCTGGTCTGCTGGCACCACGCGGTGGAATAGTCCTTTGCTGAGATACAGAACGTGCAGGCAGGATACCAGCCATCTGTCCCCTGAAACATGCAACCATTATTATATCTGAACCTGAACTCTACTGTGTATTGGTCGGCAGCAAAGGTCTGGTCTGCTGGCACCACGCGGTGGAATAGTCCTTTGCTGAGATACAGAACGTGCAGGCAGGATACCAGCCATCTGTCCCCTGAAACATGCAACCATTATTATATCTGAACCTGAACTCTACTGTCTATTGGTCGGCAGCAAAGGTCTGGTCTGCTGGCACCACGCGGTGGAATAGTCCTTTGCTGAGATACAGAACGTGCAGACAGGATACCAGCCATCTGTCCCCTGAAACATGCAACCATTATATCTGAACCTGAACTCTACGGTGTATTGGTCGACAGCAAAGGTCTGGTCTGCTGGCACCACGCGGTAGAATAGTCCTTTGCTGAGATACAGAACGTGCAGACAGGATACCAGCCATCTGTCCCCTGAAACATGCAACCATTATATCTGAACCTGAACTCTACCGTGTATTGGTCGGCAGCAAAGGTCTGGTCTGCTGGCACCACACAGTAGAATAGTCCTTTGCTAAGATACAGAACGTGCAGACAGGATACCAGCCATCTGTCCCCTGAAACATGCAACCATTATTATATCTGAACCTGAACTCTACGGTGTATTGGTCGGCAGCGAAGGTCTGGTCTGCTGGTACCACGCGGTAGAATAGTCCTTTGCTGAGATACAGGACGCCCAGGCAGGATACCAGCCATCTGTCCCCTGAAACATGCAACCATTATTATATCTGAACCTGAACTCTACTGTGTATTGGTCGGCAGCAAAGGTCTGGTCTGCTGGCACCACGCGGTAGAATAGTCTTTTGCTAAGATACAGAACGTGCAGACAGGATACCAGCCATCTGTCCCCTGAAACATGCAACCATTATTATATCTGAACCTGAACTCTACTGTGTATTGGTCGGCAGCAAAGGTCTGGTCTGTTGGCACCACGCGATGGAATAGTCCTTTGCTGAGATACAGGACGCCCAGGCAGGATACCAGCCATCTGTCCCCTGAAACATGCAACTATTATTATATCTGAACCTGAACTCTACTGTGTATTGGTCGGCAGCAAAGGTCTGGTCTGCTGGCACCACGCGATGGAATAGTCCTTTGCTGAGATACAGAACGTGCAGGCAGGATACCAGCCATCTGTCCCCTGAAACATGCAACCATTATTATATCTGAACCTGAACTCTACTGTGTATTGGTCGGCAGCAAAGGTCTGGTCTGCTGGCACCACGCGGTAGAATAGTCCTTTGCTGAGATACAGAACGTGCAGACAGGATACCAGCCATCTGTCCCCTGAAACTTGCAACCATTATTATCATATCTGAACCTTGAACACTTCGGCCTATTGGTCGGCAGCAAAGGTCTGGTCTGCTGGCACCACGCGGTAGAATAGTCCTTTGCTGAGATACAGAACGTGCAGGCAGGATACCAGCCATCTGTCCCCTGAAACATGCAACCATTATTATATCTGAACCTGAACTCTACGGTGTATTGGTCGGCAGCAAAGGTCTGGTCTGCTGGCACCACGCGGTAGAATAGTCCTTTGCTGAGATACAGAACGTGCAGGCAGGATACCAGCCATCTGTCCCCTGAAACATGCAACCGTTATTATCATATCTGAACCTTGAACACTTCGGGTATTGGTCGGCAGCGAAGGTATGGTCTGCTGGCACCACGCTCGTAGGTCTCCTGTACAACCCATATCGTCATATTCACTTGAACCTGAACACTCTAGCGTATTTGGATGATAAGAAAACATGGTCCGCCGATACTAATCGCTATGCCGCATCAGATTTTGGACGTCAAAGAAAGATTCTTCTGGAAACAGTTTCGTCGATTTAGCGTGATCTCAGTGCAATTTATATTTCTTTAGTTCGTTTTATACAAATCGTGTTGGTTACTTCAATACTCGTTCCAACGAAGACTAGTTAAATAAAAACCAAGTATGGTACTTCGTAGCAAAAAAGATTATCTCGACATTCAGCACTTACTATTATCAAATTCGTAGTTGTATCTTTTTTGAAAGTTTTAAAATTCATTGCACAACTATAGAAGCACGTTGTTTATAATATAATTTCGTAGTTGACACATAACAGTCGATGTGGCACACTTTCTACTTTCAGCTAGATAGATCGATTATTCATAACGCATACGTAAAATGCTGCGGACCTGACTGTCAGGATCATGTGTCAGTTTTATTAATCAAGAGAAACCGATACTCTGTCGACGTGTCGTCATAACCCCCGCAAGGGAGGGAGGCAAAGTATTAGGGGGGGGGGGGGTAAATGTGTAGTCCGGGCTAAATTTTTGATGCTAAAACTTATTTAAAATCGATGGCAAATCGAGGTGTGTAGGCAATCACGCCTAACTGAACGACAGTTGTTGACGAACTAATTTAAATATTCATAGCTCGGAGAAAAATAAACATGGCGCTGCCGTTTTAAAGAGGAAGAAATGAAGTTTGCGCCAGTTCTAGTAGCTGAACGTCGCGATCTGTGCACCGAAATATCGCGGCAAAACTTTATTTAGTGTATTTTGAACGATTTAATACGTTTTAATACAAGAGTTTTCCCATAGGATGGATTTAAAATACAGAAAATGTTCATAGAAACATATTCCCAGAAACGCTTTATTTTACATCTGTCGGGAATTTTGTTTTTTCCCAAAAAAAAAACGAAACAAAAAGTTATTATTTTTGATTCGAAATTTGGTTTAGCCTACACAAGTTTGTGCCTTTAGTCTGTATTTTTTTTTTATTATTATTTTACGCTACAAATAAGTAATAAAACTTATCTAGCAGCTCAAAACTAATAACAGTTAACTATTAGGCGGAATTTAGTCCACTGATTTAAGTCCACCAGATATCCACTGCGGGAAACAAAGTATCATCACTGCACTAAATCTACAGACTTGGTTCTCTTAAGTCTCCTTATTACCCTGTTGGTACTTGAGATCTGGAGCACTGCTGGATTTTCATGATTAATAAGCTTCTTTAAATGCTTAATTGCTGTAATTTTAATTTCCTCATTTACTGTGTTCATCTTTAAATCTCTGTGGATGTCATCATTCCTAATATACCAAGGGGCGTTAACAATTCCACGTAGCACCTTGTTTTGGAAGTTTTGTATAATTTTAATATTGGATTTCTTGGTGCAACCCCAAAGTTGTAAGCCATACCTCCAGATTGGTTGCAAAATCTGTTTATATAATAACAATTTGTTGTGTATGTTAAGTTGGGAACTTCGTCCAATCAATCAATACATTTTCCTATACTTAATAGCTCTTCTTTTTTCTTTTTGACGTGCGCTTTCCATTTTAATTTAGTGTCGAGTGACATACCAAGGTACTTTGCCTCATTTGCATATGGAATAGCTTGTTCGTTTATGTACACTGTTATCTTCTTGATTTTTCTGTTTGTAAAATTTACATGAATTGATTTTTTTTCATTTAATTTAATGCGCCACTTTTTTGTCCAAGCATTAACTTTGTTGACCGCATTTTTTAGCTTACCAGTAAGTCTGTATTAGCAACCAAAACTTGATCACGTAAATTTTAAAAGTAGCGGGAGTACAATTTTTGATGACAAATTTACGATAACAGCCCGTTTCACAAATATTTACAAGTGCTTACTTTAAAGATATAGCGTTATGGAAAAATAATGCCTACATCCGAGTTGACCTAACATCTGAGCCTGTTGTTTATTTTACACATTTTTTTCCTTCGTCACGCTAAGGGGTTTTTTGACACTAATTATTTTGAATAAATATCTCTAATGCTAGGGTTTATCAAATGTTATACAGGTAGGCTCCCTACGTATGACCTACATTTAAACAAAATTTTATTAAAATCGTATAAACCGATTTTGAGAAAATAAAAAAGAGAACACGTGTGGAACTCGGAGATTTACACACAAAAGCGAAGCTTTTGTTAATATCTTTGCGAATATATAATTAGTTTGAATATATGTTTACAAATATCTTGTTTTGTTTATATAAATAAATTCGTAAACCTAGCTTAGATATTATTTACTGTAGTTGTTGTAAAAGATCAGTTGTTTTATATTAATTCGTAAAGATCAGCTGATTTCATTGAACAGCTGATAAGCTATAATAAGCATCAGGTTATGTTGTTAAAAACTAGCAATATTAACAACAATTATAAATGTTTATATTAATTTCGATTGTATTATAAACGGTTACAACGTGCACGTGTCTTCAACTAAAGAAAATACCGAAATCAAAGCAATACAACGTTTTCATAATACGCGCGTACTGTTATCGAAAACGATGAAGACGAAGAAAGGAACAGAAATAGACGAAACTCGTTCGTTCCATATTTCCGTTGCATTCCTCCGTTCGGAAGACGTTTTTCTATTCACTCCCCTCACGAAAGCTAATATTAAAAGTTTTGCTTAAAAAAAACGAGGCCTAAGGAGCATATTACACTATCAAAATTTGATGAAATTTTGACCATGCGTCACGTTCAAATATTTGTAAAAGTTGTATCAAAGAAAACATGTTACATTATTCAAATCTCTGTGATCAGCTGTGTTATTATCAAGATATATTTTGGGGTTATGTTTACTTCAAGTGCAGCAGCTGTAATGGATCGAATATTGTTGAGTTGTACTGCTGCAATAAGCGCTTATCTTGCTGTGGAGTTATTAAAGAAAAAGAGAAAAACGAGTTTGGTTCCGACCATGGATTTTTTTTTTTTTACGTCCGACTATTGTGAACACTTGGGCTAACGCAGACGATGGGATGATTTATAGCGTATGAAAATGCCAAACTCTGGCCGGGAATCGAACCCGGGTCCTCGGGGTGAAAGCCCAGTACGCTATCAACTAGGCCACCGAGGCCATGGATACAAATGTCAGATGGAAGATCGTGAGTTATTTAGACGATTTTTAAGAATCAGTATATTTTATATCTTACTGTGCATTAGCGTGGATATTGCACAAACACTTTTTTTCATGTTGTAGAATTAATGTTTTTCACTGCTTCAAAATCCGAGACAATTTCGCCATGTTTTCATATTGTACGCAACGAAAGGAACGGGAGGAATGTGATACGAACAGGATGACAAAGTTTTTAAGTTATACTTTCGTATTTTGAAAATCTTTGTCAAAGATTCATCGAAGTTTGATAAAAGAAAATTAAAAGTTTCTATGATAGTGTGAAATGACCCTAATCAAGTTTTAAATTTGAAACGAAATTTGGGCAAAATTCGCGGAACAGATATTTTTCTGTGTCTGTTACATTTTATTGTATCGTACAACGTAAATAGCACAAACACAAATTACACGAAATACTAGCTTTCAATTACCGTTAACTGATTGACCCGTAGACTGATTTCCTTCAGATCGGCGGTGAAAGTGACTTTACTTTCTTTCCGTGAGAATAAAACACCAAAATTACATGACCTGTAGTAGCAGCTGTTTTTTGGTATAATCCGCCTTGTCGCTAATTATTACGTTTTGGGAAAGTTTCACTTAATTAAGTTTTTGTCGGATCGTACCAGTAGCAGATTATTCCATTGTACAAGGTCTTGTTAGATTTTCTCCGTCATCAGACTCCGTATCCTGATTTACTTACAAATTACATCTGTCTTATATTTTGAAAATACTACTTTCGAAAAAGTATCAATGTATTCATTATCAAACGCACGTTCAGCACGAAATAAATTCAGTTTTTAAAAGTGTACAAACAAATATCGCTTTTTTCGTAAGCTTTCACTTTGACGTCCAAATTTCTGTAATTTGTTGGAATGTAAAAAATGAATGCCAATAACAATATTTCGGAGCACGCCCACTGGCTAAACCGGCCAGCATCG
>CM040183.1:85399382-85461882 GCA_022606455.1 Callitettix versicolor | reverse complement strand
TTATAACAAGCATAATGACATATGAAATACTAATGAGATTTATGTAATTGAGATTTTCTACTGACAATAGTTTGTAGTTGTGGACTAATTTTACTTGTACCAATTATTAAATGAGTGTTGCCGTTTTGCGGACTTTAGTTCGATTTGCAGCCTTTTTTAAACGTTGCGTACTTTTTCGGACTTTTTTTTCATCAGTGGACTATTTCACTTTTTACCACCGGCAACAATGATAATATGGTTTTGGCCCTCGAAACTTACTGGAGTAATCAGTATGGCCCTAAGGCTGGAAAGTTTGGAGACCCCTGGTCTAGTGGATAGCGTACTAGGCTTTCACCCCAAGGACCTGGGTTCGATTCCCGGCGAGGGCTTGGCATTTTCATACGCTATACATCATCCCATCGTCTGCATTAGCCTACGTGTGCACAATAGTTGGACGTTAAACAAACAAACAAACAAAAAATCACCCCGAGGACCCGGTTTCGATTCCCTGCCAGGGCTTGGCATTTTCATACGCTATAAATCATCCCATCGTCTGCATTAGCCCAAGTGTGCACAACAGTCGGACGTTAAACAAAACAAAAAAAATCACCCCGAGGACCCGGTTTCGATTCCCTGCCAGGGCTTGGCATTTTCATACGCTATAAATCATCCCATCGTCTGCATTAGCCCAAGTGTGCACAATAGTCGGACGTTAAACAAAAAAAAAAAAATCACCCGAGGACCCGGCTTCGATTCCCTGCCAGGGCTTGGCATTTTCATACGCTATAAATCATCCCACCGTCTGCATTAGCCCAAGTGTGCACAATAGTCGGACGTTAAACAAAAAAAAAAAAAAAAAATCACCCCGAGGACCCGGTTTCGATTCCCTGCCAGGGCTTGGCATTTTCATACGCTATAAATCATCCCACCGTCTGCATTAGCCCAAGTGTGCACAATAGTCGGACGTTAAACAAAAAAAAAAAAAAATCACCCCGAGGACCCGGCTTCGATTCCCTGCCAGGGCTTGGCATTTTCATACGCTATAAATCATCCCACCGTCTGCATTAGCCCAAGTGTGCACAATAGTCGGACGTTAAAAAAAAAAAAAAAAAAAAATCACCCCGAGGACCCGGTTTCGATTCCCTGCCAGGGCTTGGCATTTTCATACGCTATAAATCATCCCATCGTCTGCATTAGCCCAAGTGTGCACAATAGTCGGACGTTAAAAAAAATAATAGAAGTATTCAATTACTCGTGTTTATGACAAGATACAGAATCTAGAATTTACCCAAAATCGATTACATGATTCATCATTAAAAAGTAGAAAATAAAATATTTTTTTTTAAAACACGTTTTTTCAATTCAAGTATAAAATGCACTGAAATGTAAAAAATAAATGTTTCATCACTCGGAAAATAAAGCATCAATACTCACTTACAAGGATCTTCTTCAATAATTTATAATGAATCTAATATGCACCTTTATTCTCCGACTGATGAAAAATTTTATTTTTTACTTTTAAGGCATTTCATATTTGGATTGAAAAATCGTGTGTTTTAAAATTCTTTATTTTATTTTATTTGTAGTTGATTTCCTTATGTGGAACTGTTCTTCCAATAGTTCAAAGAACAGGATATAAGACTTCGCATTATATCCTTAATTATTTGCCCGGCCATCGTTCTACGACAGCGCTCTGAACCATCGCCAATTCAACAGATTACCTTAATATTTAGAAATGTTACTGGTCTCCACGAAGCGGTCAAATTTGTGATAGGTTTTGCCGTGTAGCCAGTATTACAGAAAACAGCCAGCAAGTACATTCGTCAACGTTAAATCAAACGCGGCCATTTTGAAACGAAAATGAATGAAAAACAATCTTTCGCATCGTTTGGGCTTTATGCAAGGTACCGAATTTCAAAATAATCGGTCAATGCGTTTGATCTAAACTGCGTAACAAACACACGAACCGAATATTGAACGGTTGAGATGAAAGAGGCCTCGCTTCGCTCGATCGGCTAAAACGTTTTTCCTTTTTTGGAGCCTTGAGTAACTTTAGTTTCGAACCTACGACCTTGACGTGCGCAAATTCGGAGGCGCAGCAGGCTGATCGGTGTTTCTCTCATACAGGCTGGTCCTTGTATTAATATAACTGTAAACACTTTTTCTTTTAAAATAAAACTAATTAATATTTTGCATTTTAGGAGGACTTTTAAAAGTGGGAATCCTTCAGTTGCACTCGCTGGGGTCGATCCTGGAAGAAAGCAAAGTACACCCGGTCGAGCTACTTTGGGATTCGCATATAGTGGAACAGTACGTGCGGCAGGGTGACGCACCTGGGAAGGTGTAATAGCTTAGAGATATATTAACTTAGAGATTCGTTTTTTCTTCGACAGTACCGTGTTAGAAGTTAGAGATCGACCTGTGTAATAAGATAGAGGTTCCGTACTGTGTATTAACTTAGAGACTATAGTTCCGTCAAGTGTGTTGCACCGTGTGTATATGTTGCCGACGCCGCTGCTTGAAGGCGCTTCAGTATCTTTTATCTAACAAGTAGAATTCGCTTAGTTAAAGAAAGATATATTATTAAAATATAAAGTTCATTTGGATAGGTTTAGTTCTTAAAGGCTTATGTGCAATGCTGTAAATGTATACTAATTTACATATGTAGTAGTAATAGTAATATAAAAATATTGTTTGAAGGCTGCTTTATTCAAACCATATCCGCCGCCTCGGTGGTCTAGTGGATAGCGTACTAGGCTTTCACCCCGAGGACCCGGGTTCGATTCCCGGCGAGGGCATGGCATTTTCATACGCTATACATCATCCCATCGTCTGCATTAGCCCAAGTGTGCACAATAGTCAGACAATTTTAAACAAAACAAAAAAATATCCGAATTTAATTAAGAAAACAGCCCTAAATTAATGAATTCTTGTAAATTTACGTTGTTTTTTCGATAAAACACCAATATTTCTATTTTTCTATACAGATAATTGTTAAAAATAAACATTTAGATATTTTGTTGACCATGGTATTGACAATATATTCAACTGTAAACTGTAAAGATACTGAAGCGCCTGCAAGCAGCGGCGTCGACAACATATACACACGGTGCAACACACTTGACGGAACTGTAGTCTCTAAGTTAATACACAGTACGGAATCTCTATCTTATTACACAGGTCGATTTCTAACTTATAACACGGTACCGTCGAAGGAAAAACGATTCTCTAAGTTAATAAATCTCTAAGCTATTACACATCCCCTGTCACCTTGTGGAACACCTACAAGTAAGTCACACTTCTAGTATCTATTTTATAGACCTTTGCTGTACAATAAATGCGTGTTTACGACACAAATGTTTTTGAAAATCTTGCCAATGAGATTTGAAAAACATTTCAAATGTTTTTGAAAATGGTAATAAATGCGTGTTTACGACACAAATGTTTTTGAAAATGGTTTTTAAATTTATACTCGAAGTAAGTGTGTATAAATACACCCGCGATCGTTTATTGCGCGCGCAATCTGGCGTACAACTATGTGAGAGCTATTTCCCGCGTTACTCTTCAACCAAGCACGGCACAAGATCAGTTATATAAACAGGAAATGAGCTGAACGTAGCGTAATGGGCCCGACGACAGGAGAGAGCTTGGCAAAACTGCGTCAATTTTCTTTTTCCCCGACGCTTTTCCCCACTCTTAACGGCTGTTTAGTGTTAAAATCAATTTTCGAGGTATTTCCTCGCGACACACTTCCTTGAAACTTGTTTCATCTAGGACGATATTCTTTAATATTTGTTTTAATTATATCTGAATTTAAAAATCATAATAGTTAAGAGGTCAGGGTTTATTTTAGTTACTCAAAAAACATCTCTTTCATCTCAAAAGTCCTGAATGGGATCAAGCAATTTGTGTCGGCGTATTTGAAATTTTATATAGTTTTTGTCGCTTAACTACTTAGGACGAGGTTTGCCACCTCGGTGGCCTAGTGGATAGCGTACTAGGCTTTCACCCCAAGGACCCGGGTTCGATTCCCGGC
This sequence comes from Callitettix versicolor, assembly GCA_022606455.1. Lineage (NCBI taxonomy): Eukaryota > Metazoa > Arthropoda > Insecta > Hemiptera > Cercopidae > Callitettix > Callitettix versicolor. The sequence continues at coordinate 85,457,867 of CM040183.1, read as the reverse complement.
TAGTACTTGGCATTTTCATACGCTATAAATAATCCCATCGTCTGCATTAGCCCAAGTGTGCACAATAGTCGGACGTTAAAAAAAAAAACTTAAGTCGAGGAACCTGCGTTAACGACAGTAACTTCAGTCTCGAATCTACGACTTTGAAATGTGCAAGTTAGGAGACGCAGCAGCCTCATTGATGCTGCTCACACAGGCTGATCCTTGTGTTGATATAACTGTAATAACTTTTCGTTTAAAATAAAACTTAATACTCAGCCGCTTCGGTGGCCTAGTGGATAGCGTACTAGGCTTTCACCCTGAGGACCCAGGTTCGATCCCCGGCCAGGGCTTGGCATTTTCATACGCTATAAATCATCCCATCGTCTGCATTAGCCCAAGTGTGCACAAGAGTCGGACGTTAAACACAAAAAAAATATAATAAAATAAAACTTACTAATTAATATTTTGCACTCTAGGGAGCCATTAAAGTGGAGGTCTGAAGATGCTTGCTTTATCAGAACCTATTGCTGTACTGATCAGAAGGGTAATTCCATTGAATACAAACGTACAGAAATGATACCATCATGATAGATGTGTGAGCGCTCGCTGCTGGGGGCATCTTGCGGCAGAGTGTTCAACTACAGTTAAATAGTACTGTCTGTTTTCTCAAACGTCTCCACCCAATCCTTTCAGCTTGCAGCGTTCGTAGCGGCAGATAGTCCAATTACTTGACCTTTAGCCTTTGTCCATATTACATTGAAGATATGAAAATGTCTTTATATAAACGGACTTTAAATATTTCAGAATGATAATGTATGCAATTTTTAAGGCTGATTGTAATGGCGGAATAGGATTATTTTCTGTTAATATAATAATTGCAAAATATTAGTTGTAGGAAAAGTCATAATTATTCTCGCATTTATTGCGAAACGTAGATAGAAAGAGTACTTTTCTCCGTTTAATTATTGAATAAAAACGTACTAGAACGATAACCCTTATGAGAGGTGCGTTACAACGTGTGTTTAAGAACACGCGACGTTGTATTCAGTTGTGTGAATCGCGTAATGGAGCCCACTTTCGACAGTTTTTGTTAAGAAGTCATAGAAAAAAGTAACTTTAATATTTGCCCTAAGGTAGCGTCACTTTTGGAACACCCTGTAGTACGAACCCATGTCTGGAAGAGCAGTACGGCAGTAAGTTTTGATAACGGTGCTTCAACAAATAATAAATTTCTAAAGCTAAGAAAAGAAAACGAGTGTACTCAACAAAACAATAACATTCCTAACGGAAATAAAAATGATTATATTAAGAGTTTCATGAAGGAAGTTTTGGGAATGATAGTGGAACAAATAAGAGAATAAAAGTAGTTGAAAATGTGAAAATATTATTTTCACGATCGCCAAATCCTCTCAATACTTTGTTTGGTGAAAACAACACCAAAACCGCTCAAACACAAACGACAGCCTTCATAAATATTCCCTGTGTTTACACACATGTATATGGCTTGTGCGTGTAAGGCTATGCGTGTAAATTCGGTCGTATTTTTTAAGAATTCACACAAAACACTTCAGCAGGCTATTCGGGACACCCGGCAAAAACAAAACCGAGCTGTAAAAGTATTTACGACTCTATAAAAGGATTTGCTCCTTTAACGACTTGCCGAGACTTCCTAAAGCCGTAGACAGACGTAATAAGGCCTAAGCCTTGTATAGCAGGCAGTGACCGTGTATGTTTTAAAATTATTTAACTTACAAATTGCCCTGACCATGCTGCGACAGTCATTTAATTTAAGCATATTTATGTATGTTGATTTTAATGGTTAAATAGGATTTTCAAAAAGTGTAAGACATAAAATTTGTTGTAATATTGTTAATTTTTGAAAATTTGCTCCTACCTACGCCAGCAATACAGCAATAGCTACGTCATGACTATTTGGCCATTTTGCCGTTGTTTACTCCAAATTCCCTTCTTTTAGTTTCGGCTTGTTTTCTGTGGCAGTCTTAGTAGTCTACGTGTAATTGACATACGTGTATTTGACTGACATGTAATATACACATTAGACCGCTGTATTTGACGCGTAGCCTAATTGTATTTGACGTGTAGTCTACGTGTATTTGATGTGTAGTCTATGTGCATTTGACATGTAGTCTACGTGTATTTGACGCGTAGTCTAAGTTTACTTGATGTGAAATCTACGTGTATTTGACGTGTAGTCTAAGTGTGACGTATAATATACGTGTATTTGACTTGTAGTTTACGTGTATTTTGACGTGTATTCTAAGTATATTTGACGTGTAATCTAGGTGTATTTGACGTGTAGTCTACGTGTATTGAATGTGTAGTGTACGTGTATTTGACATGTAGTGTACGTGTAGTTTACGTACGTGTATGTGTAGTGACGTGTAATCTACGTGTATTTGACGTGTAGTGTAAGTATCTTTACTTGCAGTCTACGTGTATTTGACGTGTAGTCTACGTGTATTTGACGTGTAATCTTACTTGTATGTAATTTGTAGTGTACGTGTATTTGATGTGTAGTGTACGTGTATTTGCTTGTAGTTTACATGTGTATTTGACGTGCAGTCTACGTGTATTTGACGTGTAATCTTACTTGTATTTAATTTGTAGTGTACGTGTATTTGATGTGTAGTGTACGTGTATTTTTGCTTGTAGTTTACGTGTGTATTTGACGTACAGTCTACGTGTATTTGTCTTGTAGTATACGTGTATTTGACCTGTAGTTTACGTGTACTCTACATGTATTTGACGTGTAGTCTACGTATCTTTGAGTTGTAGTCTACGTGTATTTAACTTGTAGTCTACGTGTATTTGACATGTAGTCTACGTGTATTTGACGTGTAGTTTACTTGTATTTCACTTGTAGTGTAGGTGTATTGTACGATTTTTGAAATGATAACATTTTATTCGGTCCAGGCGTTGCGCAGTGCAAAGCTGTGTGGAACACAAAACTGTAAGATCAGTCGTGACCTTGTAAAATGACTACAGATCAACTATGTTGTTATCGTTGTTTAAAAGAAATACTAAAAAGGCCTGACAGCCAGACCGAGGTCCGCAGTGTTTGAGTGGGAAGGACGAACAGGTATGTTGAGGTTGACAACCCGCGATTTGGGCTTAAAACCACCGCTGTAATCACGTTATCACGCCCGACACAGCCTGCCTGATTAAAAACAGTTCCAGTGCCTCCCAGAACCGGAGAAATCAATTCGTCAGATTTCACGAATATTTTAAAAACAAACGGAGAATTACAACTCAAATAGTTTTCACAAATTACGAACGGAAGGAATTTGTGCCTTTGGAATGAATTGAAGAAATAACACAAACTGGTCAACGGTCAGGATTCGGTTTTGGCGTCTTTTCGATTTACAGTTTACCTGTAAATGTCAAATTCACACTAAAATTGCTTACGTACGACCAAAATTACATGAATTATTTGCCCTTTTTCGTAGGTTTTTTCAATAGTTCCAGGTCCGGAATTTTTGGGGCTACAACAACCCATAATTTAATTTTTTTTTCATAGTATTAAACCACAGAAAAAAAATTTAATCAGATTGTCAGGTCGTTAGAGCCGATTTTGGAAAAAATCTTTTATTTAAAAGGTTTTTGACCAAAAAGAGCGACTACAAATCTTCGTTTTTTGAAAAAATAAAAAACTTTCCCAATAAATTGACAAAGAAGACAAACTAACAAGCGGCAACATGGACAGACAAGTATATAAAAAAAAATTGCATGCCAAAACACACACACACACACACACACACACACACACACACACACACACACACACACACCGTATTTATACTTCGTACTATAATCAGAAAGTAACGAATTAGTTTTCTTTTAAAATTTCTCGTCAGATTAAAACAGGTTAGAACAACACTGTATGCTGCAATAAATGTTACAGAAGAAGAAGAAGAAGAAGAAGTTTTGTTATTTACATTTTCCGTATTTTTTACAACTATAGGCCTATATCTTTCCTACATTAGCAAAAAAAGTGAAAAGTTACCGTCAGCGTATTTCTAAATATGCCGAGAACAAATAGACAAACAAGTAATATAAAAAAAAATTAAATCAATTCCTGCTTAGGTCATGCGCTTCCATCACGTCAGCTAGACAGCTGCGTGCGGCGATTCCTAAAACCAACATAGGCAAGAACATAAGTGTTATTTAAATCAACTACTGTCGTATAGTATGTTCCAATATGCGATATTAATATTTGACAAAAAAACTGTTTTAACATCAAGTGGCAGCCAATACAAGTTTTTAAAAAAATGTATTTGAACTTAAGGGGATGAATGGAAAATATTTTATTAACGATTAAAAATTTGAACAAGATCTACACACACACACACACACACACACACACACACACACACACACACACACACACACACACACACACACACACACACACACACACACACACACACACACACACACACACACACACACACACACACACACACACACACACACACACACACACACACACACACACACACACACACACACACACACACACACACACACACACACACACACACACACACACACACACACACACACACACACACACACACACACACACACATACACACACACATACACACACACATACACACACACACACACACACACACACACACACACACACACACACACACACACACACACACACACACACACACACACACACACACACACACACACACACACACACACACACACACACACACACACACACACACACACACACACACACACACACACACACACACACACACACACACACACACACACACACACACACACACACACACACACACACACACACACACACACACACACACACACACACACACACACACACACACACACACACACACACACACACACACACACACACACACACACACACACACACACACACACACACACACACACACACACACACACATACATATATATATATATATATATATATATATATATATATATATATATATATACATATATACATTTTTTTTGTGTTTAACGTCCGACTATTGTGCACACTTGGGCTAATGCAGACGATGGGATGATTTATAGTGTATTAAAATGCCAAGCCCTGGCCTGGAATCGAACCCGGGTCCTCGGGGTGAAAGCCCAGTACGCTATCAACTAGGCCACCGAGGCGGCTCATATACATATACACATATACATATACATATACATATACATATATATTTATTTATTTATACATATATAGGGAGAGTGTGAACGGTGTGCGAGGGCTTAGAACATTGCTTATAAAACGCCATCGAATAAGACTTCATTTGAAAAATTATATCGAAACTGTAATTAGTTACGGAGTAAATACCAATATACGTGTTTACAATTTCGATATATATCGAGAAATAATGTAAGATGACTTAAAACGCTGTCAGTCACATCGATTGTGCTGTCATTCTAAAAAGGCTTTACGGAACTGTTCATAACAATAACCTTCACTTGAAAAGACTGTAAATTTTGTTTTTCACCACATCGGTTGTGTTTATGCTCCAGCTGATTATAATCATGCATACAGCTAACGGAGTTTGTAAGAACTTTCTAGTTTATTATAACTAAAACTTAGATTTTTCACAACTATTAGACTGTGCGTAACGCGGAAGTAGTCCGACGCCATTTTGTTTTATAAACACGAAATTCTGCTGAGAAACAAAGCCTAAACGCATTACGTCATAAATCAAATGTTGATAAGTAGCAACCGTTTCGTTATTTATGACTCGTGGCCGGCCGCAATGCAGGCGCAGCTGGAAAGTGAAAGCACCGGGTAAAAGTGAGAGACTTGAATGCGCGCGTAGAAACGAAGTCTTGTGAAGTTGATGGGATCGTGGCCAAAGAATACAATAAACTTAATTAGTGTTTATTGTTTTATTTGTGCAGCAGCGCGAGTGATTGCGATCTGCGGAAGAGGATTTTTAATACGCACGCCGAGAAAAACGGGATTCGTTGCGCGTGGTATTGTTTGTTTCGAAGGAAAAGTTTCGAAGTATATTGTCAAGTTGAAAATAAACACTATGAGAAATAGGGGGCAATTAAGGAAGCTCTGAAAGAAATACACACTAAAGAAGGTCTAACTGTTGGCGTATCATTGAACAAAGTCTAGGCCAGGGGGTTCCAACATTTTTTCTGTTTCGACCCCTAAATATTTTTTTTATTCTGTAGACTCCTGTGTAGATTACACAGGAAGAAAGATGAAACTGTGAGGCACTTACAAGGGAGGGCTTAAGGGTGTTTGGTTTGCAGGACTTTGACACCCTCCAGCAGAATGAGCTAGTCGGTGGACTGCTAAAACTCATTCAGGGCCTACTGAACTAGAATTTAAGAGGATTAGTTGTACAACAGGCCTTTTGATCCTACAATCAGGAGATACAAAACTTTTTACCTCTAGACCAGGGGTTCTCGACCTTTGCTCTGCTTCGACCCCTAAATATTTTTTTTTATTCCGTAGACCCCCGTGTGTTTACGTGTTGCAAAAATATCACCGCAAATGAAGCTTTTATTAGGAGTAATTCAGTAATACAATTTTTTTTTAATAATTTGTATTTTGTATTATTAGATATACGTTAAAGATATAATAATGTTTATAGAAGCAGAAATTTAAATAAAATATAAACTACATAAATACAAAAAAAATTAATGAGATGGTTACGGTTGATGTCCTTCGATTACCTTACTTATATCCGGGGAAATATTTGTTAATATTAATCGTAAATCACCACGTTCTGATATCTTGAATCGATTTCTTGTATTTTGCAATAAATTTTACGGCAATTTTTTTGTAAATACACGGCTAAATCCTGCCTCAACCGAGTAAGAACTGGGAAGTGCTAACAATAGTGGTTCGCTGATACTTGTTAATCTGACGTATTTTGTGCGGATGTCTTTGCAAATCAAAAATTCGGCATATCCGCTTTTTTGTAAGTTGATTTTGAGTTCCAAATTCTCTTTAAGTTCAATCAATTCCTTTTGTCATATCGCTTTCGAATGGTTTTGTAATCCAAGATGGAACATTTAAATTTTCTAAATCCTTTTAATTCAATCGACTCCCTTCAAAGTTCAATAGACACCCAAGGGGTCAAGCTGGACCCTATTGAGAGCTCCTGGCAGTCTAGGTAGTAAAAGATCAAAGTGAAGTATTTACAAGTGAAATATTAACAAAAGACTTATATCGCCAGCAGAATTGTTCCATGTGGAACAAACATATTGAAAATTTCAAGACGTAACCAGATCTTTAATTATCTGTAAAAACCCTGAAGACTTCGTTTTAAACATGCGCCGGAGGTTGTAAGATGCAGTGGTTACCCTGCAGCTTCAGTATGCGTCACTGATATAATGGACCAAAGTCTTAACAGACCGCGACGAGCAGGGGTTGTCAGTAGCGCTGCCACAATACACGCGGAAACTGTACTGCATCTAGGCGCTACTTGACCTTAGAAGACTTGCTGAAGCAAGTCAATCGGCTTAGAGAATTAGCGTGTTCAGAAAATGGAATGGCCGTCATTGGTCGAAAGTATCAATACAACCATCGTATGATAGGTCTTAAACATGAGACATAGAGCTCGTGTACAATAAGCCTTTTAATCGTAGAGTCAGGAGATACAAAACATCTTACCTCTAGACCAGGGGTTCTCAACCTTTGTTGTGCTTCTATCCCCTAAATAGTTTTTTTTATTCCATAGACCCCATATGTTTACAATGTGTTGCACAAATATCACCGTAAATGAAGTTTTTATTATGAGCAATTCAGTAATACAATTAGGTGGATCTCGAGTTTCAAACGGGCGCCCAAAAATGGATGACATTTTGAGGGGTATTTACCCTACGGATAACGACATAACGCTGTATACCAATCATGTACAGCTAGAGAAGTGGGCGGGGCAAATCAGCTAAAGTAACATTACCTTGGGAACTAATACTATAGTGCTTCGAACAGAAGTGTGGGTTTTACTGGAATGTATACAACTGCGACTAACACAAGACATTCTTACAGTTCAGTCCAAGCTGGTCTGGGAGTGTCTAGAGAACCTCAACGTTCTGTCCCTGGATAACCGGGTAACAGTACTGGGTTCCTGGGTATAAGGGAGTTGAGGATAATGAGGAGGCAGACCGACTGGCTGGGCTGGGATCTGCATCTATGTTCATCGGAACTTAGTCGGCTTTAGGGATCAACTTTCGTTGGCCAGGTATGCTTATTAATAGGTCTATTAATAAGCAACACCAGGCAAGATGGGCATTCCCATAGTAAGTGCCTCTTAATCATGGTTACATATGAAGGGGTTCAAGGAGCAGCAGACGTCTTGGGCAGAGCACAACTCAGGAAAACCATGGGGCTTATTACTGGGAAATGTGGTCTGAGGGTGCATATGAACAGGATAGGTATGCACCATGGTGAAACCGTGTGTAGTTGTACAGGAAAGAGGAGGAGACTGCAGGATTGTGAAGCTCTTGCTGGTGGGAGGCTAGGAGTTTTTGGTTTCCAGGACCTTAGGGATCGTCAGCAGAATGAGCTTGTCAGTGAATTGTTGGAACTTCTAAGGGCATCAATCTGCTAAACTAGTACTCAAGAGATTTTTTTTATATTCTTCTTCTTTTCTGCTATGATTATTGTCACTGTGTTCAGTATAATGATCTGCCTTCCTTAGCTTCGTCAATTCTACTTTCGTTGACGCGTTTCGGAGAACCTCCATCTTCAAAAACTACCCATTGAGTATAGATATAGTTTTTGAAGATGGAGGTTCTCCGAAACGCGTCAATGAAAGTAGAATTGACGAAGGTAGGGAAGGCAGATCATTATACTGAACACAGTAGTACTCAAGAGGTTTAGTTGCAGGTTGATCTCAGTGCCTGGGGTTCTATTTTCCCTTCCTCCAGTTTGAATATAATCTAACACAAGGCACAGTTTTAATGAGCAGATCACAGTTAGTACACAGAGGAAAGTTGTTATCAAGGCTTTAAACACACAAGAATATATTAGTGTGGGAATTCCATCAGATCTTGATAGAAGCTCTTAACCATGGATTAAGTGAAGTTGAGTTTGTGTGTCTGATCACAGAGGATATGACCTGACGAATTAGCGAACAGTGAGACAAAACTACAATCCTTCAGTCCAAAACGTGTGCAGGTAGCAAAACTGAAGGAAAATTTAAACTGAGAAGATTAAGAAAGGAACCATTTTACCGCTGAACAGTAAACTGAAAGTGCAAGCTTTACGTGCCACTGATTCAACTGATGCACCCTCCAGAGGAAAATCTCGAGAAAGATTTGAACGCAGTGGGTTTTAGCTCAAGGAAATTTGAAATTCAGATTCCACGACCAACACATTGAAACAGTAGAAGGTATAATTTGAAGTGTGAAGCGCCGGAGCGGAAAATACTCGTGATCTTAGGCCCGACAGGAGCTGCTGCAGAAGTTGAAAACCTAGCGAAGCAAGTCAAAAGACTCACGAAGGACGTGCAACTAAACTGAATCGACTAGAGATTACTCTGTAAAGACACCAAAACGGTAAAATTGTTACGCGAAGACAGAGTCACTTGGAATTTTAATAAAATCAATTGATTTCTATAAATCAAAAGTATTTCTGCTTCGGGTACTGCTTGGATTGCCGTGAAATGTTGCATACATACGTACACTTTAGATACTGATACTAGATAAGTTGTTTTTGGCAATTTCTGTTGGCAAGCCTGCAAAAGCCCTTTATAATCTGTCTTTATTACAATATTATCGATCTCTGTTATGCATAGATGATTCGATTATGTATTGTTTGTATGATTTAACATAATCTGAACACTTTTCATAAGCATTAACGATACATGTTAAAAAAGGATTCTTATATTTCTTTTTTTTTCGCCGGCACTACAGTTCGAGGCGGACTTTGGTCTTCCGTACAATTCTGTTCCGTGCGTCCCCATCCAGCACCAGCTGCTTCCATCCAGTTATTCCTTACCAGATCCTCCTCCAGGTCATCTAGCCATCGTCTCCTAGGGCGTCCTATTTTTCTTTTCCCCGACAAGTTCTCTCCCATTATTCTCTCTGTCATCCTACCATCTTCCATCCTCTGCGCATGATCGAGCCAGCTGATCCTTCCCCGACAAGTTCTCTCCCATTATTCTCTTTGTCATCCTACCATCTTCCATCCTCTGCGCATGATCGAGCCAGCTGATCCTTCCCCGACAAGTTCTCTCCCATAATTCTCTCTGTCATCCTACCATCTTCCATCCTCTGCGCATGACCGAGCCAGCTGATCCTTCCCCGACAAGTTCTCTCCCATAATTCTCTCTGTCATCCTACCATCTTCCATCCTCTGCGCATGACCGAGCCAGCTGATCCTTCCCCGACAAGTTCTCTCCCATAATTCTCTCTGTCATCCTACCATCTTCCATCCTCTGCGCATGACCGAGCCAGCTGATCCTTCGTTCTTTTATAAAGCGCAATATGTTTACATTCTTTATTACATTTTCCGTTTCCTGATTGCTTCGAACGCGCCGTACACCCTGGACGCAAAACTTAGAATGTTCCTTTCAAGCACGTACCGATCAGTAACTCTCAGCGTCCAGGTTTCTGTGCCATGACAAACGATTTATAAAGCTTTATCTTGGCAGCTCTACAGAGAAGTGTCGATCTGACAAGGTTGCAAGACCGTATCCCCTGCCATGATCCGTCTCCTGATCTCTTCACCCACCGTTTTCTCAATTTATGTTTACTCCAAGGTACGTAAAGAGTCCAACTGCTTCAAACGTATGATTAAACCGGAAACCGTCCGACGTTCTTGCTCCTGATGCAGACACCACCATGCACTTTATTTTTGTTTCATTTATCTGTAGACCAATCCTTTTACGTTCGGGCATTAGTTCGCGTTCACTTCTTCCGAGAACTGCTATACCATCTGCATATACCATATGTGTAGTACGGGTTGTCAAACGTAGGTTCTAGCGTCTTCAGGGCTTTGTGCAGAGCTAAGTTAAACAATATGGCCGACAGAGCATCACCTTGTCGCACTCCACCGTCGAAACGGATTCGTCGTTTATTCTTATATTTACTTTAATAAAACACCGTAGCAAAGCATTACCTTATAATAACAATACAGTACTTCATTAATACTTCAGTAATACTTCAACAATACTTCAGTACAGACTACATTGAAGTGCAGTCTGAAGTTTTACAACCAGCGCATTTTTTCAGTTTTATTAGAACATAAAAACATTAACAAAACACATAATTGCCTCGTTTAATACCTTTTTTACTTTGCTATAATAAAACAGAAACTCACAAAGTAAAGATATGAGAAAATTTTAGGCAGTGCGAGACTGGCCGACAGAAGTGACTACTTTTAACATGCCTGACTATACTTTTTCACTATTATGATTTAATTATTTTCATAAAAATTTAGACACATGCAGGAAAGGGCAACTCTTGAAAATTATTTTCGTATTAAATTTCGCGCGTGTGTGTAGGTACACAACTTAAAAATTACCTGAAACGGTCACAGACTAAGAATTTGAGTATCTTAGGCTATATAAGGGACTTAAATAATCAATCAATTTATAACCCTACTTTTGACAATTATACTGTCTAATATTACATAATATTACAGTTATAAATATAATATTTGTGACTCTGGCATTCAAAAATTGGTATACGTCATATATATATTAAATAATTTAACTACACAAATTTAGAAAATACACATTTTTAAAATTAACAAGATCAATAAACATAACCTCAATTGAAATGATATTGAAGATATTGTGCGAAATCAGCTGTTTAGAAGTAGTCACTTCCAGTCTAGATATATTCAAGAACAATATATGCTGTGAGGTATGCATTACGGATTCAAGCGTGACGCGAAAGCAAATGTTTATACCCATCTTTTGTCAACCGCGACCATACACGTTTTCGCTTCAAAAATACATTTTATTTATCACTGTCAAACCACGACACTAGAGTGCGCATATGGATGTGTTAAAGCGTTCCGTGACGGCAAAGTGAATTTTTCCCCTTGCAAAATCATTACAATCATACTACGTGATAAGAAGTAGTTACTTTAAGCGTTCCGTGACGGCAAAGTGAATTTTTCCCCTTGCAAAATATACAATCATACTACGTGATAAGAAGTAGTTACATTCCGTGACGGCAAACTGAGTTACTACGTGATAAGAAGTAGTTACCGTTCCGTGACGGCAAAAGTGAATTTTTCCCCTGCAAAATATACACCCATACCCCGCGATAAGATTGTTTTTCAACAACACACGTCGATTGGTAAGCGTATAATTATAGATTTATTTCAAATAAAACAATTTTAATCACTCAACTGCACAAATAACCACAAATCTATGTTCCACACAAAACCATGTTAGGTTTGGTTATGCAAAATTTTGCTTTAATAAAAAAAAATATTATTTTATCTGTTTACGAAGACATTAGTTCAAATTCAAGTTGTTTCAGACTGAACGGTAAAACTGTTAGGGGATTTCTGTCAATTTTGCACCAAAACGCTTTATAACACGCCCAATATTGATAATCCAAAATATAAACGGGAAGGTAAAAAAAAATGAAAATAAAAGTGACAAACATAACCTCAAAATTACTACAGCGCGAAAATGTTTGAACTAAATGCGTGTTATTAATAATAAAAAAATACATTTAAAAAAACAGACTAACTCGACTCGGTTGTTGGGAGTTTAACTCTGTTGTATGAAACGTGTTTTTAACTACGAAAACAATTAATGGATTGCGTGTTATTGATAATAAAAATATATACACACGTTTTTTAAAAAGGACGAACTAATTCGACTCAGTTGTTGGGTATATAACTAGTATTCCGTAAAAGCTGTATTTGTATTTTTTTTAAACTTTCGACTATTGTGCACACTTGGGCTAATGCAGACGATGGGATGATTTATAGCGTATGAAAATGCCAAGCCCTGGTCGGGAATCGAACCCGGGTCCTCGGGGTGAAAGCCTAGTACGCTATCAACTAGGCCACCGAGGCGGCTCCCCGCGATAAGAACTCACTTCAAAATTTAAAACATTCTTTCGCATTAAAAATAAATGGTGCAAAAAATCGCACAAACTTTCTGTTATGCGAAATATAAACTCAATAGTAGCTGCCGTAAATGAATGACTTACCCATCTTGCCGGGACTGATGTCGAACTGTGACGGCGCGTCATGGACAAACACCGGCCTGGCCGACAGCTCCTGCAACACAATCACAAAGGCAGTGACTTACGAGTTGAATACACCCGGAGGCGTTTAATTGCAGGTGTAATAATGTTATCGTCAAACAAACAAACGGCGCAGTTTGTTTGTGTCATTAAAACGCTGAAACTTTTACAGTGTAATTAATTATGCAATGTCAAACCCGTTTCAGACGCTGTAACAGTTTACGTTTCATTATTCAAAAGTTTCCACCGTTAATGCATTGTTAAGAAGTTAACGTTTGGCCGTGCTTTGTTTGCAGCGCCCGTTTCCTGAAAGTTGACTCTAATATGAAGTATGTCGTAGGTCATACAGAAGCTGTATTTGCTTTATCATTTCTCTAACATCACATTCTGTCATGCCAACACCTTCTTAGATCGTCGAACATTTTCCGTCATTCTTGTTCAGGGTTTTTAAAAAATAATTAATGTAATTCTAATACTACTCTTCCGACCACAGATCGCGTTGAAACAACCGGAATGGTTTGGTTTCTGTTTGAAGTATTGTCTCTGCTTTAATTTTCTTACTGAAGAATCTTATAGAATACTCAACCTAACGAAATGAAAGCTAATTTCCAAAGATAATTACTTTTTTGATAATTATACTGAACATTTTAAATGACAGCTTATGGAAATTAAAATGGTGAAATTAGATTAAAAAAAACTTCAAAATAAAAAAGTTATGACTTTTTTTAAATGGTTGAGCTAATTTTCCTAGGTAAGGAGGGTTGAACTTGTTCAAATAAATTTGAGAGGCCGCTTAAAAAGTGATCTACAGTTTGGTGTCGGTGATTATTCCGTGGTCGCGAGCCTGGCTATTACTACGATGGCCGCTAATACCAATGGAAACTATTGCGGAATTATTGCTCCTGCTTTAATTATTGAAGAATCCGATTAGAATATGCACTCTAACAAAATGAAAGCTAATTACCTTTTTGACAGTTATAGTGAACGTAATTTGAAAATTTTAAATGTCAGCTTATGGAGATTACAATGGTGAAGTTAGATAAACAAAACTTCAAAATAAAAAAGTTATGACTCTTTTTAAATTTTGTAAACAGTTGAGCGGATTTTGCTGGGTAAGGAAGGTTGAACTTGTTCAAATAAGTTTGAGAGGTTGCTCGAAAAGTGATCTTCAGTTTGGGGTCGGTGATTATTCCAAGGTCGCGAGCTATTACTACGATGGCCGCTAATACCAATGGAAACTATTGCGAAATTATTGCTGCTGCTTTAATTATTGAAGAATCCGATTAGAATATTCACTCTAACGAATTGAAAGATAATTACTTTTTTGACAGTTACAGTGAACGTAATTTGAAAAATTTTAAATGCCAGCTTATGGAGATTACAGTGGTGAAATTAGATAAAAAAACTTTAAGATGAAAAACTTCTAAAATTTTGTAAACGGTTAAGCGGATTTTGCTTGGTTAGAAATGTCAAAATAAGTTTGAGAGGCAGCTCAAAGAGTGATCTACAGTTTAGGGTCGTTGATTATTCCAAGGTCGCGAGTCTGGCTATTACTATGATGACCGCTAATACCAATTGAATCTATTGCGGAATTATTACTGCTGCTTTAATTTTCTTATTGAAGAATCCGATTAGAATATTCACTCTAACGAAATGAAAGCTAATTTTCAAAGATAATTACTTTTTTGATAGTTATTCTGAATATAATTTGAACATTTTAAATGCCAGCTTATGGAAATTACAATGGTGAAATTAGATAAAAAAAAACTTTAAGATAAAAAACTTCTAAAATTTTGTAAACGGTTAAGCGGATTTTGCTTGGTTAGAAAGGTCAAAATAAGTTTGAGAGACAGCTCAAAGAGTGATCTACAGTTTGGGAACGGTGATTATTCCAAGGTCGCGAGTCTGCCTATTACTATGCCAATTACTAATGCCAATGGAAAGTCGATAACAAACATAACTGCGCAATACTCAAAACCACTTACCGCACTTATGTCCGCGGACAGGTTCGCCTACCCGCCACTCTACCTACGAGCTCCTGAAGTATGAGATAATAAAGAATGTTGTTTTTCTTAACTCATTATGAGTTACGTTTCCTTTAGTCACACAATACCCAAGTATAAACCTAAAAATAGGCTGAGCACTGTTGGTAAACGACAAAGTTCGAGTGGACAATTCGATTACATCACATTATTTTCGTGAATCAAGGTTGAAATTTCGGCAAATATTGTTGGTCGGCTGACAAGGTTTTCTCCTTCACTCTGCGGCTGTAGTTACGGTAAGGTCGATGACTGTCCTTGCGGTTGATCAGTTAAGCTACAGTCTGTGTGCACTAATCATGTAGCCAATATATTCATTGTACCTTCTGGCTCTTTATAGTAAAAATACAAATAATGTTTATAGCGGATAGAATAACAAACAAAAGTAACGACAAAAACAGTCTCCGGTTTGTTGAATGTAATTTTAAGCTACAACAGTGGAACGCGACACTTTTGATCCTATCTCTTGTTCATTTAACACTGCAAACTGCTGCAATACAACACGTTAAATTTCAGTCCTAGTTTCCTGCTTGTAATATCATTGCAAGCAGCAGCAATATAATTCGGTAACTTTTGGTTCTCATTCTTCTTCTGTCGCTACAAACTGCATCAATTCAATCCAATCTTCTGTTTGTAATATCATTACAGACGAAAGTAATGTAACACGGTATCTTTTGTTTCTGTCTCCTTTTCACCTATAGATATACAAAGTGCAACAATGCAACACGTTAACGTACAATCCAATCTCCTGTTTGTAATGTCATCACAGGCGAAAATAATGTAACACGGTATCTTTTGGTTCTGTCTCCTTTTCACCTATAGATATACAAAGTGCAACAATGTAACACGTTAAAATTCAGTACCAATCTCCTGTTTGTAATGTCATTACAGGCGAAAGTAATGTAACACGGTATCTTTTGGTTCTGTCTCCTTTTCACCTATAGATATACAAAGTGCAACAATGCAACACGTTAAAATTCAATACCAATCTCCTGTTTGTAATGTCATTACAGGCGAAAGTAATGTAACACGGTATCTTTTGGTGCTGTCTCATTTTCACCTATAGATATACAAAGTGCAACAATGCAACACGTTAAAATTCAATACCAATCTCCTGTTTGTAATGTCATTACAGACGAAAGTAACGTAACACGGTATCTTTTGGTTCTGTCTCCTTTTCACCTATAGATATACAAAGTGCAACAATGCAGCACGTTAAAATTCAATACCAATCTCCTGTTTGTAATGTCATTACAGACGAAAGTAACGTAACACGGTATCTTTTGGTTCTGTCTCCTATTCACCTATAGATATACAAAGTGCAACAATGCAGCACGTTAAAATTCAATACCAATCTCCTGTTTGTAATATCATCACAGACGAAAGTAATGTAACACGGTATCTTTTGGTTCTGTCTCCTTTTCACCTATAGATATACAAAGTGCAACAATGCAGCACGTTAAAATTCAATACCAATCTCCTATTTGTAATGTCATTACAGGCGAAAGTAATGTAACACGGTATCTTTTGGTTCTGTCTCCTTTTCATCTATAGATATACAAAGTGCAACAATGCAACACGTTAAAATTCAATACCAATCTCCTATTTGTAATGTCATTACAGGCGAAAGTAATGTAACACGGTATCTTTTGGTTCTGTCTCCTTTTCACCTATAGATATACAAAGTGCAACAATGCAACACGTTAAAATTCAATCCAATCTCCTGTTTGTAATGTCATCACAGGCGAAAGTAATGTAACACGGTATCTTTTGGTTCTGTCTCCTTTTCACCTATAGATATACAAAGTGCAACAATGCAACACGTTAAAATTCAATACCAATCTCCTATTTGTAATGTCATTACAGGCGAAAGTAATGTAACACGGTATCTTTTGGTTCTGTCTCCTTTTCACCTATAGATATACAAAGTGCAACAATGCAACACGTTAAAATTCAATACCAATCTCCTGTTTGTAACGTCATTACAGGCGAAAGTAATGTAACACGGTATCTTTTGGTTCTATCTCCTTTTCACCTATAGATATACAAAGTGCAACAATGCAACACGTTAAAATTCAATACCAATCTCCTGTTTGTAATGTCATTACAGGCGAAAGTAATGTAACACGGTATCTTTTGGTTCTGTCTCCTTTTCACCTATAGATATACAAAGTGCAACAATGCAACACGTTAAAATTCAATACCAATCTCCTGTTTGTAATGTCATTACAGACGAAAGTAATGTAACACGGTATCTTTTGGTTCTGTCTCCTTTTCACCTATAGATATACAAAGTGCAACAATGCAACACGTTAAAGTACAATCCAATCTTCTGTTTGTAATATCATTACAGACGAAAGTAATGTAACACAGTATCTTTGGGTTCTGTCTCCTTTTCACCTATAGATATACAAAGTGCAACAATGCAACACGTTAAAATTCAATGCCAATCTTCTGTTTGTAATGTCATTACAGACGAAAGTAATGTAACACGGTATCTTTGGGTTCTGACTCTTTTTTCACCTATAGATATACAAAGTGCAACAATGCAACACGTTAAAATTCAATCCAATCTCCTGCTTGTAATGTCATTACAGGCGACAGTAATGTAACACGTTAACTTTTGGTTCTCCTTTTCACCTGTCACCACTACAAACGGCAACAATACAACACGTTAAAGTTCAATCCAATCTCCTGTTTGTAATGTCATCACAGGCGAAAGTAATGTAACACGGTAACTTTTGGTTCTTCTTTTCACCTGACACTACAAACTGCTGCAATACAACACGTTAAAGTTCAATCCAATCTCCTGCTTGTAATGTCATTACAGGCGAAAGTAATGTAACACGGTATCTTTTGGTTCTGTCTCCTTTTCACCTATAGATATACAAAGTGCAACAATACAACACGTTAAAGTTCAATCCAATCTCCTGTTTGTAATGTCATTACAGGCGAAAGTAATGTAACACGGTAACTTTTGGTTCTCCTTTTCACCTGCCACTACAAACTGCTGCAATACAACACGTTAAGTTCAATCCAATCTCCTGTTTGTAATGTCATCACAGGCGAAAGTAATGTAACACGGTAACTTTTGGTTCTCCTTTTCACCAGTCACTACAAACGGCAACAATACAACACGTTAAAGTTCAATACCAATCTTCTGCTTGTAATGTCATCACAGACAAAAGTAATGTAACACGGTAACTTTTGGTTCTGTCTCCTTTTCACCTATCATTACAATCGGCAACAATACAACACGTTAAAGTTTAATACCAGTCTCCTGTTTGTAATGCCACCTACATTATTACGGTCTACCTACATGATGTGATGTAAGCTTGACATATACAAATATGTATGAAGTTAAGAATTAAGGAACATTACTGACCTTTGGCCTCTTCCATATAAACTGAAACGGCGGCGTCTGGTGGTAAAACACTGAAGTCTGAGACGCTGGGAAGTCAGGGTCCTCCCACAGCTCGCTCCGCTTCAGGCAAGACCGTTTTATGCGTTCGAAATCGGTCATCTACAACAAACAACAATACATCTAGTTACTCATTTAGCACTACGTTTTATTATCCCATTCAGTGCATTAATCAAATGGGAAATATAGTAGCTACTACCCATTGTGAAAACATTGATTTTCTAATTCTCGTGCTTCAAATATCCTTTTCAATTAACGCTATTCTGTTCACAATACAACTTTAATTTGATTAATTACACTTTTATTTAGCTTAAATATGGTTATTGTAACAGTGTAAAACTAGGCCTATGTTTTCAGAACTGTGAAAATGTCACATTTCACAGTTAGTGTCGTATATAACTTTATATAACTTAGGAGTATTATTGTTGTTTATTCACATATTTGCCGTAGTTGTTGTATACGGAAACAATACAAGACGTTCAGAGAATATGGATCAAAACTTGTTCCCAAATGTCTAACTTAAAGCATATACCTAGCAAGTAGATTTTTTTTTATTAGCCTATTATTTTAAGGCGAAAGCACATTAAGGCTATTATCGCCTCCCTAAATGTAAGTGTGAGTGTAGTGTTAAAGTCGTAAGTGTAAGTGTGTGTTAGACTCGGGGGAAGCCTAAATCCTCTCAATAGGTGCAGCTAGTTAAGTATGAAATAGCCTACGTAAGGTATCTGATACAGATTGGTAGACACTAAACTTTGAACCCATTGCGCAGGCGCAGTGCAAAGCGACACGATTGTAGCGGTAATGAAAGAAACTAGAGGCATGGATTGGTGGAAGCCTCCGGAGATTTCACAGTTAGTAACAGTTAAACAGCCATTCACTGTTAGATAAATACGTGAAATCAGACTATTTCTAAAAAAAGTATCAGTTCTGTGATATGGTTAACACTTCTGTAGTCCAGTCACTTAGTAAACGGCCTCACGCATGTAGGAAAATTCCCCTTCAGCTCTCTGCAACAGTCCAATGACACAGAGTCTGCCAATCTGGGCCCGCAAACTGTTATTACTCAGCGGTAGTGAAGGAAAATGAGTGAGAGAGCGGGGGACTCGACTTCTCGCTCGCACATTTTTTCTGTCCCTCTGGTGTTCTTAGCGGCTGGCCATATATATAGTACATTGAATTAGTAACAGGTCAGTGAATAAATAAAACAAAAATCACCGCTGAAGGGATAGATGCACTTCTTTCTGAATTCATTCAACTTTTGACACAGTCAATTTGCTTAAAAGGTAACTTTGTAACGAGAGCAGTTTGAAAGTTGCCGACTTTGAGTAGTTTTAAATCTAATAAGGCGAGAAGCTTTCTCGAGAGCCATTCATTACGCTTTTAAAAGTTTTACGTTTCTATTTACTTTACTGGCCTCAAAGAAGTAGAGTTTGCAGAGGTAACGTACCATAACACACTCACCGTAGCCGGAAGCGAACTTACATTGAAAAATGAGCTGTTTGAGCTGACATCATGGTAAGAGGTAAGGTTCTAAACCGGAAACCTTGAAATGAGCACATCTAGATCGCGTTTTAAAGGTTATAATTTAACTTGGCGCAAAAATCGATTTTGATAATAGCTTAGACCAGCGAAATTCGTTAAACACTTTGAAAATGACGGCTATTTCGAATCTTTCAAAATTCGTAAGTTTTTCGAAAATTTGATATCATCGTTGTAATCAGCGTTAAAAACTGCATAAATTATTATTTCCAATTTTCAAAATACGTTGGAATTAAGACAGTCGATTCGGTTGGATTTCCAAATATTTTAAAACAGTAACTATTTACCGTACACTCTTTTGGAACGCAGATTTCACCGCGTTACAATATGCACGAAGTAGATTTTTTTCGTTCAAATCTATTAAAAAATACGAGTTTCATGTGTCGGTGGTCAGGGTTCATTTTCGTATTTTAAATTTAACTTGAAAAATTTACAGAGTTAATGCAGGCAAATTGTAATGCTGATTGACTGTGAAATTATAATTAGAAGTCTTCAAAATCACGTCAGCGAGACAGTTGCGCGCAGTGATTATTCTTATTGTTAATTTACTACCAAAAACAATAACATTAAATTTCTGGTTCCATCATATTTACAGCTGGACTAAGTCAGCTGTTTATTGATGGACGCAGGTAAACTTTTACGTTTTAAACGTTTACTGTAAAACAGCTGATGTGTTCACTGGAGCGAACACAGGAAACAGCTGATTTGAAAGGGATCTACGCAAGCGTAGCCCTACTTCCTACTTTTATGTGTAAACAACGTCTTTAATCGAATCCTGGATTAGGTTAGGTTACGTTAGGTTTTTCTTTAGACGCACAAATCTATATATCTTAATATACAAAATGCAATATCCTGATGATGATGCAAAATACTTAAGTTTAGAGTTCTATGAGCAATTGAAAGAGGATTCCTTGCTAAATGTAATAATATCAAACGAACGATCTTACGCCGGGTGGCTACCAAATGCGGAGCAGAGTTGTTCTGAGCGGAGCGGACTTAAGTACGGCCGCTGAAAGCGAAGCGGAGCCTTGCGACGCCGCTTGACTCCGCTCAGTTCCGTTTCGATTTCACTTCCAAAGCGCAACGTATTTGGGATTTATCTTAATCAGCTAGTACAATAAAAATATGCTAGTACCATATTTTTAACGTCAGCTGATACTTAACTGTTCACTAGCTGATAATCAATTGTCAAGCACACAATACCTTTTGGTGACCACACGGCTTTAGTATTTATGCATGTCCTCTTTTTCTCGTAAACGGCTCTAACGATTTTGACGTAATTTTAAAATATACTACTTACGGGTTCACAAAAATTCGTTTTATAAAAAAATTCGTTTAACATGACAGATCTGCCTAAAAATGTAACGATGATTATAAAACTAATTGCGAATTAATACTGTACAATCAGCTGATACATAATCGTTGTTTGTCTTCAATTAGCTGATACTTAATTGTTGTTTGTGTTCAATCAGATGATACTTAATTGTTGTTTGTGTTCAATCAGCTGATACTTAATTGTTGTTTGTGTTCAATCAGCTGATACTTAATTGTTGTTTGTGTTCAATCGGCTGATACTTAATTGTTGTTTGTGTTCAATCGGCTTATACTTAACTGTTGTTTGTGTTCAATCAGCTGATACTTAACTGTTGTTTGTGTTCAATCAGCTGATAAGTATTACAGCATAAATGGTTCATGTAATACCAGGGGAAAGAAATGTATTTTATAGTTAAGTAACTGTTGTTTGTGTTCAATCAGCTGATACTTAACTACTGTTATTTACAATCAGCTGATGCTTAACTGTTGTTTGTGTTCAATCAGCTGATACTTAATTGTTGTTTGTGTTCAATCAGCTGATACTTAATAGTTGTTTGTGTTCAATCAGGTGATACGTAACTGTTGTTTGTGTTCAACCAGCTGATACTTAACTGTTGTTTGTATTCAATCGGCTGATACTTAACTGTTGTTTGTGTTCAATCGGCTGATACTTAACTGTTGTTTGTGTTCAATCGGCTGATACTTAACTGTTGTTTGTGTTCAATCGGCTGATACTTAACTGTTGTTTGTGTTCAACCAGCTGATACTTAACTGTTTTTTGTGTTCAATCGGCTGATACTTAACTGTTGTTTGTGTTCAATCGGCTGATACTTAACTGTTGTTTGTGTTCAATCGACTGATACTTAAATGTTGTTTGTGTTCAATCGGCTGATACTTAACTGCTGTTTGTGTTCAATCAGCTAGTACTTAACTGCTGTTTGTGTTCAATCGACTGATACTTAAATGTTGTTTGTGTTCAATCGGCTGATACTTAACTGTTGTTTGTGTTCAATCAGCTAGTACTTAACTGTTGTTTGTGTTCAATCGGCTGATACTTAATTGTTGTTTGTGTTCAATCGGCTGATACTTAACTGTTGTTTGTGTTCAATGAGCTGATACGTAATTGTTGTTTGTGTACAATCAGCTGATATTTAACTGTTGTTTGTGTTCAATCAGCTGGTACAGAAATCCTAAATACCAATTCAACTCTCTCGAAATTTAATTCGTATTATTGAAGAACATTTATTTGTTTATTTATTAAGATAGGAATTACGATTGTCAAAGTGTATATTGTGCAATCAAATAAAACTATAAATAATAAGACGCATATATAAATGTCCTTTTTTCTCAGAAACGGATGTTGGTGAGTGTTATATTTGGAAAAATTGCTATCAATTAAAAAAGCAGATTCATACGAGTACCTAACAAAAATATGCAAAAAAATATCAACCGAACGAAGCCCAGTCACCAGGTTGTGTTATTTTAAGTTCTAAATTAACACATATTTCAACACAAACACCTGCATTAATACAGGCAGACTTTCAACATTTTTACTTAGAAGTAAGTTGAGGAAAAGCAAAGAGCGTTTGCGAAGACCTCTTTTATCACAATCTTTCTAAATCGTGCCATACTTTTAGCGTCATATTTCTCTCCCCTTCCGCCCATCTCCATGGAAAAAATAGCAAAGTGTTGAACCAAGCCTTCTCACATGCCAATGTTGATGACCTCACGTCTCATTTCTGCGGAAATCCCTGATAAAGCCAAGCTTGGAAAGGCAGTGCGTAGAGCGACACTCCGTCTGACACGAAAACACCATTAGCTCTATGTCTCTGATCGAAAATAACCTTGCAGTGTATTTAAATACTTCTGGTCATTCATACTTTCACTGAGGAACTAACTGAACTCACTATCTGAATACCGGTGCTTCGCTTTGTGGTATTACGAAAATAAATCAACAAGTAAAGTGAATTTGAAAAAAATGTATATTTAACGTGCTTTCATAAATGATACTGGCATTATTTTTTAACGTAAACCACTCATATTTTTATGCACTTAGTCCACCTTTGATTTGAACCAGTCTTCCTGGAAGAAGGTTTCGGCCTGGTGTTCAGAAAATTTTGCACCATTTGTACAGCCTCGTCATCAGACCGGTGATTCCCTCGCAACTGTTCCTTTAATGGGCCTTAATGACGAAAATCGCTTGAATTAGGTCTGGACTATATGGAGGATAGTCCAGCAGCTGAAAACCGAGATTTTGAAGGCATATTACTGTGTTTTTAGCCGTGTGATATCGAGCGTTATCCCGAAGCAAAATCACACCTTTTGAAAGGTTACCGCATCTTTTGGATTTGATTTTTGACTTCAGTAAACGCAATAACTGTCACTATTTATTGTTTGACTTTTAGGTTTGAAGTCAACCAAATTGTATCTTCCATATCCCAGAATATCGTCATCATAACCTTTCCTGCAGACAGCTGAGTTTTGAACTTTTTTTCTTGGGGAGATGAAGGATGTTTCCACACCAAACGATAGCTTACTCTCTGGTTTAAAACGATGGACCCGTATCTCATCAACGGTTATTATTTGCTTAAGAAATGAGTCTTCTTCATAACGTTCCAAATGCTTTTCGGAAATTTCGTAACGATTGCCTTTTTGGATGCTGGTCAAACGACGTGGAACCCAGCGAACACAAACAATTCTAAAGTTTAAAGAATCGTGGGTGATTTAATATGTTGAATCATGGCTTACGTTCAACTCACTTGCAATATTATCAATTGTAATTTTCGATTATCGATAATCATTTGTTTAACCGCTTCAATATTGTCGTATAATATTAACATAATAATAATAACTTATATAATATTAACTTAGTAATTTAGACAGTGCTGTCAAGCGAGCACTGTATCTTCTGTCGTCTTACCCATGTCAAGAAGCATTGCAATAACGAATGCAATAATTAAGCCATATTATTAACGCTTGACCTTGCCAAGAGAGGGCAATCAATCAACTTTCAAAAAACATTGACTGTTTCTTATCGCTACTGCATAGGATTTTGTTTAATGTAACCGGCTGTTATTTAAAGTAATAAGGGAATTTATTACCCTTTCGGAAGCCGTCGTTATGAATGTGATTACACAGAGCGATGTTTTTTGCGTGACTAGTACAACTACTACCAAAACGAGGCCGTGCGCTTAACTGAACACCGACAACTGTATTCCTTCAATTTGACTACTGAAATTGCAAAACCCGTCCCAGTTTCTGAAGTGCTTGTATGGAAATATTTCGTGACAATCCATGCATTACTTTAGATTTATATTCCGGACAAACGGACATGCTTTGATTTTATACAAGACTAGCTGTATTACCCGGCGTTATCCGAGGAGAATAAAGAATTTTATTTTACACATGAATATACTTTAAACATTATTTTGAGTATATATATATATATATATATATATATATATATATATATATATTGCTAGATATGAATATTTTAACCTTCATAAAAATCAGGATGTAAATAAATCCATTTGTCAAAACAACAGCACTACCTATCGGACTTAATTCAAACCACTCTATAAACACAGTATTCGGTGAAAATACCTCTTTACGGCGGTGAAACCACTCTCTAAACACCTAGCACTAATAAACTGTGAAATTTTCAGCGAAAACGGTTCAGTAGTTTTTGCAACTATAGAGGACAAACATTCTGCCTATGCGGGCGTGCTACAGAAGAAGGTAACGGAAGGTGGGTACGGAAAGAGATATGGCGGTGAAACCACTCTCTAAACACTCCTGGCACGAAGAAGAACAAACTGTGAAAAATTTCAACGAAACCGGTTAAGTAGTTTTTGCGGCTACAGAGGGCAAACATTCTGCCTATGCGGGCGTGCTACAGAAGAAGGTAACGGAAGGTGGGTACTGAAAGAGATATGGCGGTGAAATCACTCTCTAAACATTCCTGGCACTAACAAGAACAAACTGTGAAAAATTTCAACGAAACCGGTTCAGTAGTTTTTGCGGCTATAGAGGGCAAACATTCTGCCTATGCGGGCGTGCTACAGAAGAAGGTAACGGAAGGTGGGTACTGAAAGAGATATGGCGGTGAAATCACTCTCTAAACACTCCTGGCACTAATAAGAACAAACTGTGAAAAATTTCAACGAAACCGGTTCAGTAGTTTTTGCGGCTATAGAGGACAAACATTCTGCCTATGCGGGCGTGCTACAGAAGAAGGTAATGGGAGGTGGGTACGGAAAGAGATATGGCGGGGAAACCACTCTCTAAACATTCCTGGCACTAAGAAGAACAAACTGTGAAAAATTTCAACGAAACCGGTTAAGTAGTTTTTACGTCTATAGAGGACAAACATTCTGCTTATGCGGGCGTGCTACAGAAGAAGGTAACGGAAGGTGGGTACGGAAAGAGATATGGCGGTGAAAGCACTCTCTAACATTCCTGGCACTAAGAAGAACAAACTGTGAACAATTTCAACGAAACCGGTTCAGTAGTTTTTGCGGCTATAGAGGGCAAACATTCTGCCTATGCGGGCGTGCTACAGAAGAAGGTAACTGAAGGTGGGTACGGAAAGAGATATGGCGGTGAAATCACTCTCTAAACATTCCTGGCACTAAGAAGAACAAACTGTAAAAATTTCAACGAAACCGGTTCAGTAGTTTTTGCGGCTATAGAGGGCAAACATTCTGCCTATGCGGGCGTGCTACAGAAGAAGGTAACGGAAGGTGAGTACGGAAAGAGATATGGCGGTGAAATCACTCTCTAATATTCCTGGAACTAAGAAGAACAAACTGTGAAACATTTCAACGAAACCGGTTCAGTAGTTATTGCGTTTATAGAGGTCAAACATTCTGCCAATGCACTCTCTAAAATAAGAACAAACTATGAAAATTTCATTTTTACGGCTATAGAGGGCAAACATTCTGCCTATGCGGGCGTGCTACCTGGCACTAAGAAGAACAAACTGTAAAAATTTCAACGAAACCGGTTCAGTAGTTTTTGCGGCTATAGAGGACAAACATTCTGCCTATGCGGGCGTGCTACAGAAGAAGGTAACTGAAAGTGGGTACGGAAAGAGATATGGCGGTGAAATCACTCTCTAAACATTCCTGGCACTAAGAAGAACAAACTGTAAAAATTTCAACGAAACCGGTTCAGTAGTTTTTGCGGCTATAGAGGACAAACATTCTGCCTATGCGGGCGTGCTACAGAAGAAGGTAACGGAAGGTGGGTACTGAAAGAGATATGGCGGTGAAATCACTCTCTAAACATTCCTGACACTAATAAGAACAAACTATGAAAAATTTCAACGAAACCGGTTCAGTAGTTTTTGCGGCTATAGAGGACAAACATTCTGCCTATGCGGGCGTGCTACAGAAGAAGGTAATGGAAGGTGGGTACGGAAAGAGATATGGCGGTGAAACCACTCTCTAAACATTCCTGGCACTAAGAAGAACAAACTGTGAAAAATTTCAACGAAACCGGTTCAGTTTACGGAAGCAACATGAACTCACACACACACACACACACACACACACACACACAAAATCTTTTTTCTCATAATAATTTAGTGGAATGATTATAATTTCTTCAACGATGGTTTTAATGGTTTTTCGCCGAAAAAAGATTATAATTTCTCTCTGTTTAACCAAAAAGCGCTTCACTTACTTTAACATTATTGGTACATATCGGCAGCGCTCTGTAAGTATTACAAGAACATGACAAACATTTTTTCCATACGACAGCTACAAATAATTGCTTTCGTACTGATTAAGTGGTTCCTTCTTTTTTTCTTGAACATTCTAAAACTTTCTTGCCATCATAAAAACTGTAATTAATTATAACGAATCAAGTGATTAATTGCAACTGAAGAATACTGCATTGCGACCCAGATTAAACAAAGTTTTAGGAAAATCTATCGCGACGAATTTTATCGAAAATTGATTTTATAATTCGACCTGAACAAACGGAAGTTGTGAGCGGAGTAGAGCGCCAAGTCTGGTAGTAACGGTTACATGTTCCATTAACGTGAAAAACTGTCACAACTACTCAGTTCAAATATAAAACGGAACATTTGTTGCCCTGCGGTGATACAGGGCGTGGAGGCAATGTTCACCTGAAACAGCTGATTCAATACCACAGTCGTTCATTCGATAACACTGTTTCAAATGAAGTTACGACACGTCATATTTAATTGTATTTTATTTGTCAATATTTAAATATTTGTGTTGAAATTATCAGCGAATTCTAATTCGTCAATGAGCTATGGCTTACCATGATGTAACATATAGATAATCAGAAATTACAATATGTACGACATATGTTCTGCTGACAATTTTTGTTAATTAGCAGATTTACAATTGTTTTGTTGATTAGCAGATATATCCAATTTTTTGTTGATTAGCAAATCCCCAATTATGTATTGATTGGCAGATTCCCAATTGTTTGTTGATTGCCAGATTTCCAATTGTCTATTGATTAGCTGATTTTCAATTGTTGATTAGCAGATACCCAATTATCTATTGATTGGCAGATTTCCAATTGTTTGTTGATTACCAGATTCCCAATTGTCTATTTATTAGCAGATTTTCAATTGTTTGTTGTATAGAAGATTCTCAATTATCTATCGATTAGCAGATTCCCAATTGTTTGTTGATTAGCAGATTCCCAGTTATTTATTGATTAGCAGATTCCAAATTGTTTGTTAGCAGATTTTTTTAAATGTTTGTTGATTAGGAGTTTCCCAATTGTTTATTGATTATCAGATTTTCAATTATTTGTTGATTAGCAGATTCCCAATTATCTATCGATTAGCAGATTCCCAATCTGTTGTTTGTTGATTAGCAGATTCCCAATTATTTATTGATTGGCAGATTCCCAATTGTTTCTTGATTACAAGATTTCCAATTGTCTATTGATTAGCAGATTTTCAATTGTTTATTGATTAGCATATTCCCAATTGTTTGTTGATTAGCAGATTCCCAATTATTTATTGATTGGCAAATTCCCAATTGTTTCTTGATTACCAGATTTCCAATTGTGTATTGATTAGCATATTTTCAATTGTTTGTTAATTAGCAGATTCCCAATTATCTATCGATTAGCAGATTCCCAATCTGTTGTTTGTTGATTAGCAGATTCCCAATTATTTATTGATTGGCAGATTCCCAATTGTTTCTTGATTACCAGATTTCCAATTGTGTATTGATTAGCATATTTTCAATTGTTTGTTGATTACCAGATTTCCAATTGTCTATTGATTAGCATATTTTCGATTGTTTGTTGATTAGCAGATTCCCAATTGTTTGTTGATTAGCAGATTCCAAATTGTTTGTTAGCAAATTTTTTCAAATGTTTGTTGATTAGCAGATTCTCAATTATCTATCGATTAGCAGATTCCCAATTGTTTGTTACCAGATTCCCAATTGTTTACTGATTATCAGATTTTCAATTGTTTGTTGTATAGCAGATTCCCAATTGTTTGTTGATTAGCAGATTCCAAATTGTTTGTTGATTGGCAGATTCCCAATTATCTATTGATTAGCAGATTTTCAATTGTTTATTGTTTAGCAGATTTCCAGTTGTTTGTTGATAAGCAGATTTACAATCGTTTATTGATTAGCAAATTTCCAATTGTTTATTGAATAGCAGATTCCCAATTGTTTGTTGATTAGCAGATTGCTTAAACCCAGACCCAGGGCTTTGAAATAAGTGCCAATTTTGATATTTAGGTCATTTTTGATCTACGATCAACGTAACATGATCAGAATTTTGTTTCGATTCTATTCATAAATAAATTTTGTTAATAGCTTGGACAAGTTCGTTATCCAACAGAATCGGTTTAACAGTTTCAAAATGGTGGTAATTTCAAATCTTTATAAAACTTTCTTTTGTAAATATCTTTTCACCATCGTAATCAGCGGATAAATTAGTATTTTTTAATTTCAAAAGTCCGTTGACGGCGCTGTCAGGGTTTTTTTATTTCTAAAGTAATTTGAAAGTTTAAAATGCTGATATATGGATATTTTAACGCTGTTTATGATGGTGAAATCAGAGTTTCGAAAAGAAGGTGAGATAAAGGAAAATACTTTTGGAAATACGCTTTTATCACGTCAGTGAAATATCTTTATTAATATTATTAATATACAGTAATATATATTTCTGTTAGGAATGTTGCTGTTTTGTTTACAGTTTTAATAATGGCAGTAATCGGAAACGCGTCGACAAATGTAAAATTTACGAAGCTACGAAAGGCGAATTAATGTACATTGCGTTTGACTAAGAGAAATATAAAAGAACGAACGTTTGTAATTCATTTTGTTTTAATTTTTGCAGTGTATTGTGAAAGTACTGTGAGTTGTTTAAAATTAAATATTGTTGAAATGTTTGCAGACAGAAATCGTTCAACAATCGGTGATCTGTTTTTGGCAACCGAAAGTCACAGAGGCACAGCCTCCTAGATAAAATTTTCTTATAAGAATCCATACGGTTGTCACAGTATTCATATAAAATTTTCAAAAATGAAGTAAAAAAATGTATCCAACTTGTTTACGTTTCGAACAACTACACCCGGACTCTTCGGATACTTCCAGTATGTTATGAAAGTACGAAATATTTGTACGAGTGAATCAGTCAAACCTAGATAACATTTAGGCTAAACACTTTGGAACAGGTCAGGAAGTCCACATTCCACACGCACAACTTTCTTCTGTTCAGGTGTGCCGAGCGCGTCGTAGTTGTCGAAAGTTGTGTTTGTATCCTTGAGAAAGAAGGCCAAACCAGTGATCAGGGCAAACACATCGGACGAAGAATCTTACACCATTGAATAGAAACGTAGTAGAATGTTACCCTTATGAAAAGTGTGCACGTCGCTGCTGGTGACATCTTGCGGCATAATGTTCAACTACAGTTAAATATATAATAGTACTGTCTATTTTCTCAAATGTCTGCACCCTTCATAACGGTAGATAATCCAATTACTTGGACTTTAGCCGCTAATATCGAGCACGCTTTTTAACGTGTTGATATATAAGAGTATATTTTGCGCGTCTCATATTAAATTAATCGTAATTAAAAATTACTGTTTCCGTCCGGTATAAAACCGAACTTGCGCGAATGAGGCGCACGTAATAACCACTACACTACGGAAAATAGAAGAAGTTCGATCAATTTAAGTGTACGAAATGAATCGTTAATTTAATTTTGGCAGTTCTATTAAAGGATCAGTTGTTTTATATTAATTCACAACGATCAGCTGATTTCATTGAACAGCTGATAGGCTATAAGTTTTAGGTTATGTTGTTAAAAACTAGCTGTACTAATTTGTCATGTTTTCGAACAAGTTATCATAATCAGAATAACAAAAAAGGAAGAGAAAACGTGATTTTTTTTTTTGTTCAATAACAGAAATTTTATAATGATGGTCGTTATATTCAGTGCTTACACCAATCACATTTACCAAAAACAGGCAAAATGTATCAAACTTCCGATCGTTAATGGTGTAAAAATATTATATAAATAATTCCAAAAACATAATCACAATGTAGGCCTACAACCCTTCATACGCTACAATATTAAGCCAAGCATAAGGAAATGATCATCAGATAAACATAAAATATATTGAGTTATATTTTAGCTTGGTAAACTCTACTTATAAGAAAGATACCAGCATCAGGATAATATAGGTTAGCTGTTTGTGAAGGTGTACCTCAAGGTTCTGTTCTTGGACCGTTACTATTTACAATTTATATAAGTGACATTTACGATACTTTCTATTACCTCCTTTCTTTACGGCCGTTACTTGCATTATTTTTCACTGTCAAATGTCCGAACTGTAAGACTTCGTACGTAAAATAGTTTCTGTTATGAAATATATACAGGGTGTTTCAGAAAGAAACGGAAAAAAGTGAAGAATATATAATTTTGTTCAGAATTAAATTTTCTACAAGTTTTATTTAAACAAATTAATTGTTTATTGGGAAAATAACAGAGTTATCGTAGGTCAAATGTAAAAATATGTTGTTTTGGCGCTGATTTTTGCGTTTTACATCGGTTTTCTCAAAAACTGCTTGACTCGCAGTTCTAAAACCAGTTTTATTAAATTTCTCAGGTCAAAAACCATCAAGGTTACAGCTTAATTAGGTTCCTAGAATTTCAGTATAACTTTATTTCCCTTTTTTCCGGGAATCATGGCAAAATTTTTCGCCAGCTGTAACTCGTTAACGAACCGTTTCCGGGCCCATGTTTGTATAAACTTTTTTCATCATTTTCACTGGTAGAACTTACTTAGCCCTGCAATTCTTTCCGTTTATTCCTGAAACACCCTGTATATGCTGTTGCCTGCAAGTTTTAGATTTCATATAGCATCTTAACCTTATTATGGGATAGTTTATTGAGTATCTTTGATAGATTGAAAATTATGTCCTTATAATATTTGTGTACGTTGTAGTAAAGTTATGACAGCTCTTACGGAACACTGTAGTTTGAATGTTACACACGCACGTACGCACACACACACACACACACACACACACACACACACACCACACACACACACACACACACACACACACACACACACACACACGCACACACGTACACGTACAACACAACACATACAAACACACACACCCACCCACCCACACACACACACACACACACACACACACACACACACACAAACACACACACACACAACACGACACACGCGCACACACACACACACACACACACACACACACACACACACACACACGCGCGCACATACATATATATATATATATATATATATATATATATATATATATATTGAACAAGTAAAAATTAAATGAATAATAACATATATGCTGATCTATAAGAACTGTTATACAGGGTGTTCAAAAAGTGACGCAAACTTATGGGGAAATAAGGCAGTTATTTTATTGTATGAGTTAGATAAACTGTTAAAAGTGGGCTCTGTTATGCTATTCTCACAACTGTATGGATGCACCAAGCATGGTCCATCATCATGCGGCTGTACGAAGAATTCCTCGACCAACAAAATTAGTTGACGTGCAAGCTACACATTTGTAATCACAAAATCTAGTCCCCCCCCCGTTGGTAGTGCCCACACTGCATTACACAAATACAGAGACTAGCTGCACCTATTGAGAGGATTTAGACGTCCCTCGCGGTACCCGAGTCTAACACACACTTAAAATTTCAACACTACACTTACACTCACTTTACACTCGCACTTACAATACTACACTTATGACTTTAACAGTTTACACTCACACTTACATTTAGGGAGGCGATAATAGCCTGAATGTGCTTTTCGCCTTAAAATTACGAAAAATAAAATAAAAATATAGAGTTCATGTTGTTCACGCATTGTTACCGGCAGACGATGTAAAACGTAAAGCTTTCCGTCAGTGGTTCATGTCCTCTGTAACGCCCGATGGCGAAGAGCTCAGTGATTGGTTTTGGTCTGACGAAGCATGATTTGATCTGGATGGATACGTGAATTCACGGAATTATCGCATTTGAGCTGCACCATTCCCGAATTTACAACGTTATGTGAATCGCGTTTACTTTTAACGTTTTTGTAACTACATGAAAAAGCAAAAAAATGTTTGCCTTTGCAAATAGTCTGTAAGTCATACATTTTGTAAAAAAATCAAATATTTTTAAAGGAATAATGGCGAATATACTGACAGTGAATAGAGAACCTGTATTAACGAAGGTTTTTTTGTTCACTGGTATTGTTCAAGAGTAATTGTCAGAACTTTAAATTAAAGTGCATAATTAGAAACGGTTGATGAGATATATACCACTTTATAAAAGAATGTAGCGTATACAATTTCATTAACCATGATTTAGTAATTATTTTGTATAGATAATGTTTAACTTTTTATGTTAAAGTTTATACTAATAAACTTTTAACTCTTTTGATTTTAGGTTTTATATGACAGTATTTATATAAAAAGTATGTAAAGGCTAAGTCCTTTTATTTTCGAATTTTATGTTAAATTACTCAAAGATTCTTCGAAATAGTATTTGTTAATTCTCTAGAGTCTAGCTGGTCGAATTGTGTTAAATTTATGACAGTTGCTGTAGGACAGTATATAAATGCGATAGTATATGCAGCAATTAATTCAATGTTAAATTACTGAAAGATTCTTCGAAAATAATTGCTATATAATCGCTTAGAAACTAAACGTTTCAATTTATGTTAAATTTATGACAGTTGTTATGGAATAGTTTGTAAATGCAATAGTATAACAAAGGGATTAATTTATTAGTACATTAACAAAAAACGTCGAAATAGTATTTACTACGTATTCCTCTAGAGTTTAAACATTTGGAATTATGTTAATTTAATGACAGTTGATATGGAATAGAATTGAATATATAATACAGAAATTAATTTATTAGTACATTAACAAGAACAAAAAAAAAATCGAAATAATATTTACTATGTATTCTTATAGATTTTAAACATTAGGAATTATGTTAAATTTATGACAGTTGCTATAGAATAGTATCTAAATACGATGGTAATAAAGGAGTTAATTTGTTACTACAAAAAGAAAAAAAATCGAAATAATATTTACTATGAATTCTTCTACAGTTTAAACTTTTGGAATTATGTTAAATTTATGACAGTTGCTATAGAATAGTATCTAAATACGATGGTAATAAAGGAGTTAATTTGTTACTACAAAAAGAAAAAAAGTCGAAATAATATTTACTATGAATTCTTCTACAGTTTAAACATTTGGAATTATATTAAATTTATGACAGTTGCTATAAATTTAAATACGATGGTAATAAAGGAGTTAATTTGTTACTACAAAAAGAAAAAAGTCGAAATAATATTTACTATATATTCCTCTACAATCTAAACATTTGAAATTTTGTTAAATTTATGACAGTTGCTATTGAATAGTGTATAAATGCTATGGCATAATAAAGGAATTAATCAATAATAATACAATAATTAATAATATAGCAAATTAACAAAAAAAAGTAGAAATAATATTTACTATGTATTCCTCTAGAGCCTAATAATTTGGAATTATGTTAAATTTATTACAGTTGCTAGTGATTAATATACTGCCTAAATGCCAATTAATTTAATGTTAAATTCATAAAAGATTCTTCAAAGTAATATTTGCTATATAATCATCTAGATTCTAGATGTTTGGTATTATGTTAAATTTATGACAGTTGATGTGGAATAATATATAAATACAATAGTATATAAAAGAATTAATTTAATTTATATTAATGAAAGTTTCTTCTAAATAATATTTGCTATATAATTCTTTAGATTGTTTGGAATTATGTTAAATTTACGACAGTTCATGTGGAAAATATATAAATGCAATAGTTTATAAAGGAAATAATTTAATGTTAACTTAATAAAAGATTCTTGAAAATAATATTTGCTATATAATCATCTAGATTCTAGATGTTTATGTAAATTTACGACAATTGATGTGGAAAAGTATATAAATGCAACAGTATATAAAAGAACTAATTTAATGTTAAATTAATAAAAGATTCTACAAAATAATATTTGCTATATAATCGTCTAGATTCTAGATGTTTATGTAAATTTACGACAGTTGATGTGGAAAAGTATATAAATGCAACAGTATATAAAAAAACTAATTTAATGTTAAATTAATAAAAGATTCTACAAAATAATATTTGCTATATAATCGTCTAGATTCTAGATGTTTATGTAAATTTACGACAGTTGATGTGGAAAAGTATATAAATGCAACAGTATATAAAAAAACTAATTTAATGTTAAATTAATAAAAGATTCTACAAAATAATATTTGCTATATAATCGTCTAGATTCTAGATGTTTATGTAAATTTACGACAGTTGATGTGGAAAAGTATATAAATGCAACAGTATATAAAAAAACTAATTTAATGTTAAATTAATAAAAGATTCTACAAAATAATATTTGCTATATAATCGTCTAGATTCTAGATGTTTATGTAAATTTACGACAGTTGATGTGGAAAAGTATATAAATGCAACAGTATATAAAAAAACTAATTTAATGTTAAATTAATAAAAGATTCTACAAAATAATATTTGCTATATAATCGTCTAGATTCTAGATGTTTATGTAAATTTACGACAGTTGATGTGGAAAAGTATATAAATGCAACAGTATATAAAAAAACTAATTTAATGTTAAATTAATAAAAGATTCTACAAAATAATATTTGCTATATAATCGTCTAGATTCTAGATGTTTAGCCTATGTAAATTTACGACAGTTGATGTGGAAAAGTATATAAATGCAACAGTATATAAAAGAACTAATTTAATGTTAAATTAATAAAAGATTCTACAAAATAATATTTGCTATATAATCGTCTAGATTCTAGATGTTTATGTAAATTTACGACAGTTGATGTGGAAAAGTATATAAATGCAACAGTATATAAAAGAACTAATTTAATGTTAAATTAATAAAAGATTCTACAAAATAATATTTGCTATATAATCGTCTAGATTCTAGATGTTTATGTAAATTTACGACAGTTGATGTGGAAAAGTATATAAATGCAACAGTATATAAAAAACTAATTTAATGTTAAATTAATAAAAGATTCTACAAAATAATATTTGCTATATAATCGTCTAGATTCTAGATGTTTATGTAAATTTACGACAGTTGATGTGGAAAAGTATATAAATGCAACAGTATATAAAAAACTAATTTAATGTTAAATTAATAAAAGATTCTACAAAATAATATTTGCTATATAATCGTCTAGATTCTAGATGTTTGAAGTTATGTTAAATTTATGACACTTGCTACGGGAGCAGTATATAAATACGACAGTACATAAAGGAATATTTTATTATTCCAGTAAATGTTTGATTTTGTGATGAAGTTGTGACAGTTGCTTAACTAGTAATTATTATGATATTTAACTTGTAGTCTGTGTTACTGCTATTCCTACTTATAACCTTACATTTGAAGCTGTTAAGTAACTATTAATCATTAACAGCTGTGACACTAAGATCAAATATAATTTTACTTAGAATTTGTTTTTAATATGATTCAAATTTAAATATGGTAAGTGTGAAGACACCAGGAGTATTTGTCCGTTAATTTCTTCCAGATCCTGTGTACATAGCCTATGTTATATACAGTAGATAAGGATTAGTTTAAAATATAAATATAAAAAAGAAACTTTCTTCCAAATTTTTATGGAGAAAGTAATTCTACCAACCTAGCCTTTATGGACAACATTATCAGATAGGGTACAGTAGTGTGATGTTATTTGTATAGTTACCTTTTTATATTGTATTCCTTTTACAGCCTACATGAACACAACACAGTAACACATAGAGAACACAAACACACCAGACTCCGGCATCCACTGGCACTGCACCGCAACTGTTTTGCTTTCTTTTGTTGTATTGTGTACTGTGGGTAGGCTACCACGTGTATTGCGGGTGAATAGCCTGCGTGGTCTGTCAGTGTCAGGTATACGACCGGAACACCACCTGTTGGTGATGAGCGGTACTGCAGTGCTTTGGCATCGTGGTAGAGCCGCCATCTACTGGGCAAGTCGGTGCAACTACCTGCGTAGTGACCATTGCCATGGTCTGTAAGGGCGCCTAAAGTGCCTGCTGCCTACAATGCCATTGGAAAATTGACCAAAACTGAGAGATGAGATGTCACTGAGAAGTCATACTCAGTCAAGGGTATTCTCAGTCACAGTCACTCAATCACAGAAGTCACGGGTATTCTTAAGTCTCAGTCAACAACAGTGACGAACAGGAAAATTAAAACCTTAGGCAGTGCAGAAGAAGTGGCTGTACTTTTTCACTATTATGATTTAACCAGGGGACCCTACGAAATTTCGCACTATGAAAGTTAAAACTGTATTTTGAATAAAAGTAGCCGTTGGGGTGAGGGCGGTAGTTTGACGGGAAAACATCTTTCAAGAATAAATCGAAAAGCGATCGGTTTGAAATAATAATCACAAATTTATGAGTCATTGTAGTTTGTACATTTCAATACAGGTAATTGTTTTTTAACAGACATTTTTACATGGCATTACAATACCTCGTTGTAAACGAAATTTGATGCAACAATGTAATTTTCTTGTGCTTTTTGTGTTTCATTTTCTTTAATGGATACAAACATGTTAGTTGATTTAGTTACCATTGAAAATGCTACGTACGATTGGGATGATGTACGTATTAACGATAAAAAATGTACTGTGTATAGTACGGTACAATTAATGCAATAAAATGCACTATGTATTATACGGTACAATTAATGCAATAAAATTCACTATGTATAATACGGTACAATTAATGCAATAAAATGCACTATGTATAATACGGTACATTTTTTTTTTTTTTTTTTAACGTCCGACTATTGTGCACACTTGGGCTAATGCAGACGATAAGATGATTTATAGCGTATGAAAATGCCAAGCCCTCGCCGGGAATCGAACCCGGGTCCTCGGGGTGAAAGCCTAGTACGCTATCCACTAGACCACCGAAGCGGCTATAATACGGTACAATTAATGCAATAAAAATGCTCTATGTAAAATGCGGTACAATTAAATCCATCGATAAATGCACGATGGAAGGAGAAATCAGAAATATATTTGTGTAAAAACAGTGTCCAGAACATTTGTTTGGTATTCGAAATGCTTGTCCCGGCTTGTACGACGGGCAGGGATAGGGGCCTGTTAGTAGGGCCACATAACCTATAAGTTTAATAACTTTTAAGTAAATATTGAAATTGTTCAAAGCACGTTATGCAAAAAACAGGTATTTTTTAAGGAATGGTACAAAAATGAACTATGTATAATACGGTACAATTAATACAACAAAAAAATGCACTATG
Organism: Callitettix versicolor; assembly: GCA_022606455.1. Taxonomy (NCBI): domain Eukaryota; kingdom Metazoa; phylum Arthropoda; class Insecta; order Hemiptera; family Cercopidae; genus Callitettix; species Callitettix versicolor. Next base: position 85,419,442 of record CM040183.1, on the reverse strand, counting down.
TATACGGTACAATTAATACGATAAAAATGCACTATGTATAATACGGTACAATTAATGCAATAAAATGCACTATGTTTAATACGGTATAATTAATGCAAAAAAATGCACTATGTATAATACGGTACAATTAATGCAATAAAATGCACTATGTTTAATACGGTATAATTAATGCAAAAAAATGCACTATGTATAATACAGTACAATTAATGCAATAAAATTCACTATGCATAATACGGTACAATTAATGCAATAAAAATGCTCTATGAAAAATACGATACAATTAAAGCAATAAAAATGCACTATGTAAAATACGGTACAATTATTGCAATAAAAATTCACTATGTAAAATACGGTACAATTAATACAATAAAAATGCAATATGTATAATACGGTACAATTAATGCAATAAAAATGCATTATGTATAATACGGTACAATTAATGCAATAAAAATGCACTGTATATAATACGGTACAATTAATACGATAAAAATGCACAATGCATATAATACGGTACAGTTAATGCAATAAAAAATGCACTATGTATAATACGGTACAAATAATGCAATAAAAATGCACTGTATATAATACGGTACAATTAATACGATAAAAATGCACTATGTATATAATAAGGTACAATTTATACGATAAAAATGCACTACGGATATAATACGGTACAATTATTGCAATTAAAAATGCACTATGATAATACGGTACAGTTAATACAATAAAAATGCACTATATATAATACGGTACAATTAATACGATAAAAATGCAATATATATAATACGGTACAATTGAATGCAATAAAAATGCACTATGTATAATACAGTTAATGCAATAAAAAATGAACTATGTATAATACAATTAATGCAATAAAAAATGCACTATGTATAATACAATTAATGCAATAAAAATGCACTATGTATAATACGGTACAATTAATGCAATAAAAATGCACTATGTATAATACAATTAATGCAATAACAATGCACTATGTATAATACGGTACAATTAATGCAATAAAAATGCACTGTATATAATACGGTACAATTAATACGATAAAAATGCACTGTATATAATACGGTACAATTTATATGATAAAAATGCACTATGTATATAATACGGACAATTATTGCACTATGATAATACACTATGATAATGCACTATGATAATACGGACAAAAAAGCACTATGATAATACGGTACAGTTAATGCAATAAAAATGCACTATATATAATACGGTACAATTAATACGATAAAAAATGCACTATATATAATACGGTACAACTATGCAATAAAAATGCACTATGTATAATACAATTAATGCAATAAAAATGCACTATGTATAATACAATTAATGAAATAAAAATGCACTATGTATAATACAATTAATGCAATAAAAGTGCACTATGTATAATACAATCAATGCAGTAAAAAATGCACTATGTATAATACAATCAATTCAATAAAAATGCATTATGTATAACATAATTAATGCAATAAAAATGCACTAAGTATAATACAATTAATGCAATAAAAATGCACTATGTATAACACAATTAATGCAATAAAAATGCACTATGTATAATACAATTAATGCAATAAAAATGCACTATGTATAATACAATTATTGCAATAAAAATGCATTATGCATAACACAATTAATGCAATAAAAATGCACTATGTATAATACAATTAATGCAATAAAAATGCACTATGCATAATACAATTAATGCAATAAAAATGCATTATGTATAACTCAATTAATGCAATAAAAATGCACTATGTATAATACAATTAATACAATAAAAATGCACTATGCATAATACAATTAATGCAATAAAAATGCATTATGTATAACACAATTAATGCAATAAAAATGCACTATGTATAATACAATTAATGCAATAAAAATGCACTATGTATAATACAATTAATGCAATAAAAATGCACTATGTATAATACAATTAATGCAATAAAAATGCACAATGTATAATACAATTAATGCAATAAAAATGCACTATGTATAATACAATTAATGTAATAAAAATGCATTATGTATAACACAATTAATGCAATAAAAATGCACTATGTATAATACAATTAATGCAATAAAAATGCACTATGTATAATACAATTAATGCAATAAAAGTGCACTATGTATAATACAATTAATGCATTAAAAATGCACTATGTATAATAAAATTAATTCAATAAAAATTAATTATGTATAACACAATTAATGCAATAAAAATGCACTATTTATAATACAATTAATGCAATAAAAATGCATTATGTACAACACAATTAATGCAATAAAAATGCACTACGTATAATACAATTAATGCAATAAAAATGCACTATATATAATACAATTAATGCAATAAAAATGCACTAAGTATAATACAATTAATGCAATAAAAATGCACTATGTATAATACAATTAATGCAATAAAAATGCACTAAGTTTAATACAATTAATGCAATAAAAATGCAATAAGGATAATACAATTAATGCAATAAAAATGCACTATGTATAATACAATTAATGCAATAAAATGCACTATGTATAATACAATTAATGCAATAAAAATTCAGTATGTATAATACAATTAATGCAATAAAATGCATAATGTATAATACAATTAATGAAATAAAAATGCACTATGTATAATACAATTAATGCAGTAAAAAATGCACTATGCATAATAAAATTAATGCAATAAAAATGCACTATGTATAATACAATTACTGCAATAAAAATGCACTATGTATAATACAATTAATGAAATAAAAATGCACTATGCATAATACATTTAATGCAATAAAAATACACTATGTATAATACAATTAATGCAATAAAAATGCACTATGTATAATACAATTAATGCAATAAAAATGCACTATGTATAATACAATTAATTCAATAGAAATGCACTATGTATAATACAATAATTGCAATACAAATTCACTATGTATAATACAATTAATGCAATAAAAATGCACTATGTATAATACAATTAATGCAATAGAAATGCACTATGTATAATACAATAATTGCAATACAAATTCACTATGTATAATACAATTAATGCAATAAAAATGCACTATGTATAACACAATTAATGCAATAAAAATGCACTATGTATAATACAATTAATGCAATAAAAATGCACAAGGTAAGGTATAGGCCTAACACTGTGGTAGAGCGGTGGTCAGGCACTTAATTAAAATTATACTGCGAAGTGTATAAGTACTACTTGATACAATTGGGGCTTATTCAAGTATGGACATGTCAGCTGTGACGTCAGCGATGTTTATGAACAACAGTAGTACATAATGCGCATGCGTATATTCCTGCAAGTGTCAGCCTGACTCCATTGTACTCCCATTGTGTATGTTGTTTTATAGAGAACTCTTTCATTTGGCACAGAGCTTGTTTGCATCATAAATTCAAATATCTAAATTTTATCATTGGAAATATAATGCCTTATTATTTATTTACGTATCATTGCTGAGTGGCTCAATATTTTATAATGTATCACAGAGTTAATGAAAATGTTTCTTTCAGGGTCGTTTGAGAACAATTACGGAGGAACCTCGACAACAGCAACCGTTTCTGAGACCACAAAGTCACTTGCCAACATCAATTACGAACACTAGTGGCCAAAATCATTCACCAACATTGGTCTGCCAACGTCATTGGTCTTCAGAGAAATCGACAGTTTCATTCATCATTACCTTTGTAAGGTAAGATGAAGCACGTAAATTTGTTTTTACACAGTCTTACCTTTGTAACACTTTCGTTTGGTTTTAGTTCTCAGTAATGATTACACAAACACACATAAATTGAAAGAATATTTATCACCGTAATTAAAAATACAAATAAACACACTGAGACTATAATTTACTATGTTTTCGAAATTAGGAAATTCCAGTAGGATATTTATTGTCAAATACAGTATTATATATATATATATATATATATATATATATATATATATATATATAAGTAGACATTTTAAAAGGATAAATAATAAATTATAAATTATGATTATAAATTACGAATTATAAATTACAAATAATAAATAATAAATTATAAATTATAAAAAATAAATTAAAAATTTTAAATTATAAATAATAAATAATAATTATTAATAAATAATAAAATAAATTATAAATAAATAATAAATTATAAATAGTAAATTTTAAATAATAAATCATAAATTATAAATAATAAAAATAAATAATAAATTAAAATAATATAATAAGTAATAAATATAAATAATACATAACAAATAATAAATAGTAATTATAAATATAAAATTATAAATAATAATTATTAAATAATAAGTAATAACTAATAATTAAAAGGTAATAAATAATAAATAATATTTAATAAATTATAAATATTAAGTAATAAGTAATGAGTAATAAATAATATGTAATAAATAATAAATGTAAATTATAAATAATAAATAATAAGTAGTAAGTAATAAATAATATGCAATAAATAATAAATAATAAATTATTAATAACAAATTATAAATAATAAATAGTAAATTATAATTAATAAATATTAAATTATAAATTATAGTTTATAAATTATAAATTACAAATATTATAAAACTAATAATAAATTATAAATTATATGTAAAAAGTAATAAATATAAATAACAAATAATGAATAATAATAATATATATAAATGTAAAATTATAAATAATATTTATTAAATAATAAATTATAAGTAATACATTATATATAATAAATTAAAAATTAAAAATTTTGTATTATAACTTTTAAATTATAAATAATAAATTATATATTATAAATTATAAATTACAAATTACAAATTATAAATTGTAAATTGTAAATTATAAAATATAAAATACAAATTATGAATTATAAAAAATTAAATATAAATAATAAATTATGAATTATAAAAGTAAATGATAAATTATATATTAAAAATTATAGTATATAATATATATATATATATATATAATATATAATATATATAATAATGTATAAAAACATACAAAAACCATCAAAAAAGCTTCAAGTGGGAGAACAATACATTGAGATAGTGAAAGAATTCAAAAATCATGGGGAATGGATCAGCTGGAACGCCCTAGAGAAAAAAGCTATGGAATCTAGGAGAAATAAAGTTGAATTAGCCTTCCAACTTACGAAGGACACATACAACAAGAAGTCCCTCACCTGGAATACAAAGATAAGGCATTATCATACGGTAATTAAACCAGAAGCCTTATATGCAGCTGAAACATTATCTCTCACAACCCAGGGCCCACTTGAAAGGCTGGAGATCAAAGAAAGAAAGATATTACGAAAAATCTTAGGCCCCAAATTCCGTAACAACCAATTACTCCACATCAGTAATGAAACTCTTTACCAAAAAACTGAAACACTATCAGACACAATAAGAAAAAGGAGAATTGATTTTTATGGACACATCCTCCGAATGGACAAAAATAGACTAACCAAAAAAATATTTGACTACTTTCGCAATAAAAGAGCCAAACCACTTTGGTTTAGAGAAACAGAGAAAGACATAACAGAACTGCAGGTCACTGACACTATGCTCATGGACAGAACAGCCAAAACAATAACCAAGGATAAGAAACAACGGTTCCAAGGCAAAGTCAAATCCAAGCGAACGATCCAAATCTCTGACGAAGAAAGAAAAGCAAGATCACAACGAATGAAGCAATACTGGGCTACGAGGAAGGCACAGAACATTAAAAAGTGATTGATAATGTACCCCAAAGTTGGGTGAAACAAATTAAGAGAGAAAAATTATAATTTATGAATTATAAATTATGAACTTAAAAAAATAAATAATAAATTATAAATAATAAATTACAAATTTTATAAATAATAAATAATGCATTATAAATAATAAGAATTAAATAATAAAAAATAAATTTGAAGTCATAAATTATAAGTAATAAATATATGTAATAAATAACAAATAATAAATTATAAATATAAAATAATAAATAATAAATTATAAATTATAAATTATAAATAGTAAATTGTAAATAATAAATAATAAATTTAAAATTATAAATTAGGAAAAATAAATATTAAATTTTAAGTAATAAATTTTAAATAATATGTAATAATTAATAAGTAATAAATATAAATAATAAATAATAAATAATGAATAATAAATTACAAATATAAAATTATAAATAATAATTAATAAGTAATAGGGCCTAAGTAATAAATAATAATTAATAAATATAAATTATAACTAATAAGTAATAAGTAATGAGTAATAAATAATAAGTAATAAACAGTAAATAATAAATAATAAATTATAAATAATATAGACTATTATAAAGTTTATTTTTTTAAATTATAAATATAAAATTATAAATAATAAATAGTAAATAATAAATAATAAATTATAATTAATTAATTAGAAGTTATAAATTATAAATAATAAATTATAAATTAAATAATAAAAAGTAATAAATAATAATAATAAATAATAAATAAAGTGCGTGGTGCTTATTTTACACACAATAATAAATTTTACACACAATAATAATTCCTGTAAACTTACTACTTTTAAAATATTTTTGGGCGGGAGCTTTTCGGAATGAACCGGTACAATGCGGTGAAAAATTGTATTTTATCGAGAAAACTGCATGCAAGGCTCAATTGTTTCCGTCTAAACGCGATGTACTACGGTGAAAGAATTCTAACGAAATATAATCTTAAGGGTTCCATACTGGCTCTATTCCCTGTTAATTAAAGGTACAGAACTTCGCTGTTTATGTTAAGGTAAAATTGTGTTTGATACCTCGTTTTAAAAATTTTGTATCTTGAAATATGTCAGTTTTTATATTTTGCAATTGTTTTTTTGCTTGTAAAAAATATTTCCTGGATCTTTTATACACCATATTGTAAAAGCCTGACCATTCCCGTATAAAGGGACTTCAACATAACATATCAAATATAATTTTATCTTAACAATTAGCGTAGTAATCTGTATAGTTAATTAATTAAAAATGTCTGTAAGACATTTAATTGATAATTAAATTGATTTAATTGATAATTGATTGATTAAATTAGATTGATTGACATTTAATTGATTCGCTACTGCGGTGCAGCTTTGTCAGAAGCCTGGATGAATTTTGTGCAAATCCGTGTTTAGTGAATAGTGGATAGTGATAGTGAATTCGTGTTTAAAGTGTAAGTGAATAAACACTGAACAATGAAAGAGATGAAACGATTATGTATTTAATATGTACCATAATATATTACTTATATTATCAATAAATATTAATATTTCTAAACATATTTTGTTTCATTAATTTCCCTGATTGCTTATTTTAAAATATCATAAACGCCACTGATTTGGTGTTTTTAAAATTACAACAGTGATTTTATAGTTGGAAACCAGAGAGCAGCACTAACTAGACAAAAAAAATTGAAATAATATTTGAAACAGCGATTTCGTTAGTAAAAACTAGATGGCAGCACTTACTAGACCAATAAATTGAAATAATATTTCAGTTGTTTATTTGTCAGTCCAGCTACCTCTTTTTACATTATGCTTGCCGGATACATATTGACAGCAAAATCTGAAAATATTATTTTTCTAGTTTAACATAGAACTCCAGACCTCTTCAAAACTTCTATTAGCCGGATATACCGACTTGAGCAAAATTTTAACGGAGAAGTCGCATATAAATTTCTAGTACCTCTTAACACATTCTATTTGCCGGATAGATTGAGATTGGCTTTAAAGAAAATGTTTTACTATTAATGAAAACTAACAGGTGAATATAATGTTAAAAGAGGTCAATCGTCTAGCAAATGAAGTTCAAATCTCCAGCTAAGCGGATACATTGACTTTAAACAAAATTCAAAGTAATAGGTAAATAGAAGGTATTAAGAGGTAGTTGTATTGTGGAACTGTAGAGGTGTGCCCAGTAGGTGTGGTCATTCTTGCTCCTACCAATGAAATCAATGATTTATTACATCAATTAATTTATTGCCCTAGAAAGTACTGTCCTCCGGTTTTCACACTAAATCACTGCTTGGATTTCATTGGACAAAGGAGGGCTTAAAATAATTAGGGTCTACTAGTTGGGGAGATTTAACGTTGAGGATGTTGGATTGGAGAGTTGCAAATAAGAGAAAACAGAACACATTTTGGTTATTTTTATAATTTATTTAAGTTTGTAAATTAATTACATACATTTACAATTTAAACACATTTACACTTAAACATAAATAATACTTCTTTCACAGATAATAATGTTCTTGATGCTGAAGCCGCTGTAGAATCCAAATCTGAAAAAAGAAAACGTCTTTTTAGCTAAATTTAGTTTTAAAACAGTTCATTCCTGAGAGAGAAAACGTTCAATCATTTTAGGCAGGTAAGTATATATATATACTTATATATATATATATATATATATATATATATATATATATATATATATATATATATATAGGCTATATATATATATATATATTATTATTATTATTATTATTATTATTATCTGCGCATAGACCCTGTTGGATCACGCAAAGCACTGCGACTCATGTCTTGTTCCTTCTAATCCTCCACACCTCCCTCACTGTCCCCATGGATCCTCTTCCGCTCCTCCGTCCATTTTACCCCTGCTCTCTTTGGGATTTCATTCTCAGGAACCTTCCAACCGAGCATCTTTCTCCTGTATGCGTGTCTATCTTCAACATCTGTTGAGTCTATTCCTGCGTCATGTAGGTCTATCAGGACTTGTGCGATCCAAGTATATATATATTGGAAATATGTATTGTCTTCCATATATGTGTATGTATGTGTGTATGTGTGTATGTGTGTATGTGTGTATGAGTGTATGTGTGTGTGTGTGTGTGTGTGTGTGTGTGTGTGTGTGTGTGTGTGTGTGTGTGTGTGTGTGTGTGTGTGTGTGTGTGTGTGTGTGTGTGTGTGTGTGTGTGTGTGTGTGTGTGTGTGTGTGTGTGTGTGTGTGTGTGTGTGTGTGTGTGTGTGTGTGTGTGTGTGTGTGTGTGTGTGTGTGTGTGTGTGTGTGTGTGTGTGTGTGTGTGTGTGTGTGTGTGTGTGTGTGTGAGAGAGAGAGAGAGAGAGAGAGAGAGAGAGATTATATTTAATTTGCGAAACGGGACAATTTGGCGGGAATGTTTTTGAATTTTTTAAACAATATATTATCTGTGTGGGCTCACGATTACAATTGAAGTTTATTAAAACTTTTTTGCGAGAACTTCTACCGGCAAGAACAAGACAAATTGGCAAGAGAGTTTTTAAGTTGAGTAATAAATCTGTGTCGATTCGTTAATAACAATTCTCCGCGAAGACATTTTGGACAAAAAAAAAGACGTTTTGGCGAGAATGATGGACTATTTAACGACCCTGGAATAAGTGTCAGCTATTATTAAATATGTCCGCTTTAATATTTTTTTAATATTTATAAGGCTAAACGAATTTGTGAGAGTGAACGATTAAAATGTGTCGATTCGCTATTAGAAATTTCCTGGTTTAAACATTTTTGTGGACATTTTTATTGGACGAAACAAGACAATATGGCGGTAATTTTTTTTTAGTCAACTGATAAAACCGTGTTAGTTCGCTTTGGTGGGCATTTTTCTTTGTTAACTATTAATCTTTTAATTTTTGTATCAAAAATTAAATTCAATCTTGTGTCACTAAAATTGCATTTAAAAATTGTGTGAGTGCAGCCTTATCATTTACTATAACTAGTTTATTTCGTATTTTCAATGTAATTTTAAAGTTTATAGTGCTAATATACCGAGTTTTAATGCTGCTTATGTTGGTGAAATCAGAATTTAAAAAGAAGATAAGCTAAAAATACTTATCAAAATTCGCTTTTATCAGATCAATGCCCTTCATTACTTTCTATTTTTTTTTGTGTGTTTAACGACCGACTATTGTGCACACTTGGGCTAATGCAAGACGATGGGATGATTTATAGCGTACGAAAATGCCAAGCCCTGGCCGGGAATCGAACACGGGTCCTCGGGGTGAAAGCCCAGTACGCTATCAACTAGGCCACCGAGGCGGCTCATAACTTTCTATTTACCCCCGTACAGTAAAATTCTTTTAATTCAGATTTAATAAGCTAAACTTAGTTACAAAACTTTTAAAATAATTCAAATATACGAAAAATGTCGATATTTTGGTTTTCTGCCAGTAAAAAAACGACAAAAAATTGTCACCTAAATTTTTAACTGAGACATTTTGTTCTGTAGTATTATTAATTTTCGTAATAAAAAGTTTGAATTTTATTCGTTCGTGAATTTTAATTTAACATAACATTTTCTTATTAGAGTAATTTTAGAAACGTCGTATTTCGTTTTCTGAACGCTAAGGTGTCGTTTTGAAAATGCAGTATTTTCCAAACTAAACACTGCAAGTTACTTTTACAAGAAAACATTATAAAACAGTTGTTGTTTTCCGACAGTGATTGTTATTTTTTATAAATTAACTTCCATAACATTAGCGAGAGAGATGTGTTATTGCAAACTGTACAGGTTTGTGTTATTGCAAACTGTACAGGTTTGTGTTATTGCAAACTGTACAGGTTTGTGTTATTGCAAACTGTACAGGTTTGTGTTATTGCAAACTGTACAGGTTTGTGTTATTGCAAACTGTACAGGTTTGTGTTATTGCAAACTGTACAGGTTTGTGTTATTGCAAACTGTACAGGTTTGTGTTATTGCAAACTGTACAGGTTTGTGTTGTTGCAAACTGTACAGGTTTGTGTTATTGCAAACTGTACAGGTTTGTGTTGTTGCAAACTGTACAGGTTTGTGTTGTTGCAAACTGCACAGGTTTGTGTTGTTGCAAACTGTACAGGTTTGTGTTATTGCAAACTGTACAGGTTTGTGTTGTTGCAAACTGTACAGGTTTGTGTTATTGCAAACTGTACAGGTTTGTGTTATTGCAAACTGTACAGGTTTGTGTTATTGCAAACTGTACAGGTTTGTGTTATTGCAAACTGTACAGGTTTGTGTTATTGCAAACTGTACAGGTTTGTGTTATTACAAACTGTACAGGTTTGTGTTATTGCAAACTGTACAGGTTTGTGTTATTGCAAACTGTACAGGTTTGTGTTGTTGCAAACTGTACAGGTTTGTGTTATTGCAAACTGTACAGGTTTGTGTTGTTGCAAACTGTACAGGTTTGTGTTGTTGCAAACTGCACAGGTTTGTGTTGTTGCAAACTGTACAGGTTTGTGTTATTGCAAACTGTACAGGTTTGTGTTGTTGCAAACTGTACAGGTTTGTGTTATTGCAAACTGTACAGGTTTGTGTTATTGCAAACTGTACAGGTTTGTGTTATTGCAAACTGTACAGGTTTGTGTTATTGCAAACTGTACAGGTTTGTGTTATTGCAAACTGTACAGGTTTGTGTTATTGCAAACTGTACAGGTTTGTGTTATTGCAAACTGTACAGGTTTGTGTTATTGCAAACTGTACAGGTTTGTGTTATTGCAAACTGTACAGGTTTGTGTTATTGCAAACTGTACAGGTTTGTGTTATTGCAAACTGTACAGGTTTGTGTTATTGCAAACTGTACAGGTTTGTGTTATTGCAAACTGTACAGGTTTGTGTTATTGCAAACTGTACAGGTTTGTGTTATTGCAAACTGTACAGGTTTGTGTTATTGCAAACTGTACAGGTTTGTGTTATTGCAAACTGTACAGGTTTGTGTTATTGCAAACTGCTGTGTAAAAATATTACCTTTCTTTATTACTAGCATTACCTGTCGCGGCTTTGTCCACAAAACTTAAACGGTTTCAGTAATGTAACAATTTAGAAACATAAAAAAATATATTAATAAAAGCATGATACAGGACAGAGGAACTCCAGAGAGTGGAAAGAAGAATACTAAGAACGATCATCAACAAGAAACACATAGTGAACGGGAACCACAGGCTGCTTCCTGGAGCACTGGTGTACAAGGAGACCGAACACCTTATCGACGTGTTCAGAAAGAGACGCCTGGCATTTTACGGACATCTGATCAGACTTCCAGAAGAAAGGCTCAACAAGAAATTACTGAACTACCAGTTGAGCACAAAGATAAAAAATAATTGGCTCAAGGAGATAGAACAAGACCTGGAAGACCTAGGGATAACCGAGGAACAGTTGAGGAATGGGGAGGAGAAAGCCATACTCAAGGACAAGGAAATGAAACTCAACTTTAGAAAAGCAAGCGACCGAAAGGGCATGACAATCTCAGAAGAACTTAGGAAAAGGAGATCACAAAGACTGAAGAGGTATTGGGAGGAACGACGCGCCAAGAAGATGAGACCTCACTAATGACTGAATGTGCTCCAGTGTGGGCCTAACCCAAAAAAAGCGTGATCATCTGAACTCGTGATTATTTTACATTGAATATGAAAAAAATATTATAACATGAATATGTTGTTTTAATGTCTTCAAACGTGTTCCATTCGAATTTAAGAAAACCTGATAAAAAATATTTTTCTCCCATAAAAACCTTTATACCAATTTTATATTTTTGTCCTTTTAGGGGATGAATGGGGGGGGAAATGCTGAATTACTTGTATCATAATTTGTGTTTTATAATATTTTGTTTACTTTTAAGAAAAGCCGATAAAAAATATTTTTCTCCAATGAAAACACTCTTTTTTCTCCAATTATACTTCTTTTTTACATATTTATTCATTTAGGGAATGAATTCGGAAAAATGTTGAAATATTTCTTACATTATTTGTGTTTCATAGCATATTTGTAGAATATACGATAAAAAAATATTTTTTTCGATTCAAAATTGTATACCCCTTTTTTACATTATCTACCCCCTTTCAATCTCTTTAGGGGATGAGTTTTGAGAAATGGTGAAAAATTTATATTTCATTACTTTTATTTAAGAGTGACTATGTTACGTTTTAAGAATGTCAGACGAAACACATATTTTTCCAATACAAATTATTGTACCTCATTTTTACCTCTTTAGGGGTTGAATACTGGAAAATCGTTTTTCAGTGCACCCCTACATGTGGTGGTAACCCTGAAAATTTCAAATCTTTAGCTATTATAGTCTCGGCTATACGCTGATTATTAAAGCTGGACTGGGTAAGTAGTTTAAATGGAATTACAATCAAATGTTTTGCAAAATCCTTTCTTAGTGCACATCGACATTGTTCAAGCAGGCGAAAATTTCAAATCTCTAGTTATAATAGTTCCGGCTGTACGTTCATTATTAAATTTGGACTGGGTAAGTAGTTTAATGGCGTTAAAATCAAATTTTTGCAAAATCATTTCTTAGTGCATCTCGACATTGTTATAAGAAGGTACCCTGAAAATTTCAAGTCTTTAGCTATAATAGTCTCACCTGTACGTTGATTATTTAATTTGGACTGGGTAAGTAGTTTAATGGCGTCAAAATCAAATTTTTATAAAATCCTTTCTTAGTGCATGCCTATATAGCAACTTAAATGTACCCTCAAAATTTCAAATCGCTAGCTTAAATAGTTTTGGCTCTGCACTGATTATGAACTGCAGTCATTTAGTCATCTGACTGATTAGTCAGTCAGTCAGGACTTCTTTTATATGTTTAGGTAAATATGTGAAGTAAAACTGTAGTGTAGCAAATAAAAATTTGTATATCACTTACCATTCAAAACCAGCAACGAGTACGCCATGTCGAGGTGTCGCAGCAACTGGTGATCAGGTGAGCAGTGCCTTTTGAATATAACTGGAAGGGAAAAGAAAAACAATTTTTTAAGCATTTTAAAGGAATTATTGAAATATAGTTAATTAATTTATGGTAAAGTAAAAAAATACTGATATTGAACCAAAAATAAAAATCAGGTATTATGTTTTCTCTTCCTTTTTTTATTTTAATTACGATAATTTGTTCGAAAACGCGACAAGTTAACATAGCTAGTTTTTAACAACATAACCTTAAAACTTAGTATAGCCTATAAGCTGTTAAGTGAAATCAGCTGATCGTTACGAATTAATATAAACGACAAATGAACACAGCTAGTTTTTAACATAACCTTAAAACTTAGTAGCCTATCAGCTGTTAAATGAAATCAGCTGATCGTTACGAATTAATATAAACGACAAAGGAACATAGCTACTTTTTAACATAACTTTAAAACTTAGTATAGCCTACCAGCTGTTAAATGAAGTCAACTGATTTTTACGAATTAATATAAACGACAAATGAACATAGCTAGTTTTTAACAACATAACCTGAAACTTATATCCTATCAGTTGTTCAATGAAATCAGCTGATCTTTACGAATTAATACAACAAGTGATCTTTTATATAACTACTCAAGAAACCCATTCACTACTCTACATTGTGGCTAGCTCTAGTGCTGATGGCGTGAATTATATTGCCTTAATGGTGTATCAAACTGAGCCCTGTTAGATCTGGCGACCTCCCAGTTTACCTAAGCCTTACCCATGCATGCAGGGCTCTGTATGTGCGGACCTCATGTATTTGCGGGTGTTCCCACAAGTAATAATGTAAAATATGACGAACGGGATTTCAACGTACAACAAAAAGAAAAACCTCCGTAATAGATTACAAGAGAAAGAAAAATTGAAACTAAATCAGCAGAGCAAGCATCTGCAAACACCTGAATAACGAACTGGGAAGCCACCAATTACAAAAGGCGGGATTACCCACCTTGCATCCCCTAAAAATCCTAGACGTTAAAAAGAGAATAGGACTGGAGTAGGCGCTATAACTGAGCATCTCAGGAATACAGAAAGAGGACACAATAGATCTACAAAGGATAGTGTAATAGCAACCCTGCGAACTTATTCATTCACTACGTCAGCGAGACAGCTGCGTGCCGCGTATTTTCTAGAACTTTCATCATGCTTCTTAGAACTTCGACGATGGTTACACGTACTGCCCACATTTCGTAGGTACAGTAGTTTATACGAGATTGCCTCTTTTGCGGTCCAAGACTTAACACCACAAAAGGAACAAAGAAGATGTAGGAATGCAGGCGCCTTAGTTTTTGTATCGAGAGATAGACCGCGCCTTGTGTTGTCCTAAACACGATCATAATATGTTAAAATCTGCATCATTTTTATCGAATTTTGAATCAACTCGAACAAAATGCGAGCACACACCGGAAGGCAGGGTCGGTGCTCATTTTAAGGTTACTTGACTGGGCTTTACAGTGATGGCAGTTACAACAGCTTATTTTGCAACAGAAATTCGTGTCCAGTTAATACATGTGTCGTTCACGCCTTCATTTAATTATTCGCAATTGCCGTACAGTTCAGTTGAATTGGTTGCCTACTACAAAAGTGAAGGCGCTAAAATGTCTTTTAAATACAAACAGTAAAAAATTAAATTAATTAAATATTTTGTTACTTACTAACAGTAAAAATCAGACGTGGTGATTCTGAACCTAGAAACGTTTTATACAGGGTGTTCACCGAAATACCGTGTCACACACTCAGGTATTATTTAGATAACTTTGGATAACAATTTTCTGCAGACAACGCGGCAAAGCCCGGGGGGGGGAACGAGGGGCAAACTTTGCTGTTAACGCGGGTCTCTTGATTACATGTTCTGTCGCCTCTTCTCTTCTTACTTCTAATGTTTTAATGAAATAAAGAGAAGATTCTTTATTTTAATTATCTCGAAAATATTCGTTGTAATTAAGCTCAGCATGATTAAGTGTTGCCAAGAGCAACCAAAGCCAGAGACGGAGATCTTGAGACAGCGTTACCCCCTGCTCCCGCCCCACCACCCCACCGGCGCTACTTACATGTGGGTTGATAATAATAATGGGTGTAATCAAATTTGGATTTTTTAAAAAATCTATTTACACAAATAGCAGTTAAAATAATGTTATCAAAATGGAGAAATAGAAATTGCCCATAGTTAAGAAACGCGGCAGCCTTCCGATCATTTAAGCTCTTTCAATAAGTAACTGCCTAGTGTTTATATAGGCAGTTATATACAAAACTGTTGCATGCGTGCGTGTTCGTGTGTGTGTGTGTGTGTGTGTGTGTGTGTGTGTGTGTGTGTGTGTGTGTGTGTTTTGCAGGCTCACGTTTGCGTTTGATTCAAACTTGCCACTCAATCGATTTTAGTTATAGTTTGGACAAGTTCGTCAACCAGAAAAATCCGTTTAACAGTTTCAAAATGGCGGCGATTTCAAATTATTACAAAAAATATCAGAGTTAAATTAGAATCTGGAATTTTAAGAATTCCCGGAAATCAACGTCAGTCAGGATCCATTCCCGTAATTGTAGTGTAATTTGAAAATATAATACACTAGTTTTGCAATTTAATGTTGCCAAAAAACTGTAGTCACAACTCGCAGCTGTCTCGCTGACGCGATGGAAGCGCATTTCCAAAAATAATTTCTTTACTTTACCCAATTTTTGAAACGCTGTTCATCATAAACAGCAATAAAATCTCCGTATATTACTATTATAAATTTTCAAAATGCATCGAAAATACGAAAATGAACCCTGGCCGCCGACAAAATTTAATTTCTAATTTCAACAGAATTTGGAGATTAAAATTGGTAATAATTTTACGATGGTTTATGTGTGTGTGTGTGTGTGTGTGTGTGTGTGTGTGTGTGTGTGTGTGTGTGTGTGTGTGTGTGTGTGTGTGTGTGTGTGTGTGTGTGTGTGTGTGTGTGTGTGTGTGTGTGTGTGTGTGTGTGTGTGTGTGTGTGTGTGTGTGTGTCACGTTTTTAAACACTTAAGAATAAACTTTATAAAGAATTGAGGGTTTGAAACGACCGCCATTTTGAAACCGTCGAACGAATTTCGTTGGTTAATGAATTTGTCCAAGCTGTTACCGAAACCGATTTTTGTGCCAAGTTTTAAACTGTGAACGTGATGAGCGTGGTAAGATACATACGCGCGCGCGCACGCACGAGTACAAAATTATGTCAATTTTTATCTATCTCTCAAGAAGTGACCTGGAGAGTATTCTCAAAAGATCGGCTCTCAATTCAAAACCTCGGGTCTGGGTGTTACCATGATGACAGCTCTAAAACTCATTTGCCATTATTAAAAATATTGTTTAAAACTCTGCATTATCTCGTCAGCGAGACAGCTGCGTGTCGATTTAATTTCGTTCGTTATAATAAAGCACCAGTTAATGCTTTTTGTGTAGACACCAAGGAAGGATGTTTCTGCAGAACGGAAAATTAAAAATCTCTAAAACCGCTAAACCAATTTTGTATAAAAGAATTCTGTTCTTACAAGATGCAAACGTCTGCACAACGCACGAAGTCCAGTGCCTTTAGAATATTTCAGTAAATTTTCCGAATAACTAAACTAGATATTACCTGACAATACTTTGTTACGCTCGGATTGCCGTGTCTATTCACTGCTCACAGATACATCCGTACATTCTTCAGCATGTATTGTGTTGTATGCATGCAACGTGCACAGATTCATAACGGAGCAAGTTTCAGCCTACACATACATATATTTATTTTTTAACTTTCAACCTTGAGGTGCGCAAATTGAGACGCAGCTGCGTGTAAAGATGGCTAGCGAACTAACCAGTGACGGGAAGTGATTCGCAAACCTGTGATTCACTGTTATTTAAAAATCACAGTTCGACCTCCTACTGGAACAGTAGGTTTAAAATGTGATTTCACAGATTCGTAGCACAATCTACCGGCAACAAGGAAAACTAAACTAACAATTAGTACGATTGTGATTTGGCTCATTCGATCATTTGACATTCATATTTTGAGTTGTGCGGCGCTGTTACAAATCGTGATCACGTGATCCACACTGAAGCGTCAGTTTTTCTAAACATCTGTTTAGATGTCGGTCCAAACGGGAAAAGATAAAAAAAGTAACAATCCGTGAAATCATGGTTGCAAAGCGCACCATTGTAGACGATATTAAGGCAAAAGAACTTCGATGTTTTGGCCATGTCCGTGGACCAAAATCGACTCCTCAAACAGACTTTTAAATGGAAACCACACACACAAACACACACACACACACACACACACACACACACACACACACACACACACACACACACACACACACAACACACACACACACACACACACACACACACACACACACACACACACACACACACACACACACACACACACACACACACACACACACACACACACACACACACACACACACACACACACACACACACACACACACACACACACACACACACACACACACACACACACACACACACACACACACACACACACACACACACACATACACACACACACACACACACACACACACACACACACACACACACACACACACACACACACACACACATACACACACACACACACACACACACACACACACACACACACACACACACATACAAACACACAACACAGACACACAACAACACACACACACACACACACACACACACACACATACACACACACACACACACACACACACACACACAACACACACACACACAACACACACACACACACACACACACACACACACACACAACACACACACACACACACACACACACACACACACACACACACACACACACACACACACACACACACACACACACACACACACACACACACACACACACACACACACACACACACACACACACACACACACACACACACACACACACACACACACAAGGATCCTAATTTTAACGACCCCTGAAAAAGTGATTTATAGATCATCGTTGACGCTCAATTTTAAGGCCCGTAACTGGGTCTCGGCTATGATGGCCTCTTTTTCAACTGTAACTTTCTAAAAACTGAAATTGCAATATCTAGGGCACATAACGACCGGAAACAGGTATAAATGTTTTCAGACAACGCGGGGAATGATTCAAGAAGAGAGGAGTTCTGGAAGAGGACGACACTGACACACGAAACCATTCACTTCCGTTTCAAGATGGCGGCTTTTGGCTTAACGATGACGAGCGCAGTTGCTGGCTGTTTCCAGTAATACTGGTCGAACGGCAAGACCTATTATAATTTTGACCGCTTCATACAGAAAGTGCGTAAAATTTCCAATAAAGTAAGTCCAGTAACAATTTCCCTAAACATTACGGTTACCGGTTAAATTGGCAGAAAACGTTACGAGCGCGTCAGAGCGCTGTCGTGGAGCTTTGGCAGGACAACTGATTAAGATTTTACTGCGAGGTCAACTGTTCTTTGAACTAGTTACCAACCTTCAAAATTCAAAGACGGAAGCAAATCACCTCAGTAAAATTAGATTCAGTAAAATTGGAAGTCACTCCTTTAAGGAATAAATTAATTGTATTTTTCCTCTTCTCTCTTACATCGAAACTCTGTAATTTGCTTAATTTGGAAAAATAATTAATCTCCCCACCCAGTTTTTACTCCCCACCTTGCAGAAATTAAAATCACGGTATTCTATAATTTAAATAAAATTATACGCTTACATTTTCCGATTCTTGAAATGAGCACCGATCCTGATCTCTAGATCACTTTGTGTGTGTGTGTGTGTGTGTGTGTGTGTGTGTGTGTGTGTGTGTGTGTGTGTGTGTGTGTGTGTGTGTGTGTGTGTGTGTGTGTGTGTGTGTGTGTGTGTGTGTGTGTGTGTGTGTTTCAAACTTGGCAAAACAACTGATACTGACAATATCTTAAAAACGTTCATTAACCAGCAAAATTCGTCCAACAGTTTCAAAATGGCGACCACTTCAAATTTAAAAAAAATTCAAAACCGTGTTTTGACTTAAATATTTGTGTAAATCTGATTTCACAGTCGTAATCAGCGTTAAAAACTGCATAAATGCGTTTTGAATTTTCAAAATCCGTTGAAATTAGGAAACATAATTTTACAGCGGTCAGGGTTATTTTTCTTTTTTCAAAAATAACCAGATTTTAGTGTTGTTTGTTATTGTGAAACCAGAGTTTCAAAAAAAATTAATTTTCTTGCATCACATGAGCGAGACAGCTGCGTGCCGCTATACTGTATAGAATATGTGAAAAGACGCATAATTTTTGAAAGTATAACCGGTATTAGGCCTATAT
>CM040183.1:85351882-85394382 GCA_022606455.1 Callitettix versicolor | reverse complement strand
CTAGAGTGCGCGTATGGATATGTTAGAGCGTTCCGTGACGGCAAACTAAATTTTTACCCGTGCAAAACGTACACCAATACCCCGCCAAGAAGTAGTCACTTCAATAATAATGTTCACTAGAGTGCGCGTATGGATGTGTTAGAGCGTTCCGTGACGGCAAACTAAATTTTTACCCGTGCAAAACGTACACCAATACCCCGCCAAGAAGTAGTCACTTCAATAACACATAAATAAGTAACAATTTAAAAATAACCCGGACTGAATTAGTAGCAGTGAAATCTTGCTAACATTATGTTTAAAAATTGAATCGGTGGTCTTATAAAAAAGGTCTTTCCTAATTTATTAGTAAAATTAATTAACACAAAAATATGTTATTTGTATACGATTACTTAGTGCTAATTAACCTTTAGCAGGTCATGTCATTTGTTCATAATTACTTATTCCAGGTGTCCATTTCTTACAAGAACATCTTCTACTGTTCTGGCGTTGTATTAACCAAGCACTGGGTGCTCACCACGGCTTCCTGTATCTGGGGGTAAGCTCAGCTACAGTTTAAAATTATATTGTGTTTTCAATTTATTTACAGCCTTGCAGTTTTCACAAACTTATACAGTTGTATAAATAATTATTGTGGTATTTATTCTTAGGATAAAATCTTCAGTAACATTATACAAATGAGCGTCTATGCAATATTTTCCACGGAGTCCGTTCGACCAACCTGTGTCTAGAGGAAACACTGTCCTCTTGTACCGCGAAAATCGTATTTGAAATTTTCAAGGTGTTTCTCGCTCTAAATGTAAACTCGAACTGAAGAAATCCAACACTTTCTTTCTTTTATAACCTTCGTGCGACGCGAATAGAAAGTGGGCTGGATTGAGCTGACGTAGATCATTAACGCACGTTAGCCCAGCTACACACGCGACTCGTACATCGTTACATTCCGGACTGCCTCTGGAACGTTCTGAGCACAGAACGTGTGATTGTGCTCATTGTTTGTGATGTATGTTTTAATGTTTTGTTTGACTATGTGACGATCTTGACAGAGGGATTTAACATTTTGTATAACGGCCTGAAGATGAAACTATAGAGTTTCGAAACCGCGGTAGCCTTTATGAGGTGAGTGGATAGACCACTGACAGTAAAAATAGGTCATAATCCGAAAAATTTTTTAAAATATTATTTTAAGGCGAAAAGCACATTGAGTCTATTATCGCCTCCATAAATGTAAGTGAAGTGTAAAGTGTTTAAGTCGTAAGTGTGGTGTTGTAAATGTAAGTGTGTGTTAGACTTGGGTACAGCGAGGAACGTCCAAATCCTCTCAATAGGTGCAGGGCCTTAAATATAAAATGTGGTGCATTTACCGAACTAGCCTACAATTTACAGTTTATTATTAAAGTAAGCTGAGAATTTTTCTTTTAAGTTTTAAATTTAGAAAAAACTTGCTGGAAAATTTTGTGAATAGGATTCGTGTTCATTAACCGATATAAATCGTAATTTATTTATTGCGGAACCACAAATAGCATCAACACAAAACGTTAACGGAATTTGTCAATGAAAATTTATTGAAAGTACGTATAATATTTTAACCTAATTTTCCTTCAAAATACTCTCCTCCTGCGTGTACACACTTCTTCCGGCGTTCATACTGTTGGAAATACTTCTGAAAACCACTTTTAGAAATTTCATTTAACCGCTTCGTCGCATTTTCCACCAGCAAAACGATGTCCTTCAATGTCATTTTCACTTCCTGGAAAATCCAGAGGTAAAAACATGGTGCTTTCTTACGACCCTCAGAAAAAACGTCAGTCAGCCGAATGGAAATTAAAAACATTACAAAAAAAGGAAAACTTCGTTCGGATAGAAGCCTGGGTAAAGAAATGTTCAGGTTTTTTTATTACCAGAGCTTGATACACTACGAATGTATTCCTGAAGGGAAAGCAGTTAACAAAGAACTGTACAAGGAGATCCTGAAAAGGCTGCGAGATGCAGTTAGATGAAAACGACCTGAAAAATAGACAAGGAACGATTGGTTTTTGTTGCATGGCAATGTCCCGTCACATCGATCGCTGGTGGTGAAACAATACTTTTCCAAACGCAATGTTACCGCTCTGGAACACCATCCCTATTCTGACCTTGCACCACCGACTGAAAATGGCATTGTTTTGTTGATTCGCAAGAGGTGATGGAAAATGCCACGAAGAGGCTAAACGAAATTTCCAAAAATGGCTTTCAGGAGTGCTTCCAACAGTACGAACGGTGGAAGAAGTGTGTACATGCAGAAAGAGAATAAGGTTTAAATGTTATACGAAAAAACTAAATACTAATTAGCTGTAAAATCAACCTGACTGGGGGGCCCATTTAAATAGGTTTGTATCCAATAATTTAATCTAGTAAAGAGTCCTCCGTTTAGTTTACTTACAGTGACGTCACTGGGTAGGTTACTTGTTACTTTTAGTAGCCCAACTATTTAAACAGAAGAGTATATTTTAATTAAATATTTAGTTTTTTAGTTATGATACGAGTGTTTGCTCCGTGGTTAGGTAAATAAAAATCACACTTTATAGTTTTTATTTCAAATTAGTTTGCGTACAAGTTTAAACGTTGTTTTTTCTTTTGTTTAAAATTTGACTGATTTATAATTATAAATGATTTTTTTTTTTTTTTACTTGTGTAAAAACGGAATTAATTTACATTTTTCTCTCCCTTTGATATATTAATGCTGTAAGTTCAAAAAAATTATATATATATATATATATTCCCTTGGCAGTTGCTGATCTGCTATCGGGGGCCGCCTCTGATTAGTTATCAGGGAATGGGAGAAAGAATTAAAAATTGAAGGGCACTGGAAACCAGTTCGACTTGGAAGACCTAAGGACAACACAGAAATCGATAATGAAACAACAGCGATTAAACAGATAGAAGTCCTAATGGAATGTGCAGAGAGGGTCGGTCTACAGATCTCGTTTAAAAAAACCGAATTCTTCTGTACAAAATTAAATATTCAAGAACTAAACACAAAATACGGTAAGATAAACAGAGTCAAGCACTTCAAATATCTGGGAGAAATTCTTGAACCACAGGTGGTGAGAAGGCTGCGCAAAAGGTTCGGCTACTGAGAATGAAGAGGGCTCTTGGTATAACGCGTGATATCTACAATAAGAGATGTATGTCGACGCACACAAAAATCAGACACTACAACACAGTCATAAAGCCGGAGGTATTATATGCAAGCGAGACGCTAGCACTCCACACAAAAGCTACCATGGAGGGTATTTTGAAGAAAGAACGCAAAATCTTGAGGAAGATCCTTGGTCCGAGATTAACAGAAGATGGATACAGGTTGCACTCCCGGAAGACCACATAGAAGATATCGAACCTGGCAGCAGATATCAGAAGAAGGAGGCTTCGGTTCTATGGACACATCAGTAGACTCCCAACAACGAGACTTGCCAACAGAATCCTTAAGTATATACAAGGTGTCAAATCAACAACGTCGTGGATCGCACAAGTCAGAATAGACCTACATGACACAGGAATAGACTCAACAGATGTTAAAGATAGACACGCATACAGGAGAAAGATGCTCGGTTGGAAGGTCCCAGAGAATGAAATCCCAAAGAGAGCAGGGGTAAAATGGACGAAGGAGCGCATGAGGATCCATGGGGACAGGATGAGGGAGGTGTGGAGGATTAGAAGGAACAAGACATGAGTCGAAGTGCTTTGCGTGATCCAACAGGGTCTATGCGCAAATAATAATAATATATAATAATTATATATATATATATATATATATATATATATATATATATATATATTTTTTTTTTTTTTGTTTTAACGTCCGATTATTGTGCACACTTGGGCTAATGCAGACGATGGGATGATTTATAGCGTATGAAAATGCCAAGTCCTGGCCCGGAATCGAACCCGGGTCCTCGGGGTGAAACCCCAGTACGCTATCAACTAGGCCACCGAAGCGGCAAAAAAAAAAAAATTATAAGTGTTAATAAGCAACCATATTGATTTTTCTTTGCTTACCCTGAACGAGATAATGACAGTGTTGACCTCAATAAACGGTATACGAAATATTAAAATTAAAGACAACTGTCGTTCAACCTATCGTTTCGTTTAACTCGATACACAATTAGTTACGGCTCACACCCATTCACCGCAGCTGGAGAACAATTCAACACTCGCCAAAGTTTTATTACGGGAACATAAAACCAGAGAAATTGTTTATTCAAAAGCCAGACACTGGGAGTTGATGGCCGAAAGGGCGTAGCACCTGCTTAATATATTTATCAAGCACTGTGTCGTGATACCAACTAATAAACATTTACAGTAGTGCACATAACTTTGTTATTTAACCAGGGAGCCCGTGCGAAAGTTTTAAGTAAACACAGCCTTCTGAATAAGTATTTAATTTTCTTTAATGGATACAAACACGTTAGTTGATTTCGTAACCCTTGAAAAAGCTACATACATAATCCGTGAATAAAAAACGCCGTGGTAAATATAATCCAGCTCTTTGAAGTGTCTGTCCCTTCGACTTGTTTATAGTGATAAACGCAATTTTAATAGGTAACTGTCGTCTAGGCAGTTAAAAAGGCATGTTTGATAACCTCAAACTGTATTTTGACGTTTTAATTGTACTTCGTATTTTATGATGTCCGTATTAACAATAGATGGAAGGAGAAATCACAAATATACTTGTTTAAAAACAGTGTCCAAAACATGTGTTTCGAAATACTTGTCCCTGCTTGTACGACGGGCTGGGATAGGGCCACATAACCTATAAGTTTAATGACTTTTAAGTAAATATTGAAATTGTTCTAAGCACGTTATGCAATAAAGAGACATTTGCAATGGGATTATCTATTCGTGATTAATAAGTTAGCTTCGTAAAATATGCAAAATATTGTCTGATTTGTGATGCCGCGCATGCGCATCCATGATGCCGTTAAAAAAGTCTTTTATGTTGAAATATTCCACAAACAGTACGTTTTAGCGCAAAATCGTTTTGCAATGTCAGAAGCCGGTTAAAAAATCTTAAAAATATATCTCATTTATGCCTGTACGAATAGTATGTGCTGAAAAAAAGGGACGTTGACTCGAGAAATAATATATATGATGATTCCGTTATTTTTGCAGACATTCAATCTTTCCAAAAGACATGCTGAGGATTCGTACCAAGTCCGGTTATACGACGTCTGGCGGAAGGACGTACAACGTGACAAAGTACATCCTGCACCCGAAGTTTATGTTTTACACGACAGAATACAACGTGGCGTTGATGAAAACAAACAAGCCAATGTATTTCAATAAGAAGCTGAATCCTATAACTTTGGCAAGACGGAGCCTGAAGCCTGAAGACACCGCGGTGCTGAGTGGATGGAGCATACACAAAGTAAGTCTCACACAGTTATACGAGTATTGGTCACAAAATTTAATGTTTTACATCATAATAATATTACAGCAGCTAACACATTGGAAGAAGCTAAGGAACAGACACTTGAACTCCAGAAGCAAGCGTTAAAAATGGGTCTCAAAGATTCATTTGAAAAGACTAAAATATTGACAAACATACAAAAACCACCAAAAAAGCTTCAAGTGGGAGAACAATACATTGCGATAGTCAAAGAATTCAAATATCTTGGGGAATGGATCAGCTGGAACGCCCTAGAGAAAAAAAGCTTTGGAATCTAGGAGAAGTAAAGTTGAATTAGCCTTTCAACTTACCAAAGACACGTACAACAAGAAGTCCTCTCCTGGAATACAAAGATAAGGCATTATCATACGGTAATTAAACCAGAAGCCTTATATGCAGCTGAAACATTATCTCTCACAACCCAGGGCCCACTTGAAAGGCTGGAGATCAAAGAAAGAAAGATATTACGAAAAATCTTAGACCCCAAATTCCGTAACAACCAATTACTCCACATCAGGAATGAAACTCTTAACCAAAAAACTGAAACACTATCAGACACAATGAGAAAAAGGAGAATTGATTTTTATGGGCACATCCTCCGAATGGACAAAAATAGACTAACCAAAAAAATATTTGACTACTTTCACAATAAAAGAGCCAAACCACTTTGGTTTAGAGAAACAGAGAAAGACATAACAGAACTACAAATCAGTGACAAATGCAGACCAATTGGCTGGACTGGGATCTGCATCTACGTTTATCTTAGCCGAGGCGACTTTAGGGATTTCTCTATCTTTGGTTGGGTCTGTTATCAACAGGTGGATAAACAAGCGAGATGGACAACCTTCTTGGGCATTCCTAAAGCAAACGTCTTACAAGGAGGCTTCAGAGGAGCAGCAGATACCTTGGACATAGCGCAATCAGGAAAACCACGGGGCTCATTACAGGGCACTGTGGTATGAAGGTGCGCACGAACAGAATAGGAATGTACCACGGAGTAACCGTGTGAAGGTTATGCAGTAAAGAAGAGGAAACTGCAGGCCATACGACTGTGAGATGCTTGCCAGCAGGAGGACCTGAGGACCTCCAGCAGAATGAACTGGTCAGTGGATTGCTGGAAGTTATTAAGGGCAACGCTCTACTAAACATGATCTCAAGAGGTTCAGATGCACAACAGGTTCACTGGTCGCAGTGCCTGGGATTTTATTATCCCTTCCTCTAGTTATTATTCTATCATAATCAACATTAAAATGTGCACATATCAGCGTTTTAAGCTATAAAATTGCATGGAAAATAAGAAAATGAACACTGACTACAGTCAAATAAATTTTCTTTTCAATTCAACGGATTTTGAAAATTTTAAATTCTAATTTATGCAGTTTTCAACACTGACTGCAATGATGAATTCGGATTCCCAAAAACATTTAAAACAAAAAAGATTATGCATTTTCAAAAGTTTGAAATGACCGCCATTTTTAAATTTTAGAACCAACTTTGCTGGTTTATGAATTTGTACAAGATGTTATCATAATCAATTTTTGTGCTAAGTTTGAATCAAATAGGAACAAAACGCGCACATACACACGCGCGCGCATGTGTGTAAATAACAGTAAAGTAATATAGTGGTGAGGATCTGTGCCCATTTTAAGATCCCCGGTATGTGCATATATCTTACCACTAGGTCACTTTTTCAGTGGTCTTTAAAATTTATATATTAAATACAGTGTGTCCAATTTTTGTGTGTTTTTATATGTTTTAGACTCATTTTTCGATTCGCATTTCTTTCCCATAAAGAACGGTCCTTCTCAAAATGAATGCGTTTTTCCTGTTCCAGACCAGAAAGTCGCCCAGTAAAACTATAGCAGCAGTTGAGGTGAGGGTGCAGTACGCGGAACCTTGCGGGATCGGCTATCGCGAATCTGCTAAACTTTTCTTCTGCGACAGACCTCAAGAAGAAGGACCTTGCTGGGTTAGTTCATTTGATTGGCACGTTTTGAAGGATCGTATTTAAAATATGATACAACTATAAAATGTTTGTTTTTCAGGACGATGAGGCTAACCCAGTAGTGTTTGACGGGCAACTGTACGGCTTGACTTCCTTCGGGATCAGTTGTACCGGGAACAAATACCCGGTTCGCTTTGCTCCTGTATCTAAACTGAAACACTGGATTACAAGCACAATGTTTCGTTATACCAAACCACCTTCTGCATAACGCATTAATCTTCCGTAGCAAAAACATTTTAACAAACATTCACGTAAAAGATGTTTAAAGCTTTGTTAAATTTAGTAACTGTTTAATTGTTGGCAAGATGGCCGTCCGACGAACAGCTGATCACTTTCAGGTTATTTTTACAATTGTTTTGAAAGTTTTGTTTACGTGTTTTTTTAACGTGTCATGTTTTAGAGCTAGTTGTGATTGTAGTGATTTTGGGCGTCGCGTGACGCAAGTGTACAAATTTATATTGGTCGTTATAGTAAAAAGATCAGTTGTTTTATATTAATTCGTAACGATCTGCTGATTTCATTGAACAGCTGATAGGCTGTAATAACTTTTAGGTTATGTTGTTAAAACTAGCTAAGTTATTTTATATTATTTGATAACGATCAGCTGATTTCATTAACAGCTGACTATAATACATTTTAAGTTATGTTGTTAAAAACTAGCTATGTTACTTTGTCGTGTTTTCGAACAAATTATTGTAATTAAAATAAAAAGGAAGAAAAAAAATACACGATTTTTATTTTTGCTACAATAACAGAAATTAGTTTTTTATTGTTTCTAATAGCAGCCCTATTGTTGCTATTTTTGTATTTTCAAACAAAATAACCAAAAACTATAAAAAAATAAAATATCTGCTTTGCACAAACAATTAATGCTTATTTAAAACTAAAGTTTAACGAAACTGATACTACAACACTGTAAAACAATAAGCAGTTTTATCGATTGTAAAACATAACCTCTAAAAAATATATTTAAGCATTTAAGGTCAATTACTTTAATAAACGTATAAAGGTCCTTTAAATTTTAACACATGTTCTAGCAAAACAACATTTAACCATAGATTAAAGCTTTAAAGCTCTGTTATTTTAAAGTGTTTTAACTGATGTTCCTGCAACCCAATTCTACGTTTAATAATGCTTAAAAATGAATTTAAATAATTTAATAAGTTCTTGCTTGTTAATAAGGACGTAAGCTTGTTAATTTGTTACTAAAATACTGTATTTTTACAATACAATGGAACTCCGTATTACTATTTAGTACGACTTTATTTGTAGAATTCTGTACGTTTGCTTTTTGAACAGCTTAAACTGTAATCACATTAAATATCGTACAATATATTTATAAACATCCATCAAGTATCCAGAGTGAGTCAAGTTATAGAATGCAGTACTGATATCGTCCAATTGCAGCTGGTTATGCAAGACTTGCGAGCGAAGCGAACGATGCAGGACGGTCACGTAATACGGGTTCTAGTGTATCTCGTACCGACACCTCAGGTCAGGACATGTGAACTTGAAAAGATATATGACGACAGAAGCGGTTGTGGCTAGTCCCGTTTCAGATAGACGCAACTCATACTTTGCAAATGGATCTACCATAAACATCTTAGAATGTTTAATGCTAGAAGTGTTCTCCAGGATTGGAAGGAAGACCGGATCTGAGGCAGTGTGTAGAGGTCACGCATCTTTTGTTGCAGCTCATTCCCCACCCCTCCCGATGGCCTGCCTCCGTCTTTGACGTTTGTTTCAACAGAAGCACCTTCAAAAGTGCCTCTATTTACAATAAAAAATGTCCTATAATCTCATATGTTCAAGGAAATATGCTATCTGTTTTTTTAATACCAGTAGTTGAAAGTAGACCTCGTAGTGAATTCATTGATATAGATGGCGCTCCACGACAGCGCTAGTAACGTTTCCGCCAGGTTAACCGATAACCGTAATATTTACAAAAATATTACTGGACCAGCTATATTGAACATTTTATGCTGTTTTTCCACGACGAGGTGAAAATTATAACAGGTCTTGGCCGTTCAGTCAGTATCATAAGGAGTAGCCAACAACTGTACTCGTTATTGATAAATCAGAGACCACTATCGAATAGGTGGGGGGGAGACCACCACTGAAGTGAATGGGGGAAAATCTTACACAACATCGTTCTGGCTACAAACAAGGTTTTTCGTTCTAAATTTGAAAAAAATCGGCCGATGCGTTTCACCAAAAGTGCGTACACTCGTAACAGTTGAATAAGAGGTAGTTATCTTGAAAAACGAAGATAAAATAACTATCCAATCGGTTACTGTACAGAAATGTCAGATATACCAAATTAAAGCGTGTACTTTTATTTATAAATCCATGTTGATTCCGTTAATATATTTTCAAACGTAGATTTTATATTTCGAGAAATTTATCGAAAAACACGATTTTCACGCAGTTTTTCTACTGCTGGTTACTTTGAAGGTTCGTAACTTTGTCAATTTTTTAACCCACAACAATGCAGTTCAAATGTGTTGTGGTATATACATTTGTTAAATATTTCTGCCGGATTTGACCAACTTTTGACAAAAATTTAAATTATGGTGAATTTCTTTAAGAAAGCGGTAATTTTGGGAAAAAGTAAACAGGGAAAAATGTAACACTTATAATTTTGAACTTTACGCAAGATATCTTCGTACAGAATTTCAAAACAATCGGTCAATACGTTTGGCCAAAACTGCGTACACCCTTTATTGTAAATCAGATACTACCATCTTGAAACGGAAACAAGGTATTTCAAAACAATCGGCCAGTACGTTTGGCTAAGATTACGTAAACTCTTTAATAATTGTTTTTTGTGTTTTTTTTTTTGTGTTTAACGTCCGACTATTGTGCACACTTGGACTAATGCAAACGATGGGATGATTCATAGTGTATGAAAATGCCAAGCCCTGGCCGGGAATCTAACCCGGGTCCTCGGGGTGAAAGCCTAGTACGCTATCAACTAAGCCACCGAGGCGGCGACGTACGTACACTACAAGTAAATATACTTATACTACAAGTCAAATACACGTACACTACACATTCAATACACGTAGACTACACATCAAATACACCTAGATTACACGTCAAATATACTTAGACTACACGTCAAAATACACGTAAACTACAAGTCAAATACACGTAGATTACACGTCAAATATACTTAGACTACACGTCAAAATACACGTAAACTACAAGTCAAATACACGTAGATTACACGTCAAATATACTTAGACTACACGTCAAAATACACGTAAACTACAAGTCAAATACACGTAGATTACACGTCAAATATACTTAGACTACACGTCAAAATACACGTAAACTACAAGTCAAATACACGTAGATTACACGTCAAATATACTTAGACTACACGTCAAAATACACGTAAACTACAAGTCAAATACACGTAGATTACACGTCAAATATACTTAGACTAAACGTCAAAATACACGTAAACTACAAGTCAAATACACGTAGATTACACGTCAAATATACTTAGACTACACGTCAAAATACACGTAAACTACAAGTCAAATACACGTAGATTACACGTCAAATATACTTACACTGCACGTCAAAATACACGTAAACTACAAGTCAAATACACGTAGATTACACGTCAAATATACTTAGACTACACGTCAAAATACACGTAAACTACAAGTCAAATACACGTAAACTACAAATCAAATACACGTAGATTACACGTCAAATACATGTACACTACACGTAAATAAACTCTTTAATGTAAATCAGATGCTACCATCTTGAAACGGAAGTGAATAGAACAAAATTTTACACGTATCGTTCGAGCTTTATACAAGGTATTTCAAACAATCGGTCAATGTGTTTGGCCAAAACTCCGTAACAAACAAACACACGAACCAAACGTCGAGTTGAAGAAGAGAACTCTCTTCGCTTGGTCAACAACAGAATCGTGTACAATAACATGGGCCCTACGTGATATCACAATATATTGACATAAATAGAGTGTTGTACCTGCATAATAAGGTCCCCTCGCTTGACACTGCGATGTATTCATATCTCTATAACATAAGGTCTTTTGTCAGGCTCGATAAGAGGGGACGGCATGCACGAGTGAATCCGAGGGATCCGGAGAAGCTGGAGACAAAATTAAAACGTTACGCTACTCTACATACTGGTATTATTGTTTGTAATAATATTCCAAAATCTGTAATTTGTAAGAATGAAAAAACAAAAATTTGGGTTCCTAACTAAAAAATATACAACTCATTAAACAAAACAACTATTTATTCTGACATGTATGGAAAAAATTATGTAACTGTTCCACCTAGTGTAAAAGGTTTTATAAAACCATACCTGATACAGTTTTGTGTGGAATATAGATTTGATTTTGTGCAATGGAGTGTCTAAAATGGTAATGCTGTCAAGTAGAAGCTGTTGGGATTGTTGTAGTTTATGTTAAACTAATCTACAGATACTCTTCATCAAGATTATAACTTTTTTAGTGCAAGTAAATATAACACCTTCAAATCAGCAATTGTAGTCAACTACTTAGTAAACAGCTGCGCAAGAATCTCTAGCGCATGTAGGAGAATTCCCCTCCAACTCCCTCCAACAGTGCAGTGACACAGAGTCTGCCAATCTGAATTTACAAACTGTTACTACTCAACGATAGTGAAAGAAAGCAGGTAGCTATGGTGAGAGATTGGGGACTCGACCTCTCACTCTCACATTTTTTTTCTCTCACTGGTTTTCTTAGCAGACCGTTTTCTAAACGGCTGATGTTTTGTTGGTTTGATCATTCACACACTTCGTATCTCAAGAACAACAAGAACTAAGGAGTTTAAATTTTGCATGGTGGCTCCCCTTATGCTGTAGACGTGCAATAAGGCTGGGTTTTAAAAAAATATCTTCTAAGTGGTTTATTTTATTTTATTTTTTTCGTTTTAACGTCCGACTATTGTGCACACTTGGGCTAATACAGACGATGGCATGATTTATAGTGTATGAAAATGCCAAGCCCTGGCCGGGAATGGAACCCGGGTCCTCGGGGTGAAAGCCTAGTACGCTATCAACTTGGCCACCGAGGCGGCTATTTTTGGGTGGTTTAAAAAGGCTTCTTTCTACAACATGAAAATCTTAGTTTTCTGTACCGTTTGTTCGATTTTTACAAAAGTACGGTTTAACGTATTTCAATGAAACGTTTTTTTCTTTGTTATTTATAGCTGAGACTAGATTTTAAGCAATATCAAACCGTCATAAGCCTACTTAAAACAAAAATGGAGTCACTCAAAATGTTTGATTTATATTTAAAAAAGGATTTATATTTATATCAGCCAAATGGGTCAACCTGTTCTATTTCTTTGTGTAAAACGTTTTTGCAAGGTTATAATATCACAATGCCAGAGGTGGTGGTGGGTATTTAAATT
Organism: Callitettix versicolor; assembly: GCA_022606455.1. Lineage (NCBI taxonomy): Eukaryota > Metazoa > Arthropoda > Insecta > Hemiptera > Cercopidae > Callitettix > Callitettix versicolor. The sequence goes on along the minus strand of CM040183.1, from coordinate 85,381,523 downwards.
TTAGCACAACAATCTAACTTATTTTGCTATATTCTAGCAAAATTTATATTATACAAATAACAATAACATGCTTTTTAATAACAAAAGCTTCTCTCCCATACATACACACACACTGTTTACAATAAATTAAAAAAATTTAAGTCAACTATGAAATTAATCAACTGTAATTTTTATATTCTGAAATACCCGTAGGACGGGTACACAGCTATAGTGTGGTCCATGAAAGAAAACGCCTGACTATAGGACGTTGTAACGGGGATGTGTAATAGCTTAGAGATTTATTAACTTAGAGAATCGTTTTTCCTTCGACAGTACCGTGTTATAAGTTAGAGATCGACCTGTGTAATAAGATAGAGGTTCCGTACTGTGTATTAACATAGAGACTACAGTTCCGTCAAGTGTGTTGCACCGTGTGTTTATGTTGCCGACGCCGCTGCTTGCAGGTGCTTCAGTATCTTTACAGTTTACAGTTGAATATATTGTCAATACTATGGTCAACAACATATCTAAATGTTTATTTTTGACAACTATCTGTATAGAAAAATAGAAATATTGGTGTTTTATCGAAAAAAAAACAACGTAAGTTTATATGAATTCATTAATTCCTAATTAATTCAATAATTTAAGGCTGTTTTCTTAATTCAATTCGGATATTGTTTGAATAAAGCAGCCTCCAAACAATATTTTTATATTATTATTACTATTATTACTACATATGTAAATTAGTATACATTTACAGCATTGCACATAAGCCTTTAAGAACAAAACCTATCCAAATGAATTTTATATTTTAATAATATATCTTTCTTTAATTAAGCGAATTCTACTTGTTAAATAAAAGATACTGAAGCGCCTGCAAGCAGTGGCGTCGGCAACATATACACACGGTGCAACACACTTGACGGAACTGTAGTCTCTAAGTGAATACACAGTAGGCACCTCTATCTTATTACACAGGTCGATCTCTAACTTATAACACGATACCGTCGAAGGAAAAACGAATCTCTAAGTTAATATATCTGTAAGCTATTACACCTTCCCGTTGTAACGTTCCAATTGGTTATTGCAGACTACCAAATTAAAACATGTTCTTTTATCAGTAAATCCATGTTAATTCCGTTAATATATTTTCACACGTCGATTTTATATTTCAATAAATTTACCGAAAAAACACGCTTTTCACGCAGTTTTTCCACTGCTAGCTACTTTGAAGGTTCATAACTTTGTCAATTTTTAACCCACAATTACACTGTTCAAACGTGTTGTGGTACATATATTTGGTAATATTTATGCTGAATTTGATCAACGTTTGATTAAAATTGAAATTATGTGAATTTATATTTTAAAAATGGTAATTTTATTAACGGCAACATTATTAAAATAATTTTTTAACAGACGCCTGTAATTTTATAACAGTATTATCAATATCTGTGTTAAATCAGATTTATAATGAGTAAAAGTACAGTTATTGACGCTAAATTCCAATTAAATTCTGATAGCACTGTCACTGTGTTGTACTGTCGGGTGGCTCACACTATAGACCTACAGGGCGTGAAAACAGTTCCATTTAAAATTTTATTTACAACTCCAGAGGTCTATATTGTATGCCACGTGACTGTACTCCTGCGTAAGTTTTCAGATTAATACTCAAATTTCATTTAATTAATTTTACGTTTACTCATTGTAAATCTGAGTGAACATAAGCATTGATGATAATGTTGTAAGATTACAGTAAAAATTAGCAATTTAAAAAAAAGAAATTCTTATATGCCCACGTTACCGCAAATGCACCAAAACAATATAGCACAAGACAAAGTTGATTATTTGGTGACTCACGATTTGTATGTTAAAAATATTTGTTTGCTCACAGTGAAACAGAATGATTGTAGGTGGCCTTGAAACAAACTTGGCAGGTAGTGAGGGGTGGTTACTGGCGCTTCACCACCTGCACGATCTACCATTTAGTTAGAGGTGGACGTTTCTGCTATTTTTACAAAACGCCAACAAACTGTTTGTTGAGGGAAAAAAGCTGCTTTTTAAAACAGTTGGAAAAAACAAGTTTAGGAAACTGAAACTCAAAGTTGTATTAGCAGCTAAAACATAAAGCACATACGTTCAGTTTTCTAAGACTACTTTTTCATTTCACCATGTCCTTAACTGTTTTTGGGTATAAAGCATTTAGAAAGGATAAAAATAATCCTTAATTAAATTACATTATCAAAACGTAATAATTATGTAAGCCATTTTAAGCACAAAATGCAATTAATTTCTAATAGAAGCATTCTTTTTTTACTTAAAAATTAAATAGTCCTTTGCATATTTACCAAAACGCAAACGATTTAGAATATTTTTAGTTTATTAAAAATATTGATGATTGATGATAAATATAAAAAATATGTTTAAATAAAATTAGGCTCTGTATCTACAAAATGTGAGAGGTTGTTACTACAACTCGCAACAAAATAGAGATAAACGTTGACATTGACCAAACAGTTCTTACTTCACTACAAGCAACAAGCTACTTTGAAGTAAAGGAAAAAAGCATACAAGCAGACAGAAGAAAAGCAGTTAGCAGGAAAACAGTTTTAGCTCTTGCAGCAACGTTCGAATAGAACGTAGGTGTGGTAGTGCGGAAAGCTGTTCTTTGTTAACAAATCATAAACCAGTCCTAATCCAACTGCTTGTTTCCGTTTGAAAAAGCAGTTTTTTTAACAGTTTGGTGTTTTCTGCCCCATCACTACATTTAGTCGCAATGGATCGTTGGACGGGTGAACAACGCGGCTATGCGGTGAACACATCGCAGGCTATGGTTAGAAGTCTTCGCCGATCAGCCAAACAACATGCCCTTCGCATCTGGGGGAGATACCTATTTTTGTTTTATAAGGATACCTAAAAACAAAAGTGTTTCTAGCAGATCTACCCACGACCATTGAAGCCCTCAAACAACGAATTGTACACGAGATTGCGGCAATACCTGTCAACATGCTGCAAGAGGTCATGCAAAACTTCCAAACCAGGCTCCTTAACTGCAATTGAGGAGATTTGGTAGATGTAGTGTTCAGAAAATAATATTTTTTCGTATTGTAACCATAGTGGCTATTCATGTACTATCAATTATTTACTAAGACAATAGCCGCCTCGGTGGCCTAGTTGATAACTAACTGGGCTTTCACCCCGAGGACCCGGGTTCGATTCCCGGCCAGGGCTTGGCATTTTCACTAGCGGACCCTATACTGACATTCAATGTTCTAAATAAAATACTCGAAGTTAACAAATACCGATAAGAAAGAAGTGTCGATAAGAAAGAATAACAAGTACTGTACGATTACATCAGTACAGTCGTCGACAAAGATCGAGTAAGTATTTCTGAGAAAATATTATAAAGCAGTTTCAACAATGGTCGTGAACACAACGTGTTAAAACGGAACGAAAATTTGTAACTACAAATTAAAATGTACAACAATTTGACTGGTATCAGGATTAAGTGTCCTGACATTTAATCAAGTCGAGATCAAGATAAATGATGATGGATTGTATAATAATACAGTAGTGTAAACGTTACGCTTTGTTTGTGTGTGATATTCGCCACAAAATGGATTTGCGATTTTTAACGGCTCTTATTTGTTATTTCTGTAAGTATAAATAAGTGTTTTACCTTTGTGTTCTGTCCAACTCGTCTGTCAGCTGATTAGGAACAGCTGATCAATATAAAATTAAAAACTATAGCGCTGAACCTAGAAGCAAAGAAAATACAGTTTAGTTATTTAACAAAGTTACACTTATGAAATTAAATATTGAAAAATAAACTTGTTTAGTAACATTAGTAATAATATTAAAACAGCTTTTTCTGTATAACATGTCTGTCCAGCTTATTTCGAAAACGGTTCTAACGATTTTTTGAAGTGACTACTTCTTATAGCTGGATATGGGTGTATGTTTTGCACGGGGAAAAATTCAGTTTGCCGTCACGGAACGCTCTACCGTCACGGAACGCTGTAACACATCCATACGCGCACTCTAGTGACGTATTTAGTGATTAATAAAATGTATTTTTGAAGGGAAAACTTATATGGTCGCGGTTCACAAAACATACGTATAATTTCGCGTCACGCTTGAATCCGTAATGCATACCTCATAGGATGTATTGTTCTTTTATATATCTAGACTGGAAGTGACTAATTCTAAACAGCTGATTTCGCACAATAGCTTCAATATCATTTCAATTGAGGTTATGTTTATTGTTAATTTAAAAAATGTGTATTTTCTAAATTTGTGTAGTTAAATTATTTAACGTATATGACCTATACTAATTTTTGAATGCCAGAATCACAAATATTATACTTATTACTATACTTTAATAGTATAACTGTCAAAAGTAGGATTATAAACTGATTAACTATTAAAGTCTCTTATATAGCCTTGAAATCGATTTAAAAAAAATTATTTTGTACAAGCACTTAATATTCTTTTGCAAAAAACAAAATTTTTGCAATTTTGCAAAAAAATGTAATTTAAATATACATTAAATATAATATAAAATTATACATTAAATTAAATATAATTAATTTAATTATATAAATATAGATTCATTAAATTTATGATAACAAATGCCGACAATTTTGAATATGTTTTTTTAAATGTTTTAAGCAAAAAAAATCAAAAAATCTGCATGCAGCATTTTTTTACATACACAAATAATAGTAGAATCTTCAAAAAATTAAAAGGTATAAGAAAAAGTTTAGAACAACGTTGGACGCGAACTAGCTTCTTCCGACAATTTTCATTGTGGAAAATGTTAGAAGCTAACGCTATCTATTGAGAAACGCTAAAACTATTTTTCCATACGCAATTTTAGTTAATTAATTAGAGCACAATGAAGCAAAATTTTAAGTTCCTAATTATTGAATATTGCATTGTTATCGGAATCAAGCAAGTGTGCAAAATTTCAAGTCGATTGGATGATGGAAAGTGGGTTAAAAATCGATTACATACAGACAGAGGAAGCAAAGAAGAAACTAACGCCATCTATTGAGGAACGCTAAAACTATTTTTCCATACGCAATTTTAATTCATTAATTAGAGCACAATGAAACAAAACTTGATTGCCTTATTATTGAATATTGTATTGTCATCGGAAGCAAGCAAGTGTGCAAAATTTCAAGTCGATTGGATGATGGAAAGTGGGTTAAAAATCGATGACATACAGACAGAGGAAGCAAAGAAGAAACTAACGCCATCTATTGAGGAACGCTAAAACTATTTTTCCATATGCAATTTTAATTCATTAATTAGAGCACAATGAAGCAAAATTTGATTGCCTAATTATTGAATATTGCATTGTCATCGGAAGCAAGCAAGTGTGCAAAATTTCAAGTCGATTGGATGATGGAAAGTGAGTTAAAAATCGATTACATACAGACAGCGGAAGCAAAGAAGAAACTAACGCCATCTATTGAGGAACGCTAAAACTATTTTTCCATATGCAATTTTAATTCATTAATTAGAGCACAATGAAGCAAAATTTGATTGCCTAATTATTGAATATTGCATTGTCATCGGAAGCAAGCAAGTGTGCAAAATTTCAAGTCCATTAAAAGCATGTAATTAAAAAAAATTTTTTTTAACGTCCGACTATTGTGCACACTTGGGCTAATGCAGACGATGGGATTATCGTATGAAAATGCCAATCCCTGGCCAGGAATCGAACCCGGGTCCTCGAGTGAAAGTCCAGTATGCTATCAAATAGCGAAAAAGCATGTAATAATTTGATAAATAACATACAATAATTGTGTTTTTAAAAATTTAAAATAATTAGTATACGAGCGAGGTTCGGTCACCCGGTACTGATATATAAGAAAACCATCTTAGAATGTGTATTTATTCTGGTTTACAAATTAAAATCAATACAGCATTGAGGTAAACAAGTAAATCACGTGACACGATATCTCCTGTGCCTTCCGGGCTGTTATTAACGTCATTTGTTGACAGCCATCTTAAATTATTTACAAAGGTTGCTCGTCTCTATTGTGTACTCGTTATCGAGTACGGACTCCTCGGGGTGGTTTAGTGCTTTCAAATCCAAGGTGTTTTTCCACCTTGAAGGCGTCGAGATGATGTACTGTTTACTTTACTGGAACAAGAGAGGTGTCGGCTTACCAAGTTTGTATCATAGAAAAACAAATGAGAAACTTTGCACGTCCAACGTTAGGCTGCGCCACTGTAGCAACACACGGAACAGTGTTGTCAAGTCGTCTACTCTATCTAACAGAGCCGCCTCGGTGGCCTAGTGGATAGCGTACTAGGCTTTCACCTCGAGGACCCGGGTTCGATTCCCGGCGAGGGCTTGGCATTTTCATACGCTATAAATCATCCATCCCCATCGTCTGCATTAGCCCAAGTGTGCACAATAGTCGGACGTTAAACACCAAAAAAAAAAAAAAAAAAATCATCTATCTAATAGAGGAGTGGGGACAATGAGGAAGAATGAACCAATTGTCAAAAAACCGCATATAAAGTACACTGCACGACATAAACCAAAACTACAAAACTAGTTAATAACTCCCCAATACCAGTGAGCCTTCTGTATACAGTAGTCTCGATTATCCGTCAGGTTAACTCAGTTATCTGACATTTTTAAATAGTCTTTCATAGTAAATAATTTATAATAAATAATAAAAGTAACCTTCTAGACAAAACAAAACCAATGTAACTGGGCAAGACTTATTTACAGCGATAACAGCTGACACTAATTGCTACCCTAAGCAAACATTGATAATAGAAAAGTAAACGATCCTTTCATCTAGTGGAATGAGATAAAAACACTTCAAATAGTGTCAACAAATCCAAAAAAAGTGCATGAATGTTGCTATTGAAAGATAAACACTCACATTGTTTACGATAATACCATTCAGCGTCTAAGTCGATCACGTAACAGTCACGTGGGTACTCTAAGTTGTGCGCACAGTAGTCTCGCATATGTCAAAATGTTAAGTACGGGTAATTCACTGCACTAAAGACTTATGTAAGTGAAATTTGTACAATAAATAAATAGAATAAAATAAAAAATTTAAGAGTTTAACTACATTTTTTCAAAATAATAATAAAAGTAACTTTCTAGACAAAATAATACACTGTAACTGGGCAAGACTTATTTATAGCGATAACAGCTGACACTAATTGCTACCCTAAGGAAACACTTATAATCGAAAAGTAAACGATCCTATCATTTAGTGGAATCAGATAAAAACACTTCAAATAGTGTCAACAAATCCAAAAAAAGTTCATGAATGTTGCTATTGAAAGATAAACACCATCACATTGTTTGCGATAATACCATTCAGCGTCTAAGTCGATCACGTAACAGTCACGTGGGTACTCTAAGTTGTGCGCACAGTAGTCTCGCATATGTCAAAATGTTAAGTACGGGTAATTCACTGCACTAAAGACTTATGTAAGTGAAATTTGTACAATAAATAAATAGAATAAAATAAAAAATTTAAGAGTTTAACTACATTTTTTCAAAATAATAATAAAAGTAACTTTCTGGACAAAATAATACACTGTAACTGGGCAAGACTTATTTATAGCGATAACAGCTGACACTAATTGCTACCCTAAGGAAACACTTATAATCGAAAAGTAAACGATCCTATCATTTAGTGGAATCGGATAAAAACACTTCAAATAGTGTCAACAAATCCAAAAAAAGTTCATGAATGTTGCTATTGAAAGATAAACACCATCACATTGTTTGCGATAATACCATTCAGCGTCTAAGTCGATCACGTAACAGTCACGTGGGTACTCTAAGTTGTGCGCACAGTAGTCTCGCATATGTCAAAATGTTAAGTACGGGTAATTCACTGCACTAAAGACTTATGTAAGTGAAATTTGTACAATAAATAAATAGAATAAAATAAAAAATTTAAGAGTTTAACTACATTTTTTCAAGATAATAATAAAAGTAACTTTCTGGACAAAACAATACACTGTATCTGGGCAAGACTTATTTATAGCGATAACAGCTGACACTAATTGCTACCCTAAGGAAACACTTATAATCGAAAAGTAAACGATCCTTTCATTTAGTGGAATCGGATAAAAACACTTCAAATAGTGTCAACAAATCCAAGTTCATGAATGTTGCTATTGAAAGATAAACACCATCACATTGTTTGCGATAATACCATTCAGCGTCTAAGTCGATCACGTAACAGTCACGTGGGTACTCTTAAGTTGTGCGCACAGTAGTCTCGCATATGTCAAAATGTTAAGTACGGGTAATTCACTGCACTAAAGATTTACGTATGTGAAATTTGTACAATAAATAAATAGAATAAAATAAAAAATTTAAGAGTTTAACTACATTTTTTCAAAATAATAATAAAAGTAACTTTCTGGACAAAATAATACACTGTAACTGGGCAAGACTTATTTATAGCGATGGCAGCTGACACTAATTGCTACCATAAGCAAACAATTATAATCGAAAAGTAAACGATCCTATCATCTAGTGGAATGAGATAAAAACACTTCAAATAGTGTCAACAAATTCCAAAAAAAGTGCATGAATGTTGCTACTGAAAGGTAAACACTCTCACATTGTTTACGATAATACCATTCAGCGTCTAAGTCGATCACGTAACAGTCACGTGATTACTCAAAGTTGTGCGCACGGTATTCTCGCATATGTCACGTGAATACTTGTCAAAATGTTAAGTATGGGTAATTTACTGCACTAAAGACTAATGTATGTAAAATTTGTATAATAAATTAATAGAATAAAATAGAAAATTTAAGAGTTTAACTACATTTTTTCAAAATAATAACAACAAACATTCTGTGCTATAAACAGAGTATATTATTGTTAACGATCGTCGAGAGTACGGATGGTCCATTTCCGTTATCCGTCTATTCTGACATCCGTTACTCTAACGGTGTCAAGAATTACGGTTAATCGAGACTACTGTATATTCAGTTTTTTATGGTTGTACTATAGCCTAGTGTCTGTACCACACTTTCAGTACTGTCGCAATACAATATGCATAATTAAAAATTAGAATATTTAATAACAAAGAGTTACTGTTTGTGCAGTTGCAATACGTTTAGCTGCAAGTTTGACTACAAACAAGCTTCAAATCATCGGAGGCCGAAATACAACCATAGCGAAGCATCCATATCAGGTAACTTGAAGTGCTTTATCAAAACATGTCAGTATTTCCCAATGATATGATATTAAACTTAGTGAAATAATTTAGAGTATAACGTTTACAATAAAAAAAGTACACGTGTGGAATTCGGGAATTACCGACAGAAGCGAAATTTTTGTTAATATCTTGTTTTGTTTAGATAAATATATATTATTTGCTGTAGTAATAGTAAACGATCGGTTGTCTTATATTAATTCGTAACGATCAGCTGATTTCATTGAACAGCTGATAGGCTGTAATAAGTTTTAGGTTATGTTGTTAAAAACTGGCAATATTAACAACAATTATTACAGATGTTTATAATTAATTCGTAACGATCAGCTGATTTCATTGAACAGCTGATAAGCTACAATACGTTTTAGGTTATGTTGTTAAAAACTGGCAATATTAACAACAATTATTACAAACGTTTATATTAATTTCGAATGTGTTATAAAACGGTTACAACGTGCGCGTGTACTTCGATAAGAAGTACCGAAACCAAAGCAACACAACGTTTTCATATAATACGCGTGTACTGTTATCGAAAAGGAAGAAAAAGAGAACGAGACGAAATTCGTTTGCTCGTTTGCGTTACATATTTCCGTTTCATTAAAAAAGTTCGGGACACTTTTTTTCTATTCACTCCTCTCGCTAAAGATGAAATTAAAAGCTTCGCTTCAATAAAACAATTACGGGAAACCACCTACAAGTTAAGTGTTTAATTAAGTTTAATTAAGATAATTAATTATTCTGTTAACAATGCCAGGTTGCGGTGTCGTTGAACGGAAGGTTCTGGTGTTCAGGAGTGGTAATATCCTGCCAATGGGTTCTGACAACAGCTTCTTGCGTATCCGGGTAAGGCTATCACTGCCGGTAACTAAATGGTAAACTTAATTTAATAAAGAACAAAGTTAATAACGGACAGGTTATTGGCGATAACAAACGAAGCAAAGATTCAGTAAATGTTACGTTTATTTATTTTAAGGCGAAAAGCACATTGAGGCTATTATCGCCTCCCTAAATGTAAGTGTGAGTGTAAAGTGTTACAGTCGTAAGTGTAGTGTTGTGAGTGTGTGTGTTAGACTCGGGTACCGCGAGGGACGTCTAAATCCTCTCAATAAGTGCAGCTAGTCTGCACCCCGCTGAGGGGAATGTTACGTTTAGGTGTTCTATAAAATCAATGTTAAAATCGTTCTATCCGTGACACAGAATGAGATATAGATGTTAAAAAGTGAACAAGGTGGAGGAAGGTGAACTCCTGATTACATTTAAAAAACTCATTGTTCGTCATTGTACCATCAACCATGATGTTAGAAGTGAATGTTTAGCAAATTTCGGTAAAACTGAGTTTTCGGCACTTTTGTTAATTTTCGCACTGAAACGCTTTATAATACGCCCAATATTAATAATCCAAAATATAAAAGCGCTGAAACAACGGAAAGTTACAAAAAAATTTTAATAAATGTGTGAAACATAACCTCAAAATGACAACCGCGTAAAAGTAGGAAAGTTCATGGTTTTAATTGATAACTAACGAAGATTAACTTTCTTCACGAATTCATCAACAATAATATTTATCTGCTACTTCTCTTCGTGTCCACGCATTAGCAAATGTGTGCGCGTACTTATTCCTTCTTCTCCCCTGTCTCTTTAAGGATAACTGTAACCTGTCCGGCTGGTGCTTGCAGGATTCAGAAAACCCCTTTTAATACAAAGTTATGCCAATAGTTGGCATTTCTATTTTACTTAATTTGGTAGCTAATAAATTAATTTTTCTTTAAATTGTTTCCAATTCCAAAGGGAGGCTGCAGAACCTCCAGCATCCTTGCATCCGCCCAATGTGAGGTGACACCTATTGGTTTAGATAGATCAGTGATTTAGCACAAGCCTTCCGATGTGAGGTGAGTCAGTAACATAAGGCCCATTTACACGATGCCAGTGCGCGTTTCAGTTGAGGTTGCCAGTCGTTGGATGCCAGCGACTAGCACCGTGTAAACGTCCAGCGGAACAAATATTTTTGTTTTACTGGCGCTCCAGCTTCCCCTCCACCACTTTACAGCACTGGCGCTCCGACTGGCACCGTGTAAAACGACAACTGCTGTCCGCCAGTCGTTGGGTGCCAGCGACTAGCACCGTGTAAACGTCCAGCGGAACAAATATTTTTGCTTTACTGGCGCTCCAGCTTCCCCTCCACCACTTTACAGCACTGGCGCTCCGACTGGCACCGTGTAAAACGACAACTGCTGTCCGCCAGTCGTTGGGTGCCAGCGACTAGCACCGTGTAAACGTCCAGCGGAACAAATATTTTTGTTTTACTGGCGCTCCAGCTTCCCCTCCACCACTTTACAGCACTGGCGCTCCGACTGGCACCGTGTAAAACAACTGCTGTCCGCCAGTCGCTGGAAACATTCAACCACGTGGATTACATTCACCAGGTTCTGTTTAAGCAGTTAAAGACAAACAAAAAATGCTATTCGTTGGAGTGAGGAAAGAACTTTGACATTTGCACAGTTGTTCCATGACCACACAAAACGTATGGAACATGTATCGTAAAGATTACCGCAATTCTTGAGACTAGGAATACCTCGATGTAAGGTATGGTTGATGACATGAATGTGTCAAATTTTACAGTGAAGGACGTGCCAAAAAATGCATATTATAGAGTTGACGAAAATTGAGAAATGTAAAGCAAGTGGTGCGGGAACAGATTTTATGTATAAACCATCAGTGCCATGGTTCAGTGATATGGACCACATAGTAAAGTGAGCTGGCATTCCTGTCGACGCATGCCAGTGACCAAGTCGTTTCTCAACTGGCATGCAAGCCACTGGCAACGTGTACATGGTCCTTTAGAATTGTCTTACTGGGTGTGAGGTATGTCGGTGGTCTAATATGGTCCAACTGGCGTGAAATGGGATAGTGGCACATATCTGTGAAACTAGTTACCAAGCATAGATCTACTGTACTGTATAGCTGGGCGTTTCTGTTATTTTTACAAAACGTCAACAAACTGTTTTTTGAGGAAAAAAAGCTGCTTTTTAAAACAGTTGGAAAAACAGGTTTAGAAAACTGAAACTCTAAGTTGTATTAGCAGCTAAAACATGAAGCACATACGTTCAGTTTTCTAAGACTACTTTTTCATTCCCACTGCCACCATGTCCTTAACTGTTTTTGGGTATAAAGCATTTAGAAAGGATAAAAATAATTCTTAATTAAATTACATTCTCAAAACTTAATAATTATGTAAGCCATTTTATGTACAAAATGCGATGAATTCCTAATAGAAGCATTCTTTTTTTTACTTAAAAATTAAACAGTCCTTTGCATATTTACCAAAATGCAAGCGATTTAGAATATTTTTAGTTTATTAAAAAATATTGATGATTGATGATAAATATAAAAAATATGTTTAAATAAAATTAGGCTATGTATCTACAAAATGTGACAGGTTGTTACTACAACTCGCAACAAAATAGAGATAAACGTTGACACTGACCAAACAGTTCTTACTTCACTACAAGCAACAAGCTACTTTGAAATAAACGGAAAAAGCATACAAGCAGACAGAAGAAAAGCAGTTAGCAGGAAAACAGTTTTAGCGCTTGCAGCAACGTTCGAATAGAACGTAGGTGTGGTAGTGCGGAAAGCCGTTCGTTGTTTAACAAATCATAAACCAGTCCAAATCCAACTGCTTGTTTCCGTTTGAAAAAGCAGTTTGTTTGTCGTTTATAGAAAAGCAGTTTTTTTTAACAGTTTGGTGTTTTCTGCCCCACCACTACTGTGCTGTATGAAGGAACTCAGTAGTTCAGCATCGATGAGGTAAACAAGTATCCCAGCTCATGTTATAATACAGGGGCAGAGAAGTATGATGTTTTTGAAATGACTGTCACACATTTAATTGCGAATCAATTTTAAAATTTATTGTTTTTATAAATAACTAGTGCAATGCCATTTATATATTTTTTTAAATAATCAACGTCGAAAAATCACATAACTTAGATGGCTTCCGTTCTTGTAGACGGGTAGCGAAATTGTTCATAGTCCTTTCAAGCATGGCACGTGGAATCCTCTGAATTTGAATTTCTTGAGTTATGTTTTCTGAAAGCTCTTCAAGCGCACGTGGTTTGTTAATGTAAACTTGAACTTATCGGTAACGCCATAAAAAGTAAAAACAAGGTGACAGGTCCGTTGATCGAGGTGGTCACTCGATATCCCCTCGCAATGAAATCAGGCGTCCTGGAAAATGATGTCTTAAAAAAGTCACTGTTTCTCTAGATGCACGGCAAGTTGCACCACCATGTTGAAACCAAACTGTGTTTAGTTTGATGCATCGTCTTGTTCATTCGTGCAGGAAATAATCACGCAACATGGTAACATAACGGTCTGTGTTAACAGTCACTTGAAAAAAATAATGTAGGTTCGATCACGCCCCGTACGGTCCCCGGTTTTAAAGATCCTGTTCTACGAAAATTATTCACCCACTTCATAATGGTATTCCATTGTGGAACACGACCATGACGATCAATATTAAAATGGTTTCGAAATCGTCACTGTGTGAGCACCACAAAACGTCCCGTAAAGATATACACGATGTGCTGCTGACCAAGGCTCCGTTGTTACCGAAATGGCAACTACCGAAATGGAAAAAATATGACCATCCATGCGCGCGTATCAGCCATTTTAAAAACATCATACCTCTCTGCCGGACCCTGTACTTACATCGATCTGTTGCTGTTTGTTTCAAGATATTATCACGACCCAGATCTGATAACAGTGAGAGCGAAGAGCGACCGCCACAACGCCGGAGGTGTCCGCTACAGTTGCACCGCAGCCGTTCTTAACGGGAACTTCAACAAGCCTGACTACGACGTTGCGGTGTTGAAAATAAAAGGACGTTTTCAGTTTGGCAAACATTTGAAGCCGATCAAATTGGGTTCGAAACGACTGCAAGTTGGGAAGAGCGCGGTGATCAGCGGCTGGGGTGCTTCCAGTAAGGTAAATAAGTTACTTTATACGTTGCGACAGTAAATACTTTTAATGTTTTGGAATTAAGGCACTTTATGTTCCACTGAAATAATTAAGTTTGAACAGAATATACAGTTAATTTCTTAAAGAATATTTGTATAATACTAAATCAGTAAAAATATCTACAACACAATACAGTATGCCACAGAAAATGTACGTTTTATCATCTGTGAAATTTGAATTATTTTGTACAAGTATTATTATAAATAGAACTAATCTATTTATAAAACCCGAACTACTCAATAGGGTAGCAAACATTAAAAAAGCCCAGCGTACAAAAAACTTGGCCAACGTACAAGAAAAAATGTCTGTCAATAAAAACAAAAATAGGCCACTACAAATCGGTGGTACTCCCAGAAACATTATATGCCAGTGAAACTCTCTTCCAAATCAAAAACAATAACAAGACGGACCCGCTGCTTAAGACAGAGAGAAGGATCATCAGAACGTGTCTCAACAAAAGCTACCGGAAAGACGGGACCTGGAGAATAGCCACCAATGAAACAGTATACAAATATATCGACCCAGTTCTCAGTGTAATGAAAAAACAAAGAATTTCCCACTTCTTTCACGTATTAAGAATGCCGAAGGACAGAATCCTGAGACAACTGGTAATGAGAAGCATCATCAGGAAAACACAGGGAATATACATCACACAAGTCCTCAGAGACCTCAGTGAAATAGGACTGAAAATGGATGATGCAAAAGACAAATGTAAAATAACACGCATTCTTAAGACTAATAAATTTAAAGTGGATAAACCGAAGAGACACAAGAAGGTAGTGATCACAGATGCCGTCAGGAAGCAACGATCTGATCGAATGAGGGATTATTGGTGAAAAAATTACAGCCCAATGTTAGGAAGAACTGAAATTTAGACTACAATGGTCCTATGAGGCAAAAAAAGAACTAATATGTTGATTAAATCTATTTCGAGATATCTGAAATAATAATTAAATTATTGTAAAATCATTTTTGTTAAGAATACAGAAAAGTTGTGATTTCCTCAAACAAAGTAAACAGTTTAACGTAAAGTATATTTAACTTCCAATTAAAAGGACTAACATTAGAAAGAATAATAATAAAAATAATAACATCAACAATAATAATCACAAAAATTATCTCAATATTAATAATTATTACAATAATAATCTAAAAAAAAAGAAATATAGATTGAGAAAAATTATCAATTGTTTCTTAAACAAACATCCAAGATTAAACATGTAAAGCAGCCAGGTCGGTTTTAAGGGCCTACCTGTACAGACCGCCTGGCTCACCTCTAAACTAGTCCGACAGTGAATAGTGAAAAGTCCGCGCAGTTTCGCCGGGTTTTCCGGAACCGCTGCCTCTAGTTTCTGTTGCAGAGGCTAGAGATATCCACTAAATCCGCCTCGGGTTTTTCAGTCCGGTATTTATAAAACTAAAACCTTTTCCTTTTTTACGGTCAATATCAGAGTGATACAGTCAAAATCTGCAATTTTGTGGCAGTGACCTTCCTGACTGCAGCGACCAGACTTCGGCTACTGTACAATACCCAAGGACATCCAGGATTTTTTTTTTTTTTTTTAAGTCCGATTATTGTGTAGACTTGAGCTAATGAAGACGATGGGATGATTTATAGCGTATGAAAATGCCAAGCCCTGGCCGGGGATCGAACCCGGGTTCTCAGGGTGAAAGCCTAGTACGCTATCAACTAGGCCACCGAGGCGGACATCCAGGTTTACGACGTTGCGGTGTTGAAAATAAAAGGACGTTTTCAGTTTGACAAACATTTGAAGCCGATCAAATTGGGTTCGAAACGACTGCAAGTTGGGAAGAGCGCGGTGATCAGCGGCTGGGGTGCTTCCAGTAAGGTAAATAAGTTATTTTATACGTTGCGACAGTAGTATTATAAATGTTTTGGAATTAAGACACTATGTTCCACTGAAATAATTAAGTTTGAACAGCATACATAGGTAATTTCTTAAAGAATTGGTGGGGAATCTTACACACATGTAGTTCGGGTTTTATACAAGGTACCTTCGTACCAAATTCCTAAACAATCAGTCAATGAGTTTGGCCAAACTGTGACCATCGTTAACCCAGAGGCCGCCATCGTGAAATGTAACTGAACGGGGGGGAATCTTACACATATGTAGTTCGGGTTTTATACAAGGTACCTTCGTACCAAATTCCTAAACAATCAGTCAATGAGTTTGGCCAAACTGTGACCATCGTTAACCCAGAGGCCGCCATCGTGAAATGGAAGTGAACGGGGGGGGGAATCTTACACACATATGTAGTTCGGGTTTTATACAAGGTACCTTCGTACCAAATTCCTAAACAATCAGTCAATGAGTTTGGCCAAACTGTGACCATCGTTAACCCAGAGGCCGCCATCGTGAAATGGAAGTGAACGGGGGGGGGAATCTTACACACATATGTAGTTCGGGTTTTATACAAGGTACCTTCGTACCAAATTCCTAAACAATCAGTCAATGAGTTTGGCCAAACTGTGACCATCGTTAACCCAGAGGCCGCCATCGTGAAATGGAAGTGAACGGGGGGGGGGAATCTTACACACATATGTAGTTCGGGTTGTATACAAGGTATCTTCGTACCAAATTCCTAAACAATCGGTCAATGAGTTTGGCAAAACTGTGACCATCGTTAACCCAGAGGCCGCCATCGTGAAATGGAAGTGAACGGGGGGGGGGAATCTTACACATATGTAGTTCGGGTTTTATACAAGGTACCTTCGTACCAAATTCCTAAACAATCAGTCAATGAGTTTGGCCAAACTGTGACCATCGTTAACCCAGAGGCCGCCATCGTGAAATGGAAGTGAACGGGGGGGGAATCTTACACATATGTAGTTCGGGTTTTATACAAGGTATCTTCGTACCAAATTCCTAAACAATCGGTCAATGAGTTTGGCCAAACTGTGACCATCGTTAACCCAGAGGCCGCCATCGTGAAATGGAAGTGAACGGGGGGAATCTTACACACATATGTAGTTCGGGTTGTATACAAGGTATCTTCGTACCAAATTCCTAAACAATCGGTCAATGAGTTTGGCAAAACTGTGACCATCGTTAACCCAGAGGCCGCCATCGTGAAATGGAAGCGAACGGGGGGGGGGAAATCTTACACATATGTAGTTCGGGTTTTATACAAGGTATCTTCGTACCAAATTCCTAAACAATCGGTTAATGAGTTTGGCCAAACTGTGACCATCGTTAACCCAGAGGCCGCCATCGTGAAATGGAAGCGAACGGGGGGGGGGAAATCTTACACATATGTAGTTCGGGTTTTATACAAGGTATCTTCGTACCAAATTCCTAAACAATCGGTTAATGAGTTTGGACAAAAATGTGCACAATCGTCCTAGCTAAATCACAGGCCGCCATCTTGAAACGGAAGTGAACGGGGGAAAATCTTACACATATGTAGTTCGGGTTTTATAGAAGGTACCTTCGTACTAAATTCCTAAACAATTAGTCAATGAGTTTGGCCAAAAGTGTGAACAATCGTCCTAGCTAAATCACAGGCCGCCATCTTGAAACGGAAGTGAACGGGGGGGGAATCTTACACATATGTAGTTCGGGTTTTATAGAAGGTACCTTCGTACTAAATTCTTAAACAATCAGTCAATGAGTTTGGCCAAAAGTGTGTACAACCGTCCTAGCTAAATCACAGGCCGCCATCTTGAAACGGAAGTGAACGGGGGGAATCTTACACATATGTAGTTCGGGTTTTATAGAAGGTACCTTCGTACTAAATTCCTAAACAATCAGTCAATGAGTTTGGCCAAAAGTGTGAACAATCGTCCTAGCTAAATCACAGGCCGCCATCTTGAAATGGAAGTAAACGGGGGGAATCTTACACATATGTAGTTCGGGTTTTATAGAAGGTACCGACTAATGCATTTAGCCAGAACTGCGTAACAAACAAGCAAACAAACCAATTGCTGAAGAGTCAAGTTGAAACAGACTTCGCTACTCTCGGTCAACTGTTTGCATTAAAGATACAGCAAAGATCATTACAAGCTGGTTACATTCGCACAGACAAGACGTTTAAAATGACATACCAAACATAATTTTATCTTTACAAATGACAGAGTTTCTGTATGGTCAATTAATATTAAGGGAACAGAAGGAATAGACTCAACCTGGCTGATAGGGTTCAGAAACTGTTAAGGTTGATTACTTCTGCAAGGGTAACTCGCGATGTATCTATGTTTCAGGATAGCAAAATATCGAAGACCCTAAGAGAACTGGACGTGACCGTGTTAAGCAAAGAAGACTGCAGCAAAACGTATCCAAGAGTTAACATAACAAGCCGGATGTTCTGTGCCGGAAGTGAGGACTACGGCCCGAGTTGGGTAAGGATCCTGTCATCGAACGGTATTATGTTTGCTGTCAATAGTATTTGGCTACTATCTGTAATTAACGTCCTATTTTTGTTGCAGAACGACAATGCAGACCCTCTTGTGGCCAATGGCAGGTTATACGGTCTTCTGTCCTTTAACAATATTTGTTTCGGCACTTACTTTCCTTCAGTGTACAGCGACATTCCCAGTATGAAGGACTGGATACACGCCACTATCAGCAATAATAAGTAATAAGGCCTAATTGTATTTGTTAAATAAATAAATATCACAATACCAATAGTTTCCAAAATTTTAATGTTATAATCCAGTTCTGACGACCGTCCCGTATATTGAACTCGTTATACTACTTGTTTGTTATAAACTTTGGGACCGTGTGTCTGAGGTGGTTAAAGAACCGACCTGCTGCGTCTCTAAACTTGCTCATCTCAGTATTATCACGGAGTTACTGCCGAAAGCTTGTTCCTTATCGTTAACGCCTATTTATCGTTTTTTTAGCGTGTCTCTACCAAATGTGGAGCGGAGTTGCGCGCGCATTACGCATTCAAAACCTAACCTGTTGCTTTTAATGTAAGTGCGGCCACTGAAAGCGAATTAATATCGTTAAGCTTCAAGTGATAGCACTTACAAAACGGTAAGTTCGGTGTTAAGTGCGTAGTCCAACTCCGCTTCGCATTTGGTAGTCTTAGATTAGATTAGAAACTAGAGGAAGGAATTGTAAAACCCCAGACACTGCGATCGACGGACCTAATGTGCAACTAAACCTCTTAAGTACTAGTTCAGCAGATTGGTTCGCCTGGTAAGTTCCGACAATCCTGCTAGAGGTCTCTTGGGTGCTAGAAACCAAAAACTCGTAGCCTTCTGCTAACAAGAGCCTCACAATCATGCATCGTGTCCTGCAGTTTCTTCCGTATACCTATACTGATCATGTGTACCCTCGGACCACAGTGGCCTGTAATAAGCAAAATGATTTGTCTGAGTTGTGCTCTGCTCAAGACGTTTGCCGTTCCTTTAAACCCTCCATATGGAACCTGGCTTAAAAGGCGCTTCCTGTGGGAATGCCCATGGGAATCCCATCTTGCCTGATGTTGCTTGTTAATCCAAGTTTTGTTAGCAGACTTGGCCAGTGATAGAGAGATCCCTAAAGCCGTTTCGGGTCCGATAAATTGTAGACCCCAGTTCAGGCAGTCGGTCGGCTCTTCATTACCTTCAATCCCCCTTATGCCCCGAAACCTAGTGAAGAATAATTCTGTTTCCCAAGTACAGAGCACTGAGGTTCTCCCGACACGCCCAGATTAGCTTGGCCAATTAAATGACCTGCAAGTGCTTTTATTGCTGCCTGACAATCGGTATAAATATGAATACGAGTCTTCTTTAAGGCCCGTTTCAAATTCTACTGAACAGTCATTAATGCCCAATACTTTATCCTGGAATACTGTTGCATACTGTCCCAGGATAGCAGCTTTCTTTGCCGTTCGTCTCAAGCAGTATACCCCAACACCAGAGCCTGTCTTTTCTTGGAGCCATTTGTTTACCATACTACGTCCCCAGAGTTTCCAAACACACGATCTTCCTCCTCACATGTTATCTTGACATTATAGGGTCTAGAAACCATGTGTGTTTTGATCATCTGATGAGTCCCCATCATTGAAATCGTGTCTCTAATCTTTTCTGTGATTCTAGCATGACTGAAAGTTGAGGATAATCAGACTCTATTTTCCTGATCTAAGTTTTGCTTATTACATAGAGATCAATGGGGGGGGGACGATCGCCATAGTCGCCATTGGTATTATAATCACAGATCCTGTTATGCACAGGCTGGCCAACCTCTGGATTTTAGTCAGTAATTCTCCGACCATTCTTTGCTCGGCCTTAGTTCACCACATTCAGCACCATATCAAATCAAGGGTCTAAATATCCCAGTACTTAATCATGTCTCAACTCAGTCCTCATGTTTTACCAACCATTCTTCTAACTGCCATCAATGATTTTTTGGCTTTCTCTTGATTCACCCATCCGGCCTGAATGGCATTATGTAGTACAACGTTAAAAAAAATTAGTTATAATTTTTCTAAAACATTTATCAAATGTAATTTATTCAATATTTACAAAAGTATTTTTTTATATGAGTCAGGCCTATTTCGACAATCTCCCTAAAGCTTTTCACACTAAAGAGCCCCACAATTTTATTAGCTCATGCAAATGAATACTAAAACAAAGTGAGACATAATAAAGGGATAAATCTAAAGAACTAATAAAAAGAAACAGAAAAACACCACCATAAATCTGAAACATGAAACTATTCTAGACTCGCTGTCTTCCTGCCGTGACTCACAATAAGGCACAAACTTTCTCACATTCTATCATCTTAGATGTTGATAGTTGATTTATTCGAGCACTAATATCCCAGTTTATTGTCACTACTATTGTTGTACTAAATATTATACCTAAAAACACGGCAGCGTTCCACCTTCCACCTTATCTCGCTGAGGTGTGCAGCTTGAAACTGAAGGAAGTTCCAGAATTATTTTCATAACCGAAGTAAAGTTCGCGAGAAGTAGATGAAAAACGGAACATAACTTTCCAAAAATGTGTTCAGCAGATGTGGAGAGACATGGCTTGAATTTTTTTTTTAAGATTTCCCATCTATTTCTACTCCTTCTTGAACGTTGACGTGGCTCGTTTCAATTTTCACGGGTAGCAACTCTACGTGTTTGACGTCATTAAAGGTAAGTGGTAGGTACTTTGTACTGATATAACGAACATATCAGGGGCTCGCACATTGTTAGTAAGGGTTTGGTAATTAAGAGATGTTTTAACTGGAACTAACCATTCTTCATCTATATGCATCTCTGTTATCTGAAGGCAAGGTGGACCAGCGTAAGGTGCAGGCTGCTTGTTAGGGGGGAGCTTAGCTTAAGTATGCGGAATTCTTTTTATATTCTTCTTCTTTTCTACTAGTATTATTGTCACTATGTTGAGTATAATAATCTGCCTTCCCTAGCTTCGTCAATTCTACTTTTGTTGAAACGTTTCGGAGAACCTCCATCTTCAAAAACTATATCTATACTGGTCAACAATATTACAGCCCGTGCTACTTATAATTTTCTATCTCCACCTCGTACCCCTCCTCTATTCAACACGTGTACATTAATCCTGACGTGCTCGCTTCTGATTGGCCATTCAAAATCATACGTTTTCGCTCGCTTCTGATTGGCTCATTTCAAACTTTCTCTTCAACGGTCGTCCCTCCTGTTAATTTTTGAAAATTTTTAGATTTTTAAACGTACGTAGAAGCGAGCACGTCAGGATTAATGTACACGTGTTGAATAGAGGAGGGGTACGAGGTGGAGATAGAAAATTATAAATAGCACGGGCCATAATATTGGTGATCAGTATAGATATAGTTTTTGAAGATGGAGGTTCTCCGAAACGAGTCAACAAAAGTAGAATTGACGAAGCTAGGGAAGGCAGATCATTATAATCAACATAGTAAGTATGCGGACCCTGAACACCAGGCGACTTCCAGTATTAATTCAACCTGCGGGGCTTTGTACGGGAAGACGTTTCGTTTCCATAGCTACTTGTGGAATTTTTACGGCTGGAAACAAACCATCGAAGCCCCAAACACCCCGGGTAAGTGGCAGAAGTGGACCGAGTGAATGAAAATAGCACGGACTGCAGCAGTAGCGAACTTCATGGAACCCACAGTGAACTGCAGCGTGTCTGCATAACCTGAACTGGAAAAATGAAAGTTGAGATCAAAAATCTCATATCAGTAAAATGATCTATAAACGTCTATCGCGGGAGCAAAATTTCAAACTGAAAAGAAAGGAGGCGAGAGCAAAGGTGCTCCAATAGCTGGAGATCTAGAACCAGAAGATCTCGCAGCTCGTGAGTGGAAAATACAAATGTATAGTGCTTGGATAACAGGGAACCGTACTCCAAGACTGAAACATTTATACCACTGTGAACTGTACAAGGAAGGATAAGGAAACTGCAAATGCCAACAGGAGGGAAATACTGTTTGGCTTCAAGGACCCTAAGGACTTCCAGTACAATACGCTAGTCAGTGGACTGTTAAAACTTATTAAAGATACCAGTTTACTGAACTAGAAACCAAGAGGCTGAACTGCACTGTAAATCCTATGATGACAATGTGAGGAAACCCACCAAACCCCATAACTTCTAAAGAATCTATTTGTATCAATAGACATCATGAAATAAAAAACATCTAAAAATTCAAAATTTAAACTAGTAAATCAATTTTGATTAGAAATAGTCACTTTCTTCGTTTTTTATTTGTAAAAAAAATCATAAAAAGATGATTCAATTCTACTGAAAAAATCATACAGCCTTAAAATTATAATAAAACAACTTAAAAAGCCCATGATCTACAAGGTTAATTTTGATTAAAAAGAACGTTTATGTTACGGTTTTTGTGTAATACATGTTAAAAACTGCAAACAAGTAAATTTACGTGTACAAAAATGAAACTTACGTATTAACGCCATCGTAGCTGCAGATTTGGTGATTTTTAAGTTTTAAAAGAAGAAACCTTTTATTTCTTTAAAAAAAAATACTCCAAAACCTTTTGGACACGGTTGTTAGGCCTAACACGGTGATGCTTGAAGAAAACCTTTTATTTCTTTAAAAAAGATATTCCAAAACCTTTTGGACACGGTTGTTAGGCCTAACACGGTGATGCTTGAAAAAACCTTTTATTTCTTTAAAAAAGATACTCCAAAACCTTTTTAACAAGGTTGTTAGGCCTAACACGGTGATGCTTGAAAAAAACCTTTTATTTCTTTAAAAAAGATATTCCAAAACCTTTTGGACACGGTTGTTAGGCCTAACACGGTGATGCTTGAAGAAAACCTTCTTTTTAAAAAAAAGAAAAAGAATACTCAATAACCTAACTGACACGGTACTTGCGTGGTGAACCTAACTGATACAGATGATGGGTAAAAACCCTGTTAAATTAAAGTAGTTATTAACCACCGTGAGATGGACAAAGCCTTGTCAGAAAGGCAACTGTAAGCCTTCCAACAGTCACTTATATTCACGCATCACCGTGTTAGGCCTAACACGGTGATGCTTGAAGAAAACCTTCTTTTTAAAAAAAAAGAAAAAGAATACTCAATAACCTAACTGACACGGTACTTGCGTGGTGAACCTAACTGATACAGATGATGGGTAAAAACCTTGTTAAATTAAAGTAGTTATTAACCACCGTGAGATGGACAAAGCCTTGTCAGAAAGGCAACTGTAAGCCTTCCAACAGTCACTTATATTCACGCATCACCGTGTTAGGCCTAACACGGTGATGCTTGAAGAAAACCTTTTTTAAAAAAAATACACAAAATACTCAATAACCTAACTGACACGGTACTTGCGTAGTGAACCTAACTGATACAGATGATGGGTAAAAATCCTGTTAAATTAAAGTAGTTATTAACCACCGTGAGATGGACAAAGCCGTTGTCAGAAAGGCAATTGTAAGCCTTCCAACAGTCACTTATATTCACGCATCACCGTGTTAGGCCTAACAACTGTGTCAGTTAGGTTATGGGGTTTTTTTAAAATAAAGTTTTTTATCAAGCAAAACCCGTTTTAAAAGTATTTTTTATCGTTTTACCGATCTACAACGCGTACGTGCGTTATTTATTGCGCATTAGCGCAACTTCTGATGCTGTAGCGTTAATTTTGATGAAAAAAATTTTGATGAAAAACAGTCCAATTTGTTCAATACGATTTATGTAATGCCATTTGTAAAAATTTGACAAAAATTACTTTTATTTTGAAAAAACTTTTGATCTTACGCAACTACAAAACTACTTTATTACATAAAAAAAATCTCCGCGTAGTTTACCCAAAACATTTCTGAAATAAAATTTGGATACTGTTCAGCTTCTCGAATTTCATCTTTACAACAATGAGTTTCCCAAATTATTTTGCTTGGCTTCGGTACTGTAGGTCAAACGTTGGATACGAAAAAACAAAGATAAATAATGAGGATGAAGTTAAAAAAAACTTATAACGACTGTTTTTCTTAAATATAGAGAGTTAAAACACTTATTTTTTTGCCAGATAAGATATATGTTTGCGCTTCAGTTGGAATATTTCAAGACAGCTGCCACAATGAATAATAAAGACAGATGGGAAGTAATCAAGAAGGCCTGGCCGAAATGAGATAAGCAATCGGAGCTATTTTAGAGTTGGACCGCTGCAATGAAAGTCACGTCCATTGTTCATGTACTGCTTCTCTTCTTATGTAAGTACGTCGTGTTATTTAGAATGAACACAATTGTAATTTTGTGACTTTTTGGAAATTTGCTTCTATCACGCTGTGGCAAGACAGAAGTGTGTGCCAATAATTACACCCATTGAATTACTTTATTTTGCATACAAATAACAAACACTTCGCACATCTGTGCACAATTACACCACTGGTCAAAGAATTACACATTGAGACCTGATTTTTGGCAGGAGCGTGAAGTGTCTTAGACTCACACCTAACCTTCCTTCTAGTGTAATTACATGTAATTTACTTGCAAAAATTGTATAAGTTATAACGAAATTGTAATTCCTTCACAGCTGCTGAAGGACTCAGAAATACGGAAAATGATCTTTTCATCATCGGAGGAAGAAATTCAACAATAGAAAAACACCCTTATCAGGTAAGATATTTATTAATTAAACCGAATACGGTAGGTGATTGATTAGACATACGTCTACGTTGATCCGTACTTGATTCGTTCTACGTTGATCCGTACGTTGATTCGTCCTACGTTGATCCGTCCTACGTTGATCCGTACGTTGATTCGTCCGTTGATCGTTGATCCGTACGTTGATTCGTCCTACGTTGATCCGTACGTTGATTCGTCCTACGTTGATCCGTACGTTAATC
This sequence comes from Callitettix versicolor, assembly GCA_022606455.1. Taxonomy (NCBI): domain Eukaryota; kingdom Metazoa; phylum Arthropoda; class Insecta; order Hemiptera; family Cercopidae; genus Callitettix; species Callitettix versicolor. Next base: position 85,356,028 of record CM040183.1, on the reverse strand, counting down.
CGTCCTACGTTTATCCGTACTTTGATCCGTCCTACGTTAATCCGTCATACGTTGATCCGTACGTTAATCCGTCCTACGTTGATCCGTCCTACGTTGATCCGTACTTTGATCCGTTCTACGTTAATCCGTCCTACGTTGATCCGTACTTTGATCCGTCAAGTTGATCCGTCCTACGTTCATCCGTCCTACGTTGATCCGTACTTTGATCCGTCCTACGTTGATCCGTACTTTGATCCGTCCTATGTTGATCCGTACTTTGATCCGTCACGTTGATCCGTCCTACGTTGATCCGTCCTACGCTGACCCGTCCTACGTTGATTCGTACGATGATCCGTCCAACGTTGATCCGTACGTTCATCCGTCCTAACTTTTCATTTGGGACTGTCACAATCTGGCAACGTTGCACTCGCTGTATTATCTAAATAGACGTTGGAACTGTTACACAGTGAACACGGATTTTGTCGAGTAACAAAAATTTCCCAAGCAAACTCGTTATATATATATATATATATATAGCGATCTCTCTACATAACCTAGCTAATTCAAAAGTGTAAAGCGACCCATGCTGAAGGAGTGTATAACACCGCCTAGAAAGTCAGCAGCCTAGAAAGTGGCCTGTTAGGAATACAAATGGAACAAACAAAAAAATGTGCGAGTGAGAGGTCAAGACCCCATTATCTTCCTCCTTTTCCTTTACTATTGCTGATAGTAACAGTTCGTAAACTCAGAATGGCAGATGTCTGTGTCGTCGAACTGTTGAAGGGAGCTGGAGGGGAATCCTCCTACATGTGCGAGAAATTCTCGCGCAGGCGTTTACAAAGTGGCTGGACTATAATAGTGTATCAAACGGAGCCTTGAGATACCTGGCAACCTTCCAGTGTACCTCAGCCTTACCCATGCAAGCGGAGCTCTGTGTGGGTGGACACAATTTTCACCAGCTACTCATGTTCCCGTGAAGTGAAGTAAATAGAATGAGCACAAGAAAAAACTGGCCAAAGGAGGGACAATTTCCGAATTGAGGGTGAATAGTAAGGGAAAGAAATTGAAAAAAATAGCAGAGGAAGCATCTGCAAGTACCTCAATAATGAATTGGAAAGTCACAAATTAGAAGTGGATTGAGTTACCCACCTTGAATTTTCTCCAAATCAAATTGTGGAAAAGATATTGTAAATGAGCATCTCAAGAATTAGAGAGCGAGAACAATAGATCTTATAAAGGTAGCAGTGCAACAGTAACCCTAGAAAGTCATTCATTCATTGAAGAGCTCAATTAAGAAAAATGTTTAGTTTTCCTTCAAGTTCGAGACCAAGGCCTTTAAAATATGTCCTCAACCATCTTTCTGTGACTTTCCAGTCTCTCAAATGTTTTCAAATTTAACTTTAGGAATTTTATGTATATATTATACTTTATAATATTATAATTTATAAATTATATTATATATGCTCCTCAAAAAGTTATATAATATCGGCTATTTTTATGATTCCAAGTATGAGTGGTTACAATATTGGCCGCTCCACGGCTCCAGTAGTCAATTTCCAATGGAAACGAAACCATTTTAATTTTGGCATGAAAGATGGCGACTGATTTCTGTGTTGGATGTTGCAGGCGTCCATTACGACTTACGGAGCCTTCGTGTGTTCAGGCACTGTACTTAACCACAAATGGGTTCTCACTTCCGCTACGTGCATTGCTTGGTAAGTGCCTGAAATTCTCTTACTACACTTAAGCTGCGTATAAACTGTTGGAATTTTGACTTGTTGGAACATGACTTGGAACTGAAAACGAAATTGCCGATGCAAACGGATCGTTGAACAGTTTGTCGAGACACTCTCGCTAGAGCACACTGCGGCTCTAGCAGTATATTGCGCACCTGCTCTAGCTTTGAACAAACATTGGACGATATTGTTGATAACATTATCAGTTTACTGACTCCAACTCGTGGAGTGATTCTTTGTAGAACGGAGTGTCAGTTATTACATTCTTATTTGTTTTTTTGTTCTAATGGTTGAAACACAATCCCCTTGTAGCGTGATGAGTCTGCTATCAATTGGTGGATTAACAAGCAACACCAGTCAAGATAGGATAATAAATTCCACAGCAAGTGCGTGTAATATAAGGTTTCTCAAGGAGGACTACGAGGGGCGGCAGACATCTTGGGCAGAACACAACAGGAAAATCATGCGACTAATTACAGGGCATTGTCGACTGAAAGTGCATATGAACAGGATAGGTATACGAGGTGTGTTCAGAAAGTAACGAGAATTTTTAAATTTCTCGGGCTTGGAGAGTCCGATTGTCAAACATTTTTTTTATTATGTTGGTATACATGCCCTTGAAGTATGATAAAACTTTCAGCTGTTTTCATTGTTGACTTTGTCTGTGACAGCCACTAAGGTTAGACGTGTTTTTATGAGCTCGGCGATTTTCGTTTGTTAACAGAAATGGATCAAAGCATTTGTATCAAATTTTGCGTAAAAAATGGAATAAAGTGTAACAAAGTGTGTGAAATGTTAACAAAGACCTATGGCGAGTCTGCTGTGAGTAAAGCAAGAGTTTACGAGTGGTATAAGCGTTTCCAAGAAGGCCGTGAAGACGTTGGATTAACAAGTCAAGATGAGATAACCTTCATGCGCCCCATAGCAATATTTTCTAAGTTAAGGTTCCTCATGGACTATTTATAAGAGCGGCAGACATCTTGGACAAAGTACAACTCATGGGGCTCATTCCTGGGCACTGCAATGTGAGGGTGCGCATGAACAGGACAGGTATACACCACGGAGAAACCGTGTGTAGGTTATACAGTGAAAGAGGAAGAAACTGCAGGACACCATAATTCATGATTAAAGGCTCTTGCTATCTGGAGGCTAAGGGTTTTGGGTTTCCAGGACCTCCAGTAGGATGAGCTAGTCAATGGATTCTTGTATCTAAGGACACCAATCTGCTGAACTACTGCTTAAGAGGTTTAGTTGAACAATAGATCCGTCGATCGCAGTGCCTGGGGTTTTATAATCACTTCCTCTGCTTTATAACTAATCTAACCTAACGCGATGAGTGCTTTTTTTGAAGACTCGAGCAAGAAGTGGTCGGACATTGAAGCCAGGCGGTTAATTGTGTTGTTTGAGGAAAGTAGAGTTTTATGGTTTGCAAACCAAATGACTACAGGAGACTGGTTAACAAGAATATTGCAACCTGTTCAGTTGGTAAGAACCTAAACGTGTACCGGTCAGAAGTATTTTGAGCTCTTCGTGTGTTCCTATGAGTGCAGCAGGAACTTCCACTCGTTCACAACATAGCATGTTTTCAAGTTGACTATTTTGGCCTAGTAAAGAGGACTTGGGTGAGTCGGAAGTGCTTGCAGTGTAAGCGGCAATTGATGCTCCGCTGTATGTCGAAATTGCAAAAAGTGTTTATACTTCCCTGGTGAACTTCCCCTTGCGCTGGCGAACTTTTAACGAGAGCTCTAGAGCAAGAAAGAGAGGGACCGAATTTGAGGATTGTTTTCTTCTCTCTCTCTCTCCCTTCTTTCTCTTCTTCCCTCCCTCCCTCTCTTCCAATCTCTCGTTCCCCTCACACTCCTCTCTTTCTCCCTCCTCTCTCTCTGGAGGAACGAGTAATTGTTAACCAACGCTATCTATCGGTCAAGTGCACAACTATAGGCTTCTAGTTCAACGTTTTTCAATAAGATGTCGCTACTTAACACTGTTTTATGCACTTAGCACTGTTGTTCTCTACTTCCAGGTTACGCGACACACCAAGCGCAATAAAACTAAGGGTTGCAAGCGACAGTTACGCCTCCGGCGGGGAAATCTACACCGGCCGAAATGTCACCGTTCACCCGAAGTATTCCGAAATCACGATGGATTATAATATTGCTTTAGTTAAGATCAACGGAAGCTTCGAGTACAGCAACAAACTGAAGCCAATAAAAATTAGTAAAAAAGCGCTGCCTAGCGGCCAGAAAGCAATCATCAGCGGCTGGGGACGGACTGTGAGTATATTGTCGTTGTACGGGTTAGGCCATTACCTTTTAATATGTAGGCTAACCTTAGTAAACAAATTATATCTTCAATGTATGTTTCAGGGCTGGTTTTGATGATGGATTTTGCGGGACACGTGATGTGAGGAACATGTTCATGTTGATATATA
>CM040183.1:85334382-85346882 GCA_022606455.1 Callitettix versicolor | reverse complement strand
CTCGCTCCCTATCTCCTTCTCACCATCTTCCTATCCCTCCCTCCCTCTCTCTCTGTCTCTCTCTCTTTGTCTCTCTCTGTCTCTGTCTCTGTCTGTCTGTCTGTCTGTCTGTCTCTCTCTCTCTCTCTCTCTCTCTCTCTCTCTCTCTCTCTCTCTCTCTCTCTCTCTCAAAGTGCTACAACTAGTGGTAATTGGGTTTTATTGACGTAGCACGAAGCTTGTCAAGTAAATTATTTTTCCTTTAAAGGGCACACTTTATGTCAGTTAGATTAATAAAGAGACAAAAGCTCTGCGTTAAAGGTAGTAACTTCAGTCTCGAACCTACAACTATTTAGGCTAGTAAGAAAGCAAGAAGCTCTGCGTTAAAGGTAGTAACTTCAGTCTCGAACCTACAACTAGTTAGGCTAGTAAGGAAACAAGAAGCTCTGCGTTAAAGGTAGTAACTACAGTCTCGAACCTACAACTATTTAGGCTAGTGAGGAAACAAGAAGCTCTGCGTTAAAGGTAGTAACTACAGTCTCGAACTTACAACTATTTAGGCTAGTGAAGAGACAAAAGCTCTGCGTTAGAGGTAGTAACTTCAGTCTCGAACCTACAACTATTTAGGCTAGTAAGGAAACAAGAAGCTCTGCGTTAAAGGTAGTAACTACAGTCTCGAACCTACAACTATTTAGGCTAGTGAAGAGACAAAAGCTCTGCGTTAAAGGTAGTAACTTCAGTCTCGAACCTACAACTATTTAGGTTAGTGAAGAGACAAAAGCTCTGCGTTAAAAGTAGTAATTTCAGTCTCGAACCTACAACTATTTAGGCTAGTGAAGAGACAAAAGCTCTGCTTTAAAGGTAGTAACTTCAGTCTCGAACCTACAACTATTTAGGTTAGTGAAGAGACAAAAGCTCTGCTTTAAAGGTAGTAACTTCAGTCTCGAACCTACAACTATTTAGGCTAGTGAAGAGACAAAAGCTCTGCGTTAAAGGTAGTAACTTCAGTCTCGAACCTACAACTATTTAGGTTAGTGAAGAGACAAAAGCTCTGCGTTAAAAGTAGTAATTTCAGTCTCGAACCTACAACTATTTAGACTAGTGAAAAGACAAAAGCTCTGCGTTAAAGGTAGTAATTTCAGTCTCGAACCTACAACTATTTAGACTAGTGAAAAGACAAAAGCTCTGCGTTAAAGGTAGTAATTTCAGTCTCAAACCTACAACTATTTAGGTTAGTGAAGAGACAAAAGCTCTGCGTTAAAAGTAGTAATTTCAGTCTCGAACCTACAACTATTTAGACTAGTGAAAAGACAAAAGCACTGCTTTAAAGGTAGTAACTTCAGTCTCGAACCTTCAACTATTTAGGCTAGTGAAGAGACAAAAGCTCTGCGTTAAAGGTAGTAACTTCAATCTCGAACCTACAACTTTTTAGACTAGTGAAAAGACAAAAGCTCTGCGTTAAAGGTAGTAACTTCAGTCTCGAACCTACAAATATTTAGGCTAGTGAAGAGAAAAAAAGCTCTGCTTTAAAGGTAGTAACTTCAGTCTCGAACCTACAACTATTTAGGCTAGTGAAGAGACAAAAGCTCTGCTTTAAAGGTAGTAACTTCAGTCTCGAACCTTCAACTATTTAGGCTAGTGAAGAGACAAAAGCTCTGCGTTAAAGGTAGTAACGTCAGTCTCGAACCTACAACTATTTAGGCTAGTGAAGAGAAAATAGCTCTGCTTTAAAGGTAGTAACTTCAGTCTCGAACCTACAACTATTTAGGCTAGTGAAGAGACAAAAGCTCTGCTTTAAAGGTAGTAACTTCAGTCTCGAACCTTCAACTATTTAGGCTAGTGAAGAGACAAGATGCTCTGCGTTAAAGGCAGTAACTTCAATCTCGAACATACGACCATTTATACTAATAAAAAGACGAAAGCTCTGCGTGAAATCAGTTTCTTCGGTATCGCGCCTACGACCTATTAGGCTTATGAAAAGACGATAGCTCTGCGTTGAAAGCAGTAATTGCAGTCTCGAACCTACGACCTTGAAAAGTGCAAGTTCAGAAACGCAGCAGATTTATCTGTTCTTACAATACCATGAATGAAGGATATGACTATGAAATGAGGTTTTCTGTATCCGGAAAATGATGTTTTTTACTATCACAAAAGTTCCCGTACTGAAAAAAATCACAATGCCGATATATTTTAGCGGATTTTCATTCAAGAACTAGCTATTTTCCTGACCCTTTCTCAGCACTTTATGAAGTGTCGTTAAAAGTTTTTCGTTCGTGTGTGTGCGCGCGCGCGTGTGTATTCTGAATTAATATCGATTCTAGTTTTGAATGACCCCTCACTAGATAAATAATTTAAAACATATTTTTTAGATTTTGTCCCTTAACTACCTCTAAATATTTCTTGTCATCAACTCGAATATTTTTCCTGGGTTCGAACCGCTACAAAGACCAGTTTCACCGAATTTCATAGCGATTGGTCACGTCGTTTATGAGTAAGAAGCGTGCGTAGAGACTAGAGACGATACTACCTGTGAAATATTGCTATTTGTGAAAACTGATACTGCTACTTTTCAATATCTGTTAAATTAAACTGTGAATAACTGTGAAATAATGTCATCGCTGATCTGTTATGTAGCTATTGCTTCTTCATATAGGCTAATATAAATCAGAAAAAACAAACAAACAAAATCAGGTATTTTATCTGCACAAATACACAATTCTTCTATACAATTATTCTTCTACACAACACTACTTGTGCAAAAAACATTCGCTATACTAAATAAATAATACCAACAACAAGCTAAATCTGGCGGGAAACAAATGTGCGCGCGCAGTTAGCAATATCAATATTTATCTCGTCTCAGTAATTCCGCACTAACATAAGTGAGAACTGTGAAAATTTCACAGTTCACAGATAGTGTGTAGATAGGTAGGACCAAACTGTGAACTCATTACGCATGCGCAGGGCAAAGCGACGATTTCAGATATTTCAGTTCACAGTTCACAATTAGTAACAGTTGAACTCAGCCATTCACTGTTAGATAAATATGTGAAATTTGACTATCAGTGAAAAAGTAGCAGTTCTGTGATAACGTTACCATCTCTAGTAGAGACAGCGCGCAAATTTATAACTGTTACCAGCTAAAACTACGGATCTAAGGAAAACAAATTAAATTAATAATTGAGCACGCAGCTGTCTGGCTGATGTGATTTGACAAATTCACAAAACTAACAGAAATGAATAAACAACATACACAAACAAAAGTTGAAGGTATGAATGATGTTATGAATTAATAATTGAAAAATACGTAACATTAAGCTTAAACACAAACAGCTTTGAACAGTGGTTATAAAATGGATTGATTTACAATCTGTTTATTTTAACAAAACATTACTGTTAATAGGTTACTGAAGTAGGTTGAAGCAACAAAAAAACAAAAACAAATATTGCACGTTGAAATATACAGGGTGTTCATATAAAACGTCCTCTTAGGGGCTCTCACAGGATTTGGAAAATCCCTAGGGATCTTAGTTGGATCTAATAATACTTTATCTGCTATTAAGTTAGATCCTTCCGTCCCACGCCAAAATGGAACAGCGTACGCCGACTATTGCGTAGGTTACCTTCAGTATGCGGACTCCAGATTTAATCTAACCTTACCAATGTATGCGGGGCTCTGTATGGTGGATACCACGCGGACTCCAGATTTAATCTAACCTTATCAATGAATGCCGGGCTCTGTATGGTAGATACCACGCGGACTCTAGATTTAATATAACCTTACCTATGGATGAGGGGCTCTGTATGGTGAATACCACGCGAACTCCAGATTTAATCTAACCTTACCAATGTATGCGGGGCTCTGTATTGGCGGCCATTTGGTTTTATTCTGATCAGTGGAAACAAACTGTCAAAATATACTTGGAAAAGTGGACTTCGAGGAGTGCAAATAACAAGGTATCTACGAAGCAAGGAAACTGGGACCGTATCTAACCCCGTGGATCTCGGTAACAGTGAACTGTAGAATACTGTGAGGGAAGTTAGGCGGACCTACCAAACCGGAAGTGGAAGAAGACAGAGATGTGATCAAACATTTCAGATCAGTAAGGACGTCTACAAACGTATAGCGAGAGCGCAAAATTGCAAACTGAGAAGTGAGGCTCTAATTAAAGAAGCAGAAGACCTCCTAGGCATCAAACCTTGGGGGTCAGAAACATCTTACATTACAAGACTGATGAAAAAAGTACTCCAAGATTGTAGAGGTATCAGAAATATTTTACCTCGGTCATGCGAGAAAATAAAGGGAACAGGAAATGCTTGCAGGAGGCAAAGGGTATTTAGCTTCCAAGACCCTGAGAATGACGATACCAATCTATTGAGATAGAATCCAAGAGGCTTTGCATAGCAGATCCTTTTATTACGGTTCCAGAGACTGCTAACCTCTAGAGAAACAATTAATCAATCTGTAATGCTCAGATATTATTCAAAAGTGGTTATATGAGCCAAAATAAGGGAAAGGATCGTCTCGCGTGCAAATACCACAGAGCATACTCTCGAAACTTCGTGTATTGTTTCCATATGCACAAATTAAACAACAATAAAAAGACGAATATTCCATTATCAAGTAACAATCTGTTAATTTAATTATCTGATGATGACTAACGGCGAAACAGCTGTAAAAATCTTTCATATACTATCACGCTAAGCATTCCAATCGGTTTTGTTCCAAAAACCAGTCTGCATTATTGAAACTACATATATGGGGTACCTACAGGTTCGTTAAAACACCAGAAACTTTCACGTCTTCACGCTTTTCCATTTTACGATAAAATAAAACCGACTTAAAACCGATAAATGATTTGTAAACAAAATTCCAGAAGTAGTATAAAGTGTCCCCGTGAGAGTGCAGCACAATGCATGCATATGTAACAAATAATTAAGTACCAAAACAGCTGATTGTTAAAACAACATTGTTGAAAGTAATATTTAAATTATTACTGTGTACAAGACTTAAATAATTACTGACCTAATCGGTTCTGGAAATAGAACCGGTAAGACAATCTAGGCCAATTCTAATGTGTAAATGTTATTAAAGAAAAGACACTGCTTTTAGTAAACAGTAAATACTGTAGCCTAATTTAGGTATGCAGTGTAAAATCCGGTTATAGTAGGTAAATATTATAAAACTTAGAATTCAGTCATTAATTTTATAGGTTATAGTTTTAAATACAAAAGCAGAACAATGTAAGGCCTATTGTATTAAATAACTTAAATATAATGAATTACATTGCTTTATTACAGGTCATACAAGTATTTATGAAGGTATGAATACTTGTATTAATTTACAGATAGGCCCAAATCAAGTCCGTTAATAATAACGTCTATTCATAGGCTACTGACAAAAAATAGTAGGCCTATGGTTTGCAACGATTTTGCTTAGGACGATATGTACAGTAATCTTAAAAAACAAGTATAGATTAGTGTATTATAGTAATTAAACACCAACCAATGGTATAATTTGAATTATTTTATTTACAGAATGCATGTTTTTAAGTTCAATTACGGACAGCGATTTCGTTAAAAAGTCTAACATTTTTTACATTTTCGTTCATGTACCGACAAGAAAAGTTATGATTGCCGTATTTTTCAGGTCATATATTTTATAGTTTATAAAGAGGCGCTATAACACTGTTCAACTTCTTGCTGTACATTGTTGTATACAAAATGTGATTTAACGCCATTAAACTACTTACCCAGTCAAAATTTAATAAACAACGTACATCCAATACTATTATAGCTAGAGACTTGAAATTTTCAGGTTACCTTCTTACAACAATGTCAAGGTGCACTAATAAAGGATTTTGTAAAAATTTGATTTTGACGCCATTAAACTACTAACCCAGTCCAAATCTAATAATCAACGTACATCCAATACTATTATAGCTAGAGACTTGAAATTTTCAGGGTACCTTCTTACAACATTGTCGAGATGCACTGAAAAAGGGGTGCACTGAAAAACGATTTTCCAGTATGCAACCCCTAAAGAGGTAAACATGAGGTACAACAATTTTTATTGGAGAAAATATGTTTTTCATCTGACCTTCTTAAAACGTAACATAGTCACTCTTAATATAAGTAATGAAATATGTTTTTCACCTTTTCCCCAAAACGCATCCCCTAAGGAGATTGAAAGAAGGTATAACATATAAAAAAGGGGTACAATTTCGTATTGAAAAAATATTTTTTTTATCTTAAATTCTAGAAATATGCTATGAAACACATATTTAAACATTTTTCTGAATTCATCCCCTAAAAGAATAAAAATGGAAAAAGAGTTATCATGGGAGAAAAAAGAGTGTTTGCATTGGAGAAAAATATTTTTTATCAAATTTTCTTAAAAGTAAACAAAATATTTTAAAACATAAATTACGATACATGGAATTCAGTGTTTTCCCCCGAATTCATCCCCTAAAAGGACAAACATATAGAATAGGTATAAATGTTTGTATTGGAGAAAAATATTTTTATCAGATTTTCTTAAATTCGAATGGAACACGTTTGAAGACAATAAAACAAACATATTCAGGTTATAATATTTTTTCATATTCACTGTAAAATAATCATGAGTTTAGATGATCACGCTTTTCTCTCTCTTTATTTGTTTCACCCAACTTTTGGGGTACACTAAATCAATCACTTTTTAATGTTCTGTGCCTTCCTCGTAGCCCAATATTGCTCCATTCGTTGTGATCCTGCTTTTCTTTCTTCGTCAGAGATTTCGATCGTTCGCTTGGATTTGACTTTGCCTTGGAACCGTTGCTTCTTGTCCTTGGTTATTGTTTTGGCTGTTCTGTCCATGAGCATAGTGTCAGTGATCTGCAGTTCTGTCATGTCTTTCTCAGTTTCTCTAAACCAAAGTGGTTTGGCTCTTCTACTGCGAAAGTAGTCAAATATTTTTTTGGTTAGTCTATTTTTGTCCATTCGGAGGATGTGCCCATAAAAATCAATTCTCCTTTTTCTTATTGTGACTGATAGTGTTTCAATTTTTTGGTAAAGAGTTTCATTACTGATGTGGAGTAATTGGTTGTTACGGAATTTTGGGCCTAAGATTTTTCGTAATATCTTTCTTTCTTTGATCTCCAGCCTTTCAAGTGGGCCCTGGGTTGTGAGAGATAATGTTTCAGCTGCATATAAGGCTTCTGGTTTAATTACCGTATGATAATGCCTTATCTTTGTATTCCAGGAGAGGGACTTCTTGTTGTATGTGTCCTTGGTAAGTTGGAAGGCTAATTCAACTTTATTTCTCCTAGATTCCATAGCTTTTTTCTCTAGGGCGTTCCAGCTGATCCATTCCCCAAGATATTTGTATTCTTTCACTATCTCAATGTACTGTTCTCCCACTTGAAGCTTTTTTGGTGGTTTTTGTATGTTTGTCAATATTTTAGTCTTTTCAAATGAAATTTTAAGTCCCATTTTTAACGCTTGCTTCTGGTGTTCAAGAGTCTGTTCATTAGCTTCTTCCAATGTCTCAGCTAGTAAGGCCATGTCATCCGCAAAAGCCAAACAATTTACCTTAATGCCTTTGTTCTTAGTTCCTAGTCTGGATCACGCTTTTATTAATATATTTTCTTATGTTTCTAAATTATTACATTACTGAAACAGTTTAAGTTTCGTGGGCGAAGCCGCGACGGGTAATGCTAGTTGTATATTATTCGTTTCTTTTTCCCATTAACTGCGAAGGGTCGCACCAGCCCTCTAGTACGTAGTATTTCTATAAAATAGGATTTTCTGTAAATGAACCTTTGTAAGCCATATTTATTTCCATGTTTCACTAGCGTGGTTTTTAGAATTTGTTCATTGTTTAAAAAAAAATAATTTTAAGATACGATCAAATCCGTTATTTTTTCACAGATATCATTAGCTAATTTTAAATGCTATGGACACTGAACAACACTTACTTAGGCTAAGAACAGCTTAGACTGGCGTCGTATTTATTAAGTCCGATCATTAATTATTAATGTGACAGATAGATACAGCAACAAGACAATGTAAACCTAACGTGATCCCATCAATCTACTGTTAAGTTCTATTTGACTATCGGTAGCTCAGTATGATAGGCTTAGCCGTAATATTGTGTGCATTAGGTAAGTAATAAACAAGCTTTTAGGCGTTATTATTGTTAGATACTATACAAATGATTTGTTTATCCTTGATTATTAGAAAGGATGTACTTTTTGTCTCAACATAAACTAAGTAGGCCAATCAGTTGACAAATATTATTCCCGTTACAAATTTGTATTTTTACTGATCGATTTGTAACTTGTATTTATATTATTAACAAAAAATGATATTGTCTGAAAATTACGTACCAAAACTATGAGACAAGTGTTATAGTTAAAACTAATTACATACAGTATGTCCCACGAAGAAGTTTACGCATTTGATCCTCCATTATTTTATCATTCCTCTATTGATTATTTTGAAACTATACATACTTTTTAAAAAAGGTACCAGAGGTGGGAACTGTATCTGGCTGATGTTTGTTACAACAAAATGGCGGCAAAAATAAAAAAACATCTATCCCTCTTAAAAATCTGACTTTACTGCAGTACTTTTATCAGCGTGTAGCTGTGGATGGTTTCCATTTTGAATGGGTCTGATTTATGAAATGTTCATTGCTATTTAGTTTTCTTTTAATTACTTTGTATCTAGTTGAATTACCCCTCAGGGGGTGCAGACTAGCTGCACCTATTAAGAGGATTTAGACGTCCCTCGCCGTACCCGAGTCTAACACACACACTTACAACACTACACTTGCGACTTTAACACTTTACACTCACATTTACATTTAGGAAGGCGATAATAGCCTCAATGTGCTTTTCGCCTTAAAATAACAACAACAAAAAATCTAGTTGAATAAAAAAAATATAATTTGTTTGAAAAAAATAACAAAATCAGTTCTATATTTTACTTAAACTTTATTTTTGCCGCCATTTTTATCCAACGAACATCAGCCAGATGCAATTTTCACATACTACTTCTGATGCCGTCTTTAAAAAGTTATAGTTTCAAAATGATCAATGGAGGAATGAGAAAATAATGGAGGATCAAATGCGTAACCTCTTCGTGGACACACTGTACATAACTTACCCGGCTTTGTTTAGCATCAGTCAGCCTGTGATTTGCACAAATTTAATTTCCATTTCGTTCTTGTTGAAGACAGACACTTGAGACTTGACCCACAGATGTAACTAACCAAGTGGTTTACCTGTAAAAAAACGGACCTCTCAGTAACAATGTTCAAAATAGCGGTCAAAAAACGTCAAAAATACATATGTTACACACACACACACACGCATATATATATATATATATATATATATATATATATATGTGTGTGTGTGTGTGTGTGTGTGTGTGTGTGTGTGTGTGTGTGTGTGTGTATTGTATAACTTTGTTATTGTTATTTTAAGGCGAAAAGCACATTGAGGCTATTATCACCTCCCTAAATGTAAGTATTTTGTAAAGTGTTAAAGTCGTAAGTGTAGTGTTGTAAGTGTAAGTGTTTGTTAGACTCGGGTACCGCGAGGGACGCCTAAATCCTATCAATAGGTGCAGCTAGTCTGCACCCCCTTGCGGGAGTGCGCGCGCGCATGTGTGTGTGTTTTTGCTATGGCAAAAAAAAGGTGGAAAAAATCTTTTATAGACTACCTGGGGTAGGGCACGCACTACCCCAGGGTGTGGGACTCGAATTAAGTTCAAACTAAAGCTCAAACTCAAGTTAAGATATATTATTGCCCACTAAAAAAATCCACCAAAAGCATTCCTCTTCTCTAAACCCCCCCCTCCACAGAACCGCCGCCAGGACCTTCGTGGGAAGGTGGACTGGCTGACCGCCTGCTCTTCTACACCGTTGGCTCTCCTTTCTCGATCCTCAGCCTCTTCATGATCACTGCAGCGAATCCCGCAATGGCCCTCCAGTTGGCCTCTAAAGCCATCATTGTCGCAACCAGACTTTCCGGTGCAATGCTGCCTCGAAAATATGTTTGCAGCCTCATCCTTTCCTTGCCGAATCTCAGACACCGGAAAAACACATGCTCCGCATCTTCCTCCACTGCTGGAAGACAGAGGGGACAAGCCGAGTCTGTTTCCAGCCTGTGCTTGTGTGTGTGTGTGCGCACGCGCGCGCGCGTGCGTGTGTATGTCTATGTGTGTGCGCGCGCGCGCGTGTGTGTGTGCTCGCGGCTGTGTGCGTCCGTGCGTTTGTGTATTTTTGTGTATGTGCGTTTGTGTGTGTGTATGTGTGTGTGTGTGTGTTTGTATACGTGCGCGCGCGCGTTTGTGTGTACGTGTGTGTGTGTGTGTGTGTGTGTGTGTGTGTGTGTGTGTGTGTGTGTGTGTGTGTGTGTGTGTGTGTGTGTGTGTGTTGAGTAGAGGAGTGAGTGTAGTATGAGCTAGAGGAATGGTGGGATCGCTAAGCCCATCAGCTGCTCACTTCAGCTGCCTCCGCCGGCAATATATATATATATATATATATATATATATATATATATATATATATGTGTGTGTGTATATATATATATATATATATATATATATATATATATATATATATGTGTGTAAGTGTGTGTAAGGTGTAATTGTATTCCAAAAGATTTTAAGCTTTAAGGAATTTTTAACGAACTTACCTATCAAACACACATAAAAGTAAAAAACCCAATTTTAATTCTGCAAGTGGTAATCTCATCTGCCTCTCTAGCTTTGTAAACTGTTTTATTTGTTTTTACATTTCAGATTACCGCCATTGTATAAAATTATTGCTGTTCCGCTTCTCCAAACATTTGGCTTTTTATACTACTTAACCCCCCCCCCACTTAACCCCACTCCCTCCTCACACCTCCGCTCTTCTGTTTATTAACCACCTGCTCGCATTTGAATGGTCCCTCCAGTACTTTTTCTTAACGTCACGTTTATCCCGGATTTAAAACCAGATTTAACAAACACATTAAGTTATTTAAAAGACGGAACAAATAATTCAAAGTAAGCTAACTTTTAAATAAAGGTTGACCAGGAGAAATGGAACACCTATGAAATTATATTTTGCGATTAAATATTTTTTTCAGATATAGAAATAAAAGGGAAAAATATTTACAAAAAAATAAATTTACAGGCAGACGTTATTTTTCGAAATTTGAAAATGTCCACTAATAGAAAACGGGAAGGTGACCGTCAAGAGAAATGGAAGGAAACGATATGAAGCGAGCAAGTGGTTGATAAAAAGGTAGAAGAGTTTTTGGGGAGGGGGATTTTAAGGCGAAAAGCACATTAAGGCTATTACCGCCTAAGGTAGAGAAGTAGGGAGGGGATATGTAGGGAGGGGATATGTGCGGAGGGGTTTAATAATATAAAAAGAACGAATCCACGTCTGGATAAGCAGTTAGTTTCGATAACGGTTTTCGTGAACACCATCCTTGCAGACCTCCAGTACACGCGGTTTCAAATCATACAGCCAACAACGTGGACCAATGTTTCTACTGGGTCGTGGCCTCCTCGGTCCTCTGGGTTGTTCCCCGCGACACGTTTTCTTCAGATAACACCTTAAGAATGCTGCTTACAAAGTCATCCTCACACCGTTCCCGAATCGCAAGGAGAAATCGAAAGATATGTTTCTGTAATTTTTCAAAAAACGTTACAACGTGTGTTTAAGAACATACAACGTCGTATGTGTGAGACATTGTAACTAACTCGTAGAATAAAGTAACTTTCTTATTTTCCCGTCAGATAGCGCCACGTTTTTTATACTCACTGGTATAAAGAACGAATCCATGCGTGGATAAGCAGTACAGCAGTTTTTTGATAACTGTGTTCGTGATAAC
This sequence comes from Callitettix versicolor, assembly GCA_022606455.1. Lineage (NCBI taxonomy): Eukaryota > Metazoa > Arthropoda > Insecta > Hemiptera > Cercopidae > Callitettix > Callitettix versicolor. The sequence goes on along the minus strand of CM040183.1, from coordinate 85,335,027 downwards.
AGATCTGCTGTACACGTGGTTTCAGTTCATACAGCCAACACAATGACTTTCTTGACACTGGGTCATGGCCTCCTCGATCCTCTGGGTTGTCCCCGCGACACGTTTTCTTCAGATAACACCTAAAGGATGCTCCTTACAAAGTCATCCTCACACCGTTCCCGAATCGCAAGGAGAAATCGCTCGTATTGCTGTAATTTGTCAACAAACGTTACAGCGTGTTTAAGAAACCAAATTATTAACTTTCTTATTTCCCCGTAAGATAGCGTCACTTGTTGAACACACAGTAGTATAAGAGAACGAGCGCATGCCTGGAGGAACTACCAGATTTGATAAAGGTGGTAATCTGAAAAGCACCAGCAAATAAGAAAGAAAAAAAATATGCAAAACTAGGAAAGGCAGGTAAGAGTAGTCAACAAAATATCATTCTTAGCAGAAACAAAGAGGATTACATTAATAATTGCTACCATTGTTGGTCCTACACTAACTGGTAATTAGTTTCTTTACTGTGAACTGTTTTTGGTTGGGTTATGTTGTAGTCTCCGGGAGAAATAGTGGAAGTCTGGACATTTACCAGATCGGCAAGTACTCCTCCAGTTCGGAGTGGTAAAAGAATAAAAAGTTCGTATCTTCTGTAAAGTTGGCAGG
>CM040183.1:85286882-85324382 GCA_022606455.1 Callitettix versicolor | reverse complement strand
TGGGTGATGACGTCACTGAAGGCACCAGGAAAACGTTTCATTGAATTTTAAATATTAGTAAAAATCGAGAAGTAAAAAAAAGTTTATCGATGTATTGATAGTGTTATTATTATAACATTAACCATTACATAGTTCACGAATTAGATGAGATAACAAACAATGCAGTTATTTGTCTTTAGTAACAGGGATATTGTGCAATCGCAACCATTCCTGGACCGACGTGTAGTGGGATAGACTAAACATACAGTGCAAATTTGCGAAAACCTCTCGTTTCACCTGTTGAGCAGTTGTCAGCAATAACTCCAACAGTACTTACCTGCTGGTTGACAAGACTTCTTTATCGATCTTATCTGCCTGCCAGCAAAGCAGTTAATAGGCTACAGGACAGTGGAGTCTGACTAACCTCACATTTTGGGGCACGCTAGAATCAAACCCGATTCTAATAATTGGGACTAACCATATGGTCAAACAACGCATGGTTTCGAGACTTTTTGATGTCAAGATGACATTTCTGGAGAAAGATCTCGTGTTAGGAAACTCTGGAGACCAAGTACAGTATACAGATGGATCCAAGACAAGACAGGCACTGGTGCCTGAGACTAAGGGCAAAGAAAGCTGTTGTCCTGAAACAGTATTCCAGGCTGAATACTGAGAAGTCTGGCTAACCTCACATCTGGGGCACGCTAGAATCAGACCCGATTCTAATAATTGGGACTAACCATATGGTCAAACAACGCATGGTTTCGAGACTTTTTGATGTCAAGATGACATTTCTGGAGGAAGATCTTGTGTTAGGAAACTCTGGAGACCTAGTATCGTATACAGATAGAGATCCAAGACAAGACAGGCACTGGTGCCTGATACTAAGGGCAAAGAAAGCTTGTTGTCCTGAAACAGTATTCCAGGCTGAATACTGAGGAGTCTGGCTAACCTCACATCTGGGGCACGCTAGAATCAGACCCGATTCTAATAATTGGGACTAATCGTATGGTCAAACAACGCATGGTTTCGAGACTTTTTGATGTCAAGATGACATTTCTGGAGGAAGATCTTGTGTTAGGAAACTCTGGAGACCTAGTATCGTATACAGATAGAGATCCAAGACAAGACAGGCACTGGTGCCTGATACTAAGGGCAAAGAAAGCTGTTGTCCTGAAACAGTATTCCAGGCTGAATACTGAGGAGTCTGGCTAACCTCACATCTGGGGCACGCTAGAATCAGACCCGATTCTAATAATTGGGACTAATCGTATGGTCAAACAACGCATGGTTTCGAGACTTTTTGATGTCAAGATGACATTTCTGGAGGAAGATCTTGTGTTAGGAAACTCTGGAGACCTAGTATAGTATACAGATAGATCCAAGAAAAGACAGGCACTGGTGCCTGAGACTAAGGGCAAATAAAGCTGTTGTCCTGAAACAGTATTCCAGGCTGAAGTATGAAGTAATAACCATTAATGACTGTGTTCGGGAGAATTTGAAACGGGCCTGCAAGAAGACTCGTATTCATATTTATACCGATAGTCAGGCAGCAATAAAAGCACTTGTGGTACCTACAATTTGGTTTAAGCTGGTATGAAAGTAAAGGGAGAACCTCAATACTCTGTCCTGGGAAACCTACTCTTCCTGGGGCAAAAGAGGCTTGAGGGTAATGAGAAGGCAGACCGATTGGACGGACTAGAATCTGTAACTGAGGTTATCGGACCCCAGCCGGCTTTAAGAACCTCTCTATCGTTGGCCGGGTCTGCTATCAATAGATGGATTAAGAAGGAACTCTAGGCAAGGTGGGGTAACATTTACGGGCATTCCTATAGCAAGCGCCTTTTGGGTAAGGTTCCTAAGAGGAACGGCAGTCGTCTTAGGCAGAGCACAACTCAGGAAAAACATGGAGCTCTGTACAGGACACTGTGTTTTGAGGGTGCATATGAACAAGATCGGACCTACAATGAAGAAATCTCGGGTAGGTTACGCGTTAAAAAGGAGGAAACTGCAAATCTATGACTGTGAGGTTCTTGCTAGCAGGAGGCTAAGGGTTTTTGGTTTCAGGACCCCAGGGATCTCCAGCAGGATGACCTAGTCAGTAGATTGTTGGAACTTACAAAGGGCACCAATCTTTTGGAACTATTATTTCAGAGGTTTAGTTGCACAACAGGTCTGTCGATCGCAGTGCCTGGGGTTTTATAATCTTTTTCCTGTAGTGTATAATCTCTATCTGTCTGTCAACTACTTATGTACGGTTCACTAGGGCTTTTCTTCTATGCTCGCTTGTACATGTCACTATAACCAAGCCGTAAAATATTTGACGTTGAAATATTACGACCAGAATTTTACAATGTTAAGATATGCCCGTCATACCGCAACTTAATGACGTAATGACCGTTGTAACGCAGTTCACCTGCTTACAGAGTCGAAGATGCTTTAAATCTCTTTAAGCGCATCCTCGACCCGGATACACTCTTTGGAGTGGGTTCTATTATATTAGAGCTGCAGTTTTTGGTTTCAATTTTCTTTATTTATTTAATTTAATAGGAACATAAATCTTTGTATTGTTTTTTTTTCTTCTATTTGCCACTGAACCCGGAGACGGCTGACTGTCTGGCGATCTGCGCTGGACTTCTCAAACGGAAGAGTAGCTGACACCACACGTCGTTGCTTAACTCTTGATACGGAACTGGCATAGACCTAACAGGGTCTATGTCGACGGGAATTCCAGTCGGCTCAACTTGCTGTTCTTCGGAACCGGAAGTCGACGGCCTGATGTGTCGTTACAGCATAGAGACAGGAGAGGATCTAAATACGTTATCGGCTCAAAACGCCGGTATAATTCCGAGGAAGGAATGACTATCGGCTCAGCACGCCGGTATAGTCCACGGATGTACGGTCGGCTCAACACGCCGATACCGCACTAGGATAGGTGAGTCGGTGGGTAGAGTTCGGGCCGGAGTAGGTTATCGGCTCAGCACGCCGGTATAAACCCAAAGGAAGGAATTCCTATCGGCTCAACACGCCGGTACCGCACTAGGATAGGTCGGTCGTTAGGTGGAGTTCGGGCCGGAGTAGGTTATCGGCTTAGCACGCCGGTATAAACCCAAAGGAAGGAATTCCTATCGGCTCAACACGCCGGTACCGCACTAGGATAGGTCGGTCGGTGGGTAGAGTTCGGGCCGGAGTAGGTTATCGGCTCAGCACGCCGGTATAAACCCAAAGGAAGGAATTCCTATCGGCTCAACACGCCGGTACCGCACTAGGATAGATGAGTCGGTGGGTAGAGTTCGGGCCGGAGTAGGTTATCGGCTCAGCACGCCGGTATAAACCCAAAGGAAGGAATTCCTATCGGCTCAACAAGCCGGTACCGCACTAGGATAGATGAGTCGGTGGGTAGAGTTCGGGCAGGAGTAGGTTATCGGCTCAGCACGCCGGTATAAACCCAAAGGAAGGAATTCCTATCGGCTCAACACGCCGGTACCGCACTAGAATAGGTCGGTCGGTGGGTAGAGTTCGGGCCGGAGTAGGTTATCGGCTCAGCACGCCGGTATAAACCCAAAGGAAGGAATTCCTATCGGCTCAACACGACGGTACGGCACTAGGATAGATGAGTCGGTGGGTAGAGTTCGGGCCGGAGTAGGTTATCGGCTCAGCCCGCCGGTATAAACCCAAAGGAAGGAATTCCTATCGGCTCAACACGCCGGTACCGCACTAGGATAGATGAGTCGGTGTGTAGAGTTCGGGCCGGAGTAGGTTATCGGCTCAGCACGCCGGTATAAACCCAAAGGAAGGAATTCCTATCGGCTCAACACGCCGGTACCGCACTAGGATAGGTGAGTCGGTGGGTAGAGTTCGGGCCGGAGTAGGTTATCGGCTCAGCATGACGATATAACCCCAAAGGAAGGAATTCCTATCGGCTCAACACGCCGGTACCGCACTAGGATAGGTGAGTCGGTGGGTAGAGTTCGGGCCGGAGTAGGTTATCGGCTCAGCATGACGGTATAACCCCAAGGAAGGAATTCCTATCGGCTCAACACGCCGGTACCGCACTAGGATAGATGAGTCGGTGGGTAGAGTTCGGGCCGGAGTAGGTTATCGGCTCAGCACGCCGGTATAAACCCAAAGGAAGGAATTCCTATCGGCTCAACACGCCGGTACCGCACTAGGATAGATGAGTCGGTGGGTAGAGTTCGGGCCGGAGTAGGTTATCGGCTCAGCATGACGGTATAACCCCAAAGGAAGGAATTCCTATCGGCTCAACACGCCGGTACCGCACTAGGATAGGTGAGTCGGTGGGTAGAGTTCGGGCCGGAGTAGGTTATCGGCTCAGCATGACGGTATAACCCCAAGGAAGGAATTCCTATCGGCTCAACACGCCGGTACCGCACTAGGATAGATGAGTCGGTGGGTAGAGTTCGGGCCGGAGTAGGTTATCGGCTCAGCACGCCGGTAGAGTCCACGGATGTACGGTCGGCTCAACATGACGGTACCGCACTAGGATAGGTCGGTCGTTAGGTAGAGTTCGGGCCGGAGTAGGTTATCGGCTCAGCACGCCGGTATAAACCCAAAGGAAGGAATTCCTATCGGCTCAACACGCCGGTACCGCACTAGGATAGATGAGTCGGTGGGTAGAGTTCGGGCCGGAGTAGGTTATCGGCTCAGCATGACGATATAACCCCAAAGGAAGGAATGACTATCGGCTCAGCACGCCGGTATAGTCCACGGATGTACAGTCGGCTCAACACGCCGGTACAGCACCAGGATAGGAAGGTAGGGAGGGTTTGGGTTGAAGGAGCCCAACTGCCTTCTGGAGCGTTGTGCAGCTGCTTATATACCCTGGTTCTGATGCTGCTGACAGTGGGGTAAGATGTTATCTTGTTTATTCAGTGCATATCTGTACATTAGAGATTATCAAGTTTTGTTTACTTAGCTTATCTCAACTTAATTAAACTTGGGTTTAAATCACTTCATTACACCGTTATCGTGTGATAAGACAAAGATCGCTGGTTCGATCTGGCAGACAGGTGACAGATTTTCGCATTCTATTGACGTAACAAAGAAATTTACAGAAAACAGAAACACGCATCTCAATCAACCCTGACTAGAGTTAAAGAAATATTGTGACATTATGTTTCATACACAGCTGTTCTTGTTTTCAGGTATCGATTTCTTTCGACGGCCATCTGAAAGGTTCCGGAATAGTGTTTAACAAGTACTGGGTCATCACAACGGCTTCTTTACTCGCTGGGTAAATTGATTGTAACTATAATTAAAATCAGTCTTTGTGATAAAACATCTATCTCGCTCCAATTCACACTTGCATAAACTAGGTTTTCTGCATATATTATAACTAGCATTACCCGTCGTGGCTTCGCCCACGAAACTTAAACTGTTTCACTAATGTAATAATTCAGAAACATAAAAAATATATTAATAAAAGAGTGATCATTTCCCAACGGCAAAGAGGGCGGAAGAGCTACCTCCAGGGCTCACAACGTACCCCAAAGTGGGTGATCCGGATGAAAGAAGAAAAGAGTGATCATCTAAACTCGTGATCATCATTATTTTACAGTGAATATGAAAAATTATTATAACCTGAATATGTTGTTTTATTCAAATGTGTTCCGTTCGAATTTAAGAAAATCTGATAAAAAATATTTTTCTCCAATAAAAATATTTATACCTCTTTTATATTTTTGTCCTTTTAGGGGATGAAATCGGTGAGGTATGCTGAATTATTTGAATTATAATTTGTGTTTTAGAATATTTTGTTTACTTTTAAGAAAAGCTGATAAAAAAATATTTTTCTCCAATGAAAACATTATTTTTCTCCAACTATACCTCTCTTTTTTATTTTTATTCCTTTAGGGGATGAATTCGGAAAAATGTTGAAATATGTGTTTCATTATTTGTGTTTCATAGCATATTTCTAGAATATACGATCCAAAACAAATATTTTTTCAATGCAAAATTGTAAACCCCTCTCTACATTTTCTACCAACTTTCAATCTCTTTACGGGATGAATTTTGGGAAATGGTGAACAATATATTTCATTACTTATATTTAAGAGTGACTATGTTACGTTTTAAGAAGGTCAGACAAAAAACATATTTTTCCAATAAAAATTGTTGTACGTCATTTTTATCTCTTTAGGGGGTGAATACTGAAAAATCGTTTTTCAGTTCACCCCTACATGTGATGGTAACCCTGAAAATCTCAAATCTTTAGCTATTATAGTATCGGCTGTACGTTGATTATTAAATTTGGACTGGGTAAGTAGTTTAATGGCGTCAAAATCAAATTTTTGAAAAATCCTTTCTTAGTGTACCTTGACATTGTTGTAAGAAGGTACCCTGAAAATTTCAAGTCTCTAACTATAGTTGGAAACCAGCTAGAGTGGAACCGCCAAGTCTTGGTTATACGTTGATTATTATATTTGAACTGGGCAAGTAATTTCATGGGGTTAAAATCAAATTTTTGCAAAATCATTTCTTAGTGAACGCCTACATGGTAACATAAAGGTACCCTGAAAATTTCAAGTCGCTAGCTAAAATAGTTTTGGCTCTGCGTTGATTATGAATCAGTCAGTCAGTCAACGCATATATATATATATATATATATATATATATATATATATATATATATATATATATATATATACATCCCATATATAAATCATCCCATCGTCTGCATTAGCCCAAGTGTGCACAATAGTCGGACTTTAAAAAAAAAAACAATATATATATATATATATATATATATATATATAATGCGTATAAAACCCTGTTGGATCACGTAAAGCAATCCTCCACACCTTCCTCATCCTGTCCCCATGTTGATAAAATATTTCAATATATATTTTTTTTTTTTTTTAACGTTTAATAAATATATATATATATATATATATATATATATATATATATATATATATATATATATATATATATATAAAGATATTGCCATCGAACAATATTGAATTGAGCCAGTTCCTTCGCTTTTACCTTGGAGATTTTCAGATAACAGGTCACGAAGATTTGAATTGAACAGCAGCAGACAAGGCGTTGTGTGATATTGAACTGAACCAGTAATTGAATCTAACCTAACCTGAACAACGTCATCTGTATTGATGTTGGCACAAAGCTGTGCACTTTCACTGTACTATACTTGTTCAAAAACATCACAATCAGCGACTGTTGATTGTCAACGTGTTTAGGATACAATGTTTTTAGTAATGTCGCGTTTGTGTCATCATGTGCACAGCTATACGCCGGCATCTATTCACTAATTATACTCAGTTAACAGTAACTTTTGTACCTGCTTAACACTGGCTCAATTCACTCTATCGTTAGCAGATGTGCAGACTTTTTGCAAAAGTTCTCAGGACGCTGCGTCATTTTAATCTACGTTCCAATGCACGCTCGCGGTGATAGGGTTCAGCGATAGTCTCTCATTCGTCACCAACAGAGGAGGATCAGATTAAGTACACACGCCAAAATATTTCAGAAGAAAGTTGTTTTTCCATACTCAGTCTGCATGTAAGTAAACCGTGGGAGAGAAATTAGAAAAAGGAAGTACTGGATACAACAGCGAGGGGACTTGTACGATTGTTGCATCAGAAGATGACGCCATTTTTAAAAAATTATTTTCGAATATCAATTCGATCCTTTGGTCAATATCAGTGACACACTACTAGGAAACGAAACCCAAACGAGAACTCCATAACAGCCTTGAAGATGCTGGCAGTAACTTTGAGATAGATTACGTAAAAGACTTTACAGTGTAGATTAAAATAACGTATAAAAGTAACCTACTGGCATGGTGTATAAATTATTGCAAACATATTACTTTTTCAAATGAATACTTTGAGAAGGAAAAACTATCGATTTATTTATTTTTCTTGTTCGATCTTTGTAGTCCTCACGATCAACATCCCAAACTACCGGACGAGTATTTACTTCTTCGATGAAAAGTTCGATATCCACATCCCCATCAGACATCGTGTAGAGACTTCGCAAGCTGTAGTTATGATGGGAGATATGACGCTGCGGCAGATGTGTGCTGCCAGGTACAGAAATATGACCGCGTTTCACCGGTACCTACAGCAACCTCGATGACTACCGGCGCAGATCAGCGTCCCGTGTGAGTCTCAACAGTAGTTGTTCTGCATTTCTTCTTACGCGAAAATGACGCAACGTCCCGATGACTTTTGCAGCAAATGTGCACCGCGTCTTAAAATAAACAAGTTTTGTGATTGGTTCCATTCGATAACGCTTTTACTTACTATTTAGATTCCGCGAACTGGACAAATTTCGAATCCGCACAAACAGCGACCACGTGACCACCGGAGGCAGTGTGTACAGGATCAACAAACTACTGCTGCATCCTCTCTTCTCCTTCAGCTCTATGGACTACGACGTGGCGCTGCTCAAAGTCAAGAGGAAATTGAAGTTCAACGAAGGGCTGAAAAAAATCAGACTGTCAAAGACCAAGCTGGGCGCAAAACTGCAAGCCGTTGTGAGCGGGTGGGGATCCAATTCGGTAAGTATTCGCCTGATATGTACTGGCGGACCGTTAAGTTTATACGCTTGAAGATCGTAAAAGTAAATTTGTTTTTATGTGCAGAGCAGTGTATACATGTTTGACCAGATCAAGGCGGTCAATGTGACGGTGCTGAATGTGACCGAATGTCAGAAGATCTACGACGACCGACGCAACATTACAAACAGGATGTTCTGCGCGGACAGCGATGCTTACGGGCCATGTTGGGTGAGTAATGCTTCAGTACTGGGGGAATTGTTAACTGGGTGTCAAATTCAGATTTAGAACAGAAAATCGCTCAGTGTACTTCATATGCCGATTTGTTGCAAATCTGTGCACGCTACATTTCCCCCACACCTACTCTATTGTTAGTCATAAAGATAATTGGATTTGACAGTTCTTTTCAATGTATTGCTTAGCGCTGCACGGGCTAAAATGATCAACATCATTTACTACGCGTATAAACAGTCTCTATGAACTACGCACCTTCAGGTTTTTAGTTCGAGCCGCAGTTACTCCTGTTGCTTTATCCTTACCGTTAACGCTCATACTCATTAGTCACCTTAAGTAAAAAAGCCCTGAGCGTTCTTGTATACACAAGTTGCGTGGATAATATAGACAAACAAGCTCTTATATTTTAAGCAATATTAAATTCGTTTCTGCAAACTTAAGCGTGACTGCCTTCGGTCAAAAGGCTTGTTTCCTCTTGAGCATTGGATATGAACATGTTAGAATGACAACACTTATGAACGATATGCCAGCTCGCTGCTGGTGACATCTTGCGGCAAAGTGTTCAACTACAGTTAAATAGATAATAGTACTATTTTCTCAAACGTCTCCTACTTTCTTTGCAACTGCAGCGTTCGTAGCGGCGGATAGTCCAATTACTTGGACTTTAGCCGCTAATATCGAGCACACTTTTTATAATAGTGGTCGTACTTCTAGTACGTTTATATCCAATGTATTGATTCTTCGCTGTCCATCTCTGTGTTCGTGTTTCACTGTTCACCTTATTGCCTCTTCAACAATCTCAATTTTAAGCACTTTGTGTAACGTTATCATTTAGAAATCTCTTTCACAGTGCCTTATTTTGAAAGTTTTGAATTATTTTGATTTCTTACCACACTCCCAAATTTGCAACCAGAGGCTATATCCAATCTGTTTTTAAAATTACGTGTGCACTTTGATTGGTAAATCTAGTTACTACAAGCCAGTATATTCTTTCGTTTTTCTTCATTTTGTCTGTGACTTTACTCTTAGCTGTTGTCAAGCGTCATTCTCACGTATTTTGCCTCCATTTTAAATGGAATTACTCGGGACTTAACAGACACGGGTATATCAGTCACTGTCTTTGGATTTTGCTCTTTCAGCGCTAGATGTTTGCACATTCACAGGAACATCGACCAATCTGAATTCGTTGTGCTCCGAAATACATTTTAGTTTTTTACAAGCCTTGGCACACAACGACAGAGCAAACTGGGAAAGCAACTTTCGCGCGTCATTTTGAGCAATTTGGTTGCTCCCTCAATGTGCGGCAGGTCCACTGCGTATTTTGACCCAAATCAGATCAGTTTGTAGTAAGTGCATCGAACGTTTGTTTGTAGTAATTCGTCCAAGGAAAATTATAACAAATTTAGACCAACGTAGCACGTTACTCAAAACCCTATCAACCAGAAGATGTATGTATGTCCGTTTGTAGCAGAGATAAAAAATTGACCAGTACAAGTTTTATAATTAATTACTGCCGTATGCGTGTGACAAGATTTGATTTGTTTTTAGAACTCGTTGAGATTACCGCTAAAAAAAGATACTAATTTCGAACATCACAATTGTAGACGTCCAACTGTTTAACACAAACACATCCACGAATGACCTCAGTCAGCGCATGCGCAAATCAAAATGTTCCCGACATTTTGTCGTACAACAAAGAATTAAGGGTAAGCATCCAACACACAAGGTAAGCGTCCAACACACAAGTACCGCGCGATAGAGCATCCAACACACAAGTACCGCGCGATAGAGCATCCAACACACAAGTACCGCGCGATAGAGCGTCCAACACACAAGTACCGCGCGATAGAGCGTCCAACACACAAGTACCGCGCGATAAAGCGTCCAACACACAAGTACCGCGCGATAGAGCGTCCAACACACAAGTACCGCGCGATAGAGCGTCCAACACACAAGTACCGCGCGATAGAGCGTCCAACACACAAGTACCGCGCGATAGAGCATCCAACACACAAGTACCGCGCGATAGAGCGTCCAACACACAAGTACCGCGCGATAGAGCGTCCAACACACAAGTACCGCGCGATAAAGCGTCCAACACACAAGTACCGCGCGATAGAGCGTCCAACACACAAGTACCGTGCGTTAGAGCGTCCAACACACAAGGTAAGCGTCCAACACACAAGTACCGCGCGATAGAGCGTCCAACACACAAGTACCGTGCGATAGAGCGTCCAACACACAAGTACCGCGCGATAGAGCGTCCAACACACAAGGTTAGCGTCCAACACACACGTACCGTGCGATAGAGCGTCCAACACGCAAGTACCGCGCGATAGAGCGTCCAACACACAAGTACCGCGCGATAGAGCGTCCAACACACAAAGTAAGCGTCCAACACACAAGTACCGCGCGATAGAGAATTCAACACACAAGTAAGCGTCCAACACACAAGTACCGTGCGATAGAGCGTCCAACACACAAAGTAAGCGTCCAACACACAAGTACCGCGCGATAGAGCATCCAACACACAAGTACCGCGCGATAGAGCGTCCAATACACAAGGTAAGCGTCCAACACACAAGTACCGCGCGATAGAGCGTCCAACACACAAAGTAAGCGTCCAACACACAAGTACCGCGCGATAGAGAATTCAACACACAACGTAAGCGTCCAACACACAAGTACCGTGCGATAGAGCGTCCAATACACAAAGTAAGCGTCCAACACACAAGTACCGCGCGATAGAGCGTCCAACACACAAAGTAAGTGTCCAACACACAAGTACCGCGCGATAGAGCGTCCAACACACAAGGTAAGCATCCAACACACAAGTACCGCGCGATAGAGCGTCCAACACACAAGTACCGCGCGATAGAGCGTCCAACACACAAGGTAAGCGTCCAACACACAAGTACCGTGCGATAGAGCGTCCAACACACAAGGTAAGCGTCCAACACACAAGTACCGCGCGATAGAGCGTCCAACACACAAAGTAAGCGTCCAACACACAAGTACCGTGCGATAGAGCGTCCAACACACAAAGTAAGCGTCCAACACACAAGTACCGTGCGATAGAGCGTCCAACACACAAGGTAAGCGTCCAACACACAAGTACCGGGCGATAGAGCGTCCAACACACAAGTACCGCGCGATAGATCTCTGTATGCGGCCGCCTATTTGAACAAATGTAAAGCTGGTTTCCGTCAAAACTGATGGAACAACTCAAAGCTTGTGTCCAGCCACCTTACACATGCATTCTTGATTACAGGAAGACAACGGCGACCCTCTGGTATTCAAGAATAAACTCTACGGACTCATGTCGTGGAACAAAGGTTGCTTCGCTCAGCAATATCCGTCTGTTTACACTGACATATCAGCCGTCCGGCATTGGATCACGGGTATTATCTATAAACACAAAACTATTTCGAATCTTCAGTAAATTGTATTTAACGCAAATAAAGCTTACCATTTTGCTATTTCCACACAGCTTGCGTTATTTCATTACCACGGCAGCGTAACAATGGTACGTTTACAAAAAAGTTAAATCAGTAACAACATAACCTACAAACTGACAAGTTTCAAGGACAATATAGACAAACAAGCTCTTACATTTTACGAAACCGAATGGTTTTAGGCGATATTTAATTCGTTTATGGAAACTTAAGCATGACTGCTTCCGGTCAAAAGGCGGAAGCAATGAATATAAACACGTTAGAATGATAACTCTTATGTGAGCGCTCGTAGCTGGTAGCATCTTGCGGCAAAGAGTTCAACTAAATATCTAACGAACTGTTCACGATCTTAGATCACAGATTAAAGCACTGAAACGAAGCGGCACGAAAATTACGTGAAAGATTACGCATTTTACGCTGTATTGTCTAGTTTCCAAAGTTGAAATATAAATTATGTTCAAACATAACAGAAGACTTCTTATTAGAGACATTAAAATTACAAATAAACATTACAAGACCTGATGAGACGTAAACAGATATGTCAATTGACACAAATTTAATCTATTTCCTAATTTTTTTAATGGAAAATGGTAAATTTCTTTTGAACAATTTTATTGCCAGCAAATATGAAAAGTTGAAAATTCCTGACAAACCTTTTACAAGATAAGGTAAAAAAGCACCCGGAATCGGTCAATGAAAATTTATTGAAAGTACGTATAATATTTTAACCTAATTTCCCTCCACCGTTCATACAATTGTTGGAAACACTGCTGAAAGCCATTTTTGGAAATTTCGTTTAACCGCTTCGTCGCATTTAACCTCTTGCGAATCAGCAAAACGTTGTCCCTTCAATGTAACTTTCAGTCGTGTAAATAGGTAAACATCCGGTGTTGCAAGGTCGGAAGAATATTGAGGGTGTTCCAGAGTGGTAACATTGTGTTTGACAAGGTATTGTTTCACCATCAGCGATCTATGTGACTGAGCATTGCCGTGCAACAAAAACCAATCGTTCCCTGGACATTTTTCCGGTCTTTTTCATCCAACAGCATCTCGTAGCCGTTTCAGGATTTCCTTGTTCCTGAACAAGGAAATAACAGTTCTGAACAAGGAACAAAGAATAACAGTTCTTTGTTAACTGTTATTCTGAATGAATTTGCAGTAAATCAGGCCCTGGTAATAAAAAAAAAACAACATCGCTTTACCCAGGCTTCTGTCGACATTTCCCCTTTTTTTGATGATGTTTTTGATTTACATTCAGCAGAACGACGTTTCGACTGAGGGTTGTAAAGGACGCACCGTGTTTTTACCACCGGATTTTTACTCTTTTCACGATTGAAAATGACATAGAAGAGACATCGTTTTACTGGTGATGGAAAATTTGACGCTGTTAAACGAAATTTCCAAAAATGACTTTCAAGATTGTTTCCAACAATTGTATGAACGGTGCACGAAGAGCGCATTTAAGAAAAATAAGGTTTTGTTTAACGTCTGACTATTGTGCACACTTGGGCTAATGCAGACGATGGGATGATTTATAGCGTACGAAAATGCCAAACCCTGACCGGTAATCGATCCCGGGTCCTCGGGGTGAAAGCCTGGTACGCTATCAACTAGGCCACCGAGGCGGCTGAAAATAAGGTTAAAATAGTCCTACTTTGAATAAATTTATATTGACCATTTCCGGTAATTTTCCAACCCTAACTCGTACAGAAAAAATGTTACTGTATAGTTTATGTTTCCCCGATGCTCCGAATGTAGTTATACGACTTTGAAAAGATCTTCATTCAAATTTGTTTATAAATTTTGAAGAACTACCAAAATTTCTTTAAATTTAAACAAATGTACTGTTTAAACTCTGTAATTTTTTAGTTGATGTTTGGGAATTGTGACCGTGTTTCTTTTTGTAAGTTGAACTAGTGAAGACTGTTACAAAAACTCTTGTAACAGTTTTGCGAATCTGTCAATAAAGTCAATTTCCTGATTGCCAATTCGCCAACACGTCGTTTCAAAAGCCCTCAGACCTCAGACGTGGATACAGTGTTTAAACAATTACACAAAACCATATACGAAATACATATATTTTGTATAAATTGATACATTCTTACTATAGTACTTACTCAAAGCATCGATACATATATTATATAGTCAAGTTAAAATGTATTTTAATTACGAATTTTGGACAGACAGCTATTTTTTTACAGAGATAACGATCATGCAATTCGGTCGTCATTTTGAAAAAAGTAAACAAGTGTTTTGACAATATCTACGTAACTGCCAGTGACAAATTAAGTAATCTGTAGCTTCAATATGTAACTTTTTTTAAAGCACAATACAAATTTTGAACAGAAAAAAAATTAAGGTATTAAAATAATTACTTTAATTACCTTGTTTTTTTCGATTAACATTGTTTTTTAAGGGTCTCAAAGTAGCGTGCTCTTAATTTTTTTTTAAGGCGAAACGCACTGTAAAGTGTTAAAGTCGAAAATATAGTGTTGTAAGTGTGTGACTCGGGTACCGCGAGCGAGGGACGTCTAAATCCCCTCAATAGGTGCTGCTAGTCTGCACCTCCTGCAGGGTATATATATATATATATATATATATATATATATATATATATATATATATATATATATATATATATATATATATATATATATATATATATATATACATATATATATATATATATATATATATATATATATATATATATATATGTGTGTATGTATGTATGTATGTATGTATGTATGTATGTATGTGTGTGTGTGTGTGTGTGTGTGTGTGTGTGTGTGTGTGTGTGTGTGTGTGTGTGTGTGTGTGTGTGTGTGTGTGTGTGTGTGTGTGTGTGTGTGTGTGTGTGTGTGTGTGTGTGTGTGTGTGTGTAGTCGGACGTTAAACACAAAAATATATATATATATATATATATATATATATATAATATATATATATATATATATATATATATATATATATATATATATATATATATATAGATTTTTTTGGTGTTTAACATCCGACTTTTGTGCACCCTTGGGCTAATACAGACGATGGGATGATTTATAGCGTATGAAAATGCCAAGCCCTGGCCGGGAATCGAACCCGGGTCCTCGGGATGAAAGCCCAGTACACTATCAACTAGGCCACTGAGGCGGCTATGTATATATCTTATTTTAAGAATATGTATATATCTTATTTTAAGAGCATATATATATATATATATATATTATGCTCTTAAAATAAGAAATAGAAGCTTCACTAAAAAAAGTATTTTTACATTTTTGTACTACAGACGTTGTGAAAACATAATTTAAAAATGAATTACTATTTTACAAAAAAACTCTGCGTTTTATATCCATCACTTTCATTGCTGCCTATCCAAAATACTTTATAACCCTTTATTCAAACTATTTGGATGAACTAACGGTAGAATCTAATAGTTTAATATTATTCGCACTAAAATGTACACATGTATCATGCACTTACATTTAATAAACGCTTGTATAAAAACACTTAGTATAAAATTACTATAAATAGTTTAAAATAATGTTTATTAAAAAAAATAAAGCACTTTTTAAAAATATATGAATATATAGGTATGGCGTTCTAGACTTGGGTATACAAATTGAAATGTAAAAACGAAACAAATATAGACAACAATATTTTAAATAAATACAATAAAATTATACAGAAACAAAATTTTAAGCGTCTCGAAGCTATATATAGTTCATCTGCATAAGAAATACGTAATCCCCAAATCTACCAGTGACACTTATTTTAATTAACACTAGCGAAATTTCTACTGAAAACATTAGGTAAGTGCCCACAGGGAGATTTCAAATCAAGACGTAACATGTTTACCCTGACCCCAGAACATGTTGGACTGGTAGTTATAAACTTTAAATGTGTATTAAAGCGAATAGACCAATTACGTGAAAGTATTATGAGCCCCAAAGAATTTAACTCTGGTACTCAGTGAGCCAGCCAGTAAGGTGAACCCAACTGCTATTACAGTACTAAAAGGCAACTAAAGAAGATAAGATAAATGAAAGGAAGGTATGATGATTTTGTTAAATAGCCTATAGTACTAAAGAACAACTAGAGAGGATACGATAAATGAAAGGAAGATACGATGATTTTGTTAAATATTGTACTAAAGAACAACTATAGAGAATAAGATAAATGAAATGAAGGTATGATGATTTTGTTAAATATACCCTTAGTATATTTTGTCTAATATACTAAAGAGCAATTAGAGAGGATATGATAAATGAAAGGCAGATGATGTAACTAAACATAGTACCAAAGAACAACTTGAGAGGATATGATAAATGATAGGAAGTTATGATGATTTTGTTAAATATAGTACTAAAGAGCAACTAGAGAGGATATGATAAATAAAAGGAAGATGATGTAACTAAACACAGTACCAAAGAACAACTTGAGATATGATAAATGAAAGGAACATACCATGATTTTGTTAAATATTGCACTAAAGAGCAACTAGAGAGGATAAGATAAATGAAAGGAAGTATGATGATTTTGTTAAATATAGTACTAAAGAGTCACAAGAGAGGATAAGATAAATGAAAGGCAGATGATGTAACTAAATACAGTATCAAAGAACAACTTGACAGGATATGATAAATGAAAGGAAGCTATGATGATTTTGTTACATATAGTACTTTTTTTTTTTGGTGTTTAACGTCCGACTATTGTGCACACTTGGGCTAATACAGACGGTGGGATGATTTATAGCGTATGAAAATGCCAAGCCCTCGCCGGGAATCGAACCCGGATCCTCGGGGTGAAAGCCTAGTACGCTATCCACTAGACCACCGAGGCGGCTACATACATATAGTACTAAAGAACAACTAGAGAGGATAAGATAAATGAAAGGCAGATGATGTAACTAAACACAGTACCAAAGAACAACTTGAGAGGATATGATAAATGATAGGAAGTTATGATGATTTTGTTAATTATGATACTAAAGAGCAACTAAAGAGGATACGATAAATGAAAGGAAGATACGATGATTTTGCTAAATATTGTACTAAAGAACAACTATGGAGAATAAGATTTTTGTATGATTGTATGATGATTTTGTTACATACAGTACTAAAGAGCAACTAGAGAGGATAAGATAAATGAAAGGCAGATGATGTAACTAAACACAGTACCAAAGAACAACTTGAGATATGATAAATGAAAGGAACATACCATGATTTTGTTAAATATTGCACTAAAGATCAACTATAGAGGATAAGATAAATGAAAGGAAGGTATGATGATTTTGCTAAATGTAGTACTAAAAAACAACTAGAGAGGATAAGATAAATGAAAGGATGACGATGTTACCAAACACAGTGCCAAAGAACAACTAGAGAGGATAAGATCAATGAAAAAAAGGTCTGATGATTTTGCTAAAGAACATGTAGAAAAAATGAAAGATAATTGAAAGGCAGGTCTGATGATTTTGCTAAATATAGTAATAAAGAACAACTAAAGAGGATAAGATAAATGAAAGTATGATGATGTCACTAAACACAGTACCAAAGAACAACTAGAGAGGACACGATAAGTGAAATTAAGGTCTGATGATTTTGCTAATATTAAACATTAAATATTAAATAACAACTAAAGAAGATGAAGTGCTCAGAATTGAAAAGAAGTTCTTATAATTTTGCTACATATAGTACTTAAGAGCACCGAGACAGGTAAATGAAAATAAAGTTTGATGATGTCGCTAAATATAGTACCGAAGAACAACTAGAGAGGATGAGGTAAGTGAAAGGAAGATCAGACGATGTCGCTAAATAGCGTTACTAAAGGAAAAAGAATGGAAGGCTTGAAGATGGAGGCCTATATCTTTCTTCTTCTTTAACAATAGAACGTTATTAAATTTTAAATTATGATCAGTTTGGAGAATATAATCTGCCGCATTAAATTTTTTCTTGGCCGTCACACTTAATATGTGCCAAATAATCCTTAAATTTAGTCATAATTTTTCTCTAGATTGCTCAATATATCTGATCACGTGTGTGACATATAATTCCTAACTTTTTTAACACCAAAATTTGTATAAAAAAAAATCTGTAAAAAAGTATTAAAAACAAAACGGATATTGTAAATTTATAAATAATTTTACAACACCATACAATAAACACCATATAAATAATTTTATAAAATATACAATACCATTACAAGACATTACACATAACACTGTAGTCTATAATGAAATTCTTATGTTACAATTAATAAGGCACATTTATCTGTAAAACAATGGCACTCAACTGACCTTGCTTAAATTAGTTTATGGTATTGCGAAAGCAAATTAACAAATTAAAAATATTAACAAACACAACAAAAATTAATCACTTAAAACAACAATTAAAAGTGAAAAGTAATAAAATGGCACAAATTGGTAATATTAAAAAATATAGCACCACTGATTACAGTACACGTTTTGACATGAAATTCAATATTGATGGGTTGTTAACAGTACTGAAGTCATTTAGCCTAAAACAATTTGTCTTCAGGATCACGTATTGACGTAAAAAAAGAGTATTGTAGGAAGACTTTACAATCACATAAGTGATTCTAATTATTGTAAAAAAAATATTATATACCAATATGTTAACGTTTTTCACGGATGGAAAGAATGTAATTATATTGAAAATGTATACATTTGCCTAAAAGATCCGCGCCAAAATCGTATCTGGCGCCTTCGAAATGATTCTCGCTCTAAATACGAACAACTGCAAGTATGCAAATAGAAAGTGGGCTGGCTTGAAGCTGACGCGAGTTGATATTTTTTAACGTCCGACTATTGTTGCACACTTGGGCTAATTCAGACGATGGGATGATTTATAGCGTATGAAAATGCCAAGCCCTCGCCGGGAATCACCCGGGTCCTCGGGGTGAAAGCCTAGTACGCTATCAACTAGGCCACCGAGGCGGCTGAGACGACGCAAGTTCAATAATTATGTGATAAACCGATGGATAAGTTGTGCGCATGCGCCGACTCGCTACAGTAAATTTCGCTTCACAGTCTGATAGCGTCATCCGTGCAGTTCAGATCTTATCTACATTTCTGAAAACATTTCAAAGCCGACGCACAGGTCGAATAACAAAATTTACGAACAATTTCATCCATAAATCTTTTACACTTATGCTTTGTATTTAAACAAATATAATATCATTAGGAATTAAATGTATTTGGCTAGGATAGTAGTCTATTTCCATAGATACCCCTTCATATCTCTCCACTCCATACAATATGCGCATTGTTCATCACATTGTAATTCCATTGTAGCTGGCACATAATAACAACAGGCTATTAACACAAATTAGCCCAGCTGATTAGGGCTAGTGAAATTGTCAGACTTTTGTAACACTACTGGTATTCGAAAACAATTCACCATCATCCTACAAACAGCATGCAAATTACCTAATTACTCTACACGCTAAGTGGGGGGGGGTTTATCGTCCATCCTATTTAGTGTCACTTTGCGCACTACTGACAGACTCCTTAGCAACCCTAAATTCAAAATCAGATTACAGAACCACTGCGTTTTATATGGTAAATTATACAGGATGACCCAATACGCGCATATCAGTCAAATTTAAAAAATACAAACATGCTATTAAAAATAAACAAAGTACCTCCACTTTTTACCACAATTTGAAGAAACCGGTCGAACTATATATTTCTGAAACAAGCAGATCAGCTAAGATCGGGAAAGTTATAAGACTAAGGTTTTTAAACAATCGAAATAAAAAAAACAAGTTGAACGTACGTAGAAGGAACGAGACCCTCTATTTAGCTGCTGTTTGGAGTACTGCCCTCAAGTTCGACCTAGGAGCGGTGTTAGTAAAGCCACTGCCTATTTCACTAGGCACAATGTGTTAACGGCGGGTCGACCTACGTCAACTTGAAGCCAGCCCAATTTGTGATTAGATGCGCACGTGAGGATAAAATAGTGGTACTTGCGCACAACTGTTGAAACAGGAGGGTCCTGATTCTTGGTAGGTCATCATCCGAAACAGGCCGAGGTAGATGCGCACACGAGGGTAATGTTACAAATTATTGACATCTTGTTTACAGATTCAAATATACAGCACGATTGAATTGTGTATTAAAGAAAAGAAAAAAGTTGTCAATAATTTTCGAAAAAAATACAACACGAAATTTTATAACATCCTTATTATTATGAAAGCATTCCATAAAAACCGGAAAATATAGAAAATTCAGAAACATATCAGTCTTTATACAGTGTTTGAGAAATTATTGTTCAGAACCTTTATTCATTACAGCGCTACCTTATAGTGTAATGATTATTTAATTAATTTATAAATCTAACAATTTTTGGATTTGTTATGCAATTTTCAACTGCGTGACTATAAAATATTTTTAAAAAACGAACTGAGTTTGTACAATTCGAAATTAAAAATGAGAAAACATAGTTTCAAAAACCACTGACAATTTTTGTTCTTTCTTATTTTACAATTAAAATACCTTTATGCACATTTCTTACAAGTTTGAAGTTATTTCCAAAACTAGTGAATTTACAAAATATTTTTAATAACACTCTATAACTATAGAAACATGTTGACTTCTTCAAACATTATGCGTAAACTATAAACTGCAGACTGATTTTAAAAAACAGAAGAACAGATGTGGAACAACAACTTGGAACGTCTTGTGGCATTAAAATGTTTTTGTAAGCAGTACGAGACTGACAAAGTACACTAATAAATTCATTTTGATTTCCTTATAAAAATAATAATTGCACAAAAACAATAAATTACTAAATAGGTTGTAAGAAAAACTAACAAATATGGCAATACTTAAAACAAATAAATGCATATGTATAGGCACACGTTATCAAGTGACTAAGACTGATAGAACACATTGTGGTTAGGTAGGGTTAGTTTTGTCGCTTAAAGGTCTTCTTTAAGTCTTGTCTCGATGGCAGGCGAGTCTTCTGTATCGCTAACGTATCCTTCTTCGTGGAGATACCGAGCTGGGTAAATCAGCAACGGTTCCGCTGAGAAGGCTTCGAGATCTCGGTAGGGAAGTAGTCTTTCCATCGAGACCTGACAACAGCAACGCATCAGAGTTCCGTCTTATCACTGGGCATGCACTATCACTAACACTGGTGGAACATAATTTGCGTTATGCATGCTTGAAGCCACCGACACTGAATGTTTTATCTTCTGTCTTCAGTCCTTCATGACTACGGTCACTTAGAGATAAGCAGTGTCAACAGTACAGCATGCTGTAATGTGTAACGTGTTGACACTACTTTTTGCGTTAAGAAGAAAAGAAAGTGACAACCTTTAGTAGAAGTCATAAAAGACTGAAGGTGAAATACAACGGAAGATAAATAACATAACATAATCACAGCACATATATTCTTGGAATACGGAAGCTAACATTACTGATCTCACCTCACCATAAAAAAATAAATATAAAACACAACAGTGCTTTTCTTGTGCTGACATAATGCCGTAAAATTACACTGATAAAAAATATTTAAGTTATAAAAATAAAATTAGCGTGGTTTTTTAAATTATACACAAAGATCTAACAGAAAGTTCAAGAAACATCGGCCTTAACGTGCAAATTCACCGTTCACTTCTAATTTCTTCGACAGTGTTTGGCAGCAATTTCCTTGCTTCTTCTTCAACGGCATCAGAATAACTTCTTTCTTGGAAGCGGTTTAACAAAGTGTCTGTTTTTTTCACAGGTCGTTGAAAGTTGACCTGATTCGGTAGGTGCTCTTTGATACCCAAGCGAAGCGTTTACAGGACTTCGATAAGGATCAGAGTTGCCTTTTGACATCCGAAAGGTTTTTAGTTGGGGTCAATTCTCGATAGCGTCAGAATTGAAAGCTATCGATATACTACGCTGTTTTAAATAGAGAAATCTACGCAGGATAAATAGTACGATAAGCGTCAGAAAAGAAAGTCATCCTTCGATAACCAAGAGGTTTTATACAAAGATCAGAATTGGCAGTTTTCTTCAATACCAAGCGGTTTTAGATAAAAAAGACTTCGATAAAGATTATTGCTGGCGGTTGTTCTTTGATATCCAAGCGGCTTTGGATAAGGAAAACTCAGACAAAGATCAGAATTGGCAGTTTTCTTCAATACCAAGCGGTTTTAGATAAAAAAATACTTCGATAAAGATTAGCGCTGGCGGTTGTTCTTTGATATCCAAGCGGCTTTGGATAAGGAAAACTCAGACAAAGATCAGAATTGGCAGTTTTCTTCAATACCAAGCGGTTTTAGATAAAAAAGACTTCGATAAAGATTAGCGCTGGCGGTTGTTCTTTGATATCCAAGCGGCTTTGATAAGGAAAACTCCGACAAAGATCAGAATTTGCAGTTTTCTTCAATACCAAGCGCTTTTAGATAAAAAAGACTTCGATAAAGATTATTGCTGGCGGTTGTTCTTTGATATTCAAGCGGCTTTGGATAAGGAAAACTCCGACAACGATCAGAATTGGCAGTTTTCTTCAATACCAAGCGGTTCTAGATAAAAAAGACTTCGATAAAGATTAGCGCTGGCGGTTGTTCTTTGATATCCAAGCGGCTTTGGATAAGGAAAACTCCGACAAAGATCAGAATTTGCAGTTTTCTTCAATACCAAGCGGTTTTAGATAAAAAAGACTTCGATAAAGATTAGCGCTGGTGGTTGTTCTTTGATATCCAAGCGGCTTTGGATAAGGAAAACTCAGACAAAGATCAGAATTGGCAGTTTTCTTCAATACCAAGCGGTTTTAGATAAGAAAGACTCCGATAATAATTGCCCTTCGATAACTAAGCGGTTTTAGAAAAGAAGGACTCGTAAAAATCAGAGTTGGCAGTTATCCTGCAAAACACAAGCGGTTTTAGAAAAGAAGACTCGTATAAGGCACAGTGTTGGCGGTTGTCCTTCGATACCGAAGCGGTTTTAGATAAGGACGACTCCGATAGGGATTCGAGTTGGCAGTTGTGCTTCACAACAAAACAACTAAATAAACATACAATATATAACACAATTATAAAAAGTATAATCTCATATGGAAGCGAAGTATGGCCAATGAAGAAAAAAAACAGATAAATGTCCTGAAGCTACAGAAATGGACTTGGCGAAGAGCCGCAGGTCGGTCGATACGGGAAAAGTTACAAAATGTAAGAATCCGTGAAATCATGGATGCGAAGCATAGAATTGTAGAAGACATTAAGGCAAAACAATTTTGTTTGGACATCTCCAAAGGCTGGACGAAAATCGACTTTCCAAACAGATTCTAAAATGGAATCCATATGAACGCAGAAAAAGAGGAAGACCGAGACTTAGCCGGAGAGAAGGAATTGATAAATGTGTGTGTGTGTGTGTGTGTGTGTGTGTGTGTGTGTGTGTGTGTGTGTGTGTGTGTGTGTGTGTGAGAGAGAGAGAGAGAGAGAGAGAGAGAGAGGGAGGAGGGAGGAGGGGGAGAGGATAAGATTAAGATCTATGTTTGACAGGACAAATGGAAGCTAGGAATCGAAAGAAGCCGGAGAACTTTTTAAGCCGAAAAGAAGAAGTTGTACATCAACTTTTAGTTGCAAAGCGGTGAGCAATTAAAACATTATTTTAAGTATCTTAGTTTTTTCTCAAATGATTAAGCAAATGTTATGAGACACAAAACGATAATAAATATATTTTTTAAAAGTTAAATTGAAATAATCACTTAGATTCTGTAAAAATATAATACCAACAAATTGAAAAAAATTTCTATTGAAAAAAATGATTACAGTTAGTTACCTTTGACGTATCCAATGGGGTTGATATTAAGCATAAAGTACCTACTTAACCTGATGTTAAAAAATGGCATTCACAATAATCCACCAAAAGGATATTAAAAATAATTAATAGTTAAAAGATCAAAAAGTGTTATAATGTTAAAAATTGTTATTGTTTTATGTAATTTAGCTTACTCGGGATGTTTGTCGTACAGGATTGGCAGAAACTCGTCCACCGGCAGCAGATTCTCCAGAGGCTTGGAATCGAGCAGTTTTTGTGCACCTCTAGCAGACAACAGGTAACCGAGAGTCCAGTAGGAATAATTCGGTCGCACAAGATACCGTGATCCTGGTAAGAAAGTTTCTTTTGAATCTTGCAGCCTCTTGCGACCCAGATATCTGTACAGAAACAAATAATTCTTTACCAGTTTTATTTTGAACAGTAACGAAGCGAGAAAATTAGGAATTCTTTTCTTTAAGAATTACTATTCAATCAATCAAATAAGTGGTTGTGGTTGATTGCCCAATATAAACTTTCACAGTAATTAATTAGAGAACACAGTGCATTAATCATTTTTAATGATTATCTATTGACGCTGTCATCGCCTAAACAACATAGGAACCGAGTTACGCAACCTAGTTCCGCTTACTAATACCAAAACAACCGCGCTAAAATTCCCGTACTTCTCTCCCGGCTTGAAAAGAGCCTTAGCCTGCGAAACCTAATTTACTGCCGTCAACCGAAACTGACTTCCGATTGGTTCACAGTGCACGCGTATCTCGGGTCTATACTACGCTAGACTAATACACTTCTACCCAGGCACTACTGCCGACGCATCACATCGCATCTCACGTGCACAAAAGCTTCATTCTGATTGGTGCGTTCTTTCTATAGTTTTAACAATGGAATTATGGTGCCCGCCGTAATTTCGAAAATAAATACAGATCGAAAATCGTTGTTTGGTAGAACATCGAGGAGGACCGCCCACTATACAGCAGCCTACCAACACCCAGACCAACAGCACAAGATACTGCTCATGCTCAGGAGGAAACAGGAGGATCCGGAAAACTATAAACAAACGGATTTCTTAATTTCACTTCACCATTCCGAACCGGAAAAGTGCCTCGCCAGCCCGCTGCCACCTGGTTTTCGTCGACATTCTTTCTCGTATCTTCAATGTTTTTTCAAGAAGTGATTTCACAATCATAATACAATTTAAAATCTATTTTTTTAATCTACAATTTGAAAATATTTGTAAAAATACGAAAAAAATTCGACAGTAGTAGGTTCCACTTTAAAATTTTTAATTTAAAAAAATTAACTGCAATTTTTAACGGTAATCAAACCTGAAATCACATACTGTCAGGAACATAAATAAAAAGGTGAACTTCTTGAATATCTCTTGTAAAACGTACTATTTTATAATATGCAATAATACACTTTTAGACAATACTGACCTATTTGATACTTCTACATTTTGTATTGGTTTATTTTTGTATGTGATTGTTTTTTTCATAAAACAATTGAAAAAAGTATTATCTGTGATTCAAACAAGAAATCTTTTGAATTTTATTTAAAATGTTATACTACATTTTAACCGTTAGACTGCATCCTGCACATATTATAATTACTTTACAATTAAACAACACTGTAGATAATAGAATTATTTATTTAAATAGTTCCTTATTTAAAAACTAGTTTAAAATGTATCGAAAACAATAATTGTCGATAGACTAATTCATTTCCTAGCAACTACTGTTTCATTCGAGGGTAGATAATATTACTGAAATAATAAAACATCCCTAAGGTACACGTCCAGCGGGATACACGATACAGGGCAATAATTTTAAGTGATTCCAGGGGAACTGATCGCCTAGACTTTGCATGAACCAATCACTGAATTGGTTCCACCTCAAACACCTCTTAAAGAATAACACTTACAGACGCACACACCACTTACATTAAATCCCAGTCTAGATCTAGATCAACGACCTCCTGGAGTACGGTCTCCACCTTCTGTCTGAAGAAAGGTTCAAAGCGAACATCGTCTTCCAGCACCATGACAGAATGTAATTCTTTCTCTACTACCTGCAACATTCATGTGTATCAAAGCACAGTCGTAGAGCAAATTTTCGCGTCCCCACCACGTCCTGCAGGATATTCTAACCTAACCTGACCTAACCTGTGGTAATTACTTTAACCTACGACCTTTGGCACACTACAGTAGTGTTACTGTAGTGTGCCAAAGAAGACATAACCCTGAATCACATTATCTGTGTGTATCTTCTCCACCGTCATTGAATATAAACGTACTAGAATGAGATATGTGAGCGCTCGCTGCTGGTGACATCTTTCGGCAGAGTGTTCAACTACAGTTAAATAGATATAGTACTGTCTATTTTCGTAAACGACTCCACAACCTGTCCTTGCAGCTTGCAGCGTTCGTAACGGCAAATAGTCCAATTTTAGGTCACAAATTTATAAACCTAGCTTGATTCAAAACGAATTATTGGTTTTCATGATATTTTACATATTTTTGTATTTATGGACCCAAAAAGCGTTTTTTGAATAATTCACCGGTACTTTAAAAGGATTTTTAATGCCGCTCGATTTTTGCATTTTGGGTAAAAATAAGTAGAACTCTATTCGATAGTTTCCATGTTTGGACGTCACATACATTTCAAAATTACAATTTACTTTGTACGCTGCAAGGTGTCCAGTCCGCGTTGCAGCAGTGCAGAAGATACGATACTCATCTTACAAATTCTTGTTAGTATGTGATTTATATTTAAATCAGCTGATACTTAACTGTAGTTTGTGTTTAATCAGCTGGTATAGTAATCCTAAATAACATTAAACAGGCGGAGGTAGTTGAAATGAGCAGCTGATAGGTTTAGCGATCCCAAAGTACCTGTAGCTCATATTATTCTCATTCATTTAGTGAAAACACACACACACACACACACACACACACACGCATACACAGAAACACGCGCGCGCACACTACACACACATACACACAAACACACACATACACACAGAAAACACACACACACACACAGCAAACGGAGCCACTGAAATATCTCTCTCTCTCTCTCTCACACACACACACACACACACACACACACACACACACACACACACACACACACACACACACAGAAACACACACACACTACATGACAGTTAATGGTGTAGCAAAAAGAGCCCTGGAATATCTGGCAATCACCCGGTGTATTTTTGAGCCCATGCATGTATGGGCGGATATAATTTCCCTAGCTGCTCATGTTCCCATGAGTAAGAATGTAAATAGAACGAGCGGCAACTCACCGCACAAAAAAGCCGGCCAAATGGGGCACAACCTCCGTGATAAAGATCCCAACCAGTACGGTGTTAAACTGAAAAGCAATTAGCACAACAAGCATCTGCAAGTACCTCATTAATGAACTGGGAAGTCACCAATTACAATCGGGAGAGTTAAGTAGTTTGAAACATCTCCAAATACTAGACTTTATGAGGAGACTAGAGCTCCAGCTGTAGGCACTGTAACTGAGCATCTCAGGATAGAAAAGTGGCACAGTAGATCTGCAAGGTGACAATGCAATAGCAACCCTTGAAGGTCATTTTAGTCATTAAAATACTGTCAACGAACGTCGTCGAAATTGAATTAAATACGTTTTATCTGTTTATTTAATAACGTAAGGTATTATGATACAATAAGCGCAAAATTATTTTGGAATATAAAACTTCCGGAGCGAAAAAACGGGGATCTTTTGAGAAACAGTAACTTTAGTTTCGAACCTACGACCTTAATGTGCGCAAATTCGGAGGCGCAGCAGGCTGATTGGTGTTTCTCTCATACAGGCTGGTCCTTGTATTAATATAACTGTAATAACTTTTTCTTTTAAAATAAAACTAATTAATATCTTGCATTTTAGGAGGGCTTTTAAAAGTGGGAATCCTTCAGTTGCACTCACTGGGGGGTCGATCCTGGAAGAAAGCAAAGTACACCCGGTCGAGGTACTTTGGGATTCGCATATAGTGGAACAGTACGTGCGGCAGGGTGCCGAAAAAACGATCTCGGTGGATTTCATCTTTGCGAAAATAACTATTTCATCTAATGACACGGATCATATGATTATTTATCAGAACAAATTTAATTCAAATTTCAATAGAGTACAGCTCGGACACTTCACAACTATGTCAACAATAATTGGGCCACTTTTGATTATCTTCAATTGCCTTACAGTTCCGTGTATTTGGAACTGGCTGTTTTTTAATCTATAGTTTGACAGACTTATTTTTAGACGTTGATGCTCACCTCTTTCCAGACGTTGAAGTGACTCAAGAAGCAGCCTATCTCGCCTCTCTTCATTGGCCTGAAAATATGTTACAAATTAAAAAGGTTATAATTAACAAAAAACAATAATAAATATTACAATAGTTACGTGCTTTTTTTTTGACGGAGCGAATGCCCGCCATACACGTACCGACATGCCTGTCAGTTATGCCTGAACAGTCCGACGGAGACCGGCGGCCTGAACACTCCATACACCGTCAGTTGAATACAGACCGGCAAGCACTCCGCGTCCATTTAAATTTGCTTTGTTAAATAATGTTCCCTAGTGACGAAGATACGCGTGCGATTCTCGCTTTATTAGTCGTTTCAGAGGCAAACAAAAAACGGAGAAAAATGACTTAAAAAAGAGACTTTACTTTTCACAAACACTTTGGTACACATTAATAAAATCCTCCAAACACTGATTTTCTTAGTCTGTGACATTTTTGCGTACAGAAAGAACTCAATACTGAACGATACAATACGATAAACACTGCTCACCACGCGTCCGGCGGCCTGGCGCCTCTCCCCGCACACGTACCGGCTTGCCTCAACTCTCTTCAGGCGTGCCGGTTGGACGAACTTGTTTACTTTCGATCAAAGTCGTATCTG
Source organism: Callitettix versicolor (assembly GCA_022606455.1). NCBI lineage: Eukaryota > Metazoa > Arthropoda > Insecta > Hemiptera > Cercopidae > Callitettix > Callitettix versicolor. The sequence continues at coordinate 85,295,448 of CM040183.1, read as the reverse complement.
ACAGGCCAGCCGGACCCCACTCACGTTCCAATCCGTGGGACTGTTCAGGCATAACCGACAGGCTTGCCGGTACGTGTATGGCAGGCTAAAGAGAGATCCCTGTATCAACTCTACTGTTCGAAATGTGGTTTGTGTGTGTTTATGTGTTTAACAGTTCTGGCCAAACGCATTGACTGTTTTAAAATTTGCTTCAAAGGTACCTTGTATATTTTTTGTTATTTTAAGGCGAAAAGCATATTGAGGTTATTATTGCCTCCCTAAATGTAAGTGTGAGTGTAAACTGTTAAAGTCGTAAGTGTAGTGTTGTAAGTGTAAGTGTGTGTAAGTGTGAGTCGGGTACCGCCAAGGACGTATAAATCCTCTCAATAGATGCAGCTAGTCTGTACCTTCCTGCGGGAGGTACCTTGTATAAAGCCCAAATTACATATATGTACAATTTTTCCATTCACTTCCGTTTCAAGATGGCGGCCTCTGTTACAATAACGAGTGTACGTTGTCTTAGCCAAACGCAACGACCGATTGTTTTGTAATTTGTTACGAAGGTACCTTGTACATAGCCCAAATTACTTATGTATAAGATTTTCCCCATTCACTTCCATTTCAAGATGGCGGCTCTTGATTTAACGACGACGAATGTACGCAGTTTTGGACAAACGCATTGACAGATTGTTTTGAAATTTGGTATGAAGATACGTTGTACGTAGCCCAAGTGAGGTGTGTGTAACATTTTTCCTGTGCAAATCTTAACTTGAGCCGTTAAAATCAGTGTTAAAATTTGCTCAAATTAGTTCTAAGAATTCCGTTAACTTCAATTAAAACATAAAAATATAAATGGCAGCGGTCAAAAATTTATTTTTGTATTTTCACAGTCTCGCTACAATTTCGACACTTTCACAGAAGAGCATTAAACTTCCAATAAAGTTGATTAACATTTTTTGTTGTAATATTACGGCTACCTTTTTAAATTGGCGGGAAAGGTTGCGTGAGCTTCAACGTGTAAAGTTGATTTTTGAAATTTCATCTTATTCAGGCAGATTATTTCAGTTAGTTTTCCTTCTAAACCTGTTGCAAACTTATACACATTTAAACGTCGCAACTAATCGGTGACGAAGTTGTGACGACATACGAGTATGTGCGGTTAGGACGGTGCCCCTAGTGACAATGAACTGGCAAAACCTTGTGATTACACTATACACATTCAATCGAAAATATACTGCGAAGTATACCCAACGAAATCCGTTTAGCAGTTTCAAAATGGCAGCCATTTATATCTGTTTTCATCACGTAATAAGCCTAAATGAACGTTATCGAAATCCAATGAAATTAAAGAAATGTTAAAAATATCGGTCATAGTTTGTTTTAATAGTATTTTAAATGTAATTTTACAGTTTAAAATGTTAATTTTTATAATAGTATTTTTCATGTAATTTTACAGTTTAAAATGATAATTTTTATAATAGTATTTCAAATGTAATTTTACAGTTTACAATGATAATTTTTATAATAGTATTTTAAATGTAATTTTACAGTTTAAAATGTTAATTTTTATAAAAGTTTTTTAAATGTAATTTTACAGTTTAAAATGATAATTTTTATAATAGTATTTTTAATGTAATTTTACAGTTTAAAATGTTAATTTTTATAATAGTATTTTAAATGTAATTTTACAGTTTAAAATGATAATTTTTATAATAGTATTTTAAATGTAATTTTACAGTTTAAAGTAATAATTTTTTAATAGTATTTTAAATGTAATTTTACAGTTTAAAATGATAATTTTATAATAGTATTTTAAATGTAATTTTACAGTTTAAAATGTTAATTTTTATAATGGTATTTTAAATGTAATTTGAGTTTAAAATGATAATTTTTAATAGTATTTTAAATGTAATTTTACAGTTTAAAATGATAATTTTTAATAGTATTTTAAATGTAATTTTACAGTTTAAAATGACAATTTTTATAATAGAATTTTAAATGTAATTTTACAGTTTAAAATGTTAATTTTTATAAAAGTTTTTTAAATGTAATTTTACAGTTTAAAATGATAATTTTTATAATAGTATTTTAAATGTAATTTTACAGTTTAAAATGTTAATTTTTATAATAGTATTTTAAATGTAATTTTACAGTTTAAAATGATAATTTTTATAATAGTATTTTAAATGTAATTTTACAGTTTAAAGTAATAATTTTTTAATAGTATTTTAAATGTAATTTTACAGTTTAAAATGTTAATTTTTATAATAGTATTTTAAATGTAATTTTACAGTTTAAAATGATAATTTTTAATAGTATTTTAAATGTAATTTTACAGTTTAAAATGATAATTTTTAATAGTATTTTAAATGTAATTTTACAGTTTAAAATGAAAATTTTTATAATAGTTTTTTAAATGTAATTTTACAGTTTAAAATGATAATTTTTATAATAGTATTTTAAAGGTAATTTTACAGTTTAAAATGAAAATTTTTATAATAGTATTTTAAATGTAATTTTACAGTTTAAAATGTTAATTTTTATAAAAGTTTTTTAAATGTAATTTTACAGTTTAAAATGATAATTTTTATAATAGTATTTTTAATGTAATTTTACAGTTTAAAGTAATAATTTTTTAATAGTATTTTAAATGTAATTTTACAGTTTAAAATGATAATTTTTAATAGTATTTTAAATGTAATTTTACAGTTTAAAATTTTAATTTTTATAATAGCATTTTCAATGTAATTTTAAAGTTTAAAATTATAATTTTTATAATAGTATTTTAAATGTAATTTTACAGTTTAAAATGATAATTTATTCGGATTTTAATGGTGAAATCAAATTATAAGATTAAGAACACAACGTTAAGCAATTAGCTTCCATCGAGTAAGCGAGACAGCTGCGTTCCGCAACTACTCCGCTGTTGTAGTCTCCGGGATAACTAGAAGTCCGGACGTTTACCAAGTCGGCCGCGGGCTAGCGAGGCACTTTTCCCGTTCTAAATTGTGAAATAAATCGCATCGTGTTTAGAGTTACACGTATCCCTCCCATTCCTCCCGAGCAAGTTGTGGTCGTTTGTAGAGTTGGTCCGCGTGCTGGTAGGCTGCGTATAGTGGGGGTCTTCTCGATGTTCTGCCGAACAACGATTTTCGACCAGTATTTATACTAGATATTATGGCGGTAACCATAATTTCTAAAAATTCAATTGTTAAAACCAGAGAAAGAACTCACCAATCAGAATGAAGCTATTGTATACGGGAGATTGCCCTGGACAGAAATGTATTAATCTAGAGCCGAGATACGCGTGCACTGCCAACCAATCGGAAGTGAGTAATGGTTGACGGAAGTGAACTAGGTTTCGCAGACTTAGGTAGTTTCAAGCCGGAAAAGAAGTTCGGAGATTTTTAGCGCAGTTCTTCAGGTGTCTAAAGTATAATACGGAACTAAGTGTGTTATGTTTGGATAAGGGTATGTTATGTTGGATAAGGTTCATGTTATGTAATATTTCATTTTACAAGCGTTATTGTTTGACGTTTAACTAAGTGTGTTATGTTTGGATAAGGGTATGTAATATTTCATTTTACAAGCGTTATTGTTTGACGTTTAACTAAGTGTGTTTTGTTTGGATAAGGGTGTCTACTATTTCATTTTACAGGCGTTCTTGTTTGATGAATAACTAAGTGTGTTATGTTTGGATAAGGGTGTCTACTACTTCATTTTACAGGTGTTATTGTTTGACGAATAACTAAGTTTTTATTTCTTGGTGTTTAACGTCTGACTATTGTGCACACTTCGACTAATGCAGACGGTGGGATGATTTATAGCGTATGAAAATGCCTGGCCGGGAATCGAACCCGGATCCTCGGGGTGAAAGCCTAGTACGCAATCCACTAGACCACCGAGGCGGCTAAACTAAGTGTATTAGTTTAGTTTATGTTTGTATAAAGGTATATAATATTTCATTTTACAAGCGTTATTGTTTGACGAATAACTAAGCGTGTTATGTTTGGATAAGGGTGTATACTATTTCATTTTACAGGCATTCTTGTTTGACGAATAACTAAGTGTGTTATGTTTGTATAAGGGTATCTAATATTTCATTTTACAAGCGTTATTGTTTGACGAATAACTAAGCGTGTTATGTTTGGATAAGGGTGTTTACTATTTCATTTTACAGGCATTCTTGTTTGACGAGTAACTAAGTGTGTTATGTTTGTATAAGGGTATCTAATATTTCATTTTACAAGCGTTATTGTTTGACGAATAACTAAGTGTGTTATGTTTGTATAAGGGTATCTAATATTTCATTTTACAAGCGTTATTGTTTGACGAATAACTAAGTGTGTTATGTTTGTATAAGGGTATCTAATATTTCATTTTACAAGCGTTATTGTTTGACGAATAACTAAGCGTGTTATGTTTGGATAAGGGTGTTTACTATTTCATTTTACAGGCATTCTTGTTTGACGAATAACTAAGTGTGTTATGTTTGTATAAGGGTATCTAATATTTCATTTTACAAGCATTATTGTTTGACGAATAACTAAGTGTGTTATGTTTGGATAAGGGTGTTTACTATTTCATTTTACAGGCATTCTTGTTTGACGAGTAACTAAGTGTGTTATGTTTGTATAAGGGTATCTAATATTTCATTTTACAAGCGTTATTGTTTGACGAATAACTAAGTGTGTTATGTTTGTATAAGGGTATCTAATATTTCATTTTACAAGCGTTATTGTTTGACGAATAACTAAGTGTGTTATGTTTGTATAAGGGTATCTAATATTTCATTTTACAAGCGTTATTGTTTGACGAATAACTAAGTGTGTTATGTTTGTATAAGGGTATCTAATATTTCATTTTACAAGCGTTATTGTTTGACGAATAACTAAGCGTGTTATGTTTGGATAAGGGTGTTTAATATTTCATTTTACAAGCGTTATTGTTTGACGGATAACTAAGTGTGTTATGTTTGTATAAGGGTATCTAATATTTCATTTTACAAGCATTATTGTTTGACGGATAACTAAGTGTGTTATGTTTGGATAAGGGTGTCTAATATTTCATTTTACAAGCGTTATTGTTTGACGAATAACTAAGTGTGTTATGTTTGGATAAGGGTGTCTAATATTTCATTTTACAAGCGTTATTGTTTGACGAATAACTAAGTGTGTTATGTTTGTATAAGGGTATCTAATATTTCATTTTACAAGCGTTATTGTTTGACGAATAACTAAGTGTGTTATGTTTGTATAAGGGTATCTAATATTTCATTTTACAAGCGTTATTGTTTGACGAATAACTAACTGTGTTATGTTTGTATAAGGGTATCTAATATTTCATTTTACAAGCATTATTGTTTGACGAATAACTAAGTGTGTTATGTTTGGATAAGTGTCTACTACTTCATTTTACAGGCGTTATTGTTTGACGAATAAGGTATCGAAGAATCTGCAACAGCGGAGCGTCTAACAGTGATCGGATGTCACTTAGTTAAAATAACAAATAAATTAGTAAGAGCATTTTAAAAAGCGTTCCAACCCTTTCCTCTTCTGACAGCTTTCCGAACCGCGTGAAATATTTGTACAAGCTGTTTATGTTGTCCGTCGACGGTTTCTTCCGCTGCTTTGGCCGGATGACAAAGCGCCGTTTATTATGAAAACAAACAAGAATGAAAAAAGTAAAAGAAATAAACAGTACATAGCGCACAGCATTCCTGGCCGACAGCGAATTTAACGCCGATAAAGACAGTGTTTTTGTAATTTTTATACAAACATTTCGGTTAGTTTAAAAATAAAGTCGCTAAGCCCACTGACGCGGTGAACAGCTGATTCACGCGCCGGTTATAGGCGCCTGCGCGTCTTGCGCCAAAATAAAATTCTACTAAATACAGCAAAATGTAACACACCGTTAGCGTTTAATTTTATTTCGGTCGTTACAGTAAGAATAAATAGGTGACAAGGCTTACTGCGTGACCTCGATATATTACGCAACAGCTGGGATTCCAATACGAACGCAAGAACTATCACTGAGTAACAGAAATATCTAAATAATAATAATGTTAGCTCTGACGAGAGGAGTAAGTAGAAAAAAAAGTCCGCCGAACGGAAGAATATAACGAACGAGCACACGAATTTTGTCTATTTCAGTCATTTTCTCCTCCTCCTTTTCGATAACATTACACGCGTACTACGAAAACTTTGGTTGGTATTTTGCCTTAGTTGAAGAACACGTGCACGTTGTAACCGTTTGTAATACATTCGAAATTAATATAAACGTTTATAATAATTGTTGTTAATATCGCTAGTTTTTAACAACATAACCTGAAAGTTATTTTTTGCTGTTCAATGAAATCAGCTGATCGTTACGAACTAATTTAAAACAGCTGATCTTTTACAATAACTACAGTAAATAATATTGTTTATTTAAATAAAATAAGAACACATCATGAACTACCAAAAGTCAACGGCTAAATCGTATGTTATCACTTTTATTGACTTTTTCAAAAAGCATACGACTCTATAGATAGGGAATCCTTATTCTCGGTTCTGAAAGAACTAGACCTTGATAACAAAACTACAAATCTTATCAGGGAAACATTAACTAATACATTCTCCAAAGTTCAATTCATGGGAGAACTCTCCACCCCTTATGAGATTAAAACAGGAGTCCGACAAGGAGATGGACTCTCTCCATTGCTATTTAATTGTGCTCTAGAAAAAGTAGTTAGAGAGTGGAACGTGAATACGCATAGTGGAATCAGACTAGAAACTAAGAACAAAGGAATTAAGGTAAATTGTTTGGCTTTTGCGGATGACATGGCCTTACTAGCTGAGACATTGGAAGAAGGTAAGGAACAGACTCTTGAACTCCAGAAGCAAGCGTTAAAAATGGATCTCAAAGTTTCATTTGAAAAGACTAAAATATTGACAAACATACAAAAACCACCAAAGAAGCTTCAAGTGGGAGAACAATACATTGAGATAGTCAAAGAATTCAAATATCTTGGGGAATGGATCAGCTGGAACGCTCTAGAGAAAAAAGCTATGGAATCTAGGAGAAATAAAGTTGAATTAGCCTTCCAACTTACCAAGGACACATACAACAAGAAGTCCCTCTCCTGGAATATACAGATAAGGCATTATCATACGGTAATTAAACCAGAAGCCTTATATGCAGCTGAAACATTATCTCTCACAACCCAGGGCCCACTGGAAAGGCTGGAGATCAAAGAAAGATATTACGAAAAATCTTAGGCCCCAAATTTCGTAACAACCAATTATTCCACATCAGTAATGAAACTCTTTAGCAAAAATTGAAACACTATCAGACACAATGAGAAAAAGGGGAGTTAATTTTCATGGGCACATCCTCCGAATGGACAAAAATAGACTAACCAAAAAGATATTTGACTACTTTCGCAGTAGAAGAGCCAAACCACTTTGGTTTAGAGAAACGGAGAAAGACATGACAGAACTGCAGATCACTGACACTATGCTCATGGACAGAACAGCCAAAACAATAACCAAGGACAAGAAGTAACTGTTCCAAGGCAAAGTCAAATCCAAGCGAACGATCCAAATCTCTGACGAAGAAAGAAAAGCAAGATCGCAGCGTATGAGGCAATACTGGGCTATCAGGAAGGCACAGAACATTAAGAAGTGATTGATTTAGTGTACCCCAAAGTTGGGTGAAACAAATAGAGAGAAAAATAAGATATTTGTAAACATATCTTTAAAGTTATTATATATTCAGCAAATATATCACTAACAAAAGCTTCGCTTGTGTCGGTAATTCCTCGAGTTCCACACGCGTACTTTTTTGGGGTAATTATGTAAATTTAGATTCGAAAAATTTCCTATTTTCGTTTATTTTAACTAATCTATAAACACCACCATTTTTTTTTTTTTTTTTTTGGCGGAAATACTAACAACTCCATCAAACTAACAATTGAAAAGAGAATATCCTAACCACAAAGTCACGGATTCCAAATCATTCGTTATATTTAACATCACGAAATAGACTATGTTCGTGCACTTCCTTTCTTCTGTGACCCAAATAATAGGACCTACTGCATCTAATCGTTCCAGGAACTTCCACACGCACGATTTTCATGCATACGGTACTATTAGTTCAAAGAACAGCAGACCTAGCATATTCTTAATCAATTGCTTGGCCAATGCTCCACCAGAGCGCTCTGATGCGCCTTCTGCCAATATACTCGGTAAGCGTAATAATTACGAAAAATATTACTGAACAAACATTATTGAAAATTGTATGCTCTTTCTCTTCGAAGCGGTCAAAATTATGATAGGTTGAGCCGTTCAGTCAGCAACTACATTCTGAACGTTAAATCAGAGCCCGCCATGTTGAAACAGAAGCGAATGGAAAACAATAATACACATAAGTCTTTCGAGAGTTATACGAGGTGTGTTTAGAAAGTAACGAGAATTTTTAAATTTCGCGGGCTTGGATAGTACGATTGTCAAACATTTTTTTTTATTATGTTGGTATACATGCCCTTGAAATATGATACAACTTTCAGCTGTTTTCATTGTTGACTTTGTCTGTGAAAACCACTAAG